>WOXC01000627.1:0-691551 GCA_011680675.1 Gymnobelideus leadbeateri | reverse complement strand
TCTTCGTTCCTAGACAAGAGGGATTTGTTCTTTCCTAACTTCTCTCACAATCTCCTCAGGCTCCTTATGGAGTTTTCAGTCTTCTCTCTCTCACTCTCTATCCATCCCTTCAGATCTGGGCAGCTTGCCTCAAGCAAAATTCCCTGTAGTTTATGGGGAACAAACTGAAGGGCAGGGACAATTTGATTTTTACCTTTGTTATCTCTAGCACCACTCCTGGACCATATTAGATGCTTTATAAATGCCTGCAGATTGATAATAACTGTCTCTGACCTTGGTAATTTTTGTTTCCTCCTTTCTTAAACTAGTCCTAAAGGTTAAGCATCCATGGCTTCCTTACTGAGCCTTGCTTCCCCCTCACTCTCACCCCTTCTATTCCCAGAAAAAGCTTCCTTCTTAGCCCAAATGTTGACTCAGTTATGATCCTGTACCTCATGGCATCTGACATATGCCTCCCTTTTTATTGCCTGAGATGAGCTGATGGACACATTCTAGGGCTATTGAACAGAAGAGGATCGTCTTTCCCTACTCTCACCCTTCAATTATCTTCTTTCCACTGGAGTCATAGGGCTCATGTGCCTTATATCTATCCCTGAACTCCCACCCCTGGGGGACTGAGTCACAAGCATCCAAGCTTACAAGTTAAAAATAAGTCCTTCCACAGATAGTGTATATTAACTCACACCTCTACATATGGACCCCACATATGGACAGGGTCTATTATCATAAGGTATCCCTCATAGACTTATGGTGCCCTAATGGGTACCATAGTTCCCAGTTACCATATTTTACTGCATAATCATTGCAGATTTTATGACAAGTTTGTTTTGCAAAAAAAGTGGGGTGTAACCATTATGGGAGGCTATTTTTAAAAATTGTGCCAGTATTATTTTAAAATTATTTTCTTATTATTTATTTTCTTATTATTTTTATTATATATTTATAACAATATATAACATTATTATATATGTATAATAATATTATCTATTTATAATAATATATAATATTATTATATATTTATAATATATTATAGATAATATACTAATTAATATATAATATATTTATTATTTATTATAATAAATTATTATTTAAAAATTTCAAATATTATCTAAACAAACCATACAAATTGGCTTTATATATACTGACAATGCATGTGTGCTGAGAATTCTATGATCATGGCTCACAAAAATGCGTATCCATACGACACTGGTGAATACATTGCTGCTCTGTTTACCTTTTAAGTGGGGGTGATGAACAGAATTTTACCATAGGACAATCCCGGATGAAAGGTACAAACCAATTTTTGAACTGAAAAAAAGTGGCGCGACAATTATATGGTAGTGATGATTATGGTGAAATATAGTAGTATATTTACTGAGTGGGTGAATGAATGAATGGAAGAATGGTTGCATGAATTCTCCTGAGTGGATAGAAGTTCAACAAAAAATTGGGAGGATATTTTACCCTGTAGCATGAACATTATACATATAGCTTCTTGTGGATCAAATTTGAAGATTTTACTGATTTGCTTATTCAACAATAGCAACCTTTCCATGTGGGGTTCAATGCCATTTCCCCCACCTCTTTGTCTAATGCACTATAGGATTTGCCATAGATGTGTGTTGTTCAAAAGAACAAACCTCAAAACCTGAGATGGTTTTAGAAAGAAATGTATTAGGTATACCAAAATCAAGTCTAAATGGGTGCATGATCTAGGTGTAAAGGATGATACTGTAAGCAATTTGGGAAAGCAAGGAATAGTTTACCTGACAGATCTGTGGAGAGGGGAAGATTTTAGGACCAAACAAGAATTAGAGAGCATTATAAAATGCAAAATGGATAATTTTGATTACATTAAATTGAAAAGCTTCTGCACAAACAAAGCCAATGTAACCAAGATCAAGAGGGAGGTGGGAAATTGGGAAAGAATTTTTACAACCTGTGTCTCTGATAAAGGACTCATTTCTAAAATTTATAGAGAATTGAGCCAAATCTATATGAATACAAGTCATTCCCCAATTGAGAAATGGTCAAAGGATATGAATAGGAAGTTTTCAGAGAAAGAAATTAAAGATATCTATAAGCATATGAAGAAATGCTCTAAATCACTATTAATTAGAGAAATGCAAATCAAAACAACTCTGAGATACCACATCTCTCCAGTCAGATTGGCTAAGATGACAAAACAAGAAAGTGACAAATGCTGGAGAGGATGTGGGCAAATTGGAACGCTAATACATTGCTGGTGGAGTTGTGAACTTATCCAACCATTCTGGAGAGCAATCTGGAATTATGCCCAAAGGATTATAAATAATTTCATACCCTTTGACCCAGCCATACCACTTCTAGGGTTATATCCCAAAGAGATCATAGAAGTGGGAGGAAGACCCATATGTACAAAAATATTTTTAGCAGCCCTTTTTGTGGTTGCAAAGAATTGGAAACTAAAGGGGTGCCCATCAATTGGGGAATGGCTAAACAAGTTGTGGTATATGAATGTAATGGAATTTTATTGTGCTATAAGAAACGAGGAGGTGACGGATTTCATAATTACCTGGAGAGACTTATACAAACTGATGCTAAGCGAGAAGAGTAGAATCAGAAGAAATTTGTATACAATCACAGACATACCATATCTGTGATGACCAACTATGACAGACTGGACTCTTTTCAGCAATGCAGTGATATAAGTTAATCCCGAATGACTCAAGAAAGTGAGAAATGCACCATCCAGAGATATAACTAGAAAGAACTGAGCCTGAATCCTGATGGAAGCAAACTAAATGATCTTGTTCTTCTCATTGTTTGGTTTTACTTCTTCCTTACCATCTTTCATCCCACCTAGTACAATATGCCTTTGTAATTGGAATAATGTTTAATATGAATGCATTTGCAGACCCTGTACTGTACTATATGCTGTCATGAGGGGGGGGGAGGGAAGTAAAGGAAATTTGAAAATCAAGGAACTATGGAATTGAATCTTGTTAACTGAAACTAAACTAATAAATTAATAAAAAAAAATGTATTAGGTTATTTGGTAGAGGAGAGCAAGTCAGGAACGAGGAATGGCTCCCTCTAGTCCAGGCTCTAGAAGGTTTATGTTATATAGGATTTAGACAAGGGCACCCCCACACAAACCATATGTACACAGTTAAGCAATTTTACCAAGATTTCAATTTGAAAGGCAAGGCAGATTGACGTGGATATTAGTAAACATATTCAGTAAAATTTGAGTGAAGCCAAAATACAGGGGACCCCAAAATACAAGGTTGGGTGGACCCAAATTTATGGAGACCCAAAACAAGAATATTTGGGGTCAACCCAGGACCTGGAGGAACCCCAAAATTCCCTATCACCATCTCTAGCATTCCTGAAGTTACTGAGGTGAACATTCAATTTCTTGTCACATAAAGTTAGATTCAAAAAATATTAATAGGTGACAAATAATAATCCACAACAAATGACCCACTATAGACCCTACAACTGCACCTTTTCCACTTCTTTATAAGTGTACATAGCTGGCAGTCTCAGTATTCTCTTGGCTCGACAGGCATGAGGTTGACCAGCCTGAGTCAATAGTTGTAACTTCATAGAGCGGGTCTTCTCAGCCCTTCTACAGGGCATTACAAGTATTCTCATGGAATTGAAGGAGAGAATTGAACCTAAGAATCATAGATAAAAAGCTTTCGCATTTCTGTTAACTTTTCACATGTTAGCCATGTTTCTCATTAGTACAGATGATTAAGAGCTGTATTTGAGTCTGATGTTGATTTTAATTATTCACAATAAATGATGTGTTGGGAAATTGGAAAGTTTCTCTTTTTAAATGATTCCCTTGCTGCATCAACATCAAATAAAGAAATAAGTGCTATAAATAATGATAATGGGCATTTAAGTATACATTTATTTGTAATTATGTTTGTGTCCCACACAATTATTTATAATTATGTATAGCACCTGAGGGCATCTCACTCATATGTAGGGCCCCCAGAAAACCTTTCTCAGGTTCAGAGTACTTAGTGGTACATATCTACTTGAAACCATAGATCACAACCCCTTCCTTCTCACCCCACCCCATTTCTTTACTTTAACCAGTCGGCTGGAGAACACAATTAATTCAAAGAAAAGATCTAATGAAAGAGCGTAATAATAAAAGTAGTAATAGAACATTTTTCTGTGGCATACTCTCCCACAAATATATACACACTTAATAGAAAGAGTGAACATATTTAGGAAACACAAGTGGAAGGACACACACATAGGGAATATATGTGGTTAGAATACATATAGGGGGGCTATTCCTGGTGTTGCAGAGATGACCCTATCTTCTACTGATATTCCTGGTGTTGCAGAGATGACCCTATCTTCTGCTGATACTATCACATTCCTAGTTGGGCCAGTTCTCTGCTAGATGTGGCATGTAGTCTACGTTGCATAAGTCAGTGATCTCTTGATTGATGTTAGTCTTTGCTCCACTGAGCATGAGAATGTAGAATTTTCTTTTGATGACTTTCTTGGTTTCTGCTGGAATCTTCAGGAATACCTACTGGTCATCTCAGTTCCCATCTCCTATAGTGTAGTGACTAGAAATTCTCTCCTTAATAGAGGCAGCCTGGTGGACTTTCCCATCCTAAGGCTATATAAAACACCACACCCAGCTAAAGTGACTGTAGAGCAAAGACCAATGGAGAACTAAGATTAAATTTTCTCATTTAATTCCTTGTGTCTAAAGCTGGATCAGTCCTTTGCAACAGATAACTATTTGACTTAGGTTTAGAAATTTCCAGGCTACTATTTGGGTTGGCATGCAAGTGAGTTTGAGCCAGGATAAAGGCTAAAAGAAGATAACATTACTCTTTTTCACTCACCTGGCTCATCTTATCATATTATGACCTTATTATTTATGAGTAATCAGCAACACTATTCCTAGGCTTTAAGCTGCCCTATAGATGGCTTAGACCTAAGGAATCCATTTATTTGAGAATCTGTACCACCTTATACAGTAGGAAGTAATTATATGATTAGCCAAGATGCCCCCTTTGGATATCTGAAAAATTCATCTTAAATCACTCCTTAAGAAGGGGGCACCATTGCCTCCCCCTTTTTTGGGGTTCCATAATTTTATTCTCCTCAACAAAATAAGATAATAAAAAATGGGAATAGTGTTACCAACCTCCAGTAGGCAGAGAGTCTCAGCTTGCCCTATTCAAATATTCTTCAATTAGCTGCTGCCACTACTATCACTACCAAAAGTGCTTCAGGATACCTCCATGAGAAAACTTCTATGCAATTGATCAGAAACTCCTCCTTTCAAGTACAGCCCAAAATGTTTCTTCAAAATTTCCCCCATGGCAGGATATCCTGCTCTGATGTTAAAGGGACATGGCATGCTTAGTTCTATAAGGACAGGAATTATTGACTATGATGTCATTGGTATAGGAAACTTCCAGATGAGGAAATTTCCTCTACCAATGAAGGAAAGCACCTTCTCAACAATTTGTAGTTTAAAGAGAGTTGCCTGGAGCTTTGAGAGATTAAATGATTTGCTGGTGACTTTGCATAACCCTCCTTCACTTAAAATCCAATTCGCTTTCTTGTTAAGGCATCACCTCCCTGATCGAGGTCCTCTTAGAGAACAAGGGACAAACAACAACAGAGGTCACATAGTTCACATTTGTGAGAGGAAGGAATCCAAACCAGGTGTTCCTGGCTCCACGTTTGACTATGAGCTCCACCAAGTTTTCTATATCAGGACTATAACTCAATATCCCCAAGACCTTTAGGCCCTTTGGAACTGCTATGGGGAATGGAAAAGCACCAGGAAGGGCCTATGTGACTCACTCCAACTGGGTGCACTGTTTCCCACTCCTTCCACCCCCCCCCCCCACCCCATTTGAATGTCTTCCAAAAGGTGGGGCAATTGGAGGGCTCCATTAGGGCTGGTAAATGCAGAACCATTTCCCTCATTTTCTGTATTGAAAAGGAAGTGGGGTGGGGGGAACATTAATCAAAAGCTAGAAAAATACAAAGCAAACTATTATAATTAGTTTGAGGATTTGCTTTGCTGTTTTTGAAAGATAGAAATGTAAACGATTCAACAAGTCCGATGTTAAAATCTGGAACAAGAACAAAAATCTTTCTTGTGTAAGTTATAAAAAACGTTTAATGTTTCAATTCCAAATTATGGCTGATTAAGAAAGAAGGAAGGACTATGAAGGGTCAGGAAAGGGAGAAAAGGGGAAAGAGAGAAAGAAGGTAAGGAAGAGAGACAAGAAGAAAAGGAAGAGAGAGGGAGAGAGAGAGAGAGAGAGAGAGAGAGAGAGAGAGAGAGAGAGAGAGAGAGATTTAAGAGTTCCATACTGGGGGTCAGAAGATGTGAGTTGTAATTTAGATTTTGCCACTAAACTACTATGTAACCTTGGATATTTCTTACATAGAACCTACCTGGCCTCAGCTTCCTCATCCATTAAATAAAGGATGTGGACATAGAACAGTAACCAGCAATTTTAGTACCCCATCCAATAGGTAAGCTCAGGCAAGCAGCATCATCAAGGCATCAGTCATTCAGTCAACAAACATTTATTGAACTCTATGCTCTTAGCACCATTCTAAGCACTGGAATTGTTCTTTACATGGGCTTTGTAATTTATGAGGTAAAAGTAATACTTAACATAATAAAGACAGATTCCATTCACAGGAAGGTGAATTAGTTACCCTAGCAATTTCTACCATACTAAAAGAGTGCCTATGTTAAATTTTTGGGTGTCCTCTAAACTTTAGTGCCCTAAGGTAAAGGGCTAGTGGGCATCCTCCCATTTATAAGGTTTTATCCATTTTAAGATTTCTATTAGATGCAAACCACACACACAGAAAGGGAGAGAGGTGTTCAGTTGCCTCTAAGTAGAGTGTTCTTGCATTACTAAAGTTAAATGTTGATACCCTACTCTTCACTCGGGCAGCTAGATGGTACAGTAGATAGAGTGTTGGGCCTGAAGTCAGGAAGACTCATTTTTGTGAATTCAAATACAGCCTCAGCCACTTACTAACTATATCACCCTGGGCAAATCACTTAACTCTGTTTGCTTCAGTTTCTCATCTGTGAAATGAGCTGGAGAAAGAAATGGCAAACCACTCCAATATCTTTGCCAAGAAAACCCCAAATGGTATTATTAAGAGTCGGACACAACTGAAAAACTGAGTGAACTCTTCACTTAGGCCCTGAGCCTTTGAGTGCTTATTATCTATAACTACTTTCCCAAGATTATATTTTTTGGTTCTAAATCATGCTTATGCATCGTACAGATTACATGCTTGAGGTACAGCAGAAGTCGTATTTCTGGGGTTTTTTCCTGAAATGTTAATTAACTATCCTCCAAAGCTTTGTAAATCTTAAATGTGTAAAGTTCCACAGACAAAACAGAAAGAACTCTTTTCTGGTTTACAGTGGCAATGACCAGAACAATATCCCCCATATACCCAATGAAACAAGCCAAGGACTAGATTTGCTCAGGGGCTGGAGATGGTTCAAGTTTTCTCACGGCAGTGGCAGGGGAAGGGGGAGAGAAGGGGGCAGTGTTAACAGGGCTTCAGGTTGAGTATGAATCCTTTTTGAGTCAGTCTTACAAAACTAGTGTGAGAATTAATACATAGGAATATCATCTAAGACACGTATGTATTTCTGTTCTACTGAGCACTATCTTATTTCATGAATTTAATTAATTCTCTCACAGAACAGTTACCCCTTTCTAGCCAAAGAAAGTATTTACCAACCATTTCTAGAGATTTGTTCTTTATCAAGATTTCCTCAGAGTATGGGGTTCCCAGTAAGGAACCTGTATCATTTATTATCTCAGAGAATTGCTTAGGAGTACTGAGAGATTAAATAACTTTTGGGGTCGTAGCTAATATAAATTAAATGTAGCACTTAGTAATGATAATAGCTAGCATTTAACTTTGTAAAATACTTTATATATGTTATCTCATTTGATTCTTATAACCTCATGAGTTAGGTGCTATTATTATCATCTCAATTTTATAAATGAGGAAACTGAGGCTGAGAATGGTTCCATGACTTACCCAGGGTCACATAGCTAGTAGGTGTCTGAAGCAACAGTCAAACTTGGGTCTTCCTGACTCAAAGTCCAAAGTTCTATCCCTTGTCTCACCTAGCTGTCCCTAGAGCCCCCTCTCTTCCTGATTCCAAGGCCAAGTTTTTATCTACTACTCTGAGGAGACAATAGCCCATTGGTATTGGTCCTCTTTGAAGATATGAAGAATGAACAATAGCTTGTTTCTTCTGCAGCATAAGGAAGGAACAAGCATTTATTTAGCACCTACTGTGTTCCAAGCATTGTGCTAAGTGCTTTACAATATTTTCTCATTTAATCCTCACAACAGCCCTGCTGTTATTATCCCCATTTTGCAGAGGAATCTGAGACAGCCAGAGGTTAAATGACTTGCTAAGATTCACCCAGCTAGTCAAGTGTCTAAAATACCATATTTAAAACTCAGTTCCCCTTCCCTGCACCCTCTAAATACAACAAATATTCATGACTACTTCAGGCTCTGAGTAGGCTGAACAAAACATCCCTTTTTGGCATTGGAACTAAACTGTTATTTGTGTATGCTAATAATTGTCATTATAGGGTATTTGTGCACTCAGAGCAATGCCAGTACTATGGCTGAAATGTCAGTCACTTTCATTAGAAAGCCTGTAGGCCTTAATTTTCAACTTGTAAACACTTAAATGCATGTGATGGTTAAAAGCTCAAGATCATAATTGAGACACTAGCTACTAGCTTTTTCTTTTAATTACTTGAAACATCTTCCTTTTCTTTTTTGGTTCATTTTTTTAAAAAGAGCTAAAGGGGTATTTGACTTTGTCTTTGACACAGTAGGCGCTTTCTCCTCAGGATTATGATCACATGGTCAGTATTAGTAGCTAGAAAACTTGATTCTCTGGAGACACAAGTCGGAGGCTCCAGAAGCAATGCAGACATGAGAAATGTGGCCTCTGCTAGAGAAGAAGCAGAAAATAAGAATTGTTTTAATCAGGCTAATGAAACCTGTCACCTGCAGCAAAGATTCAACACATATTCTCCCAGAAGTCACAGGGAGCAGAAAAGAAGGGGGAGAGAGAGAAAGAGAGTCAGAGAGAAACAGAGAGGAGACAAAGAAAGAAGGGAAAGGAAGGAGAGGGAAAAGGCAAGAGAATGGGAAAGGGAAGAAAAAGGAAGGGGAAAGGAAGATAGGAAAAAAAGAGAGAGAATGAAGATCAGTTGAAAAAAGTAACATTATTCCCAATTACAGTAATAATTATTCCCAATTATAGTAGCGGGTGTGATGTGACAGAGAAAGCCCAAGAATCAAAGGATAACCCTCGGGCAATTAAGGTGTGGTTCAACAACTGGCCAGTTGCTGATTGCCAAGAGTTAAATTCATCTGCTTGGGGCTTTTGAAGACTCCTTTCTGGGCCCAGTTTGTACCAACGTCTGGTGACTGAGAGTCTGGGACACGCACTTAGTTTCAGTGTCGGTATTTCAAGAGGCTGATGATGGAAACAGCAGAAAGATGCAGAATCCTTCCTGGCCCTCAGGCAGCAAACCAGGAACATAGCCTCTGAACTATGTGGTCTAAAGTATATTGATTTGAAGCAGAATGGGATAGCTAGGTTAAGATGTTTCCACAATCCATAACTAGGGCTTTTATCATACATGAAGGAAGGCACTGCATGACCCATGTCCTGAGATATTTTCCTCTACTGACTTCCCTGAATTTTTTAAAACTGTTTTCCCAGAATCTAATTCTTAAAATAATGGCCATTCTTTAAAGGTATAGGTCAGATAAATCAATCAACCAAAAAACATTAATTAAACACGTTTTATGTGCTAAGAATTGTGCTAAATGCTGGGGATACAAAGAAAAAAATGAAGGATTCCATGCCCTCAAATAGTATATATTCTATAGCTGCCCCTAGAACAGCAGAAAATATTTTCTAGTTGGTAAATACAACACAGTCCAGTTTGTTATTAATACTCTACTATTGTAGTTTGTCCTATAATAAGGATTAAACCCATTGTAACCATTTTACAATAGCACAATTCTGGTTATATTTCTCTCCTGCTAATGAACTATCAATAATTCCCCACTACCAACAGAATCAAACTGGAATTTCTCAGTCTGGCATGCTACTCTTCACAATATGTCCTCAGCTTAACTCTCCAGATTTCAAAACCATTATCTCCTTCATACACACTCTATTCTTTATCTTAACTGGGCTAGTTGTGTGATCTGAACACAATTTCCTGTTTTTGTGACTATGCCCACGCTGTTCACTTATTCTAAAATCCACATTATTTCTTCTTATGCCTGTTCTCCCAAGCCTAATTCAAATACCCCATTATCAGTGATTCCCTTCCAGCCAGATGCAGTCTCCCTTCTTTGAACTCTATAACTTTGTACCTTTTCTGTGGTACTCTTGACTTTGTGGTTTTTGGTCTAATCCCTCCAATTAAATTGTAAACTCCTTGAGGGCAGGCACAGTATTCCCGTCTCTGTCTCCCACACAGAGGAGACATGCAATAAATAGTTTTAGTTAATTGAATGAGGGGTTAATGACTCATACTGAGTAAAAAGTGCTCAAGATGTTTAGAACTAGCATATCATTATTACACATTATGTGGAATCACATAATTATAGTATTTAATAATATAGTGAATATATTGTCGTCATCATTTTGTTTACATATCAACTTTTCAAAAGTTAAAACAACCCTGGACCTTGTCCAATTAATTTCCATAATATACTTATGAAGTAAATGGGGTGCAGATATTATCAAGTAAATTCATGGATACAGAATATGGAGAATAGAGCTATGAGTGACCCCAAAGACACTTAGCATTTTTCTAGGGTAGGACTAGAACTTGGACTTTAGGTCCATCTCTGATGAAATGTCCAGATTTCTCTTAATTATTTCCTACATGAATGAGACAGATAGAAAAACAAGTAGAGAATTAGGCAAAAATTCTCCAGGGTTTTTAAATGGCAAAGTACTTACCAGAACAAGACCAGGCAACAAAAGGAAATAATCATTGCCAATCTACCTGAACTCACTTGATTAAATCAGAATGGAAAATCAGTTTCCTTGGAAAATATTTATTCAGGATTTGGCAGTGACCTCTGAAAATTTTCCAAAAGAATCAGCAATAAAAAAGAAAGAAAGAAAGAAAGAAAAAAACCCTAAAAATCTGAAAATGAGAGAATTGTAAATGAGATGTTTGGATTCCCTTCTAATTCTAAATTCCTCTTATACTATAGTAATTTTTAAAATATATTTTGACTCTCAAAGTGTGTATATATATGTATATATGTATATTTGTGTGTATATATGTATATGTGTGTGTGTTGAGTTGTTTCAGTGGTGTCCAATTCTCTGTGATCCTACTTGGTGTTTTCTTGGCAAAGATACTGGAGTAGTTTGCCATTTCTTTCTTCAACTTGTTTTTACAGATAAGGAAACTGAGGTAAACAGGGTTAAGTCACATAGTCACATAGCTAGTTAGTGCCTGAGGCCAGATTTGAAGTTCAGAACATGATTCCAGGCCCAGTGCTTTATCCTCTATACCACTTAGCTGCCCCCCGCAAAGCATATACTCCACTTCAAGTTGCAAAACTGTTAACCAACAAATGTTTGTTTTTTTTCTCAAGGCACATGCTTAGAAAAGAATGCCCAGGATAAAAAGTAGAATAGTAAAACTAGGTGGGGAAAAAGTTACCAAAGAAAAGTCTGATGTAGTACCATCCAATGTTTAACTTAAAATAACTTTGAGATAGTGATTGCTTTCCTCTTGGGAAGAAAGTATAGGATCTTTTTCAAATCCGGCCGCAGACACTTGACACATCTACTAGCTGTGTGACTTTGGGCAAGTCAACCCCAATTGCCCTCCAAAAAGCAAAAAAAAAAAACAAAGGAAAGTATAGGATCTTCAAGAGATAATAGTTTTGTTAAAGAAGGGCTGAGCATCTCTGTTTACAGAAAGAGCCCTTTCTTGGCATTAGAGACTGATAAAGTTTAATTATGACACAAACACTCCATTTACCATTGACCAACAGAAGTGAGCTTTAAAAATGGCTAAGTCTGGGGTGGCTAGGTGGCGCAGTGAGTAACAGCACCGGCCTTGGAGTTGGGATGACCCGAGATCGAATCTGGCCTCAGAAAATGAGCACCCACACACAAATAATGACTGGCCGTGTAACCTTGAGTAAGTTACTTAACCCCAATTGCTTTAAAAATAATAATAATAAAATTTTTAAAATGGCTAAGTCTGAACTCTTCTCTTTGCCTAAGCTTTTGGAAACGACTCCAAACTAAAAAGTAAGGAAACAGATGAATAGAAAATGTGTTGCCTAACTGTTGGACATGAGAAAAACATTATAGAAAGGAATATGGGCATGCACAATGGTGACAAAAACTTTCCCTCTTAACTGCTAAAAGGAGAGGATTTTCTCTTCTGGAGAAATTGAAGGAAAAATTATATAGTAAGCGCTGAAATGTACATAGCTTTACAATTCATAAAGTACCTTTCCTACATTATCCAGTTAATTCTCACAATAGCTCTACTGGGGTAGATAATGCAGGTACTATTACCCTCTATTTTAGTTATTTTTAAACTAACTTTTCTTGTTTATTGTGAACTTATCAATAATCAACAAACACAAAGATGGCCATAAGCAAACAAATAAAAGAACAGAAAGGATTATATAAGAAACTGTGAGCTTGTGCTATATAAAAATTCCCATTTTTATTTATTTTTTTGGAGGGGAGAAGGCAGGGTAATTGAGGTTAAGTGACTTTGCCCAAGATCACATGGCTAGTAAACAAGTGTCTGAGGCTGGATTTGAACTCAGGTCCTCCTGACTCCAGGCCTGGTGCTCTATTCACTGCACCACCTAGCCACCCCCAAAATTCCCATTTTTATTTATTTTTTTTTTAATTAATTTATTAGTTTAGTTTCAGTTAACAAGATTCAATTCCATAGTTCCTTGATTTTCAAATTTCCTTTACTTCCCTCCCCCCTCCCCTCATGACATCATATAGTACAGTATAGGGTCTGCAAATGCATTCATATTAAACATTATTCCAATTACAAAGGCATATTGTACTAGGTGGGATGAAAGATGGTAAGGAAGAAGTAAAACCAAACAATGAGAAGAACAAGATCATTTAGTTTGCTTCCATCAGGATTCAGGCTCAGTTCTTTCTAGTTATATCTCTGGATGGCGCATTTCTCACTTTCTTGAGTCATTCGGGATTAACTTATATCACTGCATAAAATTCCCATTTTTAAAAGAAATCTATTTACATTAAATTTAACCAAGTATTCTTTTTTCCTTTCATATCTATTACTGCCCTGTAATCCCCTGCTCTTTCACCCCCAGCCTCCAAGTAGAAAACCTTTCTCGTAATAAATACCATAATCAAATAAAGTAAATCAGCATATTGGCTATAATTGGGAATGCATGCTTCTCTCTATGCCTCTACTCTCATCTACTTATCTTCCATTTTACAGATGGAGAAACTGAGGCACGGATGAGTTGTAGACCTGGGGTTTGGACCTAGGTGTTCTGATTCACAATCGAGTACTCTTTTCACTCCAGCACAGAGCTGACCAATTATGTTAGCATCACCTTGGAAATAGTGCCATCCATAAATGTACTGTTGGACACATTGGTTTTTATAGAGCCATAGATTGATAACTAGGAAGGACCTCAGAGGTCATCTAACATCCTCATTTTTACATGTGAGGAAACTGAGGCCCAGAGACTTGCCCAAGAATCACAGGTACTAAATAAATGACAGAGCCAAGGTTTATGCTCAAATCTTCAAACTCTGAAGCCAGCCCAGTCCTCTGTCCACTTAGTACTGAGTCATTTCTAGAATGAGGGAAACCAGAGCTTTACTCCAGGATCTGGCTTCTGGGGAGGGGCTGCTTCCTTCCCAGGGGAAGAGGAGGAGCTGCTTACTCTCTAATGAAGAGACAAGACCCCCTTTGTAGTCTCTGCTCCTCATGTCTCTCCTATGGAGTTGGAAGGGGAGGTGACCTGGGGGAATTCGAGGAGACCAGGAAGTCAGAGGCAGAAGTCAAAGGGGAGGGAAGATAAGATTTCAGCTGAGTCTTGAAAGGAAGCCAGAGATGGCAGGAGGTGGAGATGAGGAGAGCTTTCCAGCAATGGGGGATAGTGAAAAGGCATAGTCAGGAGATGTACACAGACATACACACACACACACACACACACACACACACACACACACACACATACACAAACACACACACATGTAAACATATACATCTATTATTGATGTCTGATACAAAAGATAAAAGACCTCAGTAATATATGCATATATCATATGCAACAATACAAATACATACAGCCTATGTATATACATAGAACATATATAATATACCATATATACATACAATATATAACACACATATATATGTATATTACTGATATATTTTACATATCTAATTATATTACATATATACTGTATCATACATTATATAATATACATTATTTGTTATATATCATATCTTTCTGATCTTTTGTTTTATATATACATATGTGCGTATATATATACAATATACATGTATGTGTATGTGTATATATAGGTATGTATACTTGTATACATATATATGTGTGTATGTATATATGTACGTATACATATACACATTATATGATATAAAATGGTTTTTTGTTATATAATAGCCATTTCTGAAAATCCCCTAACCTTTATAAATTGAATCTACCTCCCAGGATTGATGTGAAGTTAAAATGGGATAATCTGTAAAGTTCTTAGAAAACCTTAAAGGTCTCTATAAATGCTAGCTATTATTTTATTACCTATCTTATTATAAACAGAGAAGAAAACCCCCCCAAATAGTGACTAAATCTAACAACATGTCCCATATTCCTAGTAATCCCTCACTTCTCTGCAGTGAGGAGATAGGGATGTTTCCTCATTATGACTCAGGAACTCCTAAGACTCTTGTTTTTTCAGTGATTCAATGTTTCCCTTCTGTTAGTGGTCTTTTCACTTACATTGCTGTAGTCATTGTGTATATTATTTTAGTGCTGATTATGTCAGAGCCTCATTCCTACAAATCTTCCCATGTCAAATTCTTAATATCAATCATTCCTTACTATATCATAATATTTCGTTACATTAATGTCACAATTTTTTTTAGCAATTTACCACTTGATGGGCACACACTTTGTTTCTATCTTTATTTTTACTACCACAAAAAATATCGGATAAATATTTTGGTTTATATTGGACATTTGTTTCTGTATTTGATGTCTTCAGAGCACATATCTTTTTAAACAAAAAGATTTATACTTGTCTTTTATTTTTTTTATGCCATTCTCATTTTCTGCTATACCCCACTCCCAATGAACCCTCTTTTGTAATAAAAAAAACATTTCAACAAAAGCAACCAATTTAGTGACTACATCTGTCAGAATATACAATACTTGACATGTATTACCTCTCCAACTCTGACATAGCCAAACTCTTTATCTCTTCATCCCTGGAGTTGAGCTATAACAATGAATTTTCAAAGGCACAAATTCTACATTAGAGGTGGAAAAAAAGGAGGCCAGGATAAAATTATAGTTAATACCTTATTTTTCTGGAGGTCTCTTGCCTGGTAAGCTCAATTGTACAGGAACACAACCAAAAATCAGGAAAAAAGGAATTAAGTTGTCCTGAGCAATCATAATAGATAGTGCAAAGTTCAGTTACTAAAGCTCATTGATTTTGCTTATAGGCATTCCTCTAGCTCTTACTCAGCTCCTGTCTACCCTTACTTTACCCCTAAACGCTAACAAATTTAATCATCTATTCTTCTATCTGAAATTAAATGTTTTAAATTATAAAAGCTTTGGGGGAAGTGGGTAGTGAGGAGAAAGGATGCCAAAAGAGGCAGGTGGTAAGTAGTCATCCTTTAATAACTTCAGAGATGGAGACTCCAAAACTGATTTCATTTATACTTTTTCTGTAACTGTATTTGTGAGATTTATTTAGTATTTCCTCATTTTCCTCCAAGCATTTTCTTTGATTGGTTGTTTTTCTCTAGCCTTTCTCTATCCTCATTCCTTCTACCAATATTTTTCCTTCCTCTTCCTCCAATGACCACAGCATTTCAATAAAGGCTTCATTTCTTAGAAATGTAACAGATAAATGACCTTGTTTATTTAAATAGAGGAGAACAAGACCTGCTGACAATGGAAAGTCCAATAAATTAATAATAATTATATCAGCAGAAGCATCTTCTGATTAAAATAGCAGCTTCTGGAAGGTCTTTATGATACAACTCAATGGAATGTTAATCATACTTAGAAAGGCCATCACATCATCTTGTCTGTTTGCTTTTTCTGTCCCATGTTTCTTAACCTGAGATAAAACTCAGTGACTGGGTTGCTTCACTAACATTTACTAAACACCTATAATATGCCAAGCACCATTCTAAGCACTGGGTATACAAAGAATGGCAAAAGACAGTTTCTGCTCTCAAGGAGCTCACAGTCTAATGAGATTCATTACAACATGCAAACATTTTATATTTGATAAGATTTATATTTTACATTTGGAGGTGAAATGGAACTACTAGTTTATTGAATAGTGGGAGCTGGGCGACATGGTTAGATGTAGGGTTTTATGAAGAACAATTTAATAGCTAAGTGGAGTATGGATTGTAATAAAATCAAATTTGAATGATTATTCCTATATTGTGCCATTCTTTGATATTTTTAAGTGAAATGGTGTCTGGTATAATGAGCAGGACACCCCATTTACAGGTTTAGTGAGAGACCTGGTTCCCACAGACTCTAATAGTAATCATAATAATAGCTAATAATAGCTAGCATTATATAATACTTTAAGATTTTCAAATCACTTTACAAATACTATCTCATTTAATCTTCATAACGACACTGGGAGGGTTGGTGCTATTATTATTCCCATCTTGCAGATGAAGAAACTGAAGTATATGGGTTAAGTGACTTGCCCAAGGTTACACAACTAGTAAATGTCAGAGGTCCTTGAACCCAGGTCTTCCTGACTTTAGATGCAGCACTCTTATATGTTGTGCCACTTAGCTGTATCAAAGCTGTACATGACAAACAGATAAGTAGTTGTATGAATTTTTAAGTATTTTTGCTATCATTTTTTAGACTGGACCTTTGATGTCAGTGGTTTAGAGAATGCCCCCCATCGAAAAAATTGTCATCTGCCCTCCAACTCATTATCTTAGGCAGGGGTGGGGAACCACATGTGACCCTCTAGGTCCTCAAGTGTGGCCCTTTGACTAAATCCAAACTTCACAGCTTTAACTCATAACCTTAGGCAGTCAAAGGGCTGCACTTGAGGACCTATAATGTTAATGGGATATAAGATCTTCCCAGCCCATTAATAGGCCTCAAGTGGAGCCCATTAAGGGAAGCTTGCTTAGGGTAGGTTTATTTGTAGGAAGGCTTTCACATATTTTGCTAATTTCTTTTTTAAATTAAATTTTATATTTATTTTTAATTTACACCATTCATTTCCACAAGATTTTGAGTTACAAATTTTCTCCCTGTGTTTCCCATACCCACCACCCCAAAACAGCAATCCCACTGTATACGCCCTCCCCCAATCTGCTTTCTCCTATATCCTCCCCCATCCTTTAATTCCCTTCAACTATTCTTATATTGAGAAAAGTTTCATAAGTTACAATTGATTGTTTTTCCATGTAGGAATGTAAATAGTTCAATTTTGATAAGTTCCTTATGATTTCTTTTCCCTATTTACCTTATCATGCTTCTCTTGCTTCTTGTATCTGAATGTCAAATTTTCTATTCAAATCTGGTTTTTTCATCAAGAATTCTTGAAAATCCTCTATTTCATTGAATGACTATATTTTCCCCCGAAACATGATACTCAGTTTTGCTGGGTAGGTGATTCCTGGTTTTAATCCCAGCTTCTTTGATCTCCAGAATTTCATATTCCAAGCCCTTCAATCCCTCAATGCAGAAGCTGCCAGATCCTGTCTTATCCTGATTGAGTTTCCACAATATTCAAATTGTTTCTTCTTGGCTGCTTGTTATATTTTCTCCTTGTTCTGGGAACTCTGGAACCTGGTTATAATATTCCTAGGGGTTTTCTTTTTGGGATATTTTTCAAGAGGTGATCAGTGGATTCTTTCAACCTCTACTTTGCCCTCTTATTCTAAAACATCGGGGACATTTTCCTTGAGGATTTCTTGAAGGATGATTTCTAGGTTCTTTTTTTTATCAGAGCTTTCAGGTAGTCCAATAATTTTTAAATTCTCTCTCCTGGATCTATTTTCCAGGTCAGTGTTTTTTCCCATGAGATATTTCACATTGCCTTCTATTCTTTCAATTGCTTGGATCTGTTTAATAGTATCTTGATTTCTCATAAAGTCACTAGCTTCCATTTGCTCCAATTGAATTCTGAAGGAATGATTCTCTTCAGTGAGCTTTTGAGATTCTTTATCCATCTGGCAAATTTGGCTTTTTAAGGTATTCATCTCCTCATTGGCTTTTTGAGCCTCTTTTGCCATTAGAGTTAGTCTATTTTTTAGGGTGTTATTTTCCTCAGTCAGGCTGTTGACTCTCTTTTCATGATTTCCTTGCATCATTCTCATTTCTCTTCCCAATTTTTCCTCCACTTCTCTTATTTGGTTTTCAAAATACTTCTTAAGCTCCTGTATAACCAGTTTATATTTTTCTTGGAAGCTTTTGGTGCAGGAGTTCAGACTTTGTTATATCCCTGCCATTCCATACTTTGATCCTTTTTGTCTCCAAAAAAGGAATCTAAGGTTTGATTACTGTGCTTGCCTTACTTCCCTCATTTGCTCATGTTGCCACTCAATTACTTTACTTTTGAGCTTTTTGCCACAGTAGGACTCTGCTTCCAGAGAGGAGAGCTTTGTCCCAAATCTCTGGGGTTTTCTCAGCTGCCAGAGCTATTAGTCAGGTGCCCTCTCAGAAGCCACCACTGGCTCTGGCACACTGGTAATGCACCCCAGGACCTCCACCCTAGACCGCAATCCAGATCCAAGCAGGTTTAAGCAAGAGTGATTACCCCTCAGATTGGTTGCTTGGTCCCCCTACAATCTGCAGGCCAGGAGCTCTGAAGCAGCCACACAGCAGCTGCCGCCACTCCTCAGCCACTTCTCCCTTCAGGGGCAGAGGCCAGACCACACTCCCAGACCCTCTGTTCCTAAAGTCTACTGACCTCTCACTTTGTCTTTGGCATTTATGGGTTGATAATTCTGGAAACTGCCACAGCTACTGGTGATCCCCTCTCTTGAAGTACCTCTAGCCAGGGCTGCTTGTGGCCACCATGAGGCTAAAACTGTAGATTCATGAGGGGCTGGGCTCTGTTCCCAGCCTGTTGCAATGGACCCTTCCTGCTGGTCTGCCAGGCTGTCTTCAGCTTGAGGTTTTTTCTCTCTGTAACTTTGTGGGTTCTATAGCCCTAAAGTTCGTTTAGAGTCATTTTATAGGTATTTGAGGTGGTTATGGGGGGAGTGCAGGGAGTCTTCCTGCTTCTATGCCACTATCTTGGCTCCTGAATATCTTTTGCTAATTTCTAATTAGGCACTGAGTCATGAGGGTTATGATGCCTTCTGGTTCTGAGAAGTGTATATATACTCTGAGTTTTTGCTTTGGTATTTTGCTTTGGGGGCTCACTTATTAGAAGGATCTTGTGATTCCCTGGTTGAGATTCTGAGTGACCCATATGTTCAGAGCTCCCTGACTCCTCAGAGGTAAAGGCTTTCTTGATCCAGGGATGTATGCAAAGTGTATAGTTGATTCAGATAGTCAGAGTCCTGTCGGTCTTTATTTCTCTGTTTGTATTTTCTCTGAAGTTCAGGGTGCTGACTTTTCCCCCCGAACTAGTGAATGTAATTTTAAAAAGATTGTTGACCCCTTAAACAGCTAGTTTTCCTAGTAAAGCAGATATCAGAACCTTTGCTAGCACCCATCCTGGGTATGCCAGTGTGGTTGCTGCTACAGCACCTAGAGGGTCACATGTGACCTCAAGGCCAAAGGTTCCATACCTGTCTTAGAGAGTTTTCTAGAGACCTTGAGAGGTGAGGTGACCTGCCCAGCATCACAGTAGCATCAAAGGGGAGACTTGAAACTCAAGTCTTCCTGCCACAGAACCAAGCTCACTATAACATCATGCTAACTCTTACATCTCATGTGGGATGTTTTCATAATCATCAATAGAGAAATCTTTGCTATTCCTGGCCATAATTACCACTCTGAACTTGTAGTCTATGGATCACAGTGTTTTAATATTTAATTATTTTGTATTTCCCAAGTATATTCACTGTCTCTATAACTACTAGAGTATAAACACCTTAAAAAATACACACACACACACACATTTTATGTTGGCATATCTACACACCCCCAGCATACCCTAAAGTGAATCCCCCACAAAATAAAGTAAGTTAACATAAAGTTACGTAAAATAGCATAAAAGAGATTGTAATACATAAACTTACACTTCCATAGTTTTCTGTTTGTTAAAAGAAAGGAAAGATTTCCCTCCAGGATGTTGTTGTTCATCCTTCATTTTCTCAAAGAGGACCAATGACATCACATGGGTTATGTGTGAATTGGATTTGAGTGAGGCATAGCTGTGCAAAGTCATCAGCCTCTCTCTTTCCTCCAAAGTCATCTGAGTCCAGTGGCAAGACAAAGGTCAGCACAACTGGCCATAGCCCAGAATGTGGGGGGTGACCTTAGCCTTTCTAAATTACTCTCATCTAGAGGAATCAGGGAAGACTCCTCAGAGGTAGCATTTAAATTGAAGCTTGAAGGTAGGGAGGACCATTAACAGGTAACCATAGGATCATAGAATTGAGAGCTACAAAAAAACTGAGGCTCAGAGAGGAGTAACAGAGTCCAAAGTCACAGAGGTAGTTAATACTTAGAGCTGGGATTCTAACTAGTCCCCTCACATTGTTGTTGACTATGCCAAGTAATTTGTCCAGATTTGGTCTTGAATGTCAGAATCAAGAATTTATATTCTTGAGGAACTCCTGAGTTTCTAAGTAAATGGTCTATGTAACCTACCAGGAAGGGCAGTAGGAAGATAACTCGCTTTTTGCTTTTTTTTTTTTTTTAGAGGGCAATTGGGGTTAAGTGATTTGCCCAAGGTCACAAGGAGAGTTTTTTGTGTTAAATGTCTGAGGCCAGATTTAAACTCAGGTCCTCCTGACTCCAGGGCCAGTGCTCTATTCACTGTCCCACCTAACCACCCCAGGAAGATAACTTGAAGTCTGCATCGGAGTGGGGAAAAACCAGAGGCAAAAACACAAATTAGGAGGCCAATTCAACAATCCATGAGAGAGATAATGAGGGCCTGAACTAGTGCGTTTGCAGCAGTAATGGAAAAGACAGAACAGATGCCATAAGCCTTGCCAAGGTCAAACCAACAAGAGTGGCAAAGTCAGGGAGGTTATTAGTTGGGTGACTCAGGTCATGATACAGCTAAAGAAAAAAGTCAACACTTGATGGGGAAAAATATTTTCTGTGTTTTGCTTTTTTGTTGTTGTTCTTTTAAACAATATTCAGGTATATTTGGTAAGTACTAACCTAAAAGTAAAACTCTGACCCAGCAGTGAAAACAAGGCATTTCACTGCCCACGCTTTCACTGAAGACGTTGTTGCCTCTGGTTTTTAGCCAGAGCATAAAGACTTTCATCATCTGCAAATAAAACATGAAGATTCCCTCCAAGAATTCCACAGAAGTTAGCAAAAGCAGAGAAAAAATGATTATTTCACAAAAATATGTTCTTAGTGCCATTCTTAATTATGGTTAAAAAAAAGTTTTCTATGTCTCCAAATGCTTACCAATAGAATTTTGATGCTAACCAGAAAAGTATAGAACATACTAAACCATATAAAAATTATTTTGAATACTGGTTAGAGGAAATAAGAACAAAAAGAAGGAAAGATCTGAGTCAAGAATTAGCCTGGTATATTTCACCTTACTACATCTTCTAAATCAATCTTTTGAAAACTAATGCAAACAAATCATAGGTTCCTAGATCTGGAACAAGAAAAAAACCTTTAGTTCCATGGTGTTAAACACTAGGCCTGCTGGACCCATTGGAACAGCAACACTTCTAAGTACACTAGAACCAGATTAAAATATAATTGGAAAATATTTAACAAAATAAATAAAAATTCACTAGACAATAGATAATGTTAATATATGGTTTTCTAAGTCAATAAGGGACAGCTAGGTGGCACAATGGATAGAGTGCCAGGCCTAGAGTCAGGAAGATTTCTCTTCTTGAGTTCAAATCTGTCCTCAGACATTTACTAGCGGTGTGACCCTGGGCAAGGCACTTAACCCTGTTTGCCTCAGTTTCCTCATCTGTCAAATGAGCTAGAGAAGGAAATGGCAAACCACTTCAGTATCTTTGCCAAGAAAACCCCATAACTGAATAACAAAAAGTCAATGTGGCCCCCATGGATTTTTGTGTATGATTTGATGGCCCTTTTCTATTTGAGTTTGACACCACTGATTTAGTCCAGTCCCCTCATTTTACAGATGAGACAACAGAGGAGGTCTAGAGAGGTTATAATTTTCCCAAGGCCACACAGGAAGTAAACGGCAGAGCTCAGAGTTGGCCTCCCATCTTCTCACTCCATATTCAACTCTTTCCACAGCATCACACTCCTTGCAATAGTTGGCATTTTATATATCACTTCAACATATGCAATAAGCTTTTACATACATTATGTCAATTGTTCTTCAAAACACTGTGAAGTATGTTATTGTTATCCCCTTTTTACAGGTAGGGAAATAGAGTCAGAGGACTTAAGTGACCTGCTTATGGGGTAACACAGATAATAAATGTCTGAGGCAAGATTCAAACTTGGGTTCTCCTTCCCTGAAAGTTCTTTCCAGTGTTACTGTGTAAAAACAACCTTATTCAGAAATTGTGTGGTGGTATACTTTAACTTAATTTCCCTCCTCCCACCTCCAAGTTTTTGGTAGATAGAAAATTTAATCACTAAAGTATCTGGATCTAAGATCCAGAAGCCACAAGAAAAAAAACAAACCAGGTAATGTTTAATAGTTTCCCTCTGCCCCTTCCTCTTTGGAGAGAAAACAGGTTAGGGCAGGAAGTTAAGTTGTGAAGGTAAGGAACTCTTGTTAACTGTCATTTTTATTCTATAGCCTAAGGATGTAGTATAATGAAGGAGGAGCTTGTGGATTTCAAACTTTATTGAAAGGTTATGTGAAATGGATATGAAATCTGCCATCAAATTTACTCTTGGGTAAGCTATAATATTAAATGAAAAACTTTTTGTTATAAATGTGTTTAAGAAAACAGAAAGTATATGCAACATATAAATAGTTGACTAAATCTTCTTTAGCCCAGATTTAGGGTAACACCCATTGTACTTACTGTAATAACTGGAATTTCTCTGTACAACCGTTTCCATATAAATATTTGGTTGTAAGTGGACACTTTCTGGGCAATCTGACAAATATGACTCTAGTCATCAAACAGACTGGTTCGTGCAAGACTTCCCCTTTCCCTTTCTCGTGTAGTAAAATGTCTGTATTTTCTCCTTTCATTTTTTCTAAACTCTTTCCTTCCTTCCTTCCTTCTTTCCTTCCTTCCTTCCTTCCCTCCTTCCTTCCTTCCTTCCTTCCTTCCTTCCTCCCTTCCTTCCTTCCTTCCTTCCTTCCTTCTTTTCTTCCTTCCTTTCTTCTTTTCTTCCTTCCTCCTGTTTTTTCCCCCTTCCTTCATTTTCCCAAAGATGAGCTTCCTGGGACATGGAGGAGATACCAGAGAAATCTCAAAGTAGTGCAGCCAGGTGGGAAATGAGGAGATGGTGCTAGAAGTCCAGGGTGGACAAGATCAGTTCTGATGCCCCCTTCATCCACAGCAACTCCAAGCTATTTGGAAAGACTGACAATGAACTCTCTTATTCTAAGATCTCTGGGTGGTAAGAGACAGTAAGTATTTTACTCTGTAATCATACTCTAGAAAGGACATTGGTTGGTCATACTACCTCTAGGGTGATTATCTTCACTGGTCCTGCCTGGTCTGGAACAATTAGCACCATCCTTGAGACTTCTAGTTTGGGCCAAATGAACCTTGATCTTAATTCAGTAAGAGGTGTGGGTGGGTAGGAAAAGGACCATTTTATATCCTTGGCTCTCATACAATAAACTAAAAAGAAAAAACAATAAAGCAGCACTTATTAAGTGTCTACCATGTGGCAGGAACTGTGCAAGTCTCTGGGGATTCAAATACAAAAGTGAAACAATTCCTGCTATCCAAGAATGTAGATTCTAATATGCAACACCTCTAGGGGAATCATGCCCAAGGAAGGGAATTTTGGTTTAGGTAGTCACATGGATTGTGAATGGAGACACAAGGCAGTAAATTACCATGCCCCTTCCAGCAGCAATAGTAGTATTTTTGTGAATATTATTCCCAAAGCAAGATTGATGAGGAAGAGGTGCACTGAACTATTAAGATGCCTGTGCTGGACCTAGGTACTATTGACCTAGCTTCATTGACTATAAAGCATGACTAGATATAGAGGATTGAAATAAATTTTCATTTACTTACAGATCAACTCAATTCCAAGGCACAATCCCAAAGCAAAGGTAATGAACTCCCCCTGGGTGGGTGCCACTCCTCATTATCTCTGGAAGGCTGGGTTTTGAGGGTCCAGTTGTTATTCCTGTCATGGGGCAGCAGCAGAGTACATTGCAAGATGCCTGGGACACCTAGTGGTCTGGTTGATATACAACTAATGTAGTCTTCACAGGAAAAATTACAACTCTCCTGGAAAGCTAGATATAAGCAGATGTCCTCCATGTGTGCGAAGGGGTACTGGGAGGAAAGACAGCAATTCCAAGGTATGGATAGACTCAAGGATCTACTCACTGGCTGAATAATTGAGTATACCTTGGCATAAAACAATTTTGATAATTTTTTTCAAATATATTCCCAAAGCAAACATTGTCTATCTCACATAACACAGAGCTGCTACTATTATAAATATTTTCACATAGGCTCCTAAAATTCCATCTCCAGAAATAAATATTTATCCCTAAAAAAACACCCTGACTTTCTTGCAGAGTTACCTTCTCCTACTCAGGGAAAGGCTAATTTAAATAATGGTAACTCCTGAGTACTAGGATTCTTTTTTTTTTAATTCATTATTTATATATTTTGGAGGGGTGAAATCATGCAAAACAAATTTCCGTATTAGTCACTTTGCAAAAAAATTAAGAAAGTCAAAACATTATGCTTCAATTTATACTCAGTTGATTAGTTCTCTCTCTGGAGGTAGATAGTGTTTTGCATCATGAATCCTCTGGAATTGTCTTAGATAATTGTATTGAACAGAGTACCTAAGTCTTTCACAGCAAATCATCATTATGATATTGCTGCTACTGTGTACGATATTCTCCTTGTTCTGCTCATTTTACTTTGCATCAGTTCATAAAAGTCTTCTCGGGTTTTTCTGAAAGCATCCTGCTCATCGTTTTTATAGCACAAGAATATTCCATCATAATCATATATCACAACTTGTTCCCCAGTTGATAGGCATACTCTAAATGTCCAATTCTTTGCCACCACAAAAGGAGCCACCATAAATATTTTTGTACACAGAGGTTCTTTTCCTTTATCTTTCATCACTTTGTGATACAGATCAAATAGTAGTTGGTATTGCTGGGTTAAAAGGTATATACGGTTATATAGCCTTTTGGGAATAGTTCCAAATTGTTCTCCAGAATGGTTGGACTGGTTCATAACTCCACCAACAGTGCATTAGTACCCCAAATTTTCCACATCCCTCCCAGCATTTATCATTTTCCTTATCTATAATGTTTGTCAATCTGAGGCAGTCCCTCTGAGTTGTTTTACTCTGCATTTCTCTAATCAATAGTGATTTAGCATATTTTTATGTGACTATAGATAGCTTTGATTTCTTTTTCTGAAACCTTACTGTTTATATCCTTTAACTATTTCTCAACTGGAGAATGGATCTTATTTTTATAAATTTTAATCAGTTCCCAATATATTTGAGAAATGAGCATTTTATCAGAAAAACTTGCTGTAAAAATTTCCCCTAGTTTCCCATTTTCCTTCTAATTTTGGCTGTATTTGTTTTGTTCGTGAAAATTTTTTTAATTTGATGTAATCCAAATTATCCATTTACATGCTTCCTGCCTCTTGTTTGGTCATAAATCCTTTCCTTATCCATAGATCTGACAGATACACTTTCATGCTCCCCTAATTTGCTTATGGTATCATACTTTATATCTAAATCACATACCCATTTTGACCTTATCTTGGTATATATGGTGTGAGATGCCCATCTATGCTTCATTTCTGCCAAACCACTTTCCTGTTTTCACAACAATTTCTGTCTAATAGTGAGATCTTGCCCCAAAGAGCTTGGATCTTTGGGTTTATCAAACATGAGATTACTATGGTCATTTATTAGTATATTATATAGCTAATCTATTCCATTGATCTATCACTCTCTTTCTTAGAGAGTACCAGATTGTTTTGATGATTACTACTTTATAATATAGTTTGAAATCTGCTATTCCTATGCTGCCTTTCTTCACATTTTTTCATTGTGAAGGGTCATCTTCTCGACCCTTTGTTCTTCCAGATAAATTTTACTATTTTTTCTAGCTCTACAAAATAATTCTTTGGTAGTTTGATTGGTATAACACTGAATAAATAAATTAATTTAGATAGAATTGTAATTTTTATCATATTGACTTGGCCTACCCATAAGTCATTAATATTTCTCTAGTTGTTTAGATCTGTCTTTATGTGTGTGGAAAGCATTTTGTAATTGTTCATATAGTCCCTGGGTTTGTCTTGGCAGGTAGACTCCAAAGTATTTTATAATGTCTGCAATTATTTTAAATGGAATTTCTCTATCTCTTCTTGCTGGGTTTTGGTTATAATTATGGAAATGATGACTTATGAGGGTTTATTTCATATCTTGTAACTTTTTTAAAGTTGTTAATTGTTTCAAATACTTTTTTAGTTGATTCTATAGAATTTTGTAAGTATACCACCATATGGTCTGCAAAGAGTGATAGTTTTGTTTCCTCATTGCCTGTTCTTATTCCTTTAATTTCTAGTACTGAGATTTTTAACAACCTGCCAACAATGGTTCCTTTTAGACTATAGGATGTAGTCTCCATTTTGCAATGATACTTTTCATTATAACAAGTATTTTAGCAAAACAAACACTTGCTCACAATGAAAGAGATGCTTCATGACTACACATATATGACCTACATCAAATTGTTTGCCTTCTCAATGAGGTGAGAGGGAAGGAGAAAATTAAAAAAAGAGCATTTAAAGTGCTTTTACATGTAATTGGGAAAAATAAAATAAAATTATCAGGAAAATTAAAAATTAAAAAAAATTAATTAAATTAAAAACATTAAAAATTAAAGAAATTAAATTACCAGAAAAAGTTGCTTCAATGTGAAATGATACATTGTGCTATCTAGCAACTTAGAGACAGTGAAAGGAGGATGAATTTTTTTGAAAATCACAGGAATGGAAAATTATAGAACTTTCAGCACCATTTTCATTATTGACTATGTGGTGATCCCCTCCAGAGTACTCTGTTCATGCACTAGCACCTCTGGTGTGAGGGCTTAATGAGCCTTTTTTGGGACTCCTCATCTACTTTTGTCACCCAATTCTCACCTGTGACTCCAAGAAGCTGTAGCATGCAAAGCAGCCACACCCTGGTAAAAACCATCTTGGCAGACAGGCTAAACCAGGTTGAGAGTAATTGACAGACCTTGAATCCGATTGGTGAGTTAGGAGGGTGAATATCCCGAGCATGTGAAGACTTTCCCTGGGGGGATGGATGAGAACAATTTGTTCCAAGGGCGATGAAGCAGCTGAAGCAAATGCATTGAAGATGTCAAAGGTCATCCACTGCATCCCGACCTATGGCCAGTTATCTTGACGTTTGTCTTGCCACGGGACTTCAATGAGTCTGGAAGAGAGAGTGAGGCTGACATCTTTATACAACTCTGCCTCATTCCAATTCACTTGAAAGGCAAGACTTCACCCACATCCCAGCATCGTGATTGGTCCTCTTTGAAAATGAAGAATGAGCAACAACTCCAAAGTAATGACTTACCCCACCAAAATTTTTTTTAAAGTTCTTCCAGATTTATGGTATCAAATCATAGTCATACTTAGAAGTCTTACAGAAATGAATTAAATAGATTCCAGTGAGTTAAAATATAACCTGTCTTGGAGAAACTTAAGAAATACTAATTCGAGGGGCAATTAGGTGGCACAGTGAATAGAGCATCAGCCCTGGAGTCAGGAGAACTGGAGTTCAAATCCAGCTTCAGACACTTGACAATTAACTAGCCATGTGACCTTGGGCAAGTCACTTAACCCCAATTGCCTTACCTTCCCCCCTCCAAAAAAAAGTTAAAAACAAATACTCATTTGATCATCTTTGGTCAGTTAGGGGGACTGGGACTTTGTCCCAGGATGCTGAGATTTAGGGAGCATTGACAGTATTCTATAAACTACTTTCACAAACAACTGAGCTTAGCTTCTCCTTAGCAAGAACAGTTAGCTCAGATAAGAAACTATTAGAGGACAAGCTTTCTCTTCTTACTCTCCTAGCCATGCCTGAGGTATGCCCTTCTTTGGCCTGGACTCACCCTGGTCCCTCCCCTCACTTCCCTAGTATCTTCACCTGTGGAGCTTTGTTATCTCAGTGTCTGAAGTCTCTGGATGAACTCAATAGAATTTGTCTTTAACAGTTAATTTGAGGGTACCTTTCTTACTGTTTGCCCTTGGAACATTTTGTAATGTTTGCCCTATTTCCCAGATTTGCTAGTTATTATTCTGCTTTAGGGATGTACTTTTTCACCAAAAGGACCTATAAAGATGATTATAATTTTTCCCCTCAAATTTGTATTGATTTTTATGTCATTTTCCTTTTTTTAAGTGTTTAAGTATTTCCACTGTTTAGCATAAGTGTTTAAGTATTTCCAGTGTGTAGCATAGTGCCTGATATCCACTAGGGGCTTAATAAATGTTTATTGATGGGAGTCAACCTGCCAAGACAAACCCAGGAACTATATGAAAACAGTTACAAAACACTTTTCACTCAAATAAAGTCAGATCTAAATAATTGATAAAATATCATTTGCTCATGGGTAGGCCAAGTTGATATGATAAAACGACAATTCTACCTAAATTAATTTACTTATTCAGTGCCATACCAATCAAACTACCAAAACTATTTTATAGATCTAAAAAAAAAATAAAATTCATCTCAAAGAACAAAAAGTCCAGAATATCAAGGGAATTAATGAAAAGAAAAGTAGGGGAAGATGGCCTAGCTGTACCAGATCTAAATCTATACTATAAAGCAGCAATTATCAAAACTACTTGGTACTGGCTAAGAAACAGAGTGGTGGATAAGTGGAATAGGTTAGGTACACAAGACACAATAGTCAATGACTACAGTAATCTACTGTTCAATAAACCCAAAGACCCCAGCTTCTGGGAAAAGAACTCACTATTTGATAAAATCTCTTGGGAAAACTAGAAAATAGTATAGCAGAAACTAGGCATAGACAAACATCTTACAACTCGATCTTACCCACGTATACCAAGATAAGGTCAAAATGGATACAGGATTTAGACATAAAGGGTGATACTATAAGCAAATTAGGAGAACAGGAAATAGTTTACCTGTCAGATCTATGAAGAAGGGAAGAATTTATGACCAAATAAGAGATAGAGGACATTATGAAATGCAAAATGGATAATTTGGATTATGTTAAATTAAAAATGTTTTGCACAAATGAAATGAATGCAACTAAGATTAGAAGGGAAGTAGAAAGCTGAGAAACAGTTTTTACAGCCCCTGTCTCTTATAAAGGCCGCATTTCTAAACTATATAGATAGCCAAGTCAAATTTATAAGAATACAAGTTATTCCCCAGTTGATAAATGGTCAAAGGATATGAACAGGCAGTTTTCAGATAAAGAAATTAAAGCTATCTATAGTCATATGAAAAAATGCTCTCAATCACTGTTGATTAGAGAAATGCAAATTAAAACAACTCTGAGGCACTACCTCATACCTATCAGATTGACTGACATGACAAAACAGGAAAATGATAAATGTTGGAGAAGATATGGGAAAATTGGAACATTAATGCATTGTTGGTGGAGTTGTGAATTGATCCAATCATTCTGGAGAGTAATTTGAAACTATGCCTAAAGGGTTATAAAACTGTGCAGTGAATATAGCACTGGCCTGTGAGTCAGGAGGACCTGAGTTCAAATCCAGCCTTAGATGCTTAACACACACACAAAAAACTAGCAGTGTGACCTTGGGCAAGTCACTTAACCCCAATTGCCCTACCTTCCCCCCCCGCCAAAAAAAGGCCGAAAAACCCAGTTGGTCCAGCAATACAACTTCTAGGTCTGCATCCCAAAGAGATCATAAAAAATCTACATGTATAAGAATGTTTATAGCAATTCTTTTCATGGTGGCCAAGAATTAGAAATTGAGGGGATGCCCATCAATTAAGGAATGACTGGACAAGTTGTGGTATACAAATGTAATGGAACACTATTAGGCTATAAGAAATGATGAGCAGGCAGATTTCAGAAAAACCTGTAAAGATTTATATGAACTGATACTGAGTAAAGTGAGCAGAACCAGGAGAACATTGTACACAGGAACATTGAGTGATGGCTAACTTCGATAGACTTAGCTCTTCTCATCAAAGCAATGATCTAAGGAAACTCCAAAGGACTTGTGTTGGAAAATGCTATTCACATCCAGAGAAAGAACTATAGAGTCTGAATCCAGATCAAAGGACACTATTCTATTCTCTCTCTCTCTCTCTCTCTCTCTCTCTCTCTCTCTCTCTCTCTCTCTCTCTCTCCCTCTCTCTCTCTCTCTCTCTTGGTTTTTCTCTTTGGTTCTGATTTTTCTTTACATGACTAATGTGGAATTAAAAAATATTCATTTACTGACTGACTACTTTTTTTGGCCTTTTTTGGGGGGGAAGGTAGAGCAATTGGGGTTAAGTGACTTGCCCAAAGTCACACAGTTTTTTTGTGTTAAGCATCTGAGGCTGCATTTAAGCTCAGATTCCTGACTCCCAGGATAGTGCTCTATTCACTGTGCAACCTAGCTGTCCCAGACTGACTACTTTTTAAAGTAGTTTTAAAGTACTTCCAAATAGCCCTCCCCCAGTAGTATCTTGCCTAGTAACAAAGAAAAATTGTTAAGCAAAATTAATTAACACATTGTCCATATCTGACAATAATCTGGCACCTCTCTGCTTAGAAAAGGGAAGCATGAGGGCAGCTAGGTAGCACAGTGGATAGAGCACCAGCCCTCAAGTCAGATGAACCTGAGTTCAAATTTGGCCTTACAAACTTAGTAGCTGTGTAACCCTGAGCAAGTCACTTAACCCTGATTGCCTCAAAACACAAACAAACCAGAAAAGAGAAGCATGTTTCACCATGAGCACTCTGAAATCAATGCTGGTTATGTCATTGATCAGAATTCTTAGAAGTGTTTGATATTGTTTTCATCTTACATTACTTTAGTGATTGGTAATAAATTGCTCTCCTCAGTTGACTTACTTTATTGTGCATCAGTTCATACAAATCTTCCCAAGTTTCTCTGAATTCTTCATCTCTATTGTTTCTTAGAGGACTATTTTCATGACACTCATATATCACAATTTGTTTATCCATTTTGTAATCAATGGGTACCCTCTTTGCTTCCAGTTTTTTTTTTTTTTTACTAACACAGAAGTGCTATTTCTATAAATATTTTCACATATAGAGGACCTTTCTCTTAAATCTTTTTTTAAAGAAAGGCTACAAAAATTCTGTCTCCAATCAGAATCTTTCCCTGAGGAAGTGAGATGATTATAGATTTTATGTCAGTGAAGAACCAACACGTTGAACTAAACAGAAATCTACTAATTTAGTTGTATTATGTTTACTGATATTCTCCTCTGTTGGTGAATTGTCTTCTTCATATGTTTTTTTCTTTCTTCATATGCTTTTTAATTGCACATGTTAAAATACTTGGAGTAACAACATGGTATAGTCCACAGAGAGCTATCCTTGAAGTCAAGAAGACCCAGACTGAAGTCTGGTCTCCGATATATGCTACATGACCCTGGGTGATTTACTTAATCTTTCAGTGGTCAACTCTTTTTAAGACTATATATTTCAGATAAGGTGCTTACCAGCAATGAATAGGGAGTTTCCTCATCTGGTATGTTCCTATACCAATAAAATTCCAGGTTTTCTGTGTTCCGTCTCTCACCACAGACGTAGCATTATTGTAGTATAATTTTTCCTGGTTCTGTTCACTTCATTCTGCATCAGTTCATACTACCCAAGAGTCTCTGCCATTGTCTCTTTACCATGTACAGATGAATACAAATTCTGCTTGATGATGAAAAGATTCTCAAATGGAACACATATAGCAGGACATTGTTAAATCTGTCAAAACTAGGAAATGACGAAGTAATATCACTTAAACTTTTGTAATGTTGGGATTAGCCAATTCCTGGGTGCAGTGCATTCATTTATATGCAAAATATCTAGACTATAATTAGACCTCACCTTCCCCACTTACCAATATCTTTACCAACCAGCAAGAACAACATTCGCATCTCCCACATTCACTAAAAAGTATATAGATAGTTCTTCTAACCACTCCCTATATATCATTAAAGTCAGTCATGGATGGACAAGAAATTCCAGAGTGTAGATTCATCATAATCTAATATCATATTTGATGCTGGTGCAGATTAGGGCCTCCTTTTTATGCTCCTATTTTTCTTCATGTCACAAATAGATGGCAACAAGGACCTAACAAGACAATAATCCTAAAATGTCATTGTTCTGTTGTTGATTTTTTTTCTAAGACATTTGGGTTTGGTCGGCTCCCCACTAAAATAATTAGCTTGGGAGAAAAATCATAGTTTGTGAGATTTGGCATTCTGAAGGAAAAAAAAACCTCATACAATAAACAAAAGGCCATTTGCCATTTCAACATAGACTTGCCACTTTTGGGGTCTTGTTCTTCATCCCTCTCTGGGGGTACATAATTTTAGCTTGGTTAGGCAATATTGCTAGATTGCAGCTAGCACGCATGCAATTCATCACTCCCATGTTCTCTCAAACAAAATCTATCAGTTCTGGAAAATAATGAATCAATTCCCTAACCACATATTTGGGAAATGGAAAAAAAGACAACTACTTATGTAGAGTAGTGGTATTGAGGGAGCATTATTAATAGGAGACTTAGTTAAAAGAAATGAACGAAGGCCTACAGGGCCTAATATGGATCGTTTTATGTTCTTTTTTCCTTATTTTTAATTTTAACTTTCAGTTTGAAATTCTCATTGTCCCTCTACCCCTACACATTTCCTCATCAGCCATGTTACCAAGAAAAAGAAGTAAGAAAAAGAAAACAAAGAAAAGATATGCTTTACTATGCACTTAGAGCCCATCAGTTCTCTCTCTTGAGGTTGATGGCATTTTTTTTTATGAGGAGTCCTTTGGAATTACTGTGGATCATTTTATTGATAATAGCTAACATTTATATAGTACTTACTATGTGTGCCAGGTACTGTGCTAAGTGCTTTACAATTCTTATCTCGTTTGATCCACACAACAATCCTTCAAGGCAGGTGTTGCTATCCCCATTTTTTAAATGAGGCAAACAAGGGTTAAGTATCACCGTTGCCAAGTCTTTCACATCTGACTATTGTTACAATATTGCTCCTACCATGTCACATGTTTTCCTGCACATTTCATTTTGCATCAGTTCACAAAAGTCTTTCCAATTTTTTTCTGAAACCATCCTCTTCATCATTTCTTATAGCACAATAGTATTCCATCATAGCATAGCTAGGCTGCCTAGTGGATAGAGCCTTAGACTCATCTTCCTAATTTTGAATCTGGCCTCAGATACTAGTTTTGTGATCCTGGGCAAATAATCCTGTTTGCCTCAGTTTCCTCATCTATAAAAATGACCTGGAGAAGGAAATGGTAAGCCATTCCAGTATTGCCAAGAAAACACCAAATGGGGTCACAAAGAGTTGGACATGATTAAACAAAAACATTCCATCACAATCACATAGGACAGGCATCCCTTCAGTTTCTAATTCTTTGTGTGGATCCTTTTATAGAAATTCATAGAGGAGAGTTCCATAGTATGTAGATAAGAGGGTGAATTGATTGTAATCTTCACTTTTCTAGGGATTGTCTACCTTATAATATCACAGATCCATGGAAATGTTGGGAACCAAATAAAATATGCCAAGAATCATAAAGTGCAGGTGCTAGAGAGGAAGAGTTGTAATATTTGAAGCAGAATATAGTGGAAATAGTTGGACTTTAAGTCAGAAGTGGGTTCGAATTCCCCATCTGGTGTCACACATCATCCTAATTTACCACCTTCTGACCTTGGACAAGGCATGCATTCGTTAAAAAGAGAATGGAGATCAAAATTTTTTGGGTAAACCCTAAAGTATTAATGTAAACGTGAAACTCTTTGAAGTATAAAATTTATCACAAATTGAGATTCTGTTCAAATTTTACCTCATGAAAAACAGGAAATTTCAGTTACTAATAAAAATACCTCAAGTTTTATTAGTATTTTCAGTAAACAAATTCAAGGATGCTTTACAATTTGACTCATTAAAATTTTAAATCTCTCCCTGAAAGTAGATAGGGATTCCCCTTAAAACACCACCCCTAGGATCTAGGATGGGAGATTTGTAGATGAAAGAGACCCTGAAGGTCATCTAGTCATCTTTGATTTTGCATAGGAAGAAACTAAGGCACAGAGATTTTAAAAGACTTGCTCAAACCACAGTTTGAACGAAGGGGGTGGAGGTGGAGGGGGGGGGCAAATAGTTGCCAGATAACACCCTCCTCCCCCTTCCTCCCAAGCCCTCCCATTCTCCTCCCCCTCCCCCCATCAGAAGCACTAGTTGGTAGGTGATGAACCCAAGAGTATTGATTACCAGTGGACCTTTGAAAGAAAACAAACAATCCAGGCACTCAATATACAATTGCAGGATCTAAATGTTGGTTGTGGGTGGCCTTGACTGAATATTCTCACTCCCAGGAGAAAAGGTCAAGTCCACGAAGAGCTGCACAGCCCGCTTCACTCTTAGTTTCAGATTAGTTTTCATCATAGTCCTGGCTTGTTTTTCTTTCCCTTATCCATCGCTACATCCTGCAGGCACAGCCCAGATAACAATTCAAGCAGTACTTGAGCGTGTGCCCAGTCTCCCATCCATCACCCCACCCCTGCTTAGGCTCCATTCAGTTTAAAACGAGGCGATCTTTGTATTTAAAAGGATGGAGACTCGCTTCCTGCCTCTTAGAGCCGGAGGACGGCGTTTTGCGCTCTCGGGGAACAGGACTGCATGGGGCAGCCTTTATGGTTCTCGCGCTCTGCATGGTCTGAGTCCCCAGACCAGGGAGCTGATAGAAACGCTCCCGGAAGTTTAGGGCTCAAGCTCCCAGCCAGTCGGATCTCCGGGCAGGTAATGTAGCTGCCACTCAACACGGAATAGGCGTGGTCTCTTCTCCCGTGAATGCAGGAGACTCGAGTTTCCACTTTACCAGGAAACGGCTCAAACTCCTGAGCATGCGCTACAGCCCTCGCCCAGGCCCCATGTTAATTGCCTTCTCCAGGCGATTCTCAGTGGACTGTCCATGTGAGGATTGATGGTCTCTGCCTTGGTATCTGCAGAGAGGAGGGCAAAGCATTGGAGAAATTGTTAGTGAAGGAAACGCGAAAGAGCTCCTTCCAAAGTAAGATATAAAAGATGTCACCAACACTGGTAAAACTTTTGGTAATCCAATCTAAAAGGTCCAGTCTTCCAATTAGATACACCACCCTCACTCCCGTCCTCCACCTGTCCCCATTCATTTCTCATCTCTTGCCTCTATTTATCAGGTTCAGTCCATTCTCAACTCCTGCTTATCTCACCCCTCTTTTAAGTTTTTTTTTTAATTTTTCAAGTAACAAATATTTTTTAATTAGACTCCTACTGTCTCCGTTAATTACATTAAATAAAAATTGCTAACCAAAGAACACAACTCTTAAAACATATTTATGTAACCTGGCAAAACGATTTCTCACGTTAGCCATGTTTGAAAATATGTGTCTACGTAAATACAGTCTGCAAAACAAATTTCCACGGTAGCCATGTAGGGAAATGTATGTCTTGGCATTGTAAGTTCATCACCTTTCTGTCAAGAGGTGAGTAGCATGTTTCATTTTCATTCTCTGGGCTGGTGGTTTATTACTGTATTACTCAGAGTTCCAAAGTCTTTCAAAACTGTAATGACATTATTGTATAAATTGTTCTCCTAGTTTTACTCACTTCATCCTGCATAGTTAATAACAATCCCAGTTTTCTTTGAAATTCTCCATTTCATCATTTCTTAGGCAGGATAACATTTCCATTGCATTCATACACCACAATTTGTTGAATCATTCTCCAGTAGGAAGAGTTCCTTAGTTTCTAAGGTTTGGCTTGATGGTCTCATCTCACAAATTCATAGGGTAGGGAATGAAAGAGAATTGTGCAGATTAGAGATTATATACTCCACATTCTGACTTGTCATGGGAGTGTTTAAACCACCCAGTAGGAAGAACCTCTCTTCTGAAAGAAAGGAATCCTACTAGTAACTTTACAATTATATAAGGAATTATAAAGTGATGTACACGTATCATGCCATTTGATTTTAACAGTATTGTACACTGTGAGACACAATAGCTGAATTCAGTTCAGTTCAATCCAGTTCTGTTACTACCTGTGTGACCTTGGTCAAGATCACTAAACCTTTCTAGGCCAGTTTCCTCATCTGTAAGAGAGGTGTGGTAGGAGTTAGACTGGGTGCCTTCTACCTCTAACTATTAGAGCCTATGATCCTACCACCTCTCTGGAGCCTAATGGATACAGTACAGAACAGTCACAAAATACCTGACTGTATGTGAACCCTGCTGTATAAACAAGTCAACGCCATAAGAGGCCTGTTTCCTTCTCTATGAAATGAGAATAATAAGATCTGTTTCAAAGGGTTGCTGTAGGGCTCAAATGAGACCACAGATGGAAAATACTTTGCAAAAATAAAGAACTCTATAAAATTAAAGCCCCAAAGTTAAATGACTTGCCCAAGGTCACAGAACTAATAAGTGGTGGAATTGTTACTTGAATCCCAATTTTCTGATTTCAGGTCTAATTCTTTTTATTCTCTATCTTAGTTGCTTCTCTAAATAAGATCTCCATTTTCTCTTGTCTGTTGACTTTACTTGTTCCCCTCTACTCATGTGTTTTCTTCCAGGAGTCCTTTTTATCCTGTATGAATCTCCTGGACTAAAAGCTCTCCTCTTGTCCAACTTTCACCATATGCCCTGGAAACTCACTGCTTCTTTAGGGAGCTTTCCAGAACCATCTAGACTTAGGTGGAGAAAATAAAATTTGAAATACTTCACTACTTCTCCCTCAAAGTCTCCTTAAAATTTAAATATGGACACAACACAAAGAGAAGAGTTGTTTTGGATAGTATACCCATTGGATAGAGACTTCATCTAATTCTGGGATCCCTCTTCTTCTTTTAAAAAAGTTTCTGATTGGGTCCACTTGATGTTTCATAAATGTTTAAAAAATAATGGAGGTTCACTGCAGATCTTATATGTAAGGTGAATTTCCCCAGTGATTTCACCTACAACACAATGAAAGTAGTAATATACAACTACAACCATTTAAATGACTACCCTAAGGGTAGAAAGCAAAGTACTTCATTATAAAACATTACAATCCTTGTTTTCTTTGACTCCAGGAGTTGAACACATACAGTTGTAGCTTTGGTTTTTCCAGCCTATTTTTTGAAGGGAGAATTAGTGATGGCAAAGAAGCTAAACCAATCAGTGAACCAGTTTATTAAATACTGTTATGTGCTGGGTGTACAAAGTCAAAAATGAAACAGCCACTATCCTCATGGAACTTACATTCTATTAAGAGAGACAACATATACATGTATGCAAAACATAGAAGCAGAGACTGGACCTGTCATTTTATTAGTATAGGGAACTCCCAGATGAGAAAACTCCCTCTGTTAATATAGGTCAGAATTTTTCTCTGCAAATTATAGTTAGAAAGTTGCCTAGCCCACTAAGTTAAATGAGGAGCTCTGGGTTTCAGAGGCAGTGTCAGAAACAATTCTAACTCATTTCTTCCTGGCTCCAAGGCCATCTAGCTTTCCACTCTGCCACAGAAGCCTCTCATACTGCTCTTTTCTAGAGAGACAAAAAAAAAAATCAACACATAAATTGAAGAAAATTTTGGGGGTGGACACTAGCAGCTGAGAAGACGAGGACAGGAAAATTTCAATTTATCTCAAAGAAACAAAGGTATAGTTTATTATATTATTTTTATTTATTAACAGTCATTTGTTAAGTGTCTCCAATAAAGAATGAAGTGAATAGATCACTGGACTTTGAATCAGGAATCAAATCTGCTGTGAGACCCTAGGCAAATCACTGAACCTTTCTGGGCCTCCATTTTTCATCTGTAAATGTACTAGATGGCCTTTAAGGCCCCTTCCATCTCTCCATATACACTCTTGTCATGCTTCATTGTCATGTTGAGGTGACTGTTCTTGAAGGCTCAGGCTTAGCAGAGGATAAGTTCTGAGATGTCCTACGACACTTATTTTTAGCCACAGCAACTCTTGAAGACCATGAGGAGTTGGAGTTGGAGTTGGTAACCATACAAACAAAATCATACATCTTAACCTTCCATTTCTCTCATTTTATAGGAGGAATCTGAGGTCCAGGGCTCAGGATCACACAGGCAAGTCATTTTAGAGCTAGGGGCTGAATCCAGGTTTTGACTTAGAAGCCTCTTTTCACTGTATTAAAGACATAATAAGGGGGAGAGGGGTCTACTTTTTGACGCCAATACCAACAAGGCCATTTTAGTATATGAATGGGCTCAATATACCCCCATGGCAGATATAATACTCTCTCCCTGTAAGATGAATTGTAGGTCTTTTAGTTGCTTTCCTTCCCTCCTGGGAAATTATAATTGAAAGCTCTGTACTTGGGGTATAATGAAATACCCAAGTATTGCCCTGGACCTTTGGGTTAAGCCCTACAATAAAGTATGTCATGAGTCTCCTTCAGAGGTTATCTCGATCTTTTTAGCCCCACGCTTCTCTTTATCTGGGCCCCTCCCTGCCCCCACTCCCCCTTTTGCAGGGTGAATGCATGGGTATTTTTCCCAGGTTTCTCCCTGTATTCTTCTTTGCCCTCTCCACCCTTTATCTAAACTGTTCTAACTTTCATCCCTTTTGGGGAGCCCTTCTCATCCGCACACCTCATTCAGTTCTTTCATTTCCTTTCCGCCTCCGGACTAGCCCAGACACCAGGCAGGTACCCTCCTTCCCCAGCCCGGGTCCGGAGTGGGGGGGCCTGGGAGAGCTCGCCAGTTTCAGGCTGGGGCTCAGCTCCGCCTCCTGCACTCTGGGCCCCGCCTTGGGCTGGACACTCCGCCCAGAGGAGGAGGCCGCCGGCGGTGAGAGCTGGTAGCATGGGGGAGCCGGGACAGCCTCTGGAGCCACAACAAGGAGCGCTGCGCGGAGTGAGTGGGGAAGCCGCCGCCGCCGCCCCGGACTGCCCGGGCGTTAGCAGAGGAAGTGGACGCAGGACCGGGGCTTGACAGCAGCAGCAGCAGCTGCAGCGGCGGCGACGGGGAGGGGACGAGCCTGGACTGCGCAGCCCGCGAGCCCGCCAGCTTTCTCGGGATCCCGGCAGGAGCCTGGAGCGAGGAGCAGCGGGAAGCAGCTGGGCCGGCTGCGGGGGCTGCACCTGGCGGTGGCCGGATCGACGCGGCCCGGGACTCCAGGAGGAGGAGGAGGTGGCGGCGGCTGCGGCGGCGGCCGGGAGGCAGAGGATGTCGCAGCCGCCGCTGCCCCCCGCCTCGGCGGAGACTCGGAAGTTCACCCGGGCGCTGAGCAAGCCCGGCACGGCGGCCGAGCTGCGGCAGAGCGTGTCCGAGGTGGTGCGGGGCTCCGTGCTGCTGGTGAGTGCGAGCGCAGAGAGAGCGCACGGGTCGGGCGCAGGTAGAGCGCAGCGCCTTCAGGGGCGGCGGGCGCGGGGCGCATCCCCAGCCGCGAGTCCCCTCCTCCCCACGCCACGCTCCCTCCTTCCCTCCCACCGCTCCCGTCAGCCGGTCGGGATGAGGCGGAGCCGCCAGTGGAGCTGGGGCTCGCCGGGCAGGGGGGGAGAGGAGGAGGAGGAGGAGAAGTCCAGCGTGGGGGTGGGAGGGCTGTCTAGAACAGGTCTCCTGGAGCCGCGCAGACCAAAGAGGAGACCCAGGAACGGGACCCCCAATCCCTCCAGCACTGCCCTGTCCTCGCTCTTGAGTCAGTTTCATGAAAGTGACCCAACTCACCTTTCACCTTCTCCGCCTCACAAAAAGGAAAGGAATGCTCCTGGTACCCTCTCAGCTTTCACCATCTGTCTTCCTCTTTTAGTGGAGGACCAAAGCTGATATTTGGCACTTGGAGCCTTTTTTTTATCCCTTTTCTCCTCCTCCCCGCTCCCTTCTTTCCTCCCATTCCCAGGCCTACTCTGTGGGGAAGGGGTGCCTGACATCTCTGTGGACCAAGCAAGAAAGTGACCTAGAACCCTCTCCTGAATCCTTGTCCCACACTGTATAAGGGGGCCTGCTAACCCTAGCCACCTGTGTGCATTTATTTCAGAATTGGTTTAGATTAGCTGTTGATTTATGGACATGCCCCAAATTTGTGCATCAAGCATGGGGAAAAAATGTCAAGAGTCCATCAGAAGGTCTTCGGACAAGAGAAAGGAAGAGAGCTATCTCTAGGTGTTAGGAATTTCAAGTCAACTTTTCCATCCTCAGCAGGGTGTATGCTATATTAGGAAACTGGAGTAAATTATGACAGACTTGACTTTTTGAGTGGTAGTCATTCTGCAGGAGCTGTCCTAGAACTTCTTGTTAGGGTTTGGAAAGCAGCACGTTACCCATCTGGAAACTTTTAACCACTCATGTATTGTAAAAGGCTTTTGGTATGTCTTGAAAGGAGTTTGTTTGTGGGTGGGTACTTTTTACTTGTTTGTAAAAGGAAGGTTCTGGGCACTGAGATAGTATGTGTGGGGTATTTCTAGGGCCAGGGTTCTTACACAGAGCTCTGTGGATAGATTTCAGGGAGGTCCATGAACTTGTATTGGAAATAAATGACATCCTTATTTTTACTAACATCTTGACTGAAATATAGCACTTCTTTAATTATTTAAAAACATTATTCTTAAAAAGGTTTCATAAGATTTGTAAAGACATCCATCACACATACACACACAAAAGGTTAAGATCCCCTGCTTTAGGAGTAATACACATATGCTCTTAATGTAAGTAAAGCATTTTTTGACACTTAGATGCTCAGTGGAGTTCACAGTCAGAAGCTGAGAGTGTGTAAATGATACGTTCATGGAGAATACAGGAAAAACTCCACTGATTCCCATATCCAGTTTGTTCAGTTCACGTGTCAAGATACTTTATTTTCTTGTAACTGGCAGGTTTACTCACTCATCTAAGGCCAACAAACTGTTACTTTAGACTCATATGAACAGTAAGCCAATTCCTCCCTCTACTATGATCTCAACTGATTTGTTAAAAATAATAATAGCTAACATTTATATAATGCTTACTATGTACTTGGCGGTGTGCTAATCACTTTACAATTATTATTTGTCTCGTGATCTTACAACAATCTGTCTGAAGTAGGTAAAGATGAGGAAACTGGGACAAAGAGAGGTTAAGTGACTTGCTCAGGGTCATACAGCTAGGAAGGGTCTGAGATTAGATTTGAACTCAGACTTTCTTGAATTCAGGCCCTGTACTCCACTGCAAGAAAGAGGAAGGAACAGAAGAGACTAACCATCTTAACTTCTTGGTGAGAATAATACAGTTGTGTCCAAAGGTTCTGTTGCTATGGGTTGGTACAATATTTCAGTCGTTTCTTCTAGATTAACTCTGAATGGAAACTGAGTAGCTTAGTGATGTTAAACGGGAAAATAAATCAGTTGTGAGATTGCTAAATAATTTTGACCATTAGTATATTTTCCTGAATTGTCTAAATGAATAGTATATAGATGGGGGAGATGGGAAGGAGGGAAGACAGATTTTAGTTTGAAATTTAAAAAAATTAATATTTGGGGGGCGGGTAGGTGGTGCAGTGAATAGAACACTGGCCCTGGAGTCAGGAGACCTGAGTTCAAATCCTGCCTCAGACACTTAACACACAAAAAAACTAGCTGTGTGACCTCAGGCAAGTCACTTAACCCCAATTGCCCTCCAAAAAGCAAAAAAAACATTAAACAAATAAAAATAAATTTAATATTTAGATTGAAAAACAGCATTTGGGTTAGTCCCATAGTTTATCAAATGCTTAAGAAATTAGGTTATTGTCTATATTGCTACTTTTTTTTCATTCTTAACTTCCTTCTTTTAACTGAAGGATGCCATCCTCATTAGAGTAGCTTATCATATTGAAAGAAAAGCAGCATGTGAAGTGGCAAGAGGGCAGGATTTGGATTTGGGGGACTTGGGTCCAAATCTCTGCTCTAACACTTGCTATCTTTATGAACGTGGAAAAGTTGTTTTTTCCTCTTTTTCAGTTTTCCTATCTGAAAAATGGGAATACTACTTTGTAGCACTTCACAGGCTTGTGAGGCAGGGGCTTTGGAAACTTAAAGTGCTGTAGAAAATTGAGTTTTTATTAATAAATGTTACCCCAAACGGCAATTTATAACTCTGCCAAACTTTTTTTTAATGTCATTTTTTCTTTAATATGTCATATTTCTTTCCTCTGAAGAAAGTAGATATCAACTGGGGTTGGAGTCAGTAGAAAAGTGGGTTCAGGCTCCATTACTAATACCTGGGCAAATCACTTAATCTTTTTGAAACCTAGTTTCCTTGTCTTTAAAATAGGGATGATAATAGCCGCAGTACCTGTTTCACAGGGTTGTTGAAAGTATCAAATGAGATCATGTATGTGAGGTGTTTGGACAACCTTCAAGCCCTAGATAAATGCTAGCTATTTTTATTGTTCTAAATAATTATATGTATTATTGTCTATAATAAAATCATTAGGGTTGACAACAATTGTAGCCATTTTCTAATTTACTTATCCTCCATGAGCATTAGGCAAATCAGAGACTAAAGTTGCATCTATAAATACTTGGGCTTCATATCTGAGGATGGCCTACTCCAATTCCATTTGTATGTATGTCCCCAATATGACTTTATGAGCTGTAAATGGTAATCTGTTTTCCTTAGATGTCATCTAAAAATAGATATGTATGTAATATTATATATTATACAATGCTATATGTGTATATAATATTATATGCCATCTTGAAATGTGTGCATATAAAATATAGATATATGTATATGTTACATATCTGCATATTATATGTATATATACATGTTTATCATATATACATATGTACATAATATATGTATCTATATTACATATTATACTATCTGTATATCTATGTTATATATGCATATTTTAAAATTCCCATTTATGGATCCTAAAGTCATTATATATAATGTATGTATATCTATGTTTTATATGCACATATTTTAAGATGACATCTGAGGAAAACATTTACCCTTTACCGGTCATAAAGTCATTGTGTATACATTATGTGTTACACATAATGACCTGTGACAGTCTTTAGGCATGTGCAGCCAGCAGCCCTGTTTTCTCAACACTTTAGTCTTCTCTGAAGGTGGCCACTTATCTGATAAAATCCATGCTTTAACAAGTACAAAATGCACTGAGTCTAGAAGGCCCCTTCAGAAATAGGAAGGGCTCTCGGTTGAAGCGGAAAACGTATTTCCAAACCATGCTGTGACTTCCAGCTCAGGGGTGCGTGGCTGTGAGATTCACTGGAGGAGGATCTACAAAATTATCAGGAACCTAAGGGAGCTGGCATATGGTAAAAGCTATCCAGCCATAAACATCACTGGGCTCAGTCCTCAAACCTTGCTTTCCATCACCTTCCCTTCTCTCCCCTCCCCCCTTTCCTCTGGCTATGCACCACTTCCTTCCAGGAAGTCATCTCTACCATGTGCCAGTGCCCACCTAGTAGCTCCAGACTGTCAGAATCTTTGACAAGCTACACGGACACTCTCATGGGGAAAGTTTGGTTGACTGAGGCCCAGAGGCCCAGATACCTCCTAATGTGCTCTATAAACTTTGTTGATGGTGGTTATAACTAATCAGCTTTAAGGACCATCTGTTCTTAAGTTTAATGAATTAATGGGCAGCTTTTGGTATGATGGATAGAGTCCTGGGCCTGGAGTCGGGAAGAGCTGTCTTCTGGGTGACCCTGGGCAAGTTGCTTAACCTTGGTTTGCCTTAGTTCCTGCATCTATAAAATGGGACTAAACAATAGCATCTATCTCACAGGCTTGTTGTGAAAAATCAAATGGGATAATAATTGTTAAGTACTTATGCCTGATACACAGTATTATATACATTTTAGCTACTATCATTATTATTATTATTATTAATTTGACATCTCCGTTTACCACCTAGTAGAGTGGTCAAGGGCTGATAAATGCTTTTAAATAAAAGGTTCTTAACAGACTGACTAATAATATGGCTTTTCAGAGAAGCTAAAAGAACATATAGTCCCCAAACACTTCATTGGTCCTTTTTCATATTTAAGAAGATCACAGCATTGATGAACATTAGCATCCTGTGAAAATATACTGCCAGTACTGTAAATTATAGTTTCAATTTTAAATGAAATTCTCATTATTTCATGCTTTTATTGGACTTAAAGTTTGTAGGTCTGTGTTAATTTGTTAGGCTATAAAATGAGCCTTTGGCATGACGAAGAAGTTGTGCCAAAGCCTCAGTGAGGAGACCTGATGTGGAATTCTCAACTCAGCTCTCTAAACTGTATGACTTCGGACGAGACCCTCTGTGCCTCAGTTCCCTCTCTTGTAAAATGAAGGGAGTTTCTGAAGTTCCTTTCAGCTCTATAGTTCTGTGGTTCTAAGTAATTTGGCTCACTGGATAGAGTTCTAGGCCTGGAGTCAGAAAGACTCATCGGGAAGACAGATCTGGCCTTAGATACTCACCAGTTGCATGACTCTGGGCAAGTCACTTAACCTCTTATATCCTCAGAGTCTTTATCTTTAAAGTGAGGATAATAGTAGTTGTTGCGAGGGTCTGATGAGATAACATATATATGCTAGGTGTGATGATGGGACACCTAGGTGGTACACTTGATAGGATGCTGAGCCTGGAGACTGCTCTTTCTGAGTTCAAATCTGGCCTCAGACACTTATTAGCAGTGTGACCCCGAGCAGGTCACTTAATCCAGTTTGTCTCAGTTTCCTCATTTGAAAAAAATGAGCTGGAGAAGGAAATGGCAAACCACTTCAGCATCTTTGCTAAGAAAACCCCAGTTGTGGTCACAAAGAGTCAGGCATGATGGAGCAACAACAAGTAATTTATAATAATAATAATTGTTGTAGAAATACATATGATATTGAAAAAAAATTTGGGGGGTATTAACAAGAAAAGAATGTTCATTATTCTCTGTTTCTGTTTAACTTTGCATGATTCAGGATAGACATACTGAATATTCGCATAAAAGTTCAGAACTGAAACAGAGTTCTCACTGAGCAGTGTTAACTGAATTTTATTTAAAGATTGTTTTTGGTGATGCTGGAGGAAGCTGAAATGATCCCAGATCTTTTATCAGTCTAATACATAGTACATAACTGATCTAGCCATAAAAGGACATGCAACATGAGAACCGTAAATACTCTTTCTCTCTGAAAGATAAGTGTAAATGTTGTGATGCGACCGCCCAAAGTAATTTTATCAGTTATCCTGCACCTAGGTATTACAGTACAAGTCATCTGGCTACCTAGTTCCCTTCGAGATCTTATCTGAGTATCTGCAGCCCAAGATCCTCTTGCTATGTTTTAAAGCCCCTGCTAACTATTTCATTCCATTACAGATGCCTCTGAGATCTTGCAAGGCAAAAGGAAAAAACTTATTTTAGCTGTTCCTGCATTCACTTTATCATGATGGAGAGGGATGAGCTGGACATGGGAGTTGTGCTTTTTATGCAGGTACTTGGAAGTACTGGCAACCTGAGATTATCTCTGAGGTAGCCTGAGACAGGGGAGCATTGATCTTTAAATCCACAGGTAATGGCGACAATTTCAAATCAGATATGGTCCCCAATAGTAGCATTCACTGGTCTCAGTTTCATCTCTCTTTACCCTTTCTCTATTCTCAAAAGTAAGTGGTGCCTAACCTTCAGAAATGGTAACGAAGCAGTGAGAGAGGAGGCCTGATCATCCGGTCTGGGTAAATGAGAACTGGCTAACCAAAAGGGGCATTTCCTCTGAATTCTCTTAAATTTAGCAGACAAAATTATAGTTGTGATAAGTTTAGAGTTCAAGGTTAGAAAAAGAATTAAGCAATCATTCATTCAAAAAGCATATTAAGTGTTAACTGTGTGTTGTTCAGTCATGTCTGACTCTTCCCTTACTATTCTTGGGGTTTTGTTGGTAAGGATACTAGAGTGGTTTGCCATTTCCTTCTCCAGGGGATTAAGGTAAACAGAGGTTAAATGACTTGCCGAGGGTCACACATCTAGTGAGTGTCAGAGGCTGGACTGAAGCTCAGGGTTTTCTGAGCCAAGTTCTAATGTTCTGCCCACTGAACTCCCTAAGCTGTGTACTTGGCACTTTAGGGTCTGCTAAGAGAGATACAAAGTTTGAATCAGAAGAGGATTCCTACCCTCATTCCAGTCTAAAAAGAACATAAGATAGAAATACAAATAATTGAATACACATTTGTTGAATGAATGAAAGAAAAGAAACCCTAATAATTTTCACCAATAAACATGTGGCTACTCTATGTAGGGCACCATGCTAATGCTCTAAAGAAATATAGGGCTGAGTGCAGTGATGGTCACATCCCTGGGCTCATGAGCTTAGCTGCCCTGGTTACTTGTTTCCTTGACTATTTGTTGTTCCATGGAATACAACCCTGATACAGCTGTACTTGTGTAGCAGCAAGTGCCCCAATATCCCCAGGGTGACTGCCAACACAGGCTCTTAGATCTGCTTTTGTAAAGGAAAGCAACTCAAAATGGGTTAACAAGCTTACTTTAATCAAACAAACACACATTACCTAGTTCAGGGGAAAAAGGTCAGCACCCTGAACTTCAGAGTTACAGAATTTACAGATCAAACAGACAGGCTTGCAAACTGTCCAACCATTATATCAATACCAAATCACAGTTACCAGAGAGGGAAGCATCAACATCTGGGTTTTCAAAGCCGGGGGACTCTCAACAGCTGCCCAGAGTCTCATCTGGTCAAATCACACAACACTTCTCAAAGTGAGCCCCAAAGCAAAGCCTCACATCAGGGATTATATAGTCTTCTCCTGGCTCAGAGAATGTAACAACCTTCTGGACCCACTGCCCAATCACAAAGTATCAAGGTGTGGCTTTCCTGAAAAACAATCATCCCACCACAGGCTCCAGGTGCACTTAAGCTAGGGGCAGGGAAGATCTTTAAATTTGCATTTCCATTACAACTTGGGAGGCTTACAAGTCATTTGGGAAGACAGGAAAAATAGGAGAAAAGAAAACCTACACTACCTAAAGAGCTAAATGAGTGGTTTTGACAATGTATGCTACAGGAATTGAGAAGGAAGAGCCTTGTTTAAAGGTTGGCCTGGTTGATTGGGGAGTCCTTCATGGAGAAGGGAGGACTGAGCTTTGCTATAGAAAGAGGGCATGACACAAATAGGGTTTCATGGTATAGGGAGAACATGTGAACAAATACTAGGGGGCAGGCATGTATGACGTTTTTCTTTAAAATGTTTTTTCGCCACTTTTTTTCCTGTTTATTTCTTCTTTAAATTATGAATCTGACAAACATAGCTAGATAAAGTATTTATTAAAAAACACTAATTGAGGGGTGGCTAGGTGGTGCAGTGAATAGAGTACTGGCCCTGGAGTCAGGAGGACCTGAGTTCAAATTTGGCCTCAGACACTTAACACAAAAACTAGCCATGTGACCTTGGGCAAGTCACTTAACCCCAATTGCCTTACCTTCCCCCCTCCAAAAAAAAAAAAAAAAGATAAAGTGAAAGCTCACCTGACAGAGCCAGAGTGGTTTCAGGAGTGGAATCCAAGATTCTTGAGAGGAGGAAGAGATGGGATGAAGCTGACTTAAGGGGAGCATGGTACAGAGATGACTACATACAAAGAAAAACAGAAAAGGGGAATTGTTGATGAACCAGTGAATCTCTATTGTATAATGCTTGTTCTTTTAAAAATAGATTTTAAATTTAACACGTTAATACCAACACTGCCCTGCTTGTGTTTCCTTTTGAACTTCCTTCTGCTTTTTTTAATGTATTTTTGTTTCCTTTATTCTTTTTTCTTTCTTTTTTTATCACTACTCTTCCAAACCCGTCCCACCCTCAACCCTCCAAAAACTTTCTCTTACAACAATTAAGTATCATCAAGCAAAACAAATTCACACATTGATTGTGTCAGGAACTGTGTTATCGTTTTATACTTACAGTTTATAATAGTATTATCAAATTCAAATAGCAATGGGGCCACTAAACCCTACATAAGGATCCCTGTTGACTTCATATTGACTTAGAAAACCACATGTGTTTATATATTTATTTTTTATTAATATAACATCACATTAAAATTAGGTTGGAGCTAAATTTTTAATATGATTCAGGCTGCAGTTGGAAGTGTTAAGAGCCACATGCCAACCTGGTCAGGAAGCCCTGGGCTTTGGTGTGATACCTTTGATCTATAGCTTCTCTGAGACAGCTAGGTGGGTCAGTGGATAAACCTGGAGTCTGGAACAGTTGAGTTCAAATCCTGCCTCAGACACTTACTAGCTGTGTGATGCTAGATGAGTCACTTAACCTTTGTCTGCCTCAGTTTCCTCAACTTTAAAATGGGCTTAATAATAGCACCTATCTCCCAGGGTGAAGAATAAAATAATATTTATAAAGCACATAGCATTCCCTGGCACATAGTAGGTACTTAATAAATGCTTGTTCCTTCCCTATTCCCTTCTCCTCTGCCAAAAGGTGGGAAGCATGCTTTATCATAAGATTTTTGGAATTCTGACCAGTAACTGCACTAATCATAGTTCATAAATCTTTCAATATTGTTTTTCTTTACAGTGTTGTAGTAATTATATAAATTATTCTCCTGGCTCTGCTCACTTCACTCTGTATCAGTTCATACAACAATCTAAGGTTTTTTGGAATCCATCCTCTTCATCGTTTCTTATAGAACAATAATATTCTTTTACACTCAAGTGCCATAATTGTTCAGTCATTTCCCAGTTGATGGGTACTCACTTTGTTCTTAGTTCTTTGCTACAACAAAAAAATGCTGCTACAAATATTTTGTACAAATGGGTCCTTTTCCATTTTCTTTGTTCTCTTTGAGGTACATGCCTAGTAGTGAAATTGCTGAGTCAAAGGGCATAGCACAGTTTAGTTCCAAGTTGCTTTCTAGAATGGTTGGACCATTTCACAATTCTGCCAACAGTGCATTAATGGGTCTATCCTCTCAAAGACTATGCCTTTTGGTTTTATATTGCATTCATTTCCTTCCCCACCCCTCCTCTTTTGTACTGCCATCACCACCGCTACCACCAACATACCAACACATTTAAGCAAAGACAACTAATAGTGCCAGTATGTGACAACATATATCAAAATGTTTTTCTAGGAATGAATTGACCAGTTTTGCTTAAGTTAAGGGGCCGGGTTCAAAGGTGAGGGAGATCAGGCTGGGGTGGTGGTGTATATGCTAGATATTAAATTTGGGGAAGTTTTGAATAGATGGTTAACTAGTTAACCCAAAATAGCTTTTGAAAAGACCAGAAAAATATGTCTTGGAAATGAGGGATGAATTAGCTATTGAGGTTAGGCTGTACAGGGAAGAAATTCATAACCCTTAAGAGTTCTTCCTCTTAAATCATTGTAAATTTTGTTAAATCATTGTAAATTTTGCATTAGATTTTCATTTGTTGGGATAACATCAAGAATGAAAGTTTCCCTTTCTGGGCCTTCAAAGTGAGGATGAGAATTTTCAAAATTGGATTGGACATTGTACTGGGATGGTCATTTCAAAATGATATATTTTTATCTCTGCCCAGCTAGTGGTTTACTAGGTTTAAACTCTCCTACTAAGGTTGGGGTGGCAGGGAAAGAGTTAATGGAGTTCAGTACCCAATTCTTAAACAAACTAGGAGCCCTATTATTCTCTTGTTTAAGGGAAGTCTGATACTTCTTGTCAGTGAGAAATGGAAAGAAAGCAGACTCCTTAAATTTCTCAAGGGGAAATATCAAAGTCATTTCTTGATCCCACCCACCTGGACATTATTTGGTTCAGTCCTCAGGTTCATGGTGAGGATATTCATAGTATTATAGTATCAAAGATCTGGAAGGGAACTTAAAGGTCCAACTTACTTGACAATTAAAATTAAGCTTTAGCAAATGTAAGTGACTTGGTGAAGATCATACAGATAATAAGTGGCCCAGCTGGAATTCCAGTCTTCTTCCTACTACTGCAGGTTTTTGTGTTTAGGAGATTGGATGTCACTTTGTGAAAAAAAAAATGTTTTTTGGAGAGGGGAGGAGGTGTCAGGATTAAACTTAATACTAGAGGAATTTCTTGGGTAGCTTCACCATCTTATTTATTTATTTATTTATTTATTTATTTATAAACAAATGCTTTATTAACTTCTGTTTTACATCATTCATTTCTGCCAGATTTTGAGTTACAATCATTTTCTCCCCATTATTCCCCTACCCAACCTCCCAGAATAGCAGTCCCACAAGATATTGCTTCCTCCAATCTGCTCTCTCCCATACCTTCTCCCATACCCCCAACGACTTTTCCATTAGAGGAAGGTGAATCTTTGTGTAGCTTCACCATTTTAAAAAAATGACAAATATACAAGGCAATGAAGAAAGAGTTAAACTTAACATCTGGATTTTAAGCATGGGGTACTGAGTGAAGGGTGCTGAGACTGACAGAAATAGTGGAATTAGAAGAAAAAGCAGGTTTTTGAGGGAAATCAATTGATAAATATTTATGAAGGTTTTATTATGTGCCAGGTGCTGGGGAAACAATACTTGCCCTCAAGAAGCTTATATTCTTTTGAGGGAGACAGCATGTATATATGCATACATGTATGTACAGACATATTTGTTGTGGGGGGCAGGCTGGAGTTAACTGCATGAAGCATGTGTGGGGATGGGGCCCCATTCCATGGAACTTGCACTGAGCCCCCCTGGCCACCTCTGGGGATGTGTGTTCAGCAGACTTTGAAGTGATGTGACAATCCCTTAGTATCCATGATAGGGGCTGGGAAAAGGGGAATGTACAAAAAGAGGATTGGCGATTGAACCCGGAATGGCTGCTTACTTAGGAGAATTTAAAGGGAGAGACAAATTTTGTTCTTTCTCCTCTCTGAGACCTCTCTCTTTCTCCTTCCTCTCTTCCTCCCTCACTTTTTCCCTCCCTCTGTGTCTTTCTCTTTCATCCCAGAGTACTAGATTTCTCACTGCTAAACACCTATGTCCGCAGAAGTGAGCCAAGGAGGTTCAGCTGTTGCTCCATAGAATGGTTTCTGGAGGTCCATCCCCACAGATGCTCCTCGGGGTATACAAATTTGTGTTACAAATAGCAAAATAAATAAAAAATAATTTCGAGAGGGAAAGTACTTGGAGCTGAGGAGAATCAAGAAAAGCTTCATGTTGAAGATGATGCTTGAGCTTGAGTCTCAAAGGAAACTAAAGATTCTAAGAGGTGGAATTTAGTAGGAAATTCATTCCAGGACTTCAGAGTGCTAGGTCTGAAGTCCGGAAGATTTATCTTTCTGAGTTCAATTCTGACCTGAGACACTTAGTAGCTGTGTGACCCTGGGCAAGTTGCTTAACCCTGTTTGCCTCAGTTTCCTCACTTATAACATTTGGTGGAGAAGGAAATGGCAAACCACTCCAGTATCTTTTCCAAGAAAACCCCAAATGGGATCACAAAGAGTCAGACAAGACTGAAAACAACCGAACAACCATTCCAGGAATGGGGGATAGACAATGTAAAGGTGTGAAGAACAGGAAGAAGACCAGTTTGGCTGATTGTAGAGTGTAGAAGGGGAATTATGTATAACAAAGGTGGGAAGATTAGTGGGGGAGTCAGAGGAAAATAAGCTTAATGGTATGATGATAAACTTAGTTTCCTAAGCAGGACTCAAAACCTGGTCTTTCTTAGCTTCTAGTTGAACATTCCACTAAAATGTGTTACCTACCTCTACAAGAAGAGAACCTGGAGAGAGAAGAAGACAGTCAGCACCTTGGGCAATACCTGTTTCAAGGGAAGTGGGAAGAGGAGCCTGTGAAAACAGGAAAGAAATAGTCTGAGGACATACTGGAACAGTGTAGCATCTTGGAAGCCAAGGGAGAAATTATCTAGGAAGAGGGGGTGTTCAGTAAAGTGATAAGACTTCAGAGAGGTCAAGAGAGAATAAAGACTAGAACAAAAAACCCACCCTGCATTTAGTGATTTGAAAATTCTCAATCACTCCATGGGACACAAGTATTTAAGAAATTACAGTGGCTATGCCTTTGCTCCAGGTATTGAATGGTAAAACTCATTGTTTAGAAGAGTCAGTGGAAAAGCTTTTTTTATATGAAACTTAGGTAATAGGAGCCATGATTGAGTAAAGGATTGTAGACTTTGTTATCTTCAAGGGATCTTACTGGTCATCTAGTCCATTGGCATCAAACTCAAATAGAAATCGGTTCCTGCCACATAGTAACTTAAAAAACCACTAATTAACATTATCTGTGTTGCATTATATTTTTGTTACTTTTGTTAAACATTTCTCAATTACATTTTAATCTGGTTCTGACTGCTAAGTGTACTACTTCTCTGGACCAAGAGTTTTAACACTTTCATGTAATCTAATCCTTATTTTACAGATGAAGAAACTGAGATCCTAGGAGGTTAAATGAATTATTTAGAGCATTACAGCTAAGTAAGCAGCAGTCAGGATTTGGAATCAAATCTAGGATTTTCTCCACTCCTCCATGAATGTCACTTCTAATCCATCCAGTTCCCTCAAGTTACAGATTCAGAGACAACGGCCTAGAGGATTTATTTTCCCACTTTCCTTGGGGATGTTGGAGTTTCAGGAAGACAGCCAATGGGTCAAAGGTATTGAGTTTTGGAAAAAGCATTTTCCTTGCTACTTATTACCTGTGTGACCTTGAGTAATTCTGGGCTTCAGTTTTCTTGTGTGAAAATGAGGGGGTTGCTGTCATTTGTCCTTATTTCTCAGAGGACCATGACACGTAAGTGAATTGGATTTAAGTGAGGGAGGACTGTGCAAAGACACCAGCCTCACTGTCTCCTCCAGAGCCATCTGGGTCCAGTGGCCAGATATGGATCAGGACACTGATGAAGGGGTAGATGATGCCCAAAGTCACTATTAAATCTGTTGTTGTTGTTGAGTTGTGTCTGATTCTACAAAATCTATGGGGTTTTTTTGGGCAAAGATAGTAAAGTGGTTTGCCATTTCCTTCTGCACTGTGTTCCTGTTTGATAGATGAAGAGCTGAGGCAAATAGGGGTTAAGTGACTTGCGCAGGGTCACAGTCAGTGTCTGAGGTTTGAACTCATCTTCCTGACTCCAAGTCCGGTGTTCCATCCATTGTGCTATCTAGCTCCCTACTAATACAAAATCTAGATCTTATCAAAGCTTACTGTCTTATGACCGTACCTCAGCCCTTAGTAATTTACAGCTTTTCCTGGGAACTCTCCTTATTTCTCTCGGAAGTAGCAAGTCACTTCTCCTTTTGGGGACACAGTTCCCTCAGTTTACAAATGAAGGGTTTGGTTAAATCTCAAGGTTTCTTCTAGCTCTAACATTCTTTCAAAAAGGCAGGGCATGGTCTGGTGGGAAGAGCCCTGAATCTACGGTCAGAGGAGTCATCACTTACTCACTATGAGTTCATCCTGCTTAGGCTCTCAGTTACTTCATCTATAAAATTAAGTTGATCAGGTATAGATGACCTCGAAGGTCCCTTCCAACTCAAGGAGTGCATCATGCCTTAAAATAATTTCACTTTCTCCAGGAGTCCATGGCCTAAAGGTTGAGAACCATTAGATTGCTCTTGTGATGGGTAAAAGTAGTAGGGGAGGGGATTTAAGTTTGATGTCTTACAATAGACTTCCTGACAATTAGTGGGATCCCAAAGTGGAATGGGCTGCCTTGGAAAAATTCTCCCCATAGAGTTTTCAAGTGGAAACTAAATATTAACCATTTGGGGATGTTTTAGAGCCTGGTCAGGCATGAGTTAAACTACAGGCCTTTGAGGTCCCTTCCAAGGAGATTTAAAGATTCTGTGATTTTTGTGACTTGTCCCTAATTATATGGGTTGGAAGATTAGGGCATTCAATCACTCCAGTAGTGAAGTTCCTATCTTTACTGTTAAATCACTGTAATCAGTTTTTAAAAATTAGCTTATCACTTAATTTGACGAGAGAAAACCAAACCTAAATTGCTACTATCTGATTAGAAACTATTTGCAGTGCTATTTTGACTGGCTTTTCTTTTTTGTAAACTCACAGAGTTTTGGGGGGTTTTTTTTGGACACTTCTTTGAAGTTTGTGTGTATAAGATGGTGCCCGATGTAGGGGACTTTGAACATACATGTGACATAATTCCAGCTAGGTGCATTGAATTTTATCTTCTCTCCCCAGTCTAGTGCAACCACACAGCTTCCATAGTGTTCAACTTAAATAGCAAGACTATCCAAGTTACCCTCCTACTCAATGAATCCTCCAGTGCCTCCTTATTAACTCTAGGTTCAAATACACATTTTTCTCCTTGAAATTTAAAACTTTCCACAGTCTAGCCCCTTCGGTGTTTCTGGTCTTAACTTATATTATCTGCCTTATTTTTTATCCTGCTGGTTTGCTTGCTAAACACTAAGTGCCACCTGGTCTTTCCATTTACCATGAAGCTAAACCCTCCTTTACATGTCACTTAATTAGAATGTGAGCTCCCGAGAGCATCATTTGTCTAGTTTTTCTATATGTATCTGCTGTCTCCTTAGCACATAGTAAGCATTTAATAAATGCCTTCCCATTCCATATCATTGCACACACTTGTCACACACATTCTGTGGTCTAGCCATACTATTATTAAATAGTATTTTCTGAACTCTGAATGCCACATCTCCCATCTCTGTGTATTTGTAGGAACAGCTCATGTCTACTGGGGAAGGGTCAGTTGGGGGAACAGTCAGAACACACAACATTTATTGATAAAGTTTGCCATCTTATATGGGTGTGGTAGGTGGCCTCCCCCCCCAAAAATTACAATAGTTAACATCAAAGATCACTAACTATAGATCACCATGACAGATATAATAATAATGAAAAGGTATGAAATATTGTGAGAATTATTAAAATGTGACACAGAGACACAGTGTGAGCATGTTATTGGAAAAATGGCACCCATAGACTTGCTCGATAGAGGGTTGCCACAAACCTTCAATTTGTAAAAAAACACAGTATCAGCAAAGTGCAATAAAATGACATATGCCTATACACATATGTCTCCCTCTCTTTCATTAGAATGTAAACTCATTGATGGATGCTTCATTTTTGTCTGTCTTCAGCATAGTGCCTGGCAATAAAAGGTGCTTAAGCGAGAGGGAGTAAGCATCTATATAGCACCTACTATGTGCTGTGCATGTACTAAGTGCTTTATAAATATCATCTCACTTGATCCTGGTAGTAACCCTATGAGGTATGTACAATTATTATCCCTATTTTACATTTGAGGAATCTGAGCCAAAGAGGGGTTAGGTGACTAACACAGCTAGAGACTGGATTTGAACTTGGGTCTTCCTAACTCTAGGACCAGTTCTCTGCCCACTGAGCCACTTAATTGGCTATTAAATGCTTGTTTGATTGACTGAAGCCCCTTTGTGGGAAGGAGGATTTTATTTTTGTCTTTCCTGGAGCACATAGCATAATGCTTGGTATATATAGACACTTGTAACATTAAATATATGTTTAGAAATTCTGTGAATAAGTATAATTAACTAGATTAGTAGACTTTTACAAGGTAGAGAGTCATGGAATTTTAGGAAGTTGAGACTATAAAAGACTTTTAAGATCAATTAATCTTTTCCCTTCATTTTACCCATGAGAAACTGAAGCCTAGAAAGGTTAAAGTAGAGGTATTTAAGTTTTTTGTGTGTCATGGACTCCTTTGAGCACTCTGGTGAAATCTATGCATCCCTCTCCAGAATAATATTTTTAAATACATAAAATATAGGATCAGAAAGGAAATGAATTATATTGAAACAGTTATAATAAAAAAAGTCCATGGATCCCAGATTAAATTCCCCTTTTTTAAGTTGAATAGGGTTAAAATCTCAGTCTCTTATTCATAGTCCTCTTTTCAATAGACCATATAATTGGATTGGTTTTCATTGATATATTTGCCTTTCCCAAATGTATTTACAATCCTTGATAATTGTGAAAGTATAAAAAATATTTATCTGTTCTGTGAACTTCCTTTTCTTTTGATGTTATCAGTGTAGCCTTGTTCTTGTATAGAATGAACACTCCATGGCCCCCTACCCTTACCCCCTATATCCTTTCTTTGCAGGAACTGATAAGGACAGGTAAAGAAAAGGAATTAAATAAGTTAGCACAAGATACAAAAGTATAGTCAGATGAAATTTCAACTGCTAAGAAAAAAAATTTAGTAATCAAACTATATTTAAGTTCAGATTTTAGTTTGTGTGCTTTCTGCTTAGGTTCTGAAAAAGATTGTTCTGTGGGTCTTGAATTTTACTTGAAGTCTAGAAAGCCAAATAAACTATTAATTTAGATGGTTCTACTTTTCAGAATGTACTTCTGTGGCCAAAATACAGATTTTAAATTAATATTACATGGTTAGATAGTCTCTAAAGTACCTTCCAACTCTTAAGATTCTGGGATTCTAAATAACTAAGTGGACATTTAATGCAGGTTGTAAAACTTATAGGGGTTGCACTGCAACTCAATTTAATGAACATTTATTAAGTACCTATTCTGTACAAAAAACTGTGCTAGGTTTTGTGGGTAGAGATTCTGCAGAGACATTGCTGTCAAGGGTCTTACAGTCTAATGGGGTAAATGACAAAAACACAACTTATTTTGGTCATTTATGGCATTTTTGAATTGTTTGGCTGAATTTAATCTGTCATTCTGTTTTACTGTATTTCTCATAAGTAGAAGTGAAGGTTTTCATAGTAAATTATAGCAGAGGCACCAAAACACTTATAAAATATTGAGTTCCCTTATTGTATATTTGTATTTATAGGGTATTGAATTTTCTCTTCCCAGATTCTAAATATCTGTTTAGCCATTTTCATTTTCTCTGGATACAGTTTTAAGAAAGGCTTCATGTTCCTTGGATGGATGTGATGCTAGAATGTTGTTTAAGTGTTTTTCCAGAGGATTTGATAGAACTGTTCATTATTTGATGTCTTTCCTTGGAAAATGAAGCATGAATGTTTTTCTGACTTTTCTGAGGTTTGCTTTGTGAAAGCCAATTAATGTATCAAGTTTTAAAAGGAATTTTATTAGCTAACCACTTTGAGCTTGAAAGCACATTGGTCTCTGACACAGGATTAGTTTTCCCTAGAACAGTTAATATGTTGGACAAGCTTTAGCAAGTACATTGGTATTTGGAATTTCATGATGTGCTGTTAAAAATGGTGAGTGGGAGGAGGGACTTATAAACCTGCAGAAATATTTTATGAATCATGGGCTATTGGAGAGGATTATGTATTAATATTTTAACATCATGAGAAGAACATTAAAGCAATAGACTACTGGGGACCTATAAGGGGCCATGAGAACTCCTATCATAGGCATTATAAACTCTGTATTTTAGTGGGTAACTCTTGGAGGTTTAAAGGAGAACTAGGGAAATTTCCTCTGTGACTGCAGTGGACACATATCTCTCAACTTCAGAGAGCCAGAAGAGTTCCTCTGTCTTCTTCTCCACACTACTACTTGCAAATTTCTGGAGGAGTTTAAAATGTCTACTATCTTTGGGAGCCTACCCAGGGTCCTATACCTTGGTGATGGCAGTCAGGCATATCCATTTCTTTGTTTAATCCTTATCGGTATTGTCTCTACTCCTGCAGATTTAAACCCTCCTACTTTTCCCATTCTTTTTTATAAATGACAGGTCTAGGGCAGGAAGGTACTCCTGTAGTTTTCTAGTCCACTCTATCCTCCATCCACCTTTCATTTTTATCAAAGAAACAAGACCCTGAGAAGTTGTGACTCATCCAAGGCAGGTCACAGGGGTCAAGTGAGGAGCAAAGGGAAGATCTGAACCCAAGTTCTATATGAAAAGGGAAGGAGGGAGGAAAGGGGGGGGGGAGAGAGAGAGAGAGAGAGAGAGAGAGAGAGAGAGAGAGAGAGAGAGAGAGAGAGAGAAAGAGAGAGAGAGAGAGAAAGAGAGAGATTGAGAGAGAGAGAGAAGAAGAGAGAGGAAAGGAGGGAGAGAGAGGAAGAGAGAGAGAGGGAGGGGGGAGGGAGGAAGAGAGAGGGAGAACTAAGTTCTCTGGTGTTTTTTCTATTGTAGAGAATCCATTCAAAGTACTGAAGACCTTTCTCTCTTTTTTAAAGGAGGTAGTCATGGGAAAATACTAATGTAGTACTGTTGTCTCATCCTTGCTACATGAGCAGCCTATCCCTTTTTTCTGATTATAAATGCCTTCAATAATGTCCTTTATACATTTCTTCACTGGAAGTATGTTCCACCCTAATTTCCACCTACTGTGAATCTTTCTTTTACCATTTGTATTATTTGTAATTTTGATGATTTTGAACATGCTTAGACATTTTAAACAGTTTTGGTTCCAACCAAATTATTTAGTTTGGTTCAGATCTCTTAGTTTCATTGGCTTCCTTCAAGACTCAGCTGAATTCCCACTTTCTGCAGGAGGTATTTTATCATCTCTTCTTCACCCCAGCTGCTAGTGCCTTTCCCTTTCAGATTACTTTTCAGCTACGCTGCATGTGGGGCAGTTAGGTGACTTGGAATTGAGTAAGACTCTTCTTCATGAGTTCAAATTAAGTCTCATTCACTTACTAGCTGTGTGACCCTGGGCAAGTCACTTAACCCTCTTTGCTTCAGTTTCCTCATCTGTAAAATGAGCTGGAGAAAGAAATGGCAAACCACTCTAGTGTATTTGCCAAGAAAGACCCAACTGGGGTCACAAAGAGTTGGACCCAACTGAACAACAACAACTCTGTATGTATTTAATTTAGTAAATTTAATTAAGTAAATACTTAATTATTTACATGTTGTCTTCCTCTTTAGAAAGTACACTTGCTTCTTGGATGTAGGGACCAGGTTTATGCTGTTTTTTGTAACTTTGGGATTTAACAGTGCTTGAAATCAAATAAGCCCTTGATAAATGCCTCTTGACTTGGATCTAGCACATTACAGAGCAGGATTCAAAAATTCAGTTCTAGCAGCAGTGGCTTTTGTGGAAGGGAAAAGATCAGGGTCTGGATTAGTCTCCCAGTCATCCCTTATAGAGGGAATGCCTTCTTATTTGGGTTGTTTTATGCTGAACCTGTAAGTGTCAAAATATTTCTTTAGGTAACCTCCTAAGGTGGCTTAGCTATGTAACTTGAAACAATTTTGAATTTTTGCCCCCAAAACATAATTAATTTAAAAGAAGTTTAGTATTCATTAAATACCTGGACCTAATAAAAAAATGAAAATGGGGAGAAGGGGGGCAGATAGATCTCTAGATATGTTATGTTACGTGGCTGAAGGCTATTTTACTCTGTCTGCCAGGAGGCAAAAAGTAGCTTTACTGTCTTTATTCAGTATGGGAATAACATGGGTAAAGTTCAGTGGTTGGTGGTAGGGTTTTGGATGGGTTGTCATGGGGAACATTGATAGAGTAGCAAAATGTGTTATTGTTGGCCAAGTGAATTATTCTACCAGTAAACAAGAATTTATTAAGTGCCTATTATGTGGCAAGCATGTACTGGGCACTGGGGATCTAAAGACAAAAAGGAAACATTCCCTGCCCTCAGCTGGAAGCATATTATTTGTTACTGCAGGTCATACAGAAAAATAACACATAATAAGCATGAAATAAGAGATTCAGATGCAGGTCCTTTCTTAGGATTATTTTTGGTGGGGAGGGGATGGGAAGAGGGAGAGAATGAATTACTGGTTGGTGATGAGAGAAAAAGTGGTGCTGTAATGTAAGAAAATTGCATGATGGAAATTATGGGTCAGGACCCTAAGGAGCAAGTTAAAGAAGAAAATAGTTGGTGGTAAGGGAGAAATTAAAATGTATTTGTTAATTTGAATTACATAATAAAGTTATTACTGTTCTTTAGCTGTCCTAAAATGGAATCTCATTTTATATATTTGATTTTTTACTACCCTAATGACTGTGAATTTGCTTTAAATGCCTTGAATAATCTCCCTTATCTCTTACAACTCCTAGCTCCCTTCAAGACTCAACTCTTGTATGGCCTCTTACAAGAAGCCTTCTTTGTTTCCCCCTGGTTGGATGTAGGGGCAGCTAGGTGGTGTAGTGGATAGAGAACTGGGCTTGGAGTCAGGGAGACCTGTATTCAAATCCAGGCTCAGAAACATCCTGGCTGTATTACTTTGAGCAAGTCATTTAATCTCTGCTAATAGAGAAGGAAATGACAAACCACTCCAATGTCTTTGCCAAGAAAACTCCATGGAGAGAGGTCTGAACAACAACTGCAACAAGGAGTTAGATGTATGGCACTTGAAGACTAGAGCTGTTTAATTTTTGTTTTTGTGTTCCTAGACTCTAGCAAGGTTCTGAGTGTATAGGGGCTTTAAAAAAATTGATGGATTGAATTGCATTTGAAGTGAATTATGTAAAATAATCATGGCAGTATAAGAGATTTCTTCCTTTTGGTGTTCATAATGTGCCTCTGTATAAAGGGGGCAGAAGTTGTGTGTAGTTTGGATTTTGGTTTTGCCTGCCTGGTAGGTAAGGCATCCTCACTAGCTATATTAAACTTCATGATACGATAAGCTATAATACCGGAAAGGTGGACCTTTCCCAGTTCAATTAAAGAAATCACAGAAGGACTAGGCTTGTCAATTGAGTAAGTCTAACATGCAAAATAAGTGTAAACAATTTAATCAATTTGAGAATTAAGTGCTTTAATCATTGGCTAAAGACCAATGACACCACATAGGAAATATCTTGTGATTGACTGAAAGAATCAGATCTTCCTTTTAGTTAAAGATAAAAAAAACATTTGGGCCTAGCGTTGGTCAAAATGTAAGAATGAAGGACCCCTGAGAGGGAATTACCCTTGGGAAGGAGCAGTGAATATCTCCCACCTCCCTTTGCTGACCAGGTGATAATATTATGCCTTTGAAGGTCAGAAGGGCTAAATTTCATAGCAGTGTCTTTGGAGTAGTAATGGCTGATAGCATCTGGATCAGGAGTTGAGAGGCACACCATAGAAAAACTAAACACGTTGAGGAAAGACACCTCCAGGGAGCAGGATTCCATGGGGCGTGGGGTTGTTTTGGGGAAAGAAATACAGGCTATGGACTCTAGAAAAATCATCACTTCTCCAAGCCCAGGGGATATTGTTACCCAGTGGGAACTCAATGAAGAGTAAAAAGGGAGAAAAAGGCCCCCAGTGTCCAGGTACTGTGAGTTGCCCTTTTGATACAGGCATTCTTAGCATGTTTTCCTCACTACTTCTGTGCTTTGTTTGAAATCCGGGATTTGTATGTGCAAGAGGAGAGAGAATCCTTGGTTTGTGGATATTGTTTTTAATAACAAATGACCATGCTTAGTAAATACCCTTTCTAAATATCTGACTGATAATCAATGGGAAATATGCCTGTGGGGGCTCAGCTATTGAAAATATATGTCAGTCTTCTGACAGATTTGTAGTCTTACTTGAGATTATGTCCTTTGGGGAGTGAATAGGAGTTATTAGGAGCTCCTGGGTTCCCACCCTCATTAGTGAAAATTGATAGAATGGTTACAGGTATATGTGTGGGTATAGTAGGTTCATAAATATAGACCTAGAAGGGACCTTCAGGGGTCATCTAGCCAACTCTCTCATTTTGCAGATGAGGAAACTAAGACGAATAGAGGTGGAGTGATTTTTCCATAGGTAGGGAAGGAAAGGGGAATGAAATAAGTGTTTATATTTATTTACCAGGCATTGTACTATGGGATTTACAAATATCTCATCTGGACCTTGCCCAGAGTCACATGGCTGCTATCTGAGGATGGATTTGAACTCAGGTCTCACTTGACTCTTGACCCAGTGATTTTACCTACTGCACCACCTGTAGTCAGCTAAAGGTCCTGGGTCCAAATTCAGGTCCCTGGACTCTATATCAACTGCACCATGCTTCCTCTCTCCTAGCTGCTTATATAGCTAAGGTGTAGGTGGTGGGGTATATAGACTACTAGACCTGGAATCAGGAGACCTGAGTTCAAATTCCATATCAGACACTTACTAGTATAACCCTGGGAAGTTACAAGCGACATCTCCCACCTGTTCTTCATATGTTAAATGGGAATAACAGAACCTGCCTTAGGGTTATTTTGAGGATTAAATGAAATAATATGTGTAAAGAGCTTTGCAAACCTTAAAACACTATGTAAATGCTAGCTATTATTGTCATTTTGATTATTATATGTGAAATTTTGTTGTTATTGCCTCCATAACTGAAAATGAAAGTCATTTTTAGAGAAGTAGATAAAAATATAATTCAGACAACATGTAAAACAAATATAGTTTTATTTTTTTGTTGTTTGTTTGTTTGTTTTTTTGGAAGGCAATTGGGGTTAAATGACTTACCCAAGATCACACGGCTAGTTTTTATGTTAAGTGTCTGAGGCCAGAATTGAACTCAGGTCCTCCTGCCTCCAGGGCTGGTGCTCTATTCACTGCACTGCCTACCTGCCCCCAAAATATAGTTTTATATGTAAAAGCGTCAGTGACTTTAATTCTACAGGTCAAAGATTTGCTGAAGGATTTGAAACTGACTTCAGTGACCTTAAATGTGACTGAACACTTGGTTGTAATATGAGGGTTCTTGTAAACATGTTACTCTGCTGATTCTTTAATTAATTAAACAAATGCTTTATTAACTTCTGGTTTACATCATTCATTTCCACCAGATTATGAGTTACATTTTCCCCCCATTTTTTCCCTACCCACCACCCCAGAATAGCAGTCCCACTAGATATCCCCTCATCCAATCTGCTCTCTCCCATATCTTCTCCCATACCCCCTTCGACTTTGCCATTAGGGCAAGGTGAATCTCTGGGCCCCAATGCCTAGACATCTTATGAAACATTTAATTTTAAGACTTCGATTTTCAGATCTATTCCCTTCCTCCCTTGTCACCCACGCCCTCTGAGAAGATAAGCAATTCAGTATGTGTTGTACATGTATAGCTATGCAAAACATTACCATAGTAGATATATTGTAAAAGGCTGTTTATATTTCCCTTCCACCCATCTCACCTCCCAACTGGTCCATTCCCTACTTTGATCCTGTCCCTCTTTGATAGTGGGTACTTCCAATCTCCCCTCCCCCCAGAATGCCCTTCCCTCCATCATCCCCCCTCTCATCCCCCTTTCCCCTACTCAGGAGAGTGAATGAGGGTAAGATATTCCATTTAGTATGTATGTGATTCTCTCCTTGAGCCAACTTCAATGAGAATATGCTTTTGCCTTTTTGCCTTCCTGTTCTTCCCCTCCCCTGCAACTACTTCCCTTGCCTCTTCTACATGAGATAGTTTGCCCTACCCTGTCTCTCTCCATCTCCTCTTGCCACTTTCCTCTCTCACCTCTTGACTTTACCCCTTAAGAATCATCCCTTCCTTGGGGCGGCTAGGTGGCGCAGCGAGCAGAGAGCCAGCCTTGGAGCCAGAAGGACCCGAGCTCGGATCAGGCCCCAGACACCCAACACACAAACAAAAACCCAGCCACGTGAACCTGGGCAAGTCACCCAACCCCAATTGCCCTCCAAAAAAAAAAAAAAAGAATCATCCCTTCCCATCAAATTCAACCTGTGCCCTCTATCCATGTATACCTGTGAACATATGCCATGTACCCTTCTTCAATTATTTTCATAATGAGAGAGGTTTCATCAAACACAGTTATTGTTTTTCCATGTAGGAATGTAAATAGTCCAACTTTGATAAGTTCCTTTTGATTTCTTTTCCTTGATGACCTTCTCAAGCATCTCTTGCTTCTTGTGTCTGAATGTCAAATTTTCTATTCAACTCTGGTTTTTTCCTCAAGAATGCTTGAAAGTCCTCTGTTCCACTGAATGACCATATTTTCCCCTGAAACAAGATACTCAGTTTTGCTGGGTAGGTGACCCTTGGGTTCATTCCCAGCTCTTTTGGCCTGTGGAATATCATATTCCATGCCCTTAGATCCCTCAGTGTAAAAGCTGCCAGGTCCTGGGCTATTCTGATTGTGTTTCCACAATATTGAAATTGTTTCTTCCTGGCTGCTTGGAGTATTTTCTCCTTGATCTGGGGATTCTGGAACCTGACTATAATATTCCTGGGAGTTTTCTTTTTGGGATCATTTTCAGGAGGTGATCTGTGGATTCTTTCAACCTCTATTTTGCCCTCTGGGTCTAAAACATCAGGGCAATTTTCCTTGAGAATTTCTTGAAGGATGATTTCTTGGTTCTTTCTTTGATCATGGCTTTCAGGTAGTCCAATAATTTTTAAATTGTCTCTCCTGGATCTATTTTCCAGGTCAGTGGTTTTTCCCTTGAGATATTTCACATTGCCTTCTATTCTTTCATTTGTTTGGATCTGTTTAACAGCATCTTGATTTCTTATAAGTCATTAGCTTCCATTTGCTCCAGTCTAACTCTGAAAGAATGAATCTCCTCAGTGAGCTTTTGAGATTCTTTTTCCATCTGGCAAATTAGGCTTTTTAAGGCATTCTTCTCCTCATTGCCTTTCTGAGTCTCTTTTGCCATTTGAGTTAGTCTGTTTTTTTAAGGTGTTGTTTTCCTCAGTCAGGCTGTTGACTGTCATTTCATACTTTCTTGCATCTTTTTCATTTCTCTTCCCAAATTTTCCCCCACTTCTCTTATCTGCTTCTTAAGGTCCTCTATGGCCTGTAGCCAGCTTGTATTTTCATTTGGGGCTTTTGGTGTAGGAGTTCTGACCTCACAGCCCTCCTCCATGCTTTGAGCCTCTTTGCCCCTAAAATAGGAGTCCAATGTTGAACTTTTCTGTTTATTTTGTTTCATTTGCCTAGGCATGTTGCCACTTAATTACTTGATTTTTTGGGCTTGTTGCCACAGTAGGACTCTACCACCAGACAGGGGAGCTTCTGCCGAAATGTGGGGTCTTCACAACTTCCTCCAGTTGGGTGGCCTCTGTAAAGCCTCCACCCACTCTGGCAAGTTGGATACCCACCCCAAACTTCCCCCCAGACCACAATCCAGATCCAGGCAGTTTAAAGCAAGAGCGATTAACCCCCAGACTGATTGCTGGATCTCCCTACAGTTTGTAGACCAGGAGCTAGAGCCACTACTGATGCTGCAAAATGGCTTCCGTGCAGCTGTTTCTTCAGCAGCTTTTTGCCCCCAGGGGAGGAAGCCAACGAGTTCCCCAAATACTGGTCCCAGAGTCCATAGGGCACTAACCTCTCCCTTTGTCCTAGGCATATCTGTGCTGATAATTCTGGAATCGCCACAATTGCTGGTGTTCTGGGGTCCCTGCAAGCTGGCTGAAGGTCTGACCGCCCTGGGGCTAAAACCCCGGACCTGGGCTCAGCTCTGTGAGCTGAGCTGTCTGTTGGTTCCCAGTGTGCTGTGCTGCCTGCTCTCAGAGTGCTGCACTGGCCGCTTCCTGCAGGGCTGCTGGGCTGTCCTCAGCAGGAGGTTAGCTTCTCTGTGCCATTCTGTGGGTGCTGTGACTCCAGAAGTTGTTTGGAGTTCTCTTTCACATTATTTGAAATTTGTGTGGGGCAGAGCACATTGGAAATGCTGTTTCTACTCCGCCATCTTGGCTCCGCCCCTCTGCTGATTCTTTAAAGACTTGTTCTGATTTAATTGTTGTGGGCAGGAATAATTATGTTTACAAAACCACTACTTATAAAAGGAAGGAAGCAGTCTTATTCAGTGATGCTATTTGTTTCTTGACAACTGTATTTGGATGTATAAGTATGCTTATGTATGGGCAGGTAGTTGGTGCAGTGGCTAGAGCATCTGGCCTGGAGTCAGGAAGACCTGAGTTCAAATCCACCCTCAGACACTTACCAACTGTTTAACCCTGGGAAAGCCACTTAACCCTGTTTACCTCAGTTTCCTCATCTGTAAAATGAGCTGAGAAGGAAATGGCAAACCACTCTAGTATCTTTGTCAAGAAAACCCCAAATAGGGTCACCAAGAATCAGAAATGACTGAACAACAACACATATGCTTACACAGAAGAGACAGTAAGGTATAGTGGTGAGAAGGCTGGCCTGTAGTTAGGAATATCTTGGTTCACATCTTGCCTCTGACACATCTAAGTTATGGGACAGTGGCCAAATCACTTAAGTTTTCAGTAGCAACTAGCTACTAGTTTTCAAGCAGCAACTAGCAGCTCTCTGCGACTCTGAAGTTACTAACAAGTTATTGATCTGTATTGATGGAGGTATTTTTCAAATGGAAAATTTCTGACATTGATAAAATCAAAAGTGTAAAATAAAAAATACACAATACACAGCACTATAGACAATGAATACTTTGCTCTGGTATGTGTGTGTGTGTGTATGTGTGTGTGTGTGTGTACACACGTACACGCACACACACACTCTCAATGTTCCTGTTTTAAAAGACAGTGGTTTGTGGAGCATGATGATATATTGGTAAAGGAAATTGAGAGATGAGAATGTTTATATGGAGAAACATCATGAATGTATATGTGTATTGTGTGTACTCTAAATTCATATGTAGCCTTTAGAATAGAGAACGATTTTTTTTAAATGCATTAGCAAAGTATATTGAATAATTATCTATGAACCTTAGGAATTCTTAACCTTTGTGTGTATTGTGTCATGGGCCCATTTGGCAACATGGTGAAAACTGAATTCCTTAGGATATTTTTAAATTCATAAAATACATACGATTACAAAGAAAACAGTTTATATTGAAATAAAAATGTAATTCCCCCCATCCAAATTCAGAGCCCCTGAAATCTGTTCATGCATCCTTTCTTTGTCTGAGGACTTTAGATAATTGAGAATTTAGTCCCTTTAAAAAACCCACCACTATTAGAGAAGGAAGTCACCAGTAACTATTTCAAAGACTCTCAGTTTTTGATGTGCATTTTGGATGTAATTTTGTCTGCTTTAAAGCTCTGTTGTGAAGCTATTCAACTTGCTGGGTTAACTATAAAGACAAAGGAGGCAATTAGAGGGCTTAATTCCCTACCCCTTATCTCAGTGCTTTAAGGACTGAATTTGGTGATTCTGAAGCTTCATATTAGTACTTCCAAATCCCCTTTTCTCTCTATTCTTTCAGGATTTAAAAAAACCAAACACAAGTTTTGGGGAAGTTCTGGAGAGGAAGAATATAATTAAGGATTCTCTTCCTGTTTGTTGTTTTACATGGGGCTTCTATAGTTTATGAAATATAGATAAGAAAAATAGGTAAGATTCCTCGATCTAGGTCTTTAATGGAAAGTTCTGCCCCCCCCAGTCTGGTTTTGGGTATAAACCACTTTAAGAATTAAGAATACAGGGTAGATCATGGAAAATGTTAGGATTTTAAAAATCTAGACTTGAAAGTGAGACATTCAGAGGAGAACATCCTCTAGTCACTTCACAATTTTTGTCCTCTTCAGGTTTTCTGTTGTGCTTGGCATTACAGATAGACTGTCCCCTTTTGCTTTAAAATCTCTTCCCTGGGCTTCTACCGTACTGATCTTGCTTGTGATTGTTATTAAACACCAAACAAACAAAAGAGCCACACATAGTAGCATCCAGCATTCACCACCAATACTAAATGAGTATTGTAGTCAAGTCAAGTCAACAAGCATTTATTAAGCGCCTGCTGTGCGCCAGGTACAGGGCTAAGTGCTGGGTATACAGAGAAAAGCAAAGAGCTCTCAGTGAGCTGACATCCCCAAATGGGAGACAACCATTATGTACGAACATGATATGCACAGGATAAACTGGAGATACTCTCAGTGGGAAGGCACTAAGATGAAGGAAGATTAGGGAAGGCTTTTTTGCAGAAGAGGCTTTGAGACTTGAAGGAAGCCAAGAGGCAGAGATGAGGGGGGAGACAGTTCCAGACTTGGAGGACAGCCAGTGAAAATACCCAGAGAGCATTTTGTATTATTTCTCTTTCCCTGGCTGCTCCTCTTTTTCTCTGGGCGCTAACTGCTGGCATCCTCTATGACGCTGGCCCTCTGCTTTTTTTTTTCCATCCAGAGCTGTATCACAGCTTCCACCAGTACTTCTGTGAAGATGGCATCAAAATCAACGTATCTATTATTTCTTTTTGGTATTCTTGACCTTTTGTTTTTCCAAATGAATTTTGTTATTTTTTCCAATTCAGTAAAAAAAATTTGATAATATAATTGGAATGGCATTAAATATATAAATTAGTTTGGGTAAACTTGTCATTTTTATTATGGTGGCCCTGCCTATCCATAAACAATTAATATTTCTCCAATTATTTAAATCTGATTTGATTTATATAAATTTTTTATAATTGTGTTTACATAGTTCCTAGGTTTGTTTTGGCAGGTGTACTCACAGGTACTTTATACTTCTTAGAGTTAATTTAAATGGGGAATTTTTTATTATTGCTTCTTACAAAGTTTCATGTGGATTTACTTTATGTCCTGCTACTTTTCTAAAATTATTCATTGTTCCAACTAACTTTTTAGTTGGGTTTTTGGGATTTCCCCAAGTATATCATCATATTGTGCGTTTGATTACTCCATATTCTGATAACTTTTATTTCTTTTTCTTCTCTTATTGCCATTGCTAAGGTTGCCAGTACAGTACTGAATAACATTGGTGACTGAGCATTCTGTACTATATTATGGAAATGCTTGTTTTAGTCCATAAATTAAAAATAAAACTTAAAAAATTCAGCATATCCAACCCTGTCTCTAGTTTCACATTTCTTACTACTAATAGGCTTATTATCCCTACTTGGATTTTTCACTGACTTCTGAAATTTATAAATATTATACCATTCCTACTTGGCCAGTATCTCCGTTAATGCTATTAGTACAATTATCTTACTGGTGCCCTGGTTCCTAATCTTGTAGTTAGATACCTTATTCATTTTCTCTATTGACAACATCCTGCAAATCACTGTCCTAATGATTCTTTCTCTGGAAAAAAAAATCATAGATTTACCATTTCCCCTCCCATTGTCTTGTTACCCTATTCCAAGTTTCTGTGACTTTACATTTGGCTGCTTTTTCATTAAACTTATTTTCAATGAACTAGTTTTCTTGCTTAGAGTCTCTCCCCTCCTCTTTTCTGTTTGGCGTATAGGATTTTCTATTTGGTGCCTTAGGATAAATACTTCTTAGATATCTTTTAAAAATCTGTCATTCCTTGGCTTGATAACCTTCAGAGGATTCCTCTGCGTTTAGTTCAAAACTCAACTCAGAATAGCACTTATAACCCTCTTCCAAATGTGACTATCAAACATTCCTTAACATTATAGTTATTGGTTACTTTATTCTACCAATGTTACCTTCAAGTCGAGTCAGCAAACATTTATTAAGGACTTACCATGTGCTTTATTATTTATCTTATTCCCCTGTCTTCTGGAATAATAGCTTATTTGGAGATCTGGCGTAAGACTTGGCTCTTTATCCCACTCCTTTAAAAAATTAAATGTTTATTAATATTCTTTATTTTACATGACCAACATTTCCTAATGTATCCCTCTAACTACTTCTCCCAGAGATCTATCTCTTATTACAGAATTTAAAAAAAATTTCAGCAAAACTGCCTAACCCCCGTAATGAGTCTGATGTTACATACATTGTTGCACCTCTATTGTTCCCCCCCCCCAGCTTCTTTCAGGGAGACTCTTCTTTGGAGCCAAGTTTGGGGTCATTATAATTTTGCAGCATTCAGTTTCTGTTGTTTGTGGTTGTTTACATTTACATTGCTTTCTGTCTGTCTGTGTGTCTCTCTCTGTCTTTCTCTTTCTTTCTCCCCTTTCTCTCTCTTTGGGACTTCAAATGAGATTCCTTTTCCCAAGTACTTATTGTAGCTGTTTGCACATGGTATCACACCTATGTGCTATCTGAGCATAGGTGACTGAACAGGGATCAGGAGAAACAGATTTTCTGGGAAGGTCTACAGAGAAGAAAATGACCAGTAACAGAAGGATTATCCCAAGTCCTGGCCTGACTTGCCTGAAAAAAGGGTTCTTAAAAGAGTGATGAAGACAGTGCACAGGTGATCGGGAGGTCATCCAAGAGCACCAGCTATCTCACTGCTAAACATGTGTCTCCAGAAGTCAGTCAAGGAGGATCAGCTCTTGCTCCACAGAATGGCTCCTGGACATCCATCCCCACAGATGTTCCTTAGGGTAGACACATTTGTGTTACAAATAACTAAAGAAGGAGCTAAAGGGAATCAGAGCTTTGTGTTGAAGATAATGCTTGAACCTGAGTCTTGAAGGAAACTAGACATTCTAAGGGGTAGAAATTAGGAGGAAGTCCATCAGAGCATTGAGCCTGCAGTCAGGAAGACTCATCTTCATGAGTTCAAATCTGGCCTTAGACACTTATTAACTGTGTGATTCCGGGCAAGTCACCTAATCCTGTTTGCCTCAATTTCCTTATCTGAAAAATGAACTGGAGAAGGAAATGGCAAATCACTCCAGTATCTGCCAAGAAAATCCCAAATGGGGTCACAAAGAGTCAGACACGACTGAAACGACTGAACAAATCATTATACACATTGTTTTCCTTCGTATGCTTCTTTCTCTCTGTGTTAGTTCACAGACTTGACTTCTTCAGGAAGTCTCCACCAAAGAAACCCATCCCATTCTGATAGTTTCCTTACCTTTCTCATCCTTTTGTCAGCAATTTTGATGATATTATAATGAAGTTGCTTACACGTCCAAGTTGTTTCTTATATATTCGTCCTGCTTCTCCATCTAGCTTTAATTCAAGCACCAATTGTTTTCAAGGCACTTTCCTAGGTGTGGGGATAAAGACCAAAAAATTAGTTTCCACACTGGAAGAACTTATTTTTGACTCAGGGAAAACAACATGTACATAGAGTATATACAAAATATATAATGATAATTTTTTTGGAAGGGTAGGTGGGAAGTCAGCTGCTGAACAGAACATGGAAAGTCTTGTGTAACTTCTGAACTAAGCCTAGAGATTCTAAGAGGGAGAGGTAAGGCTGGAGAATATTTTAAGCATATTGCAAGAGGGAAATCTCTCCTAAGGCTTGGAGACAGGAAATGGAATCTCCTGTACAGAGAACAGCAAGTAAGCCAATTTGGCAGGATTATAGAATGTGTGAAGGGGACTAATATGAAATAAGCTTAAAAATTAAGTTGGAAACATTACTGAATTTAGCAATTGATAACCTCAGGTTGAGTGGTGGTATCAGAAATTTGATGACAAGGAATTAGGAAGTCAATCAATCAACATTTCCTAAGTACTTATTATGTGCCAAACACTTTGCAAAATCCCAGGTATGCAAATATAAAAAAGAAAGACAGTCTCTGTCCTCAGGAAGCTGAAAAGAGATGCATTTGGGGAAGGCAATGAGGAATGGGGAATGGTAAAAAAGTCAGAGAAGGCTCCAAATACTGTGGCCAGGTGAGAAATGGAGATGTTTTGAGCTGAGCTCTCTTTTTAAGTGAAGGTTTTGAAGTTCATGGCTCCACCATCCAATCAGAAGGACAGAGGGTGGTGTCAGGGGTAGTACCAAGGCTAATGGGATCTTTCAGGATGATGAGGTTTTCCCATTGAGTGGAGAAGGGAGTAGGAGGTGAGTATATAGATGAAGGTTTTTTTTTTAAAGAGTTTAGTAATAAAAGAGAAGAGAAATTTAGCACAGTAACTTGAATGAATAGAATGAAGTAATGGTTTTTTGATAGTAAGCTCTTCAGGGGAAGGGACCATGGTTTTTAATTTTTGTATTATGTCTTACCGTGGTAGACTGCACCATTCATTGCTGCTCCAAGAAAAAGCAGAACAGCAATGAATGGTAATTGAATGGTTATAATAATACCTGTCATTTTATTTTATTTTAGTTTTATTTTTCTCACACATCTTAAAATTTTTCCATTGTATGTTTTGCTTTTATATCACCTTTACTCCCCCAAATATCCCTTCCCATTCTCTACCCAGAGACCTAGTTCCTGCAACAAAGAGTAGGATATGGTTTTTGTTGTTCAGTTCTTTCATTCTTTGTGTTCCCATTTAGAGTTTTCTTGGCAAAGATACTGGAGTGTTTTGCTGTTCCCTTCTCCAGCTCATTTTACAGATTAGGAAACTGAGGCAAAAAGGGTTAACTGACTTGCCCAGGGTCACACAGCTAGTAAGAGCCTGAGGCCAAATTGGAACTCAGGAAGAAGAGTCTTCCTGACTCCAGGCCAACACTCTATCTACTGTACCACGCTGTGACCAAACAGTAGGAAATAGAGATGAAAAAAAGCATTTCAGCAAAATTAACCATCATATCAACTGAATATCACAGTATATACCATGTTCCACAACTTCTGCTTCTGAAAATAATTTTTCATCTATTCTTTGGGACAGACCTTGGTAATTATAAATCACCCAGACCTGTCCCCCTAGCTTCTTTCCATTTATTTTGCTGTAGTCACTTTGATTCAGTCTTCCCATGTTTCTTCATCTTCTTCATGCAGTAATAATCCATTACATGAATGGATTGCCTTTTGTTTAGTCATTCCCCAATTGAAGGTCATCATCTTTGTTTCCATTTCTTTGGTACTGCAGAGAGATACTGGCTATTTTGATTGAATACTTCCTGGTTCCTTGTAGGTCAAGGCTTTTTTTTTTTTGGAATAGGGCTTTTTTTATTTGATACTGCTGTTTAAACATTAACTCACTTTATTAGTCACTTGTTATGTAAAATACTAAATAACAGCAAATTTGAAAGAATCAGACAATTTAGATACCAGTTAGTACTTTTTCCACTAATCTTCAACAAGTTCTAATCTTAATTTAACACCTCTCTCTTTTTTTTAATTCTCAGGCTGGTGTGCAGCCTTTCTAAGTTACTCAATCTTTTTCTTGTAGCCAAAATTCAAGGCTTTTTCCCCCCAAATTATTTACAGTATAAAGTGATGGATCTTCTATATGGTTGTGAGGTGTTGAGACCTGTTGTATATGGCCCATCTTTCTTCTTATGTAGTTTCATTACCTTTATGATGGTGCAGGAGAAAGAGTTCTGGATTTGGAGTTTGGAGGTCCTTTCTCTGTTTCTTCCCAGTTCTGTGACCTTGGGCATTTGCTTTCACTAAACTTTCCTGAGTTTGTTTCCTTAACTACAAGACTGGAATATAATTACTTGTGCTATGTACTTCATAGTGAAGAATGCTTCTTAGACCTTAAATAGTGCTATACTTGTACCAGTTGAGGTTGATCATGAGTTGATAGTCTAACATCCACTGACACTGTCAGGTATATGGCAAATGGCCAGTTCAGACAGTGTTTCCTAAAATGCATTTCTGTTATAGAACATGATTGATTATGGATTGCTTAAGCAGTCATCACAGGATGAGCCAAAGGGGGCAGAAGAAATATTTCCCCAAGATGCAGCACAACTTCAACTGACACAGAAAAGATGTGATTTGCTGAGAAACAGCATATGCAGATAGACCAACCTAGCATGAGGCAATCACAGATGGGATGGTTCTTTGTGAATAGGGTGTTGTCCTGCTTGACTTATGGACTGCTTGTGGTCACAAATAATACCAGATGTTGCAGATCAGATTTACAATAACAACAACAAAATACGCCTCAGCAAAAGCATAATACAGACTTGACCATGTGGGCTTTACTGAAAGGAATTTGGATCACATTGATCACCTCAATCACATGTTACAGAAATCAATGAATATTTATTGAACACACATTCTTTACAGGGCATTGTGTTAGACTTTGTAGGAGATCTAAAGAGGCCTTATAAATAGCTCCCTTCCCTCTAGTAGCCTCAAATCTAAAATGATATATTCATGAAAAGATAAATAATGTAATTAGGTGATGTAATGAGTGAGATGACTGATTGTGTAAAACAAATTTTACAGAAAATAGTTCACTGGGAGCAGCTAGGTGGTATAGAGGGTAGGGTAATGGGTGATGGAGTCAGGAGTTTCAGAGTTCAAATCTTGTCTTAGACACTTACTGTGTGTCCCTGGACAAGTCGCTTAACCCCAATTGCCTCTAAAAAAATCCATTGGAAAAGAAAGGTACTTGGATCAAAGGAAGCTTCACAGAGGAGGTGGTAAAGGAGCTTGGCCTCAAATAAAAGTTTGAATTTAGATATTTGAAGAGGAATGAGGAAAGGACCAGAGGGCCAATTTGTAGGAGACCAAGTCAGAATTTGTAGGAGACCAAGTCAACATTGGTTTGGGATTTTGCCTTACATGCTATGCCGCCCAGAAAAGGATTGGATAAAGCAGATGGTGAAGATAGTCCAGGGTTCAGTATTGGCATGACAGACACAGTAGGTTAAACACAAGGGGAACCTAGGATATTAGGCAGGGCATCACTGAAGTGACTGATAGGCTGGGTTGTGAGGTAAATGTAGTCCAAAGGGGATTAATGGACTCAGTAAATTGGAATTGACTGAATGTTTCAAGATCCAGGAAAAAAGTAAAAAGTAGGTTTGTTGGGTGTCGTGGACAGAGAAACAAGACAGATAAATAAATTATCATTAGAGAAAGGGAACACCAAATTGAAAAGGGGGAAATAGTATGATGACAAGGTCAGTGAACAGCAGATGATCAGCAGAACTGGGGAGGCTCAGGGTCTGTGAGGTGAGAGTATCAGGTGAATACCTCATTAGATATGTTTATGGTTATTAGGGATGAGTGTAAGAGATGGAGTGGAGAGGAAAAACAAATCAGGCATTTAATTCATTGAACAAGGTAGAATAGTGCCTTAGAGGCCAGTTGACAGTAATGAAAAGGGTGTGAGAAAGGGTGCTACAGATGAATCATAGAATTAAAATGTCAGAACTGGAAAGTTCCCACGAGATGATCTAGTCCAACTTCTTCACTTTCTTTTTCTTTTCTTTTTTTTGGAGGCAATTGGGGTTATATGACTTGCCCAGGGGCCAACAGCTGAAGATGCTTTTGATCTCAGGCCCTTGTGAACCCAATAGAGCTGGTGCTCTATCCACTGGGTCACCTAGCTACCATTCAACTTTTTCATTTAAGCTGGTACTCAGAAAGGTTCTACTTTGCACAAGGTCATATGACTAGTAAATGTCAGAGTTTGGACTTAAACGCAGGTTCCCTTTGATCTTTTTTGCCCTCTTTTCAGTTCCAAAGTTTCTTCCTCCCCTGTCCATTGAGAAGGCAAGAAATACAATCCCCATTATACATAGGAAGTCATGCAAAGGATATCCTATGGTTTTTTCACAATAGACCACAAGGATGGCAAAAACATAATGTTAGGAAGAATCTAATTCATTATGGTTAGTGATACAAGAGCAAAGGTTTGATCTCCTGTCAACTAAGGGGAGTAGACAAAGTGGGACCTCTCCTGAATGTTAGTGTGCAAGTGTTAGTGCAAGTCAGATGGAGGAGGAAAGTTAGAATAAGTGAAGGGTTGTCCATTATATAGTGGATTTCTGTAGGGTGTGGTGGAAGGGGAGTGGTTGGATTAAACTGAATTGATTTGTGAGGCCAAGGGCACAAGGTAAGGTATAAATGCTTTTGTTGAAATTGAAAGATATGGAGAGCCTAATGAAAGAAACATAAGGTGAGGGCAGAGGGGAGCCAAGGTATAGGCATTAGTTGTGGGAATGAGGAATGCAGTTTTCTTACCTAAAATGAGAGTAGAGATTTGGGTGAAAAATCTATTATACAGACTGCTGTAAAGAGTGAATGAATGAAATATTGGTCTTGGCCTTACCGATTCAGGAGCACTCCATGCATGGAGAACTGTGACTGTTGAAGGGATGGTGTCATAAATCATCAAATAATAATGAGGACAGAGACCACCAAATTTGGAGTCAGAGCTCTAGGGAAGGGGATAAACATTTATTGAAAGAATCTACTATGTGCCAGACACTGTGATAATCTCTTTGCAGATATGGTCTTGTTTGCTTAGAGGGCCTAGGTTGGAATGACAGCTATATTACATGCCACCTATGAGACTTTGGGAAAAATCACTTTACTCTCTCAATCTCATCTATAAAATTAAAGTATCAAGACTTGATTCCTAAGAAACCATCCATTTCTAAATGGATTTAGTGTCTAGATATCCAGTAAACCCCTGTCCTTGGGATTTCCATGAATCTTTCCATCTTTTAATGTTATACACAACAAAGGTTAATCTATATCCTTTAGTACACTTGCCAAATATTATCTCTTAGGTCTTACTTTTCTTGGCTCCTTGCTAAATTTCTTCTCTGTCTAGATTATGTCTGTAGTTCATTTCTTTTGTTTTTCTAAATTATTCCCTAAATCCTTCTCCATCATTTTAATGTGAATGATAGAGCTGTTTTCCTGATAATTTTATAGCTCTTAGTAAAAAATAGACTTTCTTTAAGAGATGGCCATGCAATTGATACATGTATAGCAAGTATAATTAATTCATTTATTCTTTCAGCAGTCATTTATTAAACACCTACTGTATGCTAAGCCCTGTGCTTGGCACTGGTGGAGATACAGTGATAATTAAGATAAGTGATAATTAAGGGACCCTGTCATTTCATTTCACAATCATTTTATTTCGGTGTTGCTCCTTTCTGTTGAAATTAAAGGATGTGGAACCACTGAACTGGTGGAAGTCCCCGGCTTGCTGCCAGTGGAATATTTAGCAAAGTAATGAACTAGCTTTTGTTTTCCTAGTCTTAGTGTGATTTTTTTTGAAGGGATGTTTTCTTTTTCTGGACTAACTCATTCAGTATTGAGAAAGCAGGAAAGCTAGCTTTCCTGTTCCGAGCAATGAACAAAAAGCAGGCAACGGATGGAGATATCCTGTTCTAGAATACTGGGTGCACCTATCTTATAATAATCTGTTTCTTCAGTTTAATCTTATTTTTTTATTTTAAAATTATTCTATCTTATTTCAGTTAACAAGCCTCCCTGGCCCCCAAACAAAAGAAAACTCAACTTTTATAACAAATATTTATAGACAAGTAAAACAAATTTCCAAAGCAGCTGTTTCCAAAAATGTATTTCTGCATCTTGACTCCATCATCTGTCAGGAGGGTGTAGCATGCTTCATCATCAGTCCTGTGGAATCAGAGTTTGTTACTGCATAGATCAGAGTTAGTTTTCAATTGTTAAGCAAAGTAAGGAGGGGAAGAGAAAAACAGTAACTACTCTTCAGTCCACACTGTGAGAGATAGAAAAGAGTTAAGTTTCCACCAAACTGCTAAAAATTACTGAACTAAAAACTACTGATAATTCCAACAACACCAAAATTGTTTCCATTTTGTCATTATTTATGATGTTTATGATATCATTATATCATCATTTATCACGTTTAATAAAGCAGATTTGTGTGTGTGAGAGAGAAGGACAGAGACAGAGACTGGGAGAGAGAGAGAGAGAGAGAGAGAGAGAGAGAGAGAGAGAGAGAGAGAATGACAATGACAGGAATTCCTGGGTCAGACAAGGAGATATACGATACATGATATTTTATACCAGCTAAGCTGATGAGATCTAAGGGACCTTCCAACTTTAGTCTATGAATATGAATTGTTCTTTTACATTAGACTGTGTTAAATTCATAGGGGTATATTTATGTATGAACTGCAAAAAAGGCTATTGTCAAATTATATATAAATTTTAAAATTTATTTTCAAATGTTTTCTTGTCTTAGCTTCAGTACTTGAAGAATCTCTAATTTCATCCATGTAGAGCAATGCAGTAATCAAATTAGTCTTATCATCGGTATGGAAAGGCTGACCTGTGCCTCTGTTCAGTTTCTGTGACTATCTAGAACAAGACTCCCTTTCGTTAGCCACCACTTTTCTGTTTGTGAGCTATCCTACTGTTAGAATGTAAACCCTTTGAGGGCAGGAAATATCCCCCTATTTGTATTCTTAGCATAGCAAAGTGCTCTTTTAGTGATGCATGATAAGCACGTAATAAATGCTTGTTGATCAGTTGATGGGATCCAGAACTGAGAGTTTTATGAGTTGCTGTGGCCAAAGCAAATTGTCACTTGGGTAGTCAGATTTCTTGTGGTCTCTAAATTTAACTAGGCTGTTCACTGCTGGGCCTGTTCTTGAAGGTTTTCTTGGAAGGACCCATCAGTCAGTCAACAAGCATCTTGCTTTTGTGCCAGTAACTGTGCCCAGAACGAGGTGCCCAAAGCAAAAACAAGGTCCCTGCCTTCAAGGAACTTGGATGCTAGTGGAGAGAGACAACATGCAAATAACTATGTAAGTACTAGACCAGACCTGCACAACTGGTAGTAGATAGACTCAACTTCTTCAGGCTGCAGATAGGTTTTTAGCGACTCACTTTCCAAGGTATAATTAATGATTAAATTATTTTGCAAATAGACCATATTAAAAAAGGGAAATTTCAATTAATATCAATTAATTGCACTTAATACTTAAGATTTTTATATATCATGAAACCACATTAATGTTAAAAAGTTACTTTGCTAAGTGGTATAAGTTTTAATACATTTTTCATTACATTTCTTTCAATGCATTTCTTACTGTTTACATTTAGTTAATGGGATGTTACACTTCTTGTCAGCAGTTTATTGTACTCAAGAATCATGTTTGAAATTGATTTCTTTAGAAATCTGAAAGCTAACCTTGGTAGTTATTTCACTTTCTGAGTTTACTTTCTTGAAAAACCATTGTTTCTCACTGAGATTTTTCAACAATTTTGGACACTTTAATTTCTTTTTTCATTGGCATTCAATTTGCTTAAGTCAGGATGTCTTGATTCTAAATGGCAACAAAGATTGTATTCCTTCAGAATGTTATCGGCAAACAAGACACAATATTTTGTCTCTCTTGTAAGTAAACAAGTGTCTATTTGTCCACTCTGAATTAAACACTATGTCCTGATTCGATCTTCCTTTTCTTTTTATCACCCATTTTACAAAAAGTCATCCCTAAAAACTTTAATGTTAGAACCAAAAAATCTGCACAGCAACTGATCACAAAGATACTGAACTGAGTGTCTGATATTGGCCGGAGCACCAGATACTCATGTACCTCGGAGGGTGGCCATGCAGTGAAGGAGGAAAAGCCCTCACGTTGTTACTGCTCATGGCATAGGGGGGCATCAATCATGTTGGTGCTTGGCCGCACTCACTTTGTCACTGTTCAACGCCAGTATTGACTGGCTGAAAACACAGCAAAAAGGTATGACTCTTGCTCCTCTCAGACCAGAGACTGACTGATGATGTTTGGTGGCCATGGGTCACTTAAGGCGGGTTGAGCGGGACACGGACAACGCCCTGGTTGCATCTTTAGTTTCTTTTACACCCTCTACATTTTTCGCAGTTCTGCCCAACATCCTTTGGTGGGCTGTGGGCCATATGTTGTACAGGCCCGTACCAGACATATACGGTATAAATGGAAGGCAATCTCAGAAGGAAGTTACTCAGTGATTGGAGACTATAGGAGGTGAGATTTGGAACCAGGGAAGCCAGCAGGCCAAGATGAAGAGAGATATGACATATCTTTTAAAAAACAGGGGATGAGGTGGGACCGCTTGATCATGGGGAACACCTAAAGAATATTTTCATGAAGGGTCATACCAGAGGTGATTATTAAATAGTAGGTCTTTAAATACATGTCTTTTGAATAGAATTGAATGCACCCACAAGGAGGTATCTGAGTGAGATGTTAGCGAAGGCCCCACAAATAAAGCAAACCAAAAAACCAACAATAAATGAAACCATCCACAGCCCTTGGTGAGTAATATTTATAAGTGAGGTATTTCTTTTACTGGATCTTAAGGCCTTTAATTCTGTGTTGCCACAGATCTGTCAATTTACAAGAGGTAGGGCCAGGAGAGAGGGAAGTGGGTAGAATACAAGATTAACCCTCTGAATTGCTTATGAGGCTTGCACATCAGGGAAGATGTGGTATAGTAAAGATGACATTAGACTTGGGGGGCAGAATACCTGGAATGAAGCTCCAAGTCTATTACATATTGTATGACCTTGGGCAAGTCACTGAATCTCTTTCTTTCTTTTTTTTTTTTTTAAAGCAATTGGGGCTAAGTAACTTGCTCAAGATTACACGGCTAGTCATGATTTATGTGTGGAGGCCGGTTTCGATCCTGGGTCATCCCAACTCCGAGGCCGGCGCTCTTACTCACTGCGCCACCTAGCTGCCCCTCTCTTTTTCATTTTCAATATCCATATTTGTAAAACAGGTGTTATATAATTTTAGAGTTTATATTGACCAACTCATTTTATAATTAAGTAAACTAAGAGCCATGGAGACTAAGTGATTCATACAGGTTCACAATTTTTTAAATGGTAGAACTAGAATAATTAGAACCTAGGTGTTCTGTTTCTTAGATTATGGTTCTTTCTGCTATGGATAATAATTCTTGTAATTACTTTCCTCCCTCTCCTTCCCACCCTTACCCCATTATATATCACTGTTTCTCAAATTAGTATTAGTATTCTGAAGAGACTATGATATTTCATATAACAGTTCCACATCAGTAATATTTTCTTCTCTAAAATGCTAAATTTGACATTAAAAACCTTAATCTTTATTACACATAGTAATTTTTATTATGAAAAAATCCTTAATTTCTCCAACTCCCTCATTCTGTTTCCTATATTAGAAGCAAATAGGTAGCCAAATCCAGCCTCAGACACTTACTAGCTGTATGACTCTGGGCTGGTTAATTAACCTTTGTCTTGTTTGCTCAACCATAAATGAGGACAATAATAGCACCTACCTCCCAGGGTTGTTGTGGATCAAATGAAGTAATATTTATTAATTGCTTAGCACTGTCTGCTACATAGTAGGAGTTTAATAAATACTTACACCTTTCCCTTCCCCTTCCTATATTCTATACCTTTAGAATATAGAATTTTAGCTTTAGAATATAGAATTTTAGCTTCTAGCTCCCTTTACCAATATATTCCAAGCCCCAAAGTATTCTATGATCAAATTAATTTGAGAAATAGGATGTGATGGGTCTTGAACTGTCATTTTTTTGGTATAGGGAATTCCAGATGCAGAAACCCCCTCTTCCAATGCACTTCTTCAACTTATAGAATAAAAGAGTTCATTGGGGGCACTTGGGTCAAGGGACTTTCCTGGGGTCACATAGCCAGGATGTGTCTGGGGAAGGACTGGAGAAATGACAGATCAGTTAAGCTAATTTATGCATTTATTCAGCAAGCATTTATTAAAGTGTCTACTAGGCGCCATGTATACTGAGACAGAAATAGACCCTTCCCTCAAGGATGCTCTATTCTATTGGAAGTGGAATAATATTTATATAGATAAATACATAATAATTTGGGGGTGAGAAGGGGCCGCTAGCAACTCAAAAGGAGTGAGGAAAGGTCTAATACTCAAGCTACGTTTAATTTTTGAGTATGGGGGACAGTCAGTCTGTGCAAAGACATGCATGTGGGAAATGATAGACTGATGAATAATATAAAAGACATTGTGTCCATAACACACTATAATAATAGCTGACATTTATGTAAAGATTTAAGGTTTACAAAATGATTTTCTCATAACCCTGTAGTAAGAAAGATGGCACAACCCCCAATTTAAGTTAAGGAAACTCAAGTTTTAAGAGACTTAATTCAAGGTTGCTGTAGCTATTGAGTATTAGAGCTAGGATTCAAATCTGGGTCTCCTGCCTCGGAATTCAATGCTCCATCTACCATTATTAGGATGTAATATAGTTTAATATTACTTGAAACCTTACAGGAACCCTACACCATTTCATAATTACACTCAAAGCTGCCTCCCCAACCAACTCCTTTCAAGAAGTGTTGGTAGGGAATGGGTAAAAACTATTGCAGATGAATGTAATGGAATATTCTCAGGCAATAGGAAAATGGTGAATTGAGGTATGGCATGGTGGATAGAGAACTGTCCTTAAAGTTAAGACACCTGGGTTCAGTATTCTGCCTCTGACCCTTGGGAAAGCTTATATGGACTGATGCAGATGAAAAGAAACAGGACCAAAATAACAAAATACATAATGACTACAACAATGTCAATGAAAAGATCACTAAAAGGAGTGCAAACTTTAGGTATCTGAAAAAATAAATAATTTTTTCAAGAAAACTGATAATATAACACATCTTCTGCCTCATCAGGGAGGTAAGGAATTTACCAAAGTATAATGTTTTATGTATTGTCAGCAATAGGTGTTATATCAAATATTTTGCTTATTTCTTTTTCTTTGTCACAAGAGAGGGTTAAATTTGGAGTATGTACAGGGGTTTATTTCCCATCAGTGACTGTGGTATAAAGAGCAAAGGACTCAAATGCTGTTTTTTTTTTTTTTAAGTAGCAGCTTTATTTACACAAGCATTGAAGGAAATTGAAAATATTTTTCTCTTGAGTTTAATGATGTCACTCTCATCTAATGGCTTTTTTTGCATATCTGTAGGATGTTAGGGGTGGAAGGGGTCCTAGATATCATCACTTCTGACACCCTTATTTCCTTATTAGGGAACAGATCTAGACATTGACTCAAAGTTTTATAATGAGTAAGTGGCAGCATCAGAACTGAACAGATTCTCCTCTCTGTGCCTGTTTCCTTATCTGCAAAATGAAAGAGATCAGAGACCAGATCAAGGATTTTTACCTGGGGATCTGTGAACTTAAAAAAAATTTGTTTTGATAGCCAAATTTCAACGTAATTGCTTCTTTTGTAATCCTATGAAATTTATGGATTAAAAAAACATTATTCTGAGGAGGGGGTCTAGAGTCTTCTGTAGCCTTTCAAAGGGGTCCATGTAGAGCAATGGTGTCCAACTCAAATAGAAACCAGTGAATGTAGGGGTGCCACTAAATCATATATAAAGATCCCCCTAGGAAGAATATTGACTTAGAAAACCACATATTAACATTATCTTTATTCTATTATGTATATTTTATTTATTTTATTAAATATTTCCCAGTTACATTTTAATCTGTTTAAATCAGTGTTAGACATCTCTGGGCTATAGGAACTATAAGGACTTAAATGGCTATGATTTTAAGTGGAATTGTACAGCTTCAAAAGGTAGTGGGGTTCCAGTATTGCAGAGGAAAAGCCTATCCCGGGCAGGAATTGGGCTAGAATGCTCTTGGAGGTTCTTTCTAATTCTGGGAACCAGAACTGTGTCTTTCCATTAGTCCAGTGACCTCTCCACCACCTTCTCATTCCTATTTTCTTTGACCCCTCTACACGTTTGACATTGTTGACCACTAATCTTGGATCCTTTCTTTTCCATTGACTTTTGGGATATTCTGCCTCTTTCTCCTGCTATTTTTCTAATTACTCCTCAGTCTCCTTCACTCCTTTTCATCTTCTTGTTCCTGAGGTAGGTAAATGTTCTTCAAATCTCTTTTAAAAAAAAAAAGAAAAAAGATGAAAGAATTAAGGAGGGAGAGAGCAGTTTCGATTGAGGGGTGGGGCCAATCTGAGAATATATAGAAATGTCAGGCTGAGCCTTGAATGAGAACAAGGCAGAGATGATGAGGGAGTGCATTTCTTGCACTAGGGCCAGATTTGAGGTGTGCAGCATAGACATGTTGAATTCTGGGAATAAATGGCAGCCCCATTTGACTTCAATGCAGACATATAAAAGGGAATAATGTGATATAACACTAGGAAGGTGGAGTCAGATTGTAGAGGGCTTCAGTGCCAGGCTGAAGGGTTTGTCTTTTATTATAGAGATGGTATTTAGCCATGAAAGGTTTTTGAATAGGGGTGGGACATGGTTAATTAGTAGGTGTAGTGAGCATCTCCCCATTTACCTATTCCTATCCCTCTTTAATTATTGATGTCTTTTGTTTTTACATCACAGCAATTTTGGCTAGCTCCTTCCCTTAAATCTTTCCCCTAACCCCTCACCTTCCCATGAGCCTTTCTGTCTAATAAAGAGAAAAAGTTTAAGCAAAACTTAACTGTCACATCGAATCTGTTTGACAGCTTGTGCAAAATTCCATCCCCACAGTAACCCACCTCTCTCATAAATGACAATTTATGATATGATAATTTTCTTCATCTTCTTCCTGAGGTCAAGATTGTACAATCTTTTTCCTTAGAAGTCTCATCTACTTCCCGTCTTTAGCTATCATATCTATGCACATGACTCTGACGTTTACATCTTTAGTACTAAACTCCCTGTGTCTCATGAACTCTATCCTCATATGTTCATAGCTTGATGGACGTCCCACCATTACCTCAAACTCAATATATCGAAACAAAACTCCCTGTTTTCCTTCTCAAATTGTCTTATCCTTGTTTATATTAGATGAAAACCCATTTTATTAGTCAACCAAGATTAAACCTCAGGCTCATCTTTAATTGCTTCCCTGTACACCACATATAATCAGTGTTCAACTTTCATTGACTCTCCTTCCATTATATCTTTTTCATGTGGTTCCCTCTTTTTTCTTAGTTTAGGTCCTCATAACCTCTCCCCTGAACTATTATACTAACATCTTATGACGTGATTTCTTCAGTGTCAGACCTTTCCCTTCAGTCCATCTTATAGATCCGCAGTATCATTATATATAGAACTTGAAGAGAATTTAGGCTAACTCCTTCACTTTACAGATGAGGAAACAGAGGCCTAGTGAAGTGAAATGTCTTCCCCAGAATTATGAAGGTGGCAAACAGCAGAGCTTGTAGTCAAACCCAGATTAGTTGACTTCAAATCCAGTAAGCTTTCCACTATGCCACACACAGTTTGATTGTGTCACCTGTAGTTTTAAAAATTATTAGTGATTTCCTGTTGCCTGAGAATAAAATCCAAATTTTTTTTCCTCCAGGAATTCAAGTCCCTCCATAATCTAGTTCCAACATATCCTTTTGTTTTTCTTTTCCCTTCTTTCCCCTTCCTACCTTCCCCTCCTTTCCCTTCCCATCCATTCCCATCCTGTTCCTATTCTGTTTTCCATTCTCATTCAGGCTCTAAGTCTGGTCACTCATAAACCTAATCCCATTACTGACCAGCATGGGAGCTTTGACCTGTTTTGTTTTTGTCAGTTCTCCTGTCCTTAGGCAGCCTGGTTTCCATCCCATCCCAGGGGGGCTTTCTATATTGGTGGGGGATTTATTGCAGACATTCGAACAACTTAGCCTACTATAGCTCAGAATTCCTGAGCTCGAGTGATACCAAGCCCAACTTGCTCCATGGCAGTATTACAAGTGTGTGCCGCCATGTCTGTCCCAACATATTTTAAAAATCTTATCTGATAGCCCTTCCTTCCACATACTCTATACAGTCAAACTAGAATGTTCTTATTCCATCCTTAAAAGGCTTCTCCATCCCAGTCATTTAGAGTCCTATGGAATTGCAAGTGCTAGCACTAGTATTATCTCTTCCATGAAACCCTCCTTGATTTATCTGTTTCTTTCCCCTAGTGTGTCTATTAGGCAAAATGCATGTTGAGTTTTTTCCCTTCTGCAATCTACAAATGACTTTTCATAGTACCTTGTTTTTCTCTTTTTCACCTAATATAGTCTTCCTTTAGTATACTCACTTTTCTATGTATCATATCTTACTAGATTGTAAGTTTCTTGAAGGCTGGAATTCCTTTCTTAGCATGTGCTCACCCCCTCCCTCTTACACATTGCAGTTTTAATTAGTTAGTGCAAGGAACATTACTTTGTCTTCATGGACCTGTGTGCCATGATGTACTAACAATTTAGAGATGTTCTGGCAGTCAGGGTGAGAAAGTTTGATGTCTATCTAAATATTTATGCAACAGCTGTCAGCATAGCAGTCCGTCTGCTTTAGTGTGTGAAGACAGGAGAGAAAAATTTCTGGTGTCTCATGGGGCCAAACTATCTTGGGTTAACACCTGTGAAAATATAAATATATAATCCGAGGTTAATAGTTTTAAATTCAGAGTCCCAGCTTTGAACTGGATTAGGGACTGGAGCTGTAGTGGGTTCCTTTTTTTGGTCTAATGTGATTGCCATTAGTAACTGCTTGACTTCTGTTGGAGCAGTGTGTCAGATAAGTAGATTTTTCCTGGCTCTGCTAGCATCCTAACATGACCATTGACTACACTAGATTTCATACAGTAAAACAGAGAGGAAGGAGCACTGGACTGGGAAGTCAGAGACCTAGGTCTAGAACTGGCTCTTTCATATGGCTGTATGATCTCTCTAGACCTGAGTTTGCATCTGTGGAACTGAAACTGCCTTCTGACTCAGACAATTCTATGAGTCCAACCCTTTCACAGTCTTCTTCTTCCTTTTCAGTGCCATACTTGACTAGTGTTGAGTGACTAAATGGCTCCAGTTTATTGCACAATAGAAATTCCTTTTGGACACAACAGGTCTACAGAATATGGAATATTAGGCAGCAGAATATGTGGCCAATTCACTTAGATAGATGAGTTCTTTTGTTTTGTACTTGGTAGTCTATGGTTTAGAACTATTCTCTGTTGAAATTACCAAGTATTTTTCTGATTTCCTGGATAACCAGGAATTTAGTTTTGACATTTGATGCATATCTGTCTTTTGGGTTGTTGGAAATATACATGTTGTGTGAAAGAAATGATATAATTAAACCTCCTCCCCCCACTTCTTCCCTTCCTTCCTTCCCCTTTCCCTTTCTTGTCCCCCCCTCCCTTCCCTTCCCTTCCCTTCCCTTCCCTTCCCTTCCCTTCCCTTCCCTTCCCTTCCCTTCCCTTCCCTTCCCTTCCCTTCTTTTTTCTTCCTTCTCTCTTTCTTTCCTCCCTCTATCACTTCTTCTCCCATAATTCCTTCTTCCTCTCTTCCCTCCTCTCCTCTCTCCCTCCCCCTCTTTTTCTCCCTCTCCTCTCTTCTTTCTTTCCTTCTTTCTCTCCTCTTTCTGTCTCTTTCTCTTTCTCTTTGTTTCTCCTCTTCTCCTTCCCTAATGTAGCAAATGGCTGGTTTTTGAGCTGTGCTGGGTTAATTTACCCATTTTCTGAAAATGCACAGATGTCTCTGCCTAGAAATTCATAATAGGCATTCTATCATGGCCCCAGTCACTGAAAATTTCTTGTGTATATTCTGAAATGTCTCTTTCAGTGTCTGGCTTCCATCTGCATTTCAAATTCAATTCAACAAATGTTTATTAAATGCAGACAACATGGAAGGTGCTGGGGAGACAGAGAGATAAGACCTTGCTCTCAAGGAGTTTATAGTTTACTGGTTAAAGATAGCATCAGTTTATTAGTTACTTTTGGTAGCATGCCAAAGATTATCTGGAAAACTTGATAGGATGGGGTTGGATAAATACTAATAATCCTGTTATCACAGCGTGATCATATGTGCCGTTATTAGAGATAAAATTGTATTCTCTGTCCCTCTTCTCACCTCTGCCATCTGCTACACTTTTAAATTTTATCACTGCTGATTGAATTTTTGCCAAGTTGACTCTTCTCTGTCAATTATCCTTCTTTACACAAAGATAAATCCCAACTTTTATATTCTGTTGCAACATTGTCAGGTCCCCCTCCACACACCAGCACAGCTTATCTATTGCCAAAGTAAGCTTCCTGTCTCCTGATTTCACAGAATTTTCATTGTTTTGAATCCTTGCATGTGTCCCTCTTTACCTTCTCTACCCCCACCTCATCCCTCACCAGCTTCCACATAAAAGCTTAGGTTTTTTGTTTTTTTTGTTTTTTTTTGCTTTTTGGAAGGTATTTGGGGTTAAGTGACTTGCCCAAAGTCACAGGGCTAGTAAGTGTGTCAAGTGTCTGAGGCTGAATTTGAACTCAGGTCCTCCTGACTCCAGGGCCCATGCTCTATTCACTAGATTTTGTTTTTTTTAAGAAGTTCATAAGAACCACTTCCAGTATAGGTTGACTTCCAACTGCCCTTTCATTTGTTAATGACCGGCATACCCATCCCATAACATCACCACTCCATCAGGGCTAAATCATAATAATCTCATTAATATAGCATAACTAAATCCTGTCTTGATTTGACAGAATACCATTGTAATTGATTGTCAGAAACATGGTAGGTGCTTGTTGATTGACCCTATCATTCTGATACCATGGTGATTGCTCCAGAAATCAAGTCAACAAGCATTTATTAAGTTCCTTCTGTATACTATGCTAAACATTGGTTGATATGAAGAAAGGCAAAACCAGTCTCTGTCTCAAGAAGTTCACAGTCTAATGGGCAAGACTGTATGCAAACCAAATATACAAACAAGATGTATATAAGATAAATTTGAGATACTTTCAGAGTGTGTTAACATTAACATAAACATTAAGGACTGGGAAAGGCTTCTTTTCAAAGCTATAATTTTAGCTAAGACACTAAGGAAGTCAAGAGAAGCTGGGATGCTGAGGTGAGGAGGGAGAGAATTCCGGGCTTGGGGCACAGCCAGTGAAAATGTTGGAAGATAGAAAGTCTTTTAGGAGCAACAGCTCCCAATCATTGGGTTGTAGAGTGGAGTAAGGCTGGGAAGGTAGAAAGGGGCCACCCCATGCTTAATATCATTATTTAAAAAACATTGTGTTTATGTTGAACCAATTACTGACACTATACAAAGACCTAAGGAGATGTTCCCCTTTTAATTGCTCTCATCACCATATGCCTAAATTCCTCTAACATCTGAACCATTCATAGGTCAATTTTATGTAAACCTCTGTAGCTGTAAACTCTGGAAGGACAGGGACTGATTTTGCATATATGTGTTTATATCCCCTGGGGCCTAGCCCGTTGTCTTGCACATAGGAGACGTTTGAAAAATGTTTGTTAAATTGAATTTTCCTCTTATGACCACATGGAATAGCATACTTATGATTGTCATCATGAAGTCTAGTTTCTTTGCCTTTGTGGAACTGGAATGATTGAGTTTTCCCTTTCCTCCTTCCAACTGGTGTGCTGGACTGTGTGGTAGTTTGAGGAAAGGAACGATTGCAAAGGAAAGTTTGAAGATAGTCTGCCAGGAAAACTGTAGGTATCAGAATTTTGGAGAGGATGCTGGATTTGGAGATGGGACAGCCTGAGTTTCAGATCCCACATCTGATACTTCATAATGGGATAACCATGGGCAAGTCACTTAACCTCTCAGATCTTGAGGTTCCTCATCTGTAAAATGGGTATAATTTATTGATTATATCTGCCCCATAGGATTTTTATGAGGCTGAAATGAGAATTTAATTGAAATGTTTTGCAAATTTAAAAGTTCCATAAACTGATGATGATGATTGCATTTCAAGTTGCTTGGAGAAATCATTTTATCCTTCCTTTCCTATTCTTGATTCCCGAGGTTAAAGCATATGGAAGAAGCAGTGTTCCTAATTTCCCTGTATAATCATGGCTTCCATTAATAATAACATCAGTACACATTTACATATCGCTTAAAAGAATTCTGCAGCGCTTTTTTTCCTTACCTGTCTTAGTTCTACGAGGAAGGTTGTGAAAGTACAGCTGTCTTCACTTTATTATGAGAATCCTGGCGCTCTGAGAGATTGTGATTTGCCCATGGTCATATAGACAGTAAGTATATAAGGTAGAATGTTAACCCAGGTCTCCTGGTTCCAAGTTGACAGGAACCTATCCTATGTCTTTGCTGTTGCCCAGAAGGGCTTGTTGAAAGGATGGGAATGAATAAGATTGCCAAGTGGAAAGGAAGAGAGTGGAGATGTATGTCCTTGGGGCATACACTCCTGAAGGAGTCAGGAAGTAGAAGAGGGGCCCTATAAAGGAAGCAGAGCTAGTAATAGAGAAGGTAGGAGAACAGAGACATGGTGGTGTTTCCAGGTAAAGTGATATCTTGATTTGCAAGTCAGTTGAATTTAAGTGAGGCAAGGTGTGCAAAGTCACCATCCTCACTCTCTCCTCCAGAGCCATTCGGGTCCAGTGGCAAGACACAGATCAGGACGAATGGAGATGGCCTTTGATGTAGTGGGAGACAGCCTTTTTAAGTTAAGGTCTTTCCCAGGTCTTGGTTTGTCTAAGGCAATACATGATCAGTGATTAAGGCTAGGTAAGAAATGGGGCAAAAGACAGATTCTTTTACCCACTCAAAAATTTTTTTTTGCACATAGAATGTGTTTAATGAATCCTTGTTGACTAACTTTAAGTGAGTAGTTTTAGAATAATAGTAGTTTTAGAATAATAACATCCAGCCTTTAAATTTTCCAAGGTGCTATACATGCATTTTTTTGTTTCATTTGATCCTCAGAGCTTTGAAATAGGGCCTTTTATTATCCCCATTTTCAGATGAGAAGACTAAGGTTTAGAAAGATTCATCAACTTGCCTGTAGTCCCACAGTTCATAAGTGTTACACATAACACTTAAACCAAGGTCTCTTCCTGACTCCCAGGCCAGCCCTCTTTCCACTATACCACACTGATCTTGGTAGCATGGTGAAAAGAGACCATATTCCCTTTGCTGCTGTGTCTACCTAGGATGTTGTTTTAAAAATTAATAGTAATACTGGCAGGACACTTAGATGGTACAGTGGATAAAAGGACTGGCCCTGGAATCAGAAGGACCTGAGTTCAAATTCAGTAACCTTGGGCAAGCCACTTAATCCTGATTGCCTCAAAAAAAACCCAAAAAAAACAAAACCCAACCCAAGCCCCCCGAAAACTCCAGACCAAAAATAGTGGTTTTGTCCATTGAGTATGAGTAACAGGTTCAGATAAAAAGTATATTTAAATTTTTTTCCCTTTTCCCTTCTTCCTTGCAATTGAAAATGATGCCACCTCCTGGCTTCCTTCAACTCCCAGGAAAAATTGCACCCCTTACAAGGAGCCTTTCCCTGATAAGGGGCCTTCCCTCTATTGATTTTCCCCAATTTACCCTGTTTGTACAGTTGTTTGCTTGTTGACTCCTCCATTAGATTGTAAGCTCCTTGAGAGCAGGGACTGTCCTTTGTGCTTGCCTATTGTATCTGATGACAGAGTGCCCCTATTAATATGGTTGGGAACCTCCTCACAGAAGGGAGGACAGGAATAACAAACCTGATAGGTTGTAAGGGGTGGGGTGAGGAGCTAGGTGATGCAATAGATAGAATGCTTGTTCTAGAATCTGAGTTCAACACTTACTAGCTATGTGACCCTGGGCAAGTCACTTAACCCTCTTTGCCTCAGTTTCCTCATCTGTAAAATGAGCTGGAGAAATGGCAAAACACTCCAGTATCTTTGCAAGAAAATCCCAAATGGGGTCATGAAGAGTCAGACATGAACAACAGCAACAGCAACAACAAATATTTTAGTGGGTTCCATCGAAGCTTTCTAAACACCTGAGGCCATATAAAAGCAACAGCAAAAGTTGAATTTTATTCTCTATGTTTTTCTTCCCACTTATAGGTCATACCTTAGAAAATGTTCAGTTTCTTTTTTTTTTTTTTACAGTTAGAAGTCTCTTACTGAAACTTTTGATCTAAGAATCCCTAAATTTGAATTTAAAATACGTTGTCTGATTCAGTTTAGTTCAGCTCAGTAAGCATTTATGGAGTATCTTCTACTGCTACCAGAGGTGCTGTGCTAGGCACTAGTTCCATAATGGTTTTGTGTGTAGTATCTGGGAATTCAGAAATGGAAACAAAACAGTCTTGATCCTCAAGGAGCTCAGACTCTACTGGGCGTTTACAATCAATTGATCTGGGTTGTCATTGAAGTCTAATGGCAAGAACAGGATTTGGAGATTGTTGTCTATTTACATTACATCATTTGTAAGAGGAGTAATGATATCTGGGCTTGCTTCCTCATATTAGCATTAATAATCAACATTTTATATACTATTTAAAGTTTGCAGAGTGTTTTAAAATGTCTCATTTGTGCCTTTTATCAGCCTTGTGAGGGAGGTGATACAGGCATTATTGTCTTTATTTTTCAGACAAGGAAACAGGCTTAGAAAGGTTAAGTGACTTGTCCATACTTACTGTAGTACCAACATGATATTCACAGAAACGATAGCAACCATGAACATGCCAGAGTAATTCTGAATTGCAAAATATAACAGACTCCTTATAGAAGACAGAAGCAAAATGTTTATTCAAATACCATAAAGTCAAATCCCAACACCAGCAAACCAAATTCATCATAGCCACAAAAAAACCCTGTACACAATAACATTGCAGAGAGCAACACCATCCTAAAGCCTTCCTACAAACACTCACAAGCCTAGCTGTTTCCTTGCCTCGGTCCTCTCTCCTCTCTCCCAATTGCTTTGACTCCCAGCTTCCTCTTGGGTCTTCTCCACCCTTCCTGCCCCACTTGTTCAGCAGGCTTCTCCCACCACAGGCTCCATGTGATTGATTACATTCAGCCTATTAGGAGGCAGGGAAGATCTTCAAATTCCCTTAGACCTATTAAGGGCAGGGAAGATCTTCAAATTCCCATTCCCATTACACTTTCTCAGCTAGTTCTTGGAATGATAAGATTTTAACCTGTGTTAAATAGTCCAGCTCTTTAATCACTCTGCTACCCTTCCTCTCATCTCTAAGATGAGTGGATTGGACTAGATGATTTTTAAGGTTCTTTCAAGAACAAAACTTCCGTGTTTCTCTAGTTATTCTGTGTTTGGTCTTGACTTCCAAATCATTGCTTGTATTGCTTTTTCAGTTTTGAAAACCTTGCTTTCTCTTCCCTCATGTCAACCTCTTCTATGAAGTTTAAAAACATTTTTGTTGAAAGAATTTTTTATTATTATATACTTAACCACCAGCAAGCATAAATGTTTAGATGTACAAATGAACAAAGAATCATACACAAAACAGTGAATTTCTATTATTTGTGCTTTTTAAAAGGGCATATAAACTTTAACAAAAAAGTAATAAATTTTCCTGTTTGTTTCTGTCTTATTCTGAACTTTCCCTCCCCTTTTTCTGTGTATTTTCCAGGGTTTTGTTGTTATCTCACATATAGCATTAAACAGTTCTTTATATAAAGACTTCATGTCAGAAGTTATTTTCTTGACATGTAGGATCTAGTTCATGTTGGGAAGTATAGGGGGGAAAGGCTTTCTAGATAGGAAACACATTGGCCCAGATTGAGCTCCCTTTCCCCTGGACTCCTGTAGGGCTGTAGCAATTTGCGATTTCCTTCCAGCTGGTGCTGCTCTCCTCCTAGTAGGCACGTGATAAATGTTTGTTTTTGAATTGCTTTGCATCATTCCTTAACAGTTTTGTGTATAATATCTATTCAAAAAGATTATAAGCTTATGAAGCACAGGGACAATTATCTTATACTTCTTATCTGTCTCCACAGGTATTTATATAATTGCTAAATGTTTGAATGAATGAAACCGAATTAATAGCATGTTAACTGGGTAGGCACAAGCTATGTGGGCAGGGAATGTGGCATATGCATCTTTATCTTAAAATAAATACGTGGTGAATAAATGAGGGTTTAAAACATCCCTTGCCATCACAGGCTAGTTTGGGAAACCCTTCTTCCTTGTGTAACCTGTGGTACAGGTACCTCTCTCCCCTGTTTGGATTTGTCACTGTCCGTTTGCCTCTACTCGGTTCTCTTCCATGTCTGTTCTGTTGTTTCTTATTCACATGGTTTTTTCTAGTCTTCTTCTGTTTATTCTGATTACGTTTTATTCTTATTTCTATATTACCCAGATTGCATTAGAAATAGTAGCATTTTAGAAATGGATCGATCTTCTTCATTGACTTTTGCCTGTTTCCCCCTTTATCTGATTTAATTCTTTATCTCATTTAATTTTCATTTGTCTTCCAATTTCTGTTTACCTCTAAAGGTGCTACCACCTGTGTAGTCAGGCTCTGATTTCAATGCTGATTTGAAGGTTTGTGTCTGTTCTAAGGTGATACTGGAATTCTGATTAAAAGCAAAACACTTAAAATTGACTTGTGAGTCAAATTTAAAATCTCTGATTGACCCCAGGCTTGGGACTAAAATAACTCCACTTGACCTTCTTTGTTGAAATCTACACTATTGGGTTTAAACTAGAAATAGACCAGCTTGGAGAAGGTCTGCCAAAAGTTTTTATGACTTTCTTGGATTATTGTTAACATAAAGGTTTTAGGTTAATCGAGCTTTTTTTTTTTAATTAAAACTAACAGCCTCAGATTACTCTTGTGAAGTGAATTTAAGAGAGAAATAGTAGAACATTTTCATTACTTGAAATTCATTCCTTCGTTAATTATTAAGTGTCTGCTATGGATAAGAGAGCCTAGGTTTGTCCTGGTTTGGACATATACTGTCTGTGGGGCAAATCACTTAATCTCTCAGTGCTCTGCGTAGCTCTTTAAGACTATAAATTTTAGAGAAGTTGCTGACCTACATTGATAGAGAGGGAGTATTCCCAGCTAAATGATCCCTGTACCAATAAAATCACAAATCTCGTCCTTATCCCATATGTGTAAGGCACTGTGCAGGACACCAAGGGAGATTCTGAGATAAATTAGTTACAAATTCTGCTCTCAAGGACTGTGCAGTGTGGTAGGGGACATAATACATTTTCTGTTTTCCATTAGATTTATTTGTCTAAATAAGTGTTCAAGAAAAGTACAAGACATTATGAGAATTCAGAGGGAGAGACCATTTTGGGCTTAAGGTCTCAAACAAGAAAAGCTTTGTAGAAAAGGGGATGTGGCAAAACCCAGCAGCGTGTTTATAGTAAAAAAAAAAAAAAGAAGTTAGGGAGTTTACTCGTGCAGAAAAGCCTCTCAGACTTGGGTTTTCTCATGACTCCCCCATTTTTCCTTAAAGGATCTGAGTATGTATAATCTCATTTGTAATGTGATGTTTCAAGTATTTCAGCACCATCTGTTGGAGTTTTTTTTTTTTTTAATACAGAATTAGCTTTATTCTTGCAACCACCTGGTGTGTGCTGTCTTAGCAGGGTAGGGACATCCCTTTACCCTCGTAATAACCCTGCTTAGCTTGTGATATCTGATGGAATCAGACCACACGTTGTAATCTAGCTGTAGACTAGGTAACAGCTTGAGGTCTCTGAGTTACAGTAACTGATACTGCAGAAAGCAGAATCTTCTAGCATGGTCACAGAAGCCTGTCATCCCACCTTTTGTTACTCCTTCAGTGACACATTTCATTTTGAAAACTCATTAGCGTGTTTACCTTGAGATAAAGCTTGAGAGTCTTTCTGGTCCACTTGCCCTTTATAGAAAAGAGGTCTTCTGAAACAATTCTGACTTCAAGGGAAATTTTAGAAAGTAAATTTAGATTGAAAGAGGCATTTCATAGATAGAAACTGTCCTCCCTTTGATATGTGTTTTTTGCATAGGGAGACATTTGTACTTATTAAAGGAGACTTAAGAAAATACGATTCCTAAAATCTTTATATTCTCCTCTGGTTTCCCATCCAATTTATGTAATATAGTACTGAAGAAACAGCACTGGATTTGGAGGCAGCAGTGAACCTGCATTCAAATCCCAGCTTTGCTTCATGATTTTGTTAACTATGTGATTTGTGGGGCAGCTAAGTGGCACAGTGGATAGAGCACCTGGTCTGGAGTCAGGAAGACTCATCTTCCTGAATTCAAATTCAGCTTCAGACATTTACTAGCTGTGTGACCCTGGGCAAGTCACTTAATCCTGTTTGCCTCAGTTTCCTAGTATATAAAATAAGCTGCAGAAGGAAATGGTAAACCATTCCAGCATCTTTGCTAAGAAAACTTCAAATGAGGTCACAAAGAAGTCGGACATGACTGAAAGCAACTGTACAACAATATTGTGATTTTGGGTGAGTTCTTTCACCTCCCTTGGACTGTTTTCTTATGGGTAAAATTGGTGTGGGGGTATAGGATTAGATGATCTCTAACCTCAGGTCACTTATAGAACTGAATTTTGTGCTTTTATGAATTTTTATTTTTACTTCTCATCTAAAATGATCATCTAGATTCATTGGTTTTATGAAATTTTACTGCTCCTTCTCATGCCTACCCAAATCAGAAAGTCATGTTACTGAACAAATATTGAACAAATGCCAATGCCCCAGTTTGTATTTTCTATTTTTAACATAATTACCACTGACCTACATGCCTACTTTTCCTACTTTTATAATATCTTTTTGAATAGTCTAGGAAGACTTCAAATTTTATGTGATAAAAGCATAAGGAAGGAAAAATCACACTTTTGTTGTTTTTCCTAGAATGAGTTTAACAGAGCTACAAAAATGTCAGATGGACTTGAGAACCAAGGCCTGATTACGGTACAAACAGTGACACAGCCTTTGGCCATTAGAAACAGAGAGGGAGATAGAGCAGCAGGCCTACCCTGTTCCTCAGAATGTTGCCCTGAAGAATGAATAATTTCAGAAATCACAATGTCTTGGCTCAGTCTAGTAAGGCCTTGGAGTTTAAAGATATTTAACATTTGTTCTTTACATCAGGACCACAGTCTGAATCTGCAGCCACAGCAGTATCTGGCAGAGAGCTGCTAGCTTCTGCTTGGAGAAATAATATAATGGCTGGCATTTACAGAGCACTTAAAGGTTTGCAAAATGCTTTACATATATGCTAACTCATTTAATTCTCACAACAACCCTAGGAAGTAAATGCTATTATTATCTCCATTTTGTAGATGAAGAAATTGAGACAAATAGAAGTTAAGTGACTTGCCCAGGACCATATAGCTAGTGAACATCTGAGACAGGATTTGAACTCCAGTCTTCTTGACTCTAAAGCCTTAAGCTAACCATTCTAGACATCTGTCGATTTTATCACTTCCAGATTTCCTGCCAGCTGGACACACTTCACCATGCATGTCTTGGAACTGGAAGGTCCTGGACTGGCCACAAAGGCTCACCCACAGGAATGTCGTTGATAGGGATTTGGTGAAGGATCCCCTTCTTGTGAGTGATAAAGAGACCCCTGAAAGGAATTCTCACACATGCCTTTAAGACACCATAATCCTGAGAAATAATGTGTCTTGGGTCAGAAACAGATGGAATATTCATAGTCCCTGGTCCACCTTGACCCTTGGGTGTGTTAACCTAAGTAAGATGATAGAAGATGGGAATTCACTGAATCACCAGTCTATTAATGATTGAGTTGCTTGAATTCTTCAGTGTGATCACTGAAAATGATGAGCTCTCTGGGACACATGAAGGTTGAGTCTCAGTAGGGGTAAAAGAAGAAAGCCATATTTTTGTTTTTGTTTTTGTTTTCTGTAATCAGAAAGGCTGATATCTTTGAACTGCCCATGTGGTATAACAATTGTAGCTTTGAAGTTTAGAACTGAGTACCCAGTAATGGCATTTCCTGTCGATATGATGATATCAGCCATTTTTCATATAGTTGTTCTCTAAAGGCAAGCTTTGGTGCATAATTTTTGATGGTAGACTACCTCTTTATGTTCTCACAATGGATTGAGAGCCATAGAGAATATTGCATTTGTCTGCTGCATATTGATTTTTAGAAATACAGCTCTGAAGGCTCACTCCAAATATAACATCTCCCATGGACACATTAAAAATTGATAAGGCTCTATGACAGAAGTGACTCTGGAGATAGCTTTATTCATCAATTCACCAGTTGTGGACAATGAATGAGGTGTCAAAGAAGGGAGACAGATATTCATCTAAAGTACTAGCCAATATTATGGAAGTTTTTCTGTTCTGTACCCAAAGGCAGTAAAAACTGCTCCTTGATGGCAAGATTTTCTAAATGCTTCTCTTTGCATATAACATTATACCAATTGTATCAAGCCTTAGAACTCTACAAAGCGAGAAAGGCTTGTTCTACCTACTCACACTATGAAAACAAAAATGGATGAAAAATCTACGGAGTCCAGCTTGTGACATGTAACTAAATGGGCAGCCTGTGAGTTAGTTCATTTTGTAATGAGACTACAGATGGATGATTTGAGCCTCAGATGCTAGCATCGTTCCTTAAATGTAGTAGGCATTTAATAAATTTTTCTTGAATTGAGAAGATGGGCTTGATTACATTTGGGAAATTGTGCAGTGTTTTCAGTGATTGCAAACAGTATATTGACACAAAAACCCTTTTCTTTAACACCAGTATTCTCCTGATAATGCTCTATGGCTGTGAATAATGAAGCATCATTATCATGGGATAATCAAAATTATAAATAATCGAAAGGGCAAATGAGAGACACATGGTGGGCACCAACAGGCTGCAGCAGATTGCTGGTTATGCTGTCCTTGCAAGAAGTGGTATAAAAGACATTATTGAGATCGTGTGTAACTTGGAAAGAAGACTGATCTAATTATCTAGTGAGAATGCAAGACCTGAATGATACATTAATATACTCAAGGTTTTGAAAGAACAAGAGGGAGGCCTCCAGTGCATGGCATCATTGGATGGATTCTGTGTAGAGTACTTGATGGGAAGAAATGGACTAGAATCACACAGGATTTTGGCCTAAATCCTAGAAATGGTGATGGGCAAGTCAGATGGTAGTTACTGTAAGGGAATTTTGTGAAGGTGGCAAACAGCACTCAATTCTGCCCCTTGAATTTGCTCCCTCCACACCAGTGGTGATATACTGAGGCTGAGGGTTATGAGACTTTCATAGATAGCACTGTGGATGTGGCTTAACTTCAGTCCAGCAGAACTTACAGTCTGAGTGTCATTGGAGAAGATTCAGGTAGAGTTCCTAATGACCTTTGGTTTTTTTGTTTTGTTTTGTTTTGTTTTTTGGAGGGCAATTGGGGTTAAGTAACTTGCCCAAGGTCACACAGCTAGGTTTTTGTTTGTGTGTGCGTTAAGTGTCTGAGGCCGAAACTGAACTCAGGCCCTTCTGACTCCAGGGCCGACGCTCTATTCACTGCGCCACCTAGCCGCCCCTGACCTTTAGTTTTTAAAGATGTTTTTTATGCTTTTAACAATACCATGGTGTTGTTGAGTTGTTTTTTAGTTGTGTCCAACTCTTTGTGACCCCATTTAGGGTTTTCTTGGCAGAGATATTGAAGTGGTTTGCCATTTCCTTCTCCAGCTCATTTTACAGATGAGGAAACTAAGGCAAAGTGACTTACCCAGAGCCATACTACTAGTAAATGTCTGACACCAGATCTGAACTCAGGAAGATGAGTCTTCCTTACTTCAAGCCTGGCGCCCTATCCACTGTGCCCCCTAGCTGCCCTAACAATAGCATTACCCTGGTTGAATTTTAATTTGGCCTCACTTGCTTCCTAAATGTCTTCTTTGTTGTCAATAGGATTTACTTGATGTTGATATTTGCCTTACACTTCTTCTAAGGGACTTTCTGGGGTTTTTGCTTTTTTTTTTGTTTGTTTTGCAGGTGGAATTCTTATTGTGTGCAATCTTTAAAGATTAAGGGGAGGCTGTCAACTCTAAGAGCTCATTCTTTCTTCAGCTCTAGGGGATGACAAGAAACACTGCTTCTGTTTTATAAAGTGGAAATACAGACAATATCTTGTGTCTGAATGTCTGATTATCTTTTTATAAATTGTTCATGAATTGTTAGCATAGATACCCCAGAATTGATTTAAGATTCATGTGAAACATTTAAAGTGTTTCACAAATCACTTGTTGGTTATTCCACAGAAAGTTCCACAAATTAAAGTTTTCTTTTTTTGAACTGTTTATCTTTGACTGGAAGCTGTAGAAATCTGGCTGCTGAAGGGGAAAGCTCAGCGGAAGACATTCAGACAATACACATGCCCAGAAAGGTGTTCTGCCTGTACCCAGGGTGTGTTGGACACAGATAATCTGGGCATGCCTGTGATTAAGAAATGTTGGCTTTACCCTCCCTCTATTTCAATTGCCTTTCTACTAACTGACTGTGTATGAAATAGCAGAGGGCAGAATAGAGAAATGTAAAAGATCCATTGTTCTTTGAATTCTAGATGGAGAAGTAAACAAATAATTCCAGAGATAGTTCAGAATTCCTCATTGCCATACTTGGGGAATTCTGAGCTGGCTAGGCTGCAATGGCTTGTCTGTATACTAGTTACTTATTAACTATTTTAAAAATTGAATTAAATAGAAACTAAACAAGACCTCGGTTTATGGTTTCAGTTTCGTTTCCTATACTACTTCTCTCAGAGAAACTAAGGAGATTTTTTGTTCTGAGGTGGCTGCACACAGGCTCAGATGGGAGCAGAAGGCAGAATGGATGAATGTTGGCAAAACATGAACTGAAGTTATCCCTCCACCTGCTAGTGGAGAGAGGGGGAGTGAGATGATTGTGACCATATTTAGGTACTGGCAATCAGCCCAAAGTTTTCAACCTTTAGTGTTGAAAATTTATCTGTTCTGGAACTTAAAAACTAACTTTTGGAGAAATAATATTGATTGTGAGGGAAGCCAGTATTTGTTTTTTCTTAATTAATATTATTTTTTAGAATTTAAGCATGGGATGAAACCTTGGAACATGTATGTACATCCTTCAAGAAGACTTCCTTCTCTGTTTCATAACATACATACATGACACACTATGCCTCCTCTGTGTGAGTTTTTTGTTCTATTTTTACTTATATATGAGTTGGAATATTAGACCTGTCCAAGCTTATATGGTTATCATTCTACATTTTGAAGTTTTATATAAATCTGTTCACATATATTGTTATTGTTGGCTTTAAAAATGTCATAGGATTACTTTAGAGGTAAAAAGGACCTTTACAGATTATTTAATTCATTTCCTCTTGTGCTATTGGAAAATGGAGGTTTCAAAGAAGGGAAATGACTATGTTCAAGGTCAGGTAAGTGGTGGAGCTGTATTTGCACCTCAGTTTATTGACTTCAAGTCTAGTTTTCTTTCCATGATGCCTGACTCAGAAGATCAGCATGCACCTTAGGGGTACTGGATTATTCATCCTCAAGTCCTGGGGAGAGATAACATGAGTTCCAGAAGCCAGTGAATTTTGTATTGGGCCACCACTTTACATTTTATATTTGAAGGGATGATTAAGGGGCCTTCGACAAAATGTTAGCCTCAGAACTGAATGACAGAGAACTTCCAAATGAAAATAAATGAAGTATGCCAGTGATCATGGAAAATGAGAATGTAGTATGTGACAACCCCAAATTACAATAGCCCCTTAATTGCTCCCCTTTTCTCTAGTTTCTTTCTCCTCTCATTGGTTTCATGCACAGCTTCCAGGTTAATCTCCATGAAGCACAGTTCAATCATGGCATTCCCCTATGCACACACCTTTAATGGTTTCCATTGTCTACTGAACAAAGTTGGAATTCTTTGATCTGGCCTCATCCTCCCTTTCTAGCATTATCTTCTACCCTTCTTGACTACTCTGTACTATAAGCCACCTGGACCCCTTGCTACCCCCAGACGCATTTTATACTGTCTTGCCTTTGCTCAGGCAGTCACTTTGTTTGGAATGCCCTTTCCCCAGTATCTCTACCTGTCAACATCCTATCTATTTTTCATGGTCTGGTTTACATGTTATATCTTCCATATGGTCTCTGCTAATTCTATTCTTCTCCCTTCTTCTCACCACAAACTAGAAGTACCTTTCAGAGTTGTGAGGATTAAATTAGATAATATGTGTAAAGCATTTAACACAGTAGCTTAATAAATTCTTATTTCCTTCTCTCCTTCTGAAGTCTCTTAGTACTTATCTCTACAATATTTAAACATTCTCTTATATCTCAGCTTTTGTGCACTTGTCTCTCCTGCTGGCCTTTTTTAATTTAATTTTTTTCAACTAACACTTTTTCTCTCCCTCCTACCATTCTCTCGTTGGTGGGGGTGGGGTGAGGAAGAAAAGCAACAAATATAAATATATGTAATATTTTATATATACATGAAGGAGAGAGACACACACATGCACACTCAGAGATAGGAAGAAAGGGGGGGAGGCAAAATACATTCCAATATTCACCGTGTCCAAAAAATGCTTGTTATTTTATTCTCACAGTCCATCATCTCTCTATCAGGAGGTGGAATCTTGATGGGTCATTGCTCTGGTCAGAAATCTTAAGTCTTTCAAAGTTGTTTTTCTTTACAATATTGTTATTGTATCAATTGTTCTCATGCTTCTACTTACTTTATTCTGTAGCAGTTCATCCACATCTTCCCAGGTTTTTCTGAAACTCTTCTGTTATTTCTTACAGCCCAATGGTATTATATGACATTCATATGTCATAATTTGTTCAGTTACTCCCCAGCTAGTGGGTGCTTACCCACATTCCGCTACTTTGCTAAAATTATCGTTTTAGCTAACTTTTTAGTTGAGTCTTTGGTATTTTCTAAGTATGTTATCATATCATCTGCAAAAAGAGATAGTTTTATCACCTCATTCCCTTATTGGGAATATATTATTCCCATATATAACATAATGTGTTATATTATATATGGGAAAGACTAAATTCTTAGTACTATTTCTCTTTCTTCTCTTTTTCCTATTACTAGGGTTTCCAGTACAGTATTGAACAATATTGGTGACAGTGGGCATCCTTGTTTCATACCACATCTTGCTGGGAAGGCTTCTAGGATATCCCCATTACAAATAATGTTTGCTGATGGTTTTAGATAAATGCTTTTTATCAATTTAAGGAAAAATCCTTTTAAGTGTTTTTAATAAAAATGAGTGTTGAACTTTATCAAAAGCTTTTTCTGCATCCATTGATACAATCATATGATTTTAAAAACTTTTATTATTAATATAATCAATTATGTTAATAGTTTTTCTTATGTTAGACCATCCTTGCATTCCTGATATAAATCCCACTTCAACATAATGTATAATCTTTGTAATATATTGTTATAATTTTTTAGCCAGTACTCTCTGCATCCAGAAAAAGAACTATTAAATAGAAGCTTGTTATTGTGCTATACTGTCAGGAAAAAAAACAACCTATAAAGAACATATGAAGGAAGATGCTATCTACATACAGAGAAAGAACTGATAAATAGAAATATCTATAGAATAATTTTACATATACATGTATATCTAATAGTAGCCATGGGGGAGGGCAGAAAAAAATTTATATACTAATTTTGTTGTATATTTCAGTGGAATAGCAAGTTGTGTATAGTAGACTTGCAGTTTCATATACAATCTCTTTTTTATCGTACTATATTATGGAAATACTTGTTTTATTCTATAAGTTAAAAATTTTTAGAAAGCTTCAAGAACTAAAAAAAGAAAAAGAATGGGACAAGTAACTCTTCTGTCCTATGTAATTTCATTTATGATTTCTTGAACTAGGACTCTGGAAAACCAAGCTTCCATAAAGCCCATTGGAATTCATGACTTGATCATGCCTTAAACACAAATTACTCTGCCTCTCACTGATTGGCCAATAATAGGTCCCAGCCCAAAGCTCACTTGGTCATTTTTTAGGTTTTGATGACTCTGAGTGAATGTAAATAGCAATTGTTTCTGTTCTGGCCAGAACCTCCAATGGTCTTCCACTCTCAGATTGGTATTTTTTTTAAATAGGCAAACAAGGCCATCTTTTGCCTCATTTCTTACCTAGCTTCAAACCACTGGTGTTGTCTAAGACAGTCTGAGAACTGGGAAAGATCTTAGCTTAAAAAGGCCAAAGTCTCCCACTGCATCTGGGGCCACCTCTAGTCATCCCGACTTATATTTGTTACTGAGATGTCTCTGGAGGAGAGGCTGATAATTGCATAGCCTGCCTCACTTAAATCCAGTTGACTTGGAAGTTAAGACATCACCCTCCTGATGCCATTGTTCCTCTTCAAGAATGAGGGATGAACAACAAGGCCTTTGGAGTAGGGGTCCTGTATCTAATTCCTCACTGTATTTTCCCGAAGAGCCAAAGACAATGCCTCCTATACACTCCTGTTCTTTAAGGATTCGGGTACTGTTGCCATACCTTCTATACCTTAGTAGACATGGGTTTTTGTGGTTGAAAAGATTAAGCCCCTGGCAACCAGCCTTCTTATGATAAAATTTGCCCATTACTAGTTATCTTGGCCCTTAAATGACATAATCTGAGTTTATGATAAAAAGTTTTCCAGTTTAGTAGGCAACCTTAAGCTTGAATAAATAAATGAATAAAGCATTTATCAAGTGCTTACAATGTGTAAACTTGTACTTGGCAGCTTTAACCTTTTGAGAATCCAGGCTTGCTTCCGTGATAGGTTGAGATCAGAGTAGCACTTTAGGGGAGTTTAATCTACCACTTTAATATATTTTTGTTGCATAATGATATCTTTCTACAGATTCTATGACTAAGTAAGTGAGAATCAGGCTTCTTTAAGAATTAGGGATTGCTGAAAAGACCAAAGCAGTTGCTGGAAAGAAACCCTTAATTCTTTTGTATTTCAAAGTACTTATGTGGTCTTTGGGATTGAATGGGGACAGAGGTGATGTATGTATGTACAACACCATGTTATGACACTGTTTGACTCCAAGTACATTCTAAGCATAGAGATGGCTTGTGCAAAGACTGGGAGATATGGAGTGTCTTGTGTGAGGAAAAGAGAGAAGGACAGTTTGGTTTGGTCCTAGAGTGTGGGAAAGAGAATAATATGTACTGGATCTAGAAAGACAGGTTAGGGCTAGGTTGTGAGGTTTTTAAAAGTTGAACAGATGAATTTGTATTTTATCCTAGAGACAATAGGGAACTCCTTGAGTTTACTAAATAGAGAAGTGATGTGGTTAGATCTAAGCTTCAGGAAAATCTTTTTGGCTGCTATGTAGAGGATGGATTATAGTGGGTAGAGATTTGAGGCAGGGATACCAGTTAGACCATTCTTGTAGTCTAGGAGAGAGGTGATTAGGTTGCCTGCACCAGGATGGTGGCAGTGTCAGAGGAATGAAGGGAGTGTATGTGAGAAATGTTAAGATAGAATCAGCTGGATATGGCCAGTGATTGTATATGGAGAATGTGGGAGACGGTGAAAAGTCCATGATGACATGTAGATTGTGATTATGTGAGTAGAGAGAAGGGGATGGATGGAAGAGATGCTGTGGAGGTAAATTGGGCAATTGATTATGAATGAGAGAGAGTGAAGACCTGAGGACTATGCTGAAGGTTATGAATTTGAAAGATTGAAAGAATGCTGGTGCCTTTAACAAAAATAGGGAAGTCTGAAAAAGCAGTGGGTTTAAGGGTGAAATATGATGAGTTCTGTTCTTGATATTTTAAGTTAGAGATGTTTCTGAATCATGCAATTTGAAATATTCAATAGGTAGTTAATGGCATTGAGCTGATGCTCAGGAGAGAGATTGGGGTGGAGATATCTATATCTTATTTCTCTTTCTCTATCTGTCTCATAGAATTGATCATTAAACCCTTGGGAGCTGGTGAGGTCATCATGGAAGAGGGCTGGGGACAGAGCTTGGGGGAACATGCACAGGTAGTGAGTATAATTAGCTGGCAGTATACACTGAGATGGAGTGATCAGATGGGTTGGAAAAGAACCAAAATAAACAGTGTCATGACAACCCAGAAAGGAAAGAACATAGAGGAGGAGGAGAGTGTAGTCAGCAATGTCAAATACAGCAGAGGGGTTAGTAAGGATGAAGACAGAGAAAAGATTTGACAGTATTTGATCAGATTTGACAACAGATGATTGGTAACTTTGGAGAGAGCAGTTTCCTTTGATGGTGAGGTGTAAGCCAGATTGTCCAAACTGAAGACTAATGAGGAGAGGAAGTATGAGGCACAAGGGGAGCTTTATCTAGGAGTTTGACTGAGAAAGGGAGTAAAATTGCAGCACAATAGCTTTAAGGGTCAAGTTAAGGTTTTTCAAGGATCAGGGAGACTTGGATATGTCTACCTGTGTAGCTTTGTAACTGTCAAGAAACTTTACTCTAAAATGAAGAAGCTGACCTAAACAACCTTTGAGATAATTTCCTGCTCTAAAATTATAATTCTGTCATCTGTCATGAATAAGAGAGCTATGAAGTCGAACGTAAAATAGTCTAATAAAATTTGTAAAACTAAAATGCATTGCTTTTAAATTTCACCTTTTCCTTACTTCTATTAAATAGAGGTTCATAAAAGCTGCAAAATGACTAAAAGATATGTATTAGAAAGAAAAAAGAACAGAAACCAATGGCATACATAGACCACATACTGGAGAACTTAATGGCCAAAAATGAAACTGTAAAGCTCCCACAAAAACTTAAAATTTTCAATTTTCTTTTTAAAAGTATTTTCTGGGCTTTGAGTCATATTGTTTTGGGGGTTTTTTGGGGGGTGGGGGAGCAAAAATATGACACTAATTTTTAACATCAGCTGAACATTTTCCAAGTCCTTGAAAAAACTTGAACTATTTTTTCCCCAGTGAAACCCATCATTAAATATCAATGTTTGGTTTAAATATTTTGCTGACCAACATGGAACTATTTCTGCTTCCCTTTGACTAAAACCTGACAAGATGAAAATTTGAGTTAGAGATGATTATTTGGATTAGAAAAGCTGTCATAATGAGTAAGGAAGAACTAAGTACTGAAAAAGTCATAGACTAGTAAATTCGGAACTGGAAGGGACCTTAGAGGTCATTCATTCAACTCTTAATTTTTATAGATGTTGAAAACTAGAATGAATTGTCTTAGATTACATAAGTAGTAGAACCAATATTTGAACCTAGGTCTTCTGTCTGCAAAGTCTTTTCACTTTCCGATTGATGGGAAGCAAAGAAGAAAGAGGTTTGAGGAGGAGAAGAGGCTACCACCCTGTAATGTCCCTTCAAAATGATGGCCCTCTTCTGAGCTCTACTTTTCTCCCATTGCTTCTCTCCTTTCCCATCCCATTGAGACTGGCTTATTTGTCCAGGGGACTCAGGTCAGACTCTAGGAAATCCACTGCCCCTTTCCTGATCAGGGCAAACTGTTGCCCCAACCCTAAATCTTGCAAACCCTTTTTTGTTCCACAAAAAATTGTTCCCTTTAATGAGTATTTTTGATATATAATTTCATATTTGATAGTTTAGGAAAATATTCTTAGCATATTTCTCAAGGAACCCCTTGCCTAGGGTGGGACACTAGGGTTTTCTATCACATAACTTTGGAATTGCTTGTATAGTAGAAAGAGCATTGAATTTATAGTCAGAAAACCTGAATTCAAGTTGTGAAGGTGATGCCTTTATCAGGTATGAGTTGGACCATATGACTTCTAAGGTCCCTCCCAAAGCTTCGACTTTGTGATTGTCGCACAATTACTAAATAAATTCTTTGCTGTATCCAACTGTTAAGCCAGGTCACTCAGGTTATGAAGCATTGTGATTGATTTCCGGGAGCATAACATTCATTTTCTCCTTCTGCAGAGGGAGGGGGCACATTGGATATAAAAGCCTTTCCTCCTTTTGAAAGCCTCAAATAAAATCAAAAGACAACTTCCTCTCTTACACTCACAATGAGGCAAGTGACAATGCATTACCCCTGACTTATGTAATAGGTTGCCACAGAGATGCTCGAGTTCCTCTTACTTCAAACAAATGCCGAACACCTTGTGAAACAGGTTAGGAAGAGTTCTGCCTTGGAGATGAAGAAACGAGGGGGAGAGGAGGAAGTGAATCAGCTTGTCTTATGCTTAGAGGGATGCTGAGTCAGGGAAAGCAGTGTTGGAACATGAGTTCCTACCTGTTCTGACTTTTCCTTAGACATTCCCCGCTTGTATGGCCAGTGAAAGATAGATACAGCTGTACCATTAAGGGGGGAAAAAGGTTAATAGAGTAAGTGATTGTCAAAAGAATTGTCAGAAGAACATGTACTCACTTCTTTAAAAAAAATGGCTTCTAATAATGAATTGAAGGTAGATAGTGTAGATGTTAAGACTATATTTGTATTTTTTTCTTTCTAAATAATGGATGATCAAAATATAATAAGGTCTCATCCTGCTTCCTGACAACTTTGAAATAGAAAACGGAGAGGAAATTGATGTTGGGAAGCCTCTGCTTATTATAGGAAGATGTTGGCTCTTTTAGATTTCTTACTCAATTGTTTTTTGCATATGGTAGCATCCTATTGTTTGGGGAAAAATAGTAGTTCTAACTTTTTAGTGGGATTTGAAGGGAGGAAACCTGAGTTCTGGTCCTAGGTCTCACATTTTCTAACTCTGCTATTTTAGGGGGGAAAAACTGACCCTTTCTGAATCTGTTATTTTATTTGTACAATGATAAGGCTGGATCGGATGTATCCTAACATCTGCCTAACTCTAAAATTCTGTTCTGTGTTTTACATCAATTAGGAAATACTAGAAATTTGGTGGCTTTTTGTTCCATTAGAAATTGTAAGTTTCTAAATTTCTGTTTTTGTTGTCAAAAAATTAACTTTATTATAGTTTTAGATCTTGTTTTTAGTGTCATTTTAAAAATACTCCCTCCTTCCCTAAAAAGAAATTAAGAACGATATTGACAAAGAATACTGTGTCATTCTTCAAGTTTATTTCTTTCAGCCCTTAAGATTTTTGTTCTAAAGCCAACGGCGTATGGCATGTTGGGGGTCTAGTATTACTATTAATAATAACTAGTATATTTATATAACACTTTAAGGTTTACAGAGCACTTTATATATGTTAACTTCCAGCTGTGCTTGGAGAATGGGAACATCAGGTACACTCCTCAAAACCTAAATCTCTAAGCTATACTGAGAACTGGCTCCTATATTTGGTAGAATGTAAACTCTTTGAGGGCAGGTACATTTTACATTTTTCATTTTTCCTTTGTATCGCCAGCATAACACGGGCTTAATAAATGCTTATTGATTTTAATTGAATTATAACTTTGAGGTATGTGGAGACATGTTTACAATAACCCCTTCTGTGGTTTCCACAGGGCTAAATTCGAGTAGGGGGAGCACAGTGTACTGTTTTTTGTTTTAGGAATTATTTACTAAATCTCAGTGTAAGCATTGTGATCCATGTCCCCCTCTAATTGTTGTGAGTTGATGGTCTTCCTTCATGAATGGCAAACTTTGAAGCTTGAGTACGCCACATGTAGAGTAAAAACTTGGAGTCAGTTTATTTGTACAATAGAACTACAACAAAATTAACGTCATGTGTTTAATAATCATTATGTTGTACAGTAGTTAGGCATAATTGTTAATCAGTTCACATAAGGTACAGGCATACTCTATCCGATGTTAATTGATTCTGAGAAAATACATTATAGGAATTGATGTTACAAGGGATATTATGCAGAACCAATGTGCATATCTTGTAGACCAAATGGTCAGAGTCCACCATTTTGTTTATGATCAGGAGTGTTAATACCCTTGAAGTTCAAGCTAGCTTGGATCATCACCAAACAACTGATTTGTGAGTTGGGTTATAAGCAGAATGTTGTCACAGTTAGGTTCCAAAATGATTTTTGCTTAGGCAACATTATATGGGGATATGAATGTAATTAGCTTTACTTTTATTATGTCAAAATTAAATGTTTTTGTTGATAACTTTTATTTTTGTATCACATTTGCTTTTGAATATATCCTTTTATGTTTCCTATATAGTGTGTTGTCTTGCAACAGCCTTTAAAATAAATATAAAATATAAAATATAAAATAAATATAAAATAAAATAAAACTGACTTATCTACCATATCTGGAAGTATATAAAAATGTGTTCTTCCATATTTATAGTTAAAGAAAGGAGGTGCATTTTCTCAAGACTTCATGCTTAGTCATTTAAATTATATGAAGTTCACTTTTAGTTTTAGGGATACACACATGTACACACGCATTTATTTTATATGTTGTTTTCTTGGTTCTTGGTCTTCCCATTCTTTTCAGAATAAACCAAAATCATAATTTCTTATAATGCAGTGATGGTCTGTTACATTTACATACCATAAGAGTTTATTTAGCTCTTAGGCAGCTAGGTAGAGTAGTAGACAGAGCATGGGGCTTGAAGTCAGAAAAACCTGAGTTCAAATGTGACCTTAGATGCTTACTAACCATGTGAGCTTGGCAAAGTCACTTACCCTTTTGTTTTCTTCAGTTTATTCAACTGTAAAATTGAGACAATAATAGTGCCTACCTCTCATGGTTGTGAGGATCAAATAAGAGAATATTTGTAAAGCCCAGTGCCTGGCTTTATTTATTTATTGAGTAGATGCTCAATACATGCATTTTCTTTCCTTCCTTCCTTCCTTCCTTCCTTCCTTCCTTCCTTCCTTCCTTCCTTCCTTCCTTCCTTCCTTCCCTCCCTTCCCCTCCCTTCCTCTCTCCCTCCTTTCCTTCTTTCTTCATAAGCAGACATCTTATTTCCGGTTCTTTGATACAACAAATTATTACTACTAGAGATTTTAATGTGTATCAGATCTTTATTTCTGTCTCTGAACTTTTTAGTAGGATCTATAGGTCAAGGGGTATGGACATTTTAAGTTTATTTTTAACATCGTTCCAAATTACTTTCCACAATGGTTGGGACTAATTCTTAGTTCTACCAACAGCAAAACATTAGTCTGCAAAGCTTTTTCTTGATCCTTCTTCAACCTTGACTATTTACATCTTTTATCATCTTTGCCAATTTGCAAAGTATAAAGAGAAACTTCAGAGTTATTATTCATGACTTGGAGCAGTTGTTAATAGTCCTTAGTTCTTTTGAGAACTGTTTGTTCCTATCCTTTGATGCATTTGGTACTTGCCCATGATTTTATATTTTTGTGTTAATTCCCCATTTATCTTGGATATTATACCATTATCACAGATATTGGATATGACTGTAGATAGCAGATGTTGCTATGGAGGACAGAGTCTGCCTGAGGAGGACTTTGACCCTCCCAATGAACAGAATCAGGGCTGAATCTCTCAGATCCTGCCTATCTCTTTTCATGGGGTTTGGCTTTGGTTGGACCCTTCTTTTTAACCAGTGTCCTCTCCTCCCTTCTCATGCTGTGCGGAAGGTAGGGGCTTTTACTTCAGGTACCTCGTTCAAAGGATGACTGCTTGCTGGAGATAAAAGAGATAAACTCCAATTTTAGCCTGTCAAAATAGTCTGGTAGGTTATTCTGCTCATCCTTTTCATTTATTAATATTTTGGAAAGGTTACTAATACTGACTACTAAATTAAAGAATTAATAAAAGCGCTGAACCCCTAGGTCATTTCTGTTGCTGTGCTGGAGATGAGATTTCCTAGCCCAGGGGTGGGGAACTTGTGACCTTGAGGTCACAAAGAGAAGGCTTTGAAAAGGGCCACACTTGAGGACTTAGAGGACCACATGTAGCCTCTGGGCTGCAGGTTCCCCACCCCTGTGACCTAGTCAGTTAAATCATGCATAGTCAATAACCACTGGTTTATCCCATCCATACTCTCTGAAGATAGCCAGTATATACACTGTGCAGTAATTATGACCAATGTTAAAATAGTAAATTAGGGTAAAGAAACACTTAAAGGACTGGCAAAGAAAAAAATACACTATCTGTGCATACACACACACACACAGACATATATTATAGCATCTTTTTTTTTAACAGAACACTAGTCTGAGAATTTCATTAAATGGGGAGGAAGAGGGATTAGACTGAGGACACCCTATAAAAATGTACAAAACAGTTGGGAGGTATGTTGAAGAGGAGGAGATACATATACATAGGAAACCACCACCTCCTTTTCACTCCCCCCATTTTCTCTGTCTCTATGAGGGAGGGTAACCAGTGACTTATAATGTCCCATTACCCCCACCTTGCCTGTGCTCAGGAAGGGAGAGCAAGAAGACTAGGTGTATGCCACTTTGACCTCTGGCTTGATAAGCCTACAGGAGGCCATGGGAAGGCTTAGTATAAAAGGATCCCTCTGAGGGAGACCATCCTTGAAAGGAGAAAGGGGAGAGGACAGGGAAGAAAAGGAGTGGGAACCGTGTAGTATCTTAGATGGTCACAGCCTTTGCCCTATAGGTGACATTCTTCCCACCCCCACTCCCTCTAGAGATTGTTGGCTTTGCTCTTCACCTTTTTGTAGGGTGGGTCTTGGATCTCTATTTTCAGCATAATCTCATGGGTTGAAATGAAAGGAATGGGGGAAAGAAATTTGGGGGGGTGGGAACTTTTTTTTTTTACAAATACTTTATTAACTTCTGGTTTACATCATTCTTTTCCACCAGATTATGAGTTACATTTCCCCCCATTTTATCCCTACCCACCACCCCAGAATAGCAATCCCACTAGATATCCCCTCATCCAATCTGCTCTCTCCCATATCTTCTCCCATAACCCCTTCGACTTTGCCATTAGGGCAAGGTGAATCTCTGAGCCACAATGCCTGGACATCGTATGAAACATTTAATTTTAAAACTTCGATTTTCAGATCCATTCCCCTCCTCCCTTGTCACCCACTCCCTCTGAGGAGATAAGCAATTCAGTATGTGTTGTACATGTATAGCTATGCAAAACATTACCATAGTAGATATATTGTAAAAGACTGCTTATATTTCCCTCCTACCCATCTCACCTCCACCTGGTCCATTCCCTACTTTGATCCTGTCCCTCTTTGATAGTGATAGTACTTCCAATCTCCCCTCCCCCCAGAATGCCCTCCCCTCCATCATCCCCCCTCTCATCCTCCTTTCCCCTACTCAGGAGAGTGAGTGAGGGTAAGATATTCCATTTAGTATGTATGTGTTTCTCTCCTTGAGCCAACTTCAATGAGAATATGCTTTTGCCTTTTTGCCTTCCTGTTCTTCCCCTCCCCTGCAACTACTTCCCCTTGCCTCTTCTACATGGGATAGTTTGCCCTACCCTGTCTCTCTCCATCTCCTCTTGCCACTTTCCTCTCTCACCTCTTGACTTCACCCCTTAAGAATCATCCCTTCCTTGGGGCAGCTAGGTGGCGCAGTGAGCAGAGTGCTGGGCCTGAAGTCAGAAGGACCCGAGCTCGGATCCGGCCCCAGACACCCAACACACAAACAAAAACCCAGCCACATGAACCTAGGCAAGTCACCCAACCCCAATTGCCCTCCAAAAAAAAAAAAAAAGAATCATCCCTTCCCATCAAATTCAACCTGTGCCCTCTATCCATGTATACCTGTGAACATATGCCATGTACCCTTCTTCAATTATTTTCATAATGACAAAGGTTTCATCAAACACAGTTATTGTTTTTCCATGTAGGAATGTAAATAGTCCAACTTTGATAAGTTCCTTTTGATTTCTTTTCCTTGATGACCTTCTCAAGCATCTCTTGCTTCTTGTGTCTGAATGTCAAATTTTCTATTCAACTCTGGTTTTTTCATCAAGAATGCTTGAAAGTCGGGACGGCTAGGTTGCGCAGTGAGTAAGAGCGCCGGCCTCAGAGTTGGGATGACCCGAGATCGAATCCGGCCTCAGAAAATGAGCACCCACACACAAATAATGACTGGCCATGTAACCTTGAGCAAGTCACTTAACTCCAATTGCTCTAAAAAAAAATGTAAAAAAAAAAAAAGAATGCTTGAAAGTCCTCTATTCCACTGAATGACCATATTTTCTCCTGAAATAAGATACTCAGTTTTGCTGGGTAGGTGACCCTTGGGTTCATTCCCAGCTCTTTTGCCCTCTGGAATATCATATTCCGTGCTCTTCAATCCCTCAGTGTAGAAGCTGCCAGGTCCTGGGCTATTCTGATTGTGTTTCCACAATATTGAAATTGTTTCTTCCTGGCTGCTTATAGTATTTTCTCCTTGGTCTGGGATTTCTGGAGCCTGGCTATAATATTCCTGGGAGTTTTCCTTTTGGGATCTTTTTCAGGAGGTGATCGGTGGATTCTTTCAACCTCTATTTCCCCCACTGGGTCTAAAACATCAGGGCAATTTTCCTTGAGAATTTCTTTAAGGATGATTTCTAGGTTCTTTCTTTGATCATGGCTTTCAGGTAGTCCAATAATTTTTAAATTATCTCTCCTGGATCTGTTTTCCAGGTCAATGGTTTTTCCCATGAGATATTTCACATTGCCTTCTATTTTTTCATTTGTTTGGATCTGTTTAATAGTATCTTGATTTCTTATAAAGTCACTAGCTTCCATTTGCTCCAGTCTAACTCTGAAGGAATGAATCTCCTCAGTGAGCTTTTGAGATTCTTTTTCCATCTGGCAAATTCGACTTTTTAAGGCATTCTTCTCCTCATTGCCTTTCTGAGTCTCTTTTGCCATTTGAGTTAGTCTATTTTTTTAAGGTGTTATTTTCCTCAGTCAGGCTGTTGACTGTCATTTCATACTTTTCTTGCATCTTTTTCATTTCTTTTCCCAAATTTTCCCCCACTTCTCTTATCTGCTTCTTAAGGTCCTCTATGGCCTGTAGCCAGCTTGTATTTTCATTTGGGGTTTTTGGTGCAGGAGTTCTGACCTCACAGTCCTCCTCCATGCTTTGAGCCTCTTTGCCCCTAAAATAGGAGTCCAATGTTGAACTTTTCTGTTTATTTTGTTTCATTTGCCTAGGCATGTTGCCATTTAATTACTTGATTTTGGGGCTTGTTGCCACAGTAGGACTCTGCCACCAGACAGGGGAGCTTCCGCCCAAACATGGGGTCTAAACAACTTCCTCCAGTTGGGTGGCCTCTGTAAAGCCTCCACCCACTCTGGCAAGTTGGATACCCACCCCAAAATTCCCCCCCCAGACCACAATCCAGATCCAGGCAGTTTAAAGCAAGAGCGATTAACCCCCAGACTGATTGCTGGATCTCCCTACAGTTTGTAGACCAGGAGCTAGAGCCACTACTGACGCTGCAAAATGGCTTCTGTGCAGCTGTTTCTTCAGCAGCTTTTCGCCCCCAGGGGAGGAAGCCAATGAGTTCCCCAAATACTGGTCCCAAAGTCCATAGGGCACTAACCTCTCACTTTGTCCTAGGCATATCTGTGCTGATAATTCTGGAATTGCCACAATTGCTGGTGTTCTGGGGTCCCTCCAGCCAGCCAAAGGCCCGGCCACCCTGGGGCTAAAACCGTGGACCTGGGCTCAGCTCACAGAGCGCTGAGCTGTCGGTTCCCAGCGTGCTGTGCTGCCTGCTCTCAGAGTGCTGTGCTGGCTGCTGTCTGCAGGGCTGCTGGGCTGTCCTCAGTGGGAGGTTAGCTTCTCTGTGCTGTTCTGTGGGTGCTGTGGCTCCAGAAGTTGTTTGGAGCTCCCTTTCACATTGTTTGAAATTTGTGTGGGGCAGAGCACATTGGAAATGCTGTTTCTACTCCGCCATCTTGGTTCTGCCCAGGAACTTTTTTTTTTTTTAACACCTTTTCTACAGTTTTTAAAGGACAGTTACCGTTTAGGATGACGTCCTCAGATGCACTCTCTGCTGAAGCTCAGCTCATTAATTCTCCGGGCTCATGGGCTATTACCAGCTCCCATCTCTTCTGTCTTTGTTATTTCTAGTTCCTCCAGGTTGGCTCAATCATGCCCAGTCCAGGGCAAGTTGTATAGCTTGATAGATCTCATCATTTCCTTACCTCCCTACAAAAACACTTGAGTTGCTCTAATCTCCAGCCACTACCTTGACCCAGGAGCTGCCTGAGCTGTCCCAAAGCATTGGCCTAGGAGTCCTAGATCATTGAAGATTCCCCTTTCTTCCTCTTCTTGCCATGGTCTGAAGACAAATAGAGCTTGAAGCTCCCTGGTTTCCTTATCTCCTTTCCTTACCCTTCCCCATACCATCTCATCAGGTGTACCAGTATGAAGAGCCCATCGGGCTGCCCAGGTACCTTTTAAGCTTGTTGTCTCTTTCCAGTTACCAGCCCCTTGAGTTTCTCCAATTAAGCCACGTGGTCTTGTCATAGGCACACCAAGTAAGAAAGCCTCTTGTTTTCATCATTGACTGGCTAGTCTGAGTCTTCAATGAACCCTCTTTTGTTCTAGTAACAGACTCTAACATGGGTAGATGAACTTAATCATCAGGACCATCATCTTTGCATACACTTTCACTTCTGTTAAAGTCCATTATGTGAAGCCAAACTCAAGGGCCACCTTTTCCCCATCAAACCTACTATTTGATAATGATCTTGTTTGTGCCTCTCTTGTGCATTCATCATGCAATATTGTGTATTATCTCTGTCTGTTATAGCCCGACTGTATTGCAAACACCACGAAGACAACAACTGTCTCATTCAGTTTTGGCCCTTTAATACCTAGCAGAGTCCTCTGCATATGGTGAACCTTTAATGAGCGTTGAATTGAATGGATAGAAAGGAAACAGTTAAATATGAAAGAAGAAAGCATTCAGCTCCACCTTCCCACCAATGAAATGCCTTCCAAGGCAAAGAAACAAAATCAAGGAGGCTTACCTTTTGGCAGAAAATGATTCAAAGGCAAGGAAAAGGCCTCTCAATATATTCCTACTTGCTGGTTACTCTTTGAAATTATTTTTGACATCGGCCAGAGTCCAGACCCTTTTATGATATAATTAGAAATGAAATTCTTAAAAATGTCACTGCCTGGGAGAGGTATGAATGAATTGTAGTCAGTATAAATGATGGCATCACATTCTTTCCTGTTTTGATAATGGAGAAACTAGAAAGCAGATGGTGTCTGAAGTGGGAGGAAAACAAAGAGAAAGCAGGATCATCCAAAGACAAGTAACAGTAAAAAAAGAGTGATGGATTTGTAGTTGGTTCTAATCTGGGCTCTGCTATTTCCTATCTCTGTGACCTTGGCTGTGTAACTTAACCTCTACAGGACTGAGTTTCCTCATCTGCTTAAAAAAAAAAGAGGGGATTGGATTACATTCCTTCTGAGGTCCCTTCCAGCTTTAATTCTACTGTTTGAGCAACATTACCATTTGCCATGATCTGACCCTGTTCATTTTTATCTGCCCTGACACAAATAGAAACTGCATCATTATATTTCAGGGTCAGCCTAGCTGTGCAGGTGCGTAGCTTAGCAAAATTACACCTGTGATGAATGTAAATGTTCTCTTTAAGCAGAGAATTAGTGTAAAAGGCATCAGGCAAGCCTTAATGCCCAACTGGCTTTACCTTCCCCACCCCTTTGCTGTTACCTCTTTTGAACATTTCCCTACTCCTCTGTAGTAGAGGGACCCTCCAAATAACAGACCCTCAGCTCTAAGTAAGTTCAGACTCATTTGGGAAATTAGCAGAGTGTGTCTTGTCAGAAAGTGACAGCCAATTATAAAAATGTCATACTGAAACCATGTGGTCTGTGGAGCAAGGTTTCATTTGCTTTGAAAGTATGGAATGGTATTTTCATTATGGGTGGCAGGCAAACTCTTTTTCTAGAATTCCAGTTTATTTAAAATGATATAATATATATGAAAGTGCTTTAAATTACTAACTGTAATTGTAGTTGTAAAGTGTTGTTATTACTAACTTGCAGATTCCTGCATCTGACGGTGTTTTTCCAGCCCTGGTAAGATTTCCGCATTGCTTTGAGTTCTTGGGATCAGCAGCTTATTTCCCGAAGTATTTGCACATAAGTCTGAGAAATACTTGGAAAATATTCCCATTGTTGCTTTAGGAAGCTAATTCTGAATTGCAAATAAGTTTTTTGATATAAGCCACCAATGAATATGTAGCACCTTTTTACAGCATAACTGTGAAAAATCATACTGTGATGTTTTTACATCACAGTAATCACAGGTAAGAATGTTTGATTATTTTGTAAATGGTGCTTATACCTTTAAACAGGCCTTTTGGGTTGCCGCCAAGCCCAAAGTAAGAGGCAGCTTGTGGGGAGTGGCAAGAGGCTGGAATGAGAGGAAACCTACATTTGAATTTTGTACAAGACACTTTTTAGGGGTAACTCTCTAAATGCTCTTTAGAGCCTCAGTTTTCTCATCTGTAAAGTGAAGATAGCATCTTTGCTAACACATCCCAGGATTGTTGTAAGGTATAGTGATTTCCTAATGCTCTGTGTAAATGTGCATTGAAAAGGAAATGTTTACAGTCTGTTACCATCGGAGGCTTTCTTTGCTGGTCTAGCATCTTGGATCTGGAAGGGGCCTTGGAGGTCACTCAGTAAGCTTCTGTTAAGTGCCTGCTATGTGCTATATCTACTCCGGGCATACAAAGAAAGGCAAAGGGCAGTCCCTACTCTCAAGGAGTTCACACTCTATTGAGCCCAACTCCTTCATTTTCCAGACCAAAAAAATGAGGCCAAAGAGAGAATTAAGTACTTTTGCCTAGGGTCATAACAACTAGTAAGTGATATAGGTGGGATGAGCAAAAGCCAAGGCTTATTTTGCTTAGGACATCCAATATGCCTTTTTATTTTTAAAACTCAATTATAGCAAATACCAGCCTAGTGAATTTATTCATTTTTCCAAGTTATACTTTTCCATTGTTTGCACTATTTTTCCCACAGTTTCCAGAAACATCTAAAATTGCTTTGACTATATGTTAATTGTTATAAATAAAACAATTCCCAAAGTGTTACAAATTAAAAAAATCCTTCTTGTGAGTCATTTTGGATGATGAGAATGTAATAACAGCTCATATTTATATAGGTGTGGAAATATTTTAACACGAATTATGAAGCTTCAGGGTGCCAGAGATGTCCTCTGTGTCCAAACTCTTCTGTTCTATCTGCCAGCAAGCCCAGGCCTGCTGATCCTTCAGCAGATTTTAAACTGCTATCTCTCCTTTTGCCCCCTAGAGTCCTGAAGACCAGAGGGTTTCCTGTGTCCCACCTCTTCTGTTTCCTGATAACCACCAGCCTCTTAGTTATTTAAAGGGAAGTGATTGACTCTGAATCATTACAAGGAAACATAAAAATGTCAGGATAGATTGATAGATGAAAAAGTACAGTTTCCAGAAGTCCTTTGTTTAATTCTGATTTTTTTTTCTTTTTGTAGGGCAATTGGGGTTAAGTAACTTGCCTAAGGTTACACGGCTAGGTTTTTTTGTTTGTTTGTGTTAAGTGTCTGAGGCCAGATCCGAACTCAGGTGCTTCTGACTCCAGGGTCAGCACTCTACTCACTGCGCCACCTAGCTGCCTCTAATTATGATTTTTTAATTTTTTAAAATTGGTTGTTCTCCTTTTCTGTCCTGCCTAAAATTCTTCTCAGTCTGGTATTACCTTGGTAGTAACTTAGTTATAGTTTCACTGTATGGAGTATGTTTACCTACTCCTCAATGTGGCATGTGAGAGCCTGGGCCCAAAAGAAAGATTTCCCTTATTGTTCCCCAGCTTGGTCATCTTGGGTTATTTCCACCTCAACCCACTGGGTAAGACTTGGGAAAGCCCATCCTTTCATATCCCTTCTCCCACCCCATGTTAAGGGGGAAAAAGTCCCTCAAAAAACCCACAAAAACTTCTACTGAGAAATAACTCTTCTGTAGCTGCACCCTGATGCTACCTCTCCTGGGTATCAGGCCTTAACATCTGTTTCCACCTATTTTTCTTGCTCTGGTAGCCCGTCCTACTGCCAGCTTCTTGCCAGGCTTGGCTTTCTGTACTGTCTGCATCTCTTCAGGCAGATTCTTTTGTCCACTTCAGCCCTTGATGAACTAGTCCCTTCTTCCGGTCTATGCTGCTTAGGCTTCAGTCCTCTTCTCTCTAGACCCCACCGTCTGGGTTTCTATTGCCTATGGCTGCTAACACCAGACTTTCTTGCCCTGAATCTGTGTTTCCTGGTTGAATTGTTTTTCGTAGATGCTTTGGTTGAACTAAGTTGGCAGACATACCTCAAAGACAATAGAAACTGGGCATCAGAAAGATTCATCTTTGTGAGTTCACAAATGGCCTCAGACATTTGTCAGCTGTGTGACCCTGAGCAAGTCATTTAACTCTGCCTTAGTATATAAAATGAGCTAGAAAGGGAAATGGCAAGCCACTTTGCCAAGAAAACCCCAACTGGAGTCATGAAGAGTCAGCCATGACTAAACAACAATAATACATCCCCTGAAGGATCCAATCACTTCTTGCCCTCAGTTGTGAGTCACCAACACCCTTTGGACCCTGGATATGGTGAGGAGAGGAGGGGAGTCTGACAATTCATAGGTGGTGGTTTGTCCTTTGTTCTCAAAGAGGATGACAGTAATTACAAATGGGAATTTATAGGCAAATCAAAATATTCTCAAACTATCCACTGTCCCATGCTAACAGCAACAAATTCAGCAAGATCATTTTACCATACCCACAAATTATGGAATTTATTTTGTAAACTGACATATTGTAACTTCTCTTTTCTTAGATATTATTAATGTAAATATGTTGTGTTTAAGCTGCTACCTAGCCAATCAAACTTCAGAAATGAAGAATGTTTAATTTACTTAATCTGTTGCTCAGATATACTTTTCAAATAATGCCTATTTTGTGTGTTGTTTTAAAAAACAAATGTTAAAAAAGATACTTCTTTTAAAGCATTTATAGCAAGCAGCACCTCACAAACTTTTTTTTTAGAAATCCTATAAAGAAAAATATTTTTTTTTCATATTTTTGATTCAAACAAAAGTAAGCTCTAACTGTGTGGACGATACTGTGTCAGAGATAAACAGATGAATGCTATAGAGTGAGGTTCTGGTCTCTAGGAGTTTGCAATCTTAGAGGACAGATAAGATAGAGACATAAGAGCTAACCTGACACATGTAGAAAGATTACTGATTTTGGAGTCTTGAGTTTGTAGGTTCAAATCCTTAATAGCTTTATGAACTTGGTTAAGTCTAGGTCTCATTTTCCTTATCTGTCAAGCATGGGAGTTGGGCTAGAATGAAGGTCCCTTTCAACTCTCAATCAATATGACTGGAGTATGCACATACATAGATCTCAAAGCACTATATTTATAGACAGTCTACCTGGGCACACCACCCTGAGGAATTCCCCTAGTAGAGCTGAAGACTTTTATTCCCCCACTTATACTTAGTTAAAATAGTGAAGCTTTAGTTATTTTTCCCTTTATTAATTCCTTTCTGAAGAAAGAGCACTTGCACATGAAGAATCTGAATGGGAATTCCCACAGAAGGTGCCAAAAATGCCACATGGGAAATTGAAACTCCGTTTTCCCCATGGGCAATGGAGCTGTGAAATGCTCCAAGAATCCTGCCTGAAGTTAGTTTCAAGTCTGACTTGGCAGAAAGTCAGCTTTTAAAGCTAGGCATTGTTTGTGGTCCAACATGAACTTGAAGTGAAGACAAGATTATTACTATGATTGCTTTAATCTAAAGTCTGGATTAGATTCTTTCAAGCAAAAGCATTTGTCTCTAATGGGGGCAAATGTCTGTGTGTGGTTCTGTTGTGAAAAAAATCAGTAACTACGGTCATAAAACGTTTGCTTTGAAGAAAGTCTGAAGATACTGGCATTGAAGCCATTGTCTTTGTTGGATCTTGGTTTCTGAGAATACTCTACTAACTTTTTCCACTTGATCCCACTTGACAGTCTTAGAAATGTTTGTTTTTTTTAATATTTGCATTTAACAATTTTTCCCATCTGTATAGAATTTAAGTAGCTTAAATGGATTGGGGTTGTCTCTATTGCCAACTTTAGTGTTTATAGACATTCAAAACTCAATTTAGTGTTTCCATCTCAAAAATGGTCAGCATTAATTATATCTCAATGCTATTCTGTAAACATCTCTGATCCAGAATAACAGTATGATGTAAGTACTTAGTCTGCTCATTGACAGGTAACATTTCTCAGACCCCTCCCCCAAAAATACCTTCTCCAGAAGTTGTGATCCTGAGGCTGACTTAACAGAAAGATAGACATTTTGACTTGTATATCTTCATCTTTACTGTGCAGTAAAATCCTATCAGCATAGGATTTAGAGCTGTAAGGGAACTTAGAAAAGTCATTTAATCCAACCCCATCTTATTGGTGAGAAAATTGAGGGAGAGAGAGAGAGAGAGAGAGAGAGAGAGAGAGAGAGAGAGAGAGAAAGAGAGAAAGAGAGAGAGAGAGAGATTGTATGTTTAGAATTGGAAGAGAACTTATTTCAAATCAATATGCATTTATTTGGCATCTGTACTGGAGATACAAAGAAAGGCAAACACAGTTCCTGCCTTCAAAGAGCTTACAATGTAATGGGGGAACTACTTACAACCAGATATTAACAGACTAAATTGGAGATAAGCTCAAAGGGAAGGCACTAACATCAAAGGTAACCTGGGAAAAGCTTCTTGCAGAAGGTGGTGTTTTTGCTAAGGCTTGAAAAAAGCCTGGGAGTCCAAGAGGTAAAGATACAGGAGAGAATTCCAGACCTTGGGAACAGTCTCTGAGAATTCATGTGCTGGGAGTAGCTTGTGCAAGGAGCAGCAAAGAGGAGGGTATCTCTACATTGCAAAGTATGTGAAGGAGAATAAATTATAAAAAGACTGGAAAGGCAGGAGGGGGGCAGATTATGAAAGGCTTTAAAAGCCTGGAGGATTTTATATTTGATCCTGGAGACAATAGGGAGCCATTGGAGTTTTTGCATAGGGGGATGACATGGATAGATTTGAGCTTTAGGAACTTCACTTTGATAAAGGGTTAACTAGTCCAAAGGCTATCTAGGGCTGCTAGGTGGCACCGTGGATAGAGCACCACCTCAGACATTTACTAGCCATGTGACCCTGGGTAAGTCACTTCACCCTGTTTGCCTCAGTTTCTTCATCTATAAAATGAGCTGGAGAAGGAAATGGCAAACCATGCCAGTATCTTTGCCAAGAAAACCCCAAATGGGGTCACAAAGACTCAGACATGACTGAACAACAACAGCAATCTAGGCCAAACCCTTCATTTTACATATGAGGAAACTGAGTCTTGGGAAGGTTAATTGATTTGCCAAAGAGTTCATAGGTAACAAATAGCAGAGCTAGGATTTAAATGAGGGTTTCTTGATTCTCAGTCCAGTTTAATTTTTGTTGTACCATGCTTCCTTTTATACTACTCAGTGTTGTCAGTTGAAATAAACTCTTTCAAAAATGGATCTCTGTATACAGAAAACATAAAGAAAGGTACTCATGAGATTCATATAATCTGCAGGCAGATAATAAGGGTGTTAATATGTATATGCATATGTGTGTGTGATTTATATGTTTCTAGCTAAGCACAGTAATGTTTGATTCTCTTTCTTTTCCCAGATTGGGAAATCAGCTTTGTAGTTTATCAAGAGCTCGTCCATCAGTCCTTCTGCTGCTGTTCTCTTGAGGTCAGAAGGGGAAGTGAAAGAGATGACCCCCTGGGGATTACCTATCTCTTCTCTTACCTTTTCTTTTTTCCCTTTCTCAGGTTTTACGTAACCCTGATAACTTGTCCTTTGTTAAACTACAAACCTGCAATAGGCCTGGACCAGGAGGAATCAGGAGACATTGGTTTTAGTCCTGCTTCTATCACTAATTAGTCATGATCATAAGTGGTTTGCTTTACCTCTAGGCATCAGCTTCATCAACTCAGGTGTAAGCTCCTACTGGAGGCCTTTCCTGACCTACCTAGTTGTTACTGTGTGAGTACTGCTTTCCCCAACTCCCCTCCCTCCCAGGAGACTGTAAGCTTTCTGAGGGTAGGGGTTAGCTCCAGCTCCTAACACAGAGCTGGGCATATAACAGGTGCTCAAGAAATGCTTATTCAATCTGAAAAATATCTATTTTGGGTTATTATGAGATTCATAAGAAGTACTGGGTATGAAATCACTGTGAAAAAGTGAATGTTATTCATATATTAGGCATATATAATGGGAAAAGCCCCTTGGAAGTCTGTGGTCAAAAATGTCCAATGAAATGAATTAAGAACAATTTGTATGTTTTCATGATGCCACATAGGAGGAAGCACATCATCCTGTGGCCTGTGGTGTGTACCATGCTTAGAATGACTTCCCTTTCCTTCCCCATACTATTTTCCTTGCTTTATTGCTAGCTTTTTATCCATCTAGATAAGTTCTTTTTTTGTATCATATAACTCTTTGTCAGTCTGGTGAAGCCTATGGATGCCTTCTCAGAATAACATTTTTAAGTGAATAAAATATAATACATATGATTACAAAGAAAAATAATCATATTGAAATATGGTTTTTATGTATATATAATACATAAACAATTTTTAAAAGAACAACTTCACAAGCCCCTGGTTAAAAATCCTTGATATAAATGGATAATGAGGCGCTGGGAAATATTTTTTCCCCATCCACATAAGCTGAGTTGAATCATCAGTGTAGACAAAGAGACTAGAAAGGAGACAGCTGGTTTTCTTTCTTCCTCCAGTGGTAATTGAAAACATGGAAGGAGGGATGATACAGAGGGACCATAAGAAGGGCTATGATTCTTGCTCTCCCCCCACAATTTAGTTTTTCCTTTTCAACCTTCTGATGTCATATTCTTTCTTTACTTTCTTTCTTTTTGTTGTGGGGTGTGAGTAGTTAAAGTTCTTCTATAGAGAGTTGTGTGTGTGTTTAGAACATAAGAACTTCAAAAACAGGTTCTGTGATTTTTATTAATTTTTTTAATTTATGGAATAAAACAAGCATTGGTATACTTAAAAAGATGATTGCACATGAAACTGAAAATCTATTGTGTACAACTTTTTATTCCTTTTAAATATATAATGAACTTATTGTGTAAATTTCTTTTTTTCTTTACCTTCCCCCCTAGAGATGGCTATTACTAGAAACAAATGGGTATATATGTAAAATTATTCTATAAATACTTCTATTTATCAATTCTTTCTATTATTCTATATATGGAATGAAAGGGAATAACAAATTAGTGAGTTCCAAGTGGCTTGTTGATGTGCATTTTTTTTGGTGGTACTCAGTGTATATATTACATACTTTACAGAACTGTTTGAGAAAATGATATTAATAGAAAAGAGGACAAGGTCATTATCTGAAAAATGAAGGGGTTGAGGGTAAGGGTGCCCAATAATGACTAGTTTCATATGGAATATCAGCAGGAATGGGTTAAATATTTAACAATAGACTCTGAGAAAAATTATGCTTGGTATACTTTTAAGTTTGATCTGCATTAATATTTTCTCCATAGCTTTCTTAAATCTAGACAAGTAGTGTCATCAGACTTAAATAGAAAAGGATACCTGTGGTGCATGATGACTTAGAAAACCACAAACTAACATTATCTATGTTGCGTTGTGTTTTTATTTATTTTGTTAAATATTTTCCAATTACATTTTAATCTGGTCTTGGCATACCAGCTGGAATTGGAAACTTCTGGTCTGGACAATTAATAGTTTGTAGTTTCCTAGGTTCAGATATTCACACTGAGAATTTAATAATCAGCTTTTAGGAGCCTGTGTGAGCTGGCTCCAGCATCCCACTGAATATGAGTCCATCTAAGGAATATCCAAGGTCTTGGAAAACCCAACTGGGCCCTAGTGATGTGTTCCTGGAATGAGTACTTACCCATTGGTCAAAAAGAGGGAAAAAAAGATTGCTAGGTTGGAATAAAATAAAATAAATGCAAACCCCAAAGATGGGTTATATTTTAAAAGTTCATTTGTAAATTGAATTTTAGGAACTTGGAACACATTTTACTGTAGTTGCAATATTCAAATGGTGGTTAGATACTTGAGCCAGACCATTAAAGTGTATTCAGTCCTTCATCAGAACAAGTGGCTGTGGAAAGGGAAAGAGGACCCTAGGGAAGAGAATAAAGAGATTAATTGGGCACCATCTGGGTACAGGAATTTACCAGGGGCAAGTGTTATTATTACTCCCATTTTACAGCTCTTGATCTGCAAAATCCTCCTTGCAACAGATCTTTCTCCCTTATAGTCTCCCCTTTGCAATCCATCCTTGACAATGCTGTTAAATTCGTATTTCTTATACAGAGATTTGATAATGTCACTCCTTTGATCAAAATCCTTTAATACATCCCTGTTACCCAATCATTAAAGGAGGAAGGAAGCAAGCATTTGTATGTCCTTGTGAGATGAGTGAAGACTCACTCTGACTTTGGTTCCAGGTCTTTTGCATCCTGGTGACTCCCTAACCTTTTTATTTCTTTTTCTTTTTCCAAAGAAGCCAGGGAGGTCAGTAGTTAGACCAGAGAAATAAGAGCATTCTGGACATGTGGCCAGCTGGAATACCTGGAGCAGACAGCTGGAGTTTCCTGTCTGTGAAACAGCCAGGGGACCCAGTATCACAAGATGGAAGAGTACATGTCTGGGAGTAATCAGAAGATTGAGGGTTCAAAGACCCTTCATGATCACCAGGGCCAGCTAGGAGACATAGTGGACAGAGCTCCATATTTGGAGTCAGCAAGATCTGAATTCAAATCTAGCTGTGTGACTCTGGGCAAGTCACCTAACCCCTATTTGCCTCAGTTCCTCATTTATAAGATGAGGGCACACTGGAGAAGAAAATGGCAAGCCACTCAAGTATCTGCCAAGAAACTCTCACGGACAGAAATCCATGGGGTCATGGAGAGTCAGACACAATTAATCAACAACAAGAAAGGGTAAGAAGACTGGGAAAGTAGAAGTCTAGGTTGTGAAGGGCTTTGAATGCCACCTGGAGCATTTGGTATTTGCTCCTAGAGGCAATGGGAAGCAACTGGAGCTTTTGAGGGGGGCTGAGTGATAATTAGGTTTGTGCTTTAGGAAAGTCACCTTAGTGACTAAATGGAGGATGGATCGTTGTTGCGATAGACTAGGCATGAGATGATGAGAGCCTGCACTAGACCTTATTGTCCTCTGATATTCTTCAGTCAGCCCTTCAACATCAGGATTCTGCCAGACAGGTACCTGGAATATGTTACCCGAGAGCCCTCAGCCTGGCATCGTGGATGCAGTGTTGGACTTGGAGCCAGCTAGAACAACTTGGGTTCAGTTTTCACATCAGATCCTGTTAAGTTTAGTGACACCAAGTCTTCGAGCCCCAGCTTCCTTATATGTAAGTGAATAGCATTTACCTCATCTGGTTGTTGTGAGGTTCAAATGAGAAAAATGTATGTAAAATACTTTGCAGAAAATGCAACTAAAATGCTTTGTAAACACTTAAGTGCCATATAAATATAAGCTACTCATGTTTTGAGCTGAACTGAGCTTTCTATCCACTCTCCCTTTGTTTTTGCCTAGACACAGGAAAATGGGAAAGCAACTATGTTTGGTAACAAAAAAAAAAAAAAAAAAAAGAAACTCCTAGTTGGCCAATGATTGTCACAGAAAACTTGGAAGTTGATTTCCTTTAAAAGCCAGCTGTAATTTGGTGGAAGTAAAGAATAGCGTGACTCAGGAATTCCTTGAATTTAATCATATAGAAATGTGCCTCTCCCAATGAAAATATTCAATTAATCCACTAGATGGAGCAAGTAGTTTAAGCATGGTATATGAGTAGCAGTTTTAAAAATGTCTTGTATTTCATGTGGAGAGATGATTTCCTCTTAATTCAAAATGGATTCAATAAATGTTTATTATATACCAGTGATGTGTGCAAAGCTCTGTGATGGATGCTAGGGATACTAGGACAGAAAAGACACCCCTTCTTTCCTGCCACTCTGAAGGACTCACAGTCTGAAGTCAGGGAAGACATATACACAGATAATTGAGAAACAGAGGTGAGTGAGGTAAGTGAAACTGCGTAATAAGGAAAATACTGGAAAAGTGCAATGAAGGACTGGAGGCAGGAGATAACAGTTCTGACCATCTTCTTCTATTTATTCTCTGAACAGTTATTTAAAATCTTGCTACTTGCAAATAATGGTGTTAAGTACTGTGTCTGGTACAGAGAAAAGCAATGTGGAGTAAAAAACTTAGGGGACTGAATATCTGAGTTCTGGTTTTGATTCCCATTGACTACTTGTGTGACCTTGGGAAAACTGTTTAACCTTTTATGTGCCTTAATTTTCTCATGGATAAAATGATACATTGAACTTCATAATTTCCAAGGTCTCTTCTAGTTCTTAAATTCTGTTGTGTTATGGTATCATGACATTTTCTGTCTTCTAGGAGTTTATAATCCAGTAAGGGGTGTGACGTTTTAATAGTTCAAGGACATGGTTTCTGGGTAATTTAATCATTTTGTTAATAAGGCTAGCATGTTTATTAATAAAAAGAGGTTAGTGGCACTCTTGAATGCCAAAGACCCCTCATGGCAGTGGGCTCACAGTTTATATGCCCTTGGAAGAATAGGTCTTCCTGAGGGCGGCAATTAACTCTGATTCATTAATAATTAATGAGAAAATGAATATTACAGTGAAAGGTTGGGGTATATCCCAGTGAGGATACAGAGGGTACAGGACTTGGATCACCTAAGTCTTGGTCAAAGATTCTTATCAATTTTCATATTACCTGTCTGACAAAAGGAAAAACCCATATTTTCCCAGACTTGGCTGAGTAAATATAGTCTTTGCCTAAGATTTCCCAGACTGGTTGATTTCTGAATGAGGAAGCAGAAAAGGGGAAAAATGTTGGTCTTGATTCAGCAATTAGTTATTAATACAAGAGAGAAATAATAATTTTTCTCAGGCATACACACATTTATACACATACACACATACATACACATGCATGTATGTATATGTGTGTATGTATGTACAAATAACAACAGGTTTTTCTACATCTTTTTGAGAGGCATTGTGGCCTAATGGATAAAATGCTGGACCTGGAAATACAAAGATTTTAATTTTAATTTAATTTTAGTTGTACCTACTATTTATGACTAGTGTGACCCTGGGCAAATCACTTAATCTCTATCATCCTTAGTGGTATCCTTGGGGCTAATAGCAGTATTTATCTCATGAGGGATCAAATGAGAATATATGTGTATACTGTATGTATATAAATAAATGTGATTTTGTTCACTTTAAAGCACTGTGTAAATGTTAGCAGTCATGCTAACGAGAAAATGAATGTAAAGTACTTTGCCAATCTTTTTGAAGCACTATATAAATGTGAGTTATTATTACTTAATGGTATCTTAATAGGTCACTCCCATGGATAAGGATGGCATAGCACATGTTTTCACTATGGCTGGCTGGAATCTGTAGTTACGAAATAGACATTTTGTCTCTAAGACTAATTGGACCCTGCCAAGAGAGGTATGACCCTTAAACTCATTAGCGCCGTTCTCTTGCTGAACTAACCCATCCATGTTATAGTTTTATTGCCCATCAGAGAGTTTCCTCTATATTTTTTTAAAGCCTGCTTGCTGTGGTCAAATGTATCCAGGCACTGCAGGATGTGGCTATTTTTGAACTCTAACTAATAAAGAAGGAGCCTGTAGTTTAACATGGTTGTTGGCACATGTGCATCTCACAAGCTAATGCCGTATTAGATTCTTGGCTTCTGCTACTGAGCATTTAATAAAGCAGATTTACCATTTTCATTTTTCTTCTGAATCAAACTCCCTGTGGGAACGGGTAATTTGTGCGTTTCTAATTTCTGATGATTTTAATGAAATACATGTCTGCCAAGTAAAAGCCTTTATGTCAATTGAAATTTTTGTTGATTGCTAAGTACATAGGAGAAAGATAAATGAGACTATGATATATGGAAATGAGCTGACCCTATTGAGAATACATAATATACTTGTGTTTTTTTTTTTAAATCTAAGCAGGTTTGATATCATTAATTGAAAAATCAAGTCTTCCTAAAGTATTTTTTTCACTAGTGGCTTTTTGGTTGTAGATCATCAATCGTGTACTTGAGAAGACACTGGGATTTGTTTGAAAATAACTGTAGCTGTGCTTTGTCTTCAGGAGTAGTATATGGACACAGGTTTTTCACCAAGCTAGGAGGGTATTTTCTGAATTCCTAGTATGCTTATCTTACTCTTCATCATTGCCCCTCTCAATTCTCAAATGAGAAACTAAGGTTAAAGACTTGCCTAAAGTAATATACGTTGTTAAGTAGCAGAGCTGGCCTTTGAACGTGGGTCCTCTACTCCAAAGCCAGTACTTTTGCCTGATAACTCATAGTAACTGAATTGGAAGAAGAAAAATGGAATTGAGATGGAGTGGGCAGATTATTGTAGAATTAAAAAAACATAACATCTATTTGTCCCTCCAGGTGGCTGCTCTGAGGTTACTCATTTGTGGTGGTGAGAGAGACTTCTTTTATCTGTTGCTAGAGACATTGGAGAACTGTTGTAGGACAGCAGTGAACTCAAAGAATTTCATTGGGTTCTCAGCAGGTCCATTAATTAGTGCTAATCTTTGCTATTTGGGGGTAAAGGTTATAGAGAGACTGTATGAAATGATGGAAAGAGCATCTGCTGTTGTCAAAAGCTGTGATATTTGCCTAACATTATATTGAAAATTAGATGTGTGTAGAAAGTACTTAATGTGTTCATTTTTTTTCTATATGAAAATAGGTTAAATTTCTTCATTTTGTTCCAAAGTTTGCCCAGGAGTATTGCATTCAACAGGATAGCTAGGTGGCGCACTGGATAGAGTTCCAGGCCTGTAATCAGGAAGATTCAAGTACTGGAGTTCAAATCTGGCCTCACTCACTTCCTGGCTGTATGACCTTGGGCAAGTCTCTTAACCTTGTTTGCCTTAGTTTCCTCATTTGTAAAATGAGCTGGAGAAGGAAGTGGCAAGCCACTTTAATTTCTTAGCCAAGAAAATCCCACATGGGGTCACAAAGAGTTGGATATGACTGAAATGAATGGACAACAATTCCATTCACCAGGTCCAGCAATTAAGGGTTCTGTGAGCATGCTTCCAACTTCAGAAATGGTTCTTAGCCAAATCTGACCTAGGGTTATAGAAATGGCCCCCAGTTAAGTTATTTACTTGAATGTTTTCTTGTCTGTTTTCTGGCTCTTAGACTGGATCTGGATCTGGCCCAGTACTTTGCAATAAGATTTTTTAAAAATAAGGCTTTTTTTTTCAAATAACAAAAATGTATTTTATCTCCTTCCTACTTCCTTCAACCAAAAAAAGAGAAAAAACAAAATTATTATAATAAACATGCATAGTTAAAACTAATTCTCACATCCAATAAGATTTTAAAATCTGAGTCATAGTGTCAGAGAGTGCCAATAGATCCAAACTTTAAACAAACCTTATTTTTTTTTAATTTCAGAATTTTTAAAGAGGTAAATGCCAGAGAGACATAGTGATGTAACAAATAAAAGTGTTGAACTTGTAGTCAGGAAGACCTTTGATCAGTCAGTCAGTCAATTAAACATTTGCTAAGTACCTACCGCCTGTCAGGTACCATTCTAAGCTTTAAGTAAACAAAAGGAAGTAAGAGACAGTTTCTGCCCTCAAGGAGCTTACAGTTGGAAATGAAACACATTTTCTAGCTTTATGAACCTCAGGCAAGTCATTTAACTTCTCTACAACTTGGTTTCCTCACCTGTACAATGGGTATAATTGTAGCACTTACCTCATAGAGTTGATGCAAGCATCAAATGAAATAATGTAGACAAAGAGCTTCAAGAATTTTAAAACATCATGAATAGCAGCCACTATTGTTGTTATATAATAATAATATATGCAGTTCCTTTATCCCCATTGAATTATTTCTTTATCATCTTCCATAATAAATATTTATATAATGACTTTTTATGTGTAAAATCTTCCATGAAAATTCTCCTCCCACTTTTTCTTCATGACTTTGAGGCAGATCTCTCTTCTCAAAAAGGTTTTAAGCCAGTGGAGTCCAGATTCTGACAGGTCTTGCTAAACCAGAAATATTTAGAGTGCTACCCTGATTGTGACTATATGTCTCTTATCTGAGGCCTGTCACTGGGATGGCAGCAGCAATTTTCTTCATATTGGTGGAGGGAAAATCCAAACAGGTAAAAAATAGATTCTCAAAATATATGGAAGGCTCTCTGCGTGATCATTGTTTGCACCCCCCCCAGCACATTTTTCCCTAAAAGTTGCTGCCTCAAGTCCTTCAGATGATACAAATGATGTGCATGGCTTAGATTCAATATAGTTTGAAAAAAAATCTCTACCCTTTCTTCTCTTTTTTCTCAATTCTTAATATATCTTTGATATCGAGTGTCTTAGTGTTCAAGTGAAAACTTTACTGGGGAAAAAAATCTGCAAGACAAGTTTCCTTGAATGAAGAGGAATGGATAGCTCTAGCCACAGACCTCAAACTTTTTCTAATGTAACACATGATTCAAGGTTATTGGCCTGACAGAAGGTTTCCCATAAATATCCAGGAAATTTAAAGCAGAGTAACTCCAGCTAGACCCTGATGGAAAAGTAATTTTTTACCATTTTCTTGTTTTCCTTTTCTTTGCCATACGTGAAGTCAGTAGACACTTCGGGGAATTGAAATGAAGAAAAAGATATTTTGCCTGTGATGATACTTTAACTATTAACTGTATCAAGAAATGTTGACAATATTTGAAGTGCAAGATATCTACTTATATCATGGTTTCCCTTGTTATCGTCCCATATCACTTACCTGGCCACATCCCCTTAAAGCCCTAGAGAACATATCATTGAAAGAACATTCTTTTAAAAATTCATATGTTATTTTAGATTGCATGTTCCAGGTCAAGCAGTTCAATGGTTACTAATTTCAGGCTGTATTTGAGGCCTAGTTTTATGCAATTTCTTCATGTCAGTCTTTGAGATGGAAAAAAAATCAAATCTTAGATAATCTGAGTTTTTTGATAGGGTAGGGGATGGTTTGAGCCTTCTCAAAGGGGGGTGTGCTGCTTTTCATAAGTAAAACAATTAAAAATAATTTTTTGTTATATTCTGTGGGTCAATCTCATTGTGCTCTCACATGGTATGTATAATCTTTTGATAATCAGCTTACATTCAGGATATATTTCAAAATTATTGCAAATACAGAAACTCAGCTTTTATTTTTGAAAATAATTTCCTTTTATTGTTTATGCCCTTAGAAGTTTATAATCCTTAAAAAACATTGTTTATTTTTTTTCCTTTTAAAATTTCTCGTATTTTTATATCACATTTGTTTCCAAGTATATCTTTCCCTAGTCCCCTACCCAGCAAACTATCTCTTATAACAGATTTTCCTTTTTTTCATCCTATCAGTTCACAGCTTCACCAATAGAGTGTTGGTGTATCTATCTAAGGGAGAGATTCTTGTATTTTTTTTTATTCCAGAATTTATTTATTTTTAGTTTTCAACATTTTTCCCCATCTCATCCCTAACTCCTACCCCAAGATGGCAAGCAAACTGATTACTCCTTACCCCAGTCTGCCCTCTCATATATCCTCTCCTATCCCTCCCCTTACTACCTTATCCCTTACTTTCTTGTAGGGCAAGATGGATTTCTATACCCCATAGCCTATTTCCCAGTTGCATGTAACAATAATTTTTTAAACATTTATTTTTAACACTTTTGAGTTCTATATTCTTTCCCTTCTTCCCTCATCACCCATCCCCACTGGGAAGATAAGCAGTTCAATATAGGTTATACATACATGTGTAGTTATGCAAAACATTTCCATAGTAGTCATGTTGTGAAAGACTAACTATATTTCCCTCCCATCCTATTCCACTGCCCCCCATTTATTCTATTTTCTCCTTTGACCTTGTCCCTTTTCAAAAGTGTTTGCTTCTGACTACCTGCTTCCTCAGACTGCCCTCCCTTCTATCATTCCCTACCTCTTGTCCACTTCCCCCCTACTTTCCTGTAGGGTAAGGTACCCAATTGAGCCTGTGTGTTATTACCCAAAGGGAGAGATTCTTAACGAGGGCTAGGGGATGGAGAGGGTAATACCTGTGAATTTGTTTAAAAAATATATTGATAAGCATTTTAATATATTTTCTTTCCTTTTAAGCACTATATATTCTATTTTATCTATTTAAAAATATTATTTTGAGAAGAGGTCCAGAAGTTTTGATAGACAGCCAAAGGGATCTATGACACGAAATGACCCCAAAAAGGTTAAGAACCTCTAGTCTAAGAAGTTTATGATGTTGCTTGATATATATAATACATGTCTGACACAATAATAACAAAGTATAATGCCAAAAAAGCCATTACATTTCAGAAATGTCGTACTTAGATTTGGAATCTTGATGTTAGTCTGAAAATCATTGTTCACATATTTTAACAAAGCTGCTCAAAAATCATTGTTCTTTTTTTTCCTTCCAATTGTGGCATTTACTGAATATTCATTTGCTAGCAGAGACTCTGAAAAGTCTAATAGAATTTTGCTCCTAAGTTGACATTGAGATACCTAGATATTAAATGAGGAGGTTTTTAGATGCCCTGTGTAAATTGAATTTTCTTAGAAGAGTATGGTGGAAACAAAAAGTCAATTCTAAATTTGATTTTGTTTTGCCATCATTAATTTGCTTTGCTTCTTTTTTTTTCTTCATCTAATGCTTTGAATAGAGCTAGGCTTTTGGCTCTCTTAATATTTATTCAATCTTATTTTGTGGGGGTGTTAAATCTCCCCTGCTGACTTGCTAATTTCAGTTCAACAAATATTTACCAGGTACCTACAGCAATTCAATTTGTCCAGCATTAATTGAATAACGGGGCACCTAGGTGGCTCAGTGGATAGAATGCTGGACCTGGAAGCCAGGGGCAGGAAGATTCATCTTCCTGAATTTGAATCTTGTCTCAGACACTTACTAGCAGTGTGACCCTGGGCAAGTCAATTAACCCTGTTTGCCTCAGTTTCTTCATCTATAAAATGAGCTGGAGAAGGAAATGGCAAACTACCATAGTATCACTGGTGAGAAAGCCCCAAATAGGGTAGCAAAGAGTCAGGTGCGACTGAGATATGATTGAACAATAACGAAAGTTGAATGATTGTGTGTACTTGTGGTGTCTATAATAATAATTATTATTATAATGATAGCCATGCTTACTATGTGCCAGGCGCTGTGTTAAGTGCATCATAATTATTTTGGATCAATGAGATCCTTACATAGGCCCTGATCTTAAGGAGCTTTTGATCTATTATGAAAAATGACATTAATAATAATAACAGCTGACATGTCTCTATAGTGCTTACTTTGTGCCAGGGGCAGCTAGGTGGTTCAATGGATAGAGCACCAGGCCTGGAGTCTGGAAGACTCATTTTCCTAAGTTCACAACTGTCTTCAGATACTAGCTGTATGACCCTGGGAATGTCATTTAACCCCTTTGCCTCAGTTTACTTATATGTAAAATGAGCTGGAGAAGAAAATGGCAAACCGTTCTGGGATTTTTGCTGAAAAAACTCCAAATAGGATCACAAAGAGTTGGATACGACTGAGAAACGACTGAACAACAAAACTACATGCCAGGCGCTTTATAATTATGTCATTTGATTCTCACATAGTCCTTATGATATATTTGGATGAATGGTGTGTACACGAATAACTATAAAATAATGTAATAAGTGCTTTGGGGCAGGAACATTCAAAGTACCATGGGAGCATAGAGGAGGAAAGGATTATATTTCAGTGTTGGGAAATCAGAGAAGACTCCAAGATCTAGGTGATCTTTGACTTGAAACTTGAAAGAATCATGGGTAGAGGGAAAAAATGATAGCCAAGACACAAAAGCAGAAAAATCATTGGTCAGGAGTAAGAAGGCAAATGTTTGGTTTGTCTAGAGTATGGACCTGTCTAGGGGAAATCAAGAAAGATAGAATAGAGGGATAGATTGGAGCCAGATTGCAGAGATTTTTGAATTCTTCATTAAGGTATTGCTTTTTATCCTGCAGTCGCTTAAGGTTTTTTAAGCCACAAAGTGCTTTAGAAAATTAATTTGTCAGTGGTGTGTAGGATACAAGAAGAGAGAGGCTATCTCTCAAAAGACTATTGCAGCAGTCCTTGCATGAAATGATAAAGAGGTCTGGAAAAAAAAGAAATGCAAAAAAAAGTATATGAAAGAACAGTCAGTAGGTCTAGATATCGAGGATGGTGGTGTGCAATAGAGAACACTAAAACTTTGAGGCTGAGCCCATAGGAGGGTGGTGGGGTCACTATCAGAAATGTCCAAGTCTCGGGCTACCAGATTTTTGTGGGAGAGGGAAAGATGAGCTTAGTTTTAGTCATGTTGGTTTGAGGATAAACATCTTTTGAGAGAATGAGGTCAGGATTGGAGGAATTGGTTTGGGGATTTTCTGTATGAAGGTGAAAGTTGAGGGTGTAGGAGTAAGTGAGGTTCATTAAGAAGAGATATATAGAACACACTTGTACAAGTAGTCATTTAGTGTCAATTACATATAATGCTTGTGCTAGAGGTTCTCACTTTATATGAAAGAACTAAGTATAGTTCTGAGATCTCTTAGTTATCTGGTTTGTTGGTTCCCTCCCCAGGCCCTTCAGTATCTGGTCCTTACACAAGGATAACGTCTAGCTTTCCTTACGAGCACTCAGTCTCAAAATGTAGCATGGTTTTATTTATACAATTAAAGACACAGAATGGAATCGCCTCTAAGTCTATAGGCCAGACACCTTGCCCTTCAGCTGGCTAGCCTTCCTGGCAAGGACTGGTATTGTTTCTGTGATCTATAGTACTACTTAGTATTGGGGTCCAGTAAGGAGGAAGTCTGGCATTCAGTCTTCTGTATCTTGGGGTTCTTTTACCAGCCTCAAGTGACTCCAATCTGTTTAAATCTTCTGCTGTTTTAACTTCAGTGTCATAGTCTTACCTCTTCACACAAGGGATTTTTAAAGGTACCTCTGGGAATGCTACTTTGCTGTACCACTCAATTACATCTCTGTTTTCCACTATGAATTGACTCATAGTGAATCCATAGCTATTTATCTCCTCCCTCCTCCAGTGCCTGGGCAGTGTGCTACCTGCCCACGTCAGCACAGTGCACTGAATTATTTGGAATTTGGATAGTAATCCCCACTCTGTTTTTCTTTCTCTCATCTTCCTCTGGGATTTCTAGCCAGGATATATAAATCACCTGAGGCTGTTTCTTGGCGATCTTCCAGAGAGTAGAGGGAGTGTTTAAGGTTCCTTTAATTCAGAGGAGAGCAATACCTTATTTCATAAGAAATTCATATTAATTTTATTTCAAGACCATCCAGTGTATAATGTGATGCAAAAGAAAAAGTCAAAGCCAAATACAGATTTTGAATTATCCATTTAATTATTTCATTCATTTATGTGGTTAAATCACTTTCTTGACCTTTAATTGCTTTACTTTTTATGGCAGTCTGTATTGTACAAGTCCACTGGACTAGCAATTTGTAAACTTTTAATCGGCAAAAAAGAACAAAAAATAGGTTTTGGTATTTGATGAATCCGCAGTTCCATCTTGTTGAGAGAGATGATGGATCTGAAAGGAATGGAATGTTTTGTACCCAATGGATTTTGTTAGGTTGGAAAATTCTGACACAATTATAAAAAATGCTTATTTGAGTGTTCCTAGGAAACTAGTTTCTTTTTCCTTTTTGATGCTTGTTGTGAAATAGTTACTTTTTTCTCTGTTCTCTGAATAGAGCTAGCTGAATTCAGATTTTGGATTTTCTTTAAAAAAATTCAGTAGTATTTATCTAGTTGGATAAACATTTACTAAACACCTACAAAGTTTCATGACTTTTCCCTTCTGCTAGTGTTAGCTGCTTCTTTTTATTCATTTCATTCACTCATTATTCAATAAATATTTACTGAACTCCTTTTTATGTTCAAAGCACTACATTAGGCACCACAGGGGATGCAAAGATGAATAAGACATAGCTTTCATTCTCAAGGAGTTTACAATCTAGTAGGAAGGGGCAAGACAAGTATACAAATAACTCCATGTAATACAAGGCAGAATGTGGTAGGAACCATAAATGACCCATTGTATAAAGTGCACTGGGTGTCCAGAGGAGAATATCATGTATGCTTGGGTGGGTCAGAAGGTAATATTTGAGTCAGTCTCTGAAGGATAGATAGTATTTTCACAGCTGGAGTTTTTAATAGTCATTAAAACCCTGTTTCTGAGGGTCATCTAGCTTATATAGCATGACTCTCAGCTCTGGATCTGAGCTGTTTCTAGAGATGGAGGGGAGATATGCAGCTGCAGTGGCCTGGGATGCTTTGCTTTTCTTACTTCTAAGCATCTATTTCTAAATACAAACTGACTTGTATTTAATACTTTGCATATATGTTGTATATGAACTTATATCTTATTACATGTACTTTGTCACATCTGCATCTGCCTACATTGAAAAACCCAATGCAATGCTTACATCTTGAGGTATGTTGCTCTGCATAGAAGGTATGTTTGCTTGTTGAATTTCCTGATGTGCAAACTTGGATATAAACTGAAACCTCATAGCTCTGCTAAAGCTGCCACCTTCATGATGAAAAGCTGTTGTCATTCATTCTCTGGATGTTGTTATGTTGTGTGCCAGGGTTGTCATTGCTGAGATCTTGTGTAGCTGTCAAAGATTCTTTGCATAAAAATGTACAAGAGAGAAAAAGGAGTTGTTTTTTTAAATTTTTTGGGAGTGGGGGTCAAGGGTGGGGAGGGACTTTAATGCCAGAGCTAAAGTGATAACTTACAATACCATAAAAATTCTCTTGGTTATAAGACTTGGGATGTCTTTTGAAGATCTTGTAGTATTCCAGTATGTCAGTTTCCATTATCAGCTTATTTGGTACTTACTTCAGGGATCTGCATTTCCCACAGCATGAGAATAGCTTCTACTCATAGAGATCTCAGCCCCAAGGTATACTGAACCCTGGGGGGGGAAATCATGCAAATCATCCTTTTCTAGCCTGAGATTCTCTTCTTGATAACAAAATATTTTATATTCCTGGTCATCCCAATTGCTAGTGCCTTCCCCACTTCACAAACTGACTTGTATTTAACACTTTGCATGTATGTTGTATATACTTTTCAGTGTATAGATTGTGTTCCCCTATCAAATATAAGCACTGAGAAGACAGGGAGGGAACATTTCCTTTTCATTTTTATTTCTCCAGCAAAATGTGTGGCATGTTGTTGTTAATGAGTCATTTCAGTTATGTCTGACTCTTTCATGACCCCATTTGAGGTTTTCTTGGCAAAGACACTGGAGTGGTTTGCCATTTTCTTCTCCAGCTCATTTTCTAGATGAGAAAACTGAGGCAAATGACTTGCCCAAGGTCACACAGCTAGTAAGTATTTGAGGCCAGATTTGAACTTAGGTGCCACCTAGCTGCCCTCCTTGGCATGTAGGAGGCACCAAATTGTGGTGATTGATTGATTTGTGATGTGATAAGAGGTATATTATAAGTATCTATTGATTAAGAAAGAATAAAATGACAAGGGGCGGCTAGGTGGCGCAGTGAGTAGAGTGTTGGCCCTGGAATCAGAAGGACCTGAGTTTGGATCCAGCCTCAGACACTTAACGCACACACAAACAAACAAACAAAAAAACTATCGGTGTTGGGCAAGTTACTTAACTCCAGTTGCCCTCCAAAAGGCAAAAAAAAAAAAAAAAAAAAAGAATAAAATGACATTGAACCCTGGGGGGAAATCATGAAAATCCATCCTTTTTTTAGCATGAGATTCTCTTCCTGACAACAAAATATTTTATATTCCTGGTCATCCCAATTGCTAGTGCCTTTCCCACCTCACAAACTGACTTGTATTTAACACTTTGCATATATGTTGTATATACTTTTCAGTGTATATGAGTTCAGTGTTAATAAGTAAATTTATATCTTATTACGTGTATCTTGTCATATCTATATCTGCATACATTGAAAAAGACAATGTAATACGTACATTTTTGAGGTTTGTTGCTGTGTATAGAAGTTATGTTTGCTTATTGATTGATTAAGACATGGATGGACTCATTGTAATAACATATCCTGGCCCCCCAGTCCATGGCTCACAGCCTGTGACACACTGCATTAATAATCTGTTGAGGAAGTTGGCTTGTATCCAAAACCTTTTATCACCTGGTGGCTAACCTTCTGGTGACGAGCCTCTCCAGATGTTGCCTGGTGCCCAAACAACATATTAACACCAGTTCTTGTCAGGCCTGTATGCCTAGCCTTTTCTGGCTTGGTAGGCTGTGCCAGAGCTTTCTTTCTTCCAGTTTAGAACTTGGTACCACGACAGAGCATCAGAGCAGGACTTTAGTGATGGTTCTTAATCACTATAATTCATCAGTTATAGCTAGTGATGTTACAGCTGTGTATACCGTAGCCTGAAGATGAAAACCATCTGTTGCTCTATGCATCAAGGAACAATTTCCGAACAGATCTTGGAAGAGCAATAATGTGTGGAGGGCTAGGGTACAGGAGGGGGGCTCTCCCATATGTTTATCTTGTGCTTCGTTTGCCAGCTTTGCATTTTAAAGAAGTGGGATCTGCTGTGAAGTACTCAGCCTAGCTGATATATTTGTAGTGAAACACACTCTCATTAGTCATTTTGGAAGTAATCGCCCTACCAGGTAGTATCGAGGTCATTGAGTTCAGTCTTTGATGAAGAAATAACACCAGTGTGCTGACTACACAGAAAAGACTAACCACAAGAACTAGGGAACTCCAGTGTGCTGAAATTGTCATCCTTAACTGCTCTGTCAGAAGGCAGATGCTAACATGGACTAGAGAATCATTCAGCCATATTCCATTTTGCACTGTTTAGTTTTCAGAGAGGAGAAAACCATTTTTAGTGGATGCAAACTTGTTCACCATTCCCCTCCTGCAAAGGGGAGGTGTGAAGGGATTCTAGATTGACGTGGTAATCTTCTGCTCCCTTGTGGCTTGCTGTCAGCAAGCTGTTTTCCCATACAGGCAAAAGGTTGCTCAAAGTGGGCTTCTGTGTGTGTTTCCATAGCAGCAGTCATGTTAATGATTTTCTCATTTTAGGGACTTTTTTTTGGGCTTCTTTATAGCTTTATAATGCAGCATTAAACAACAAATAGCATATTTAGGTCAAGGAAAGAAAATGTTTGCTAATAGGAGTGCCAGGCTAAGCATTCTGGGAGGGTGATTCTCTTGCAGCCGATGAAGATTCTTTGTGGTTCACAGCAGCAGTTTGCAGCAGGGTATCTCTCTGATATTACCCTTTCATTCTGGATGGGCTCTGAGACTTAAAAATTCAAGCCATCAGCATCCCAGCCATTTTTGGCAATCACGTGTCATTGCTACCTAAGAACAAATAAGAAAAAAAAAACACAAAAAGATTCCAATTAAAAGCCTCTATTGGAGGAGGGGTAGACTTTCAGGGTTTCCATACAGCTGAGGTGTGTCATCTTGGTATTCCACGGCTCCTCCTGTTTCACACTCAGAGGCTCGATTTTTGTCAGACTCTCCTTGGACGGAAGAGGATTTAGTACAGCAGCTGATGCTTTCCTTCTGTTCAGATTTTGTTGAAGATGGTACAGTGGGAGCTTATTCCTGAGGAATCCAGGAAGACGATGTGGAGATGGAACAAGCAGTGATAGGAATGTGAATTTTGACAGGTTTGGGATGGGTTGCACTACTAGTGTGATTCTGTTTAAAGGCATCCGCACAGTTTTTGAAAGAAACTGTGCTTATATGTGCAAACAGCAAGGAGAGAATAATGCCCTTGAATATACAGCACACAGTTGGACAAAGGAAGATTCAGGACTGTTCATCTACTCCTCTCTGGTAAATGGTGAATTGCTTCATTGGCACATAGTTTAATAAATAAAGTGATCCTTACTCCTACAGTTAAATGTTTATTTTAATATATAGCTATGCATGCAGGGTTTATAAATATGGCTTTTAGTGGCCATAAGTCTAAAATGTGTAGTGTACAGTGTCACACATTCGTGTATGTCAGAATGCTGCATTTTAGCCAAACAGAAGTGCATGTATGGGCAGAAGTGATGTTTCTATCTCTCTTAGTACAGAAATGAGTATGGACTGGCTACTACAAGGGTTTATAGACTGCTTACAACTTCTTCGTAAAATGACCCTCAAAATAAGCTCTATGAAAATTCATTTATTTTATTTAGTGTGATTCACATATAGCTCTTAAAAATAGAAGTAGTAACTGACAGCAGTGCTCTGAATTATTTAATCCTTCTACATTTAAGCCTTTTTACTTCACTGAATTGTTTTCTCTCTCTCTCTCTCTCCCTTCCTAATAGCTTATGATCAAGACTGGCTTTTTAGGGGAGAGCTGTCCAAAGGGAGAATAGGAGCTAACTCTTTTGGAAGCCAGGAAAATATTCACAGTGCTTGTATTTCTTTTTAAAAAGTCTCTTTGTATCATTTTTTGTCTAAAGGGTTCTGTTGGTGGCTGGGTTTGAGGCGGGATTCAGTCATTTTCTTTTCTCTTCCCAATGTATTTAATCTAGCCTTAGGTAGCTGAGGGGGAAAAAAAAAGCATGCCTGGGGTGTGTCTCTTGTTGGATTTCTCACTTGGAGAGTGTCCCTAAGCAAGCTCCCAGGAAGTGTCTTCCTTCTCTTTTGGTGTTCTTCATCTTCCCTTTCCCGTCTGTGTCTAATGGTCACAGTTCATGCCAATATAAATGGAAGGCTAATAAAGGTGAACTAATAAATGTGAAAGTATTTGGGTGTGCCCAATTCTCAGTCAATTAGGTACAGGCATATATGTAAAAAGTTAAATAAATAACTAAATCTGGAAGTATTTCTAGATCATCAGTATGGGTATTGGGTCCTGAAAAGTCAGTTTTAACATGTTACATGTACTTCTAGAACTAACTGTATATCAGTCTTGCCTAAAGGAAGAGAGGTTCATTTGGTGTTGGGGAGCTTCTTCATGTTACCCCTCAAAATTCTGTGAAAAAACAAACTCACTTTAGTGATGGCTAAATCATTTTAGAAAACAATATATGTAGGCATCAAACCTAAGTGGAAAGATTGAGTGATTAATATTTTAAGCTCTGTGTAATGTATTTCACAATATATATTTAAAGGGTATCTTGTATCAAAGCTATAATGGCTTGAGAAAAATGACCTTCTGTCCCAGAAGCTCTTTCAACATGGTCCTGAGGGAGGCCTTGCTGTCAGTCCACTAGGAAGTCATCTTTCTATTCATCTATACCATCATATCTGTGATCCTTCAAACATAGATGTTTCCAGATTCCTTGGAATTCCAAAGTACATGCTTCTATCTTAGTGTTACATTTACCTTCCTGCTATCAAAGCACATTTAAGAGACTTCAGTATTAAAAAAAAAATTTTTTTCCCTAAGGCATAGAAATGTTAGGCTGTGGTTGGTGAATGAGAGAATAATAATTATTAGAGGTCCAGGAATGCTTTTTTTTGAAGCCCCTTGACCTACTGCCTTGAATTTGACTGTTCCATAGCTACTAATCTCTTTGTGTTATATACCAAAGAAGAGAAAACACTGTTGCAAGGTGCAGAGGTAACATTGTGTCGGGAATATGGGAGGAGTGGAGTGGGTGGGAAGCACAAAGCCTATTGTCATCTGGATGTTTCTGAGGTCAAAGAAAGCAAAAATGTGGAATTCCTTGAACTCTGCAAGAGGTTGAGGTTAGAAGTGTGCTGTCTTTGTGTCTAGAGGAAGAATCTCTTCTTAGAGGTCCCGTTGAAAGGAGAGAACCATCCCATAGTAGGAAGGCAAACTTGAAATCTGGGGGTGAGAGCTGGCTTTGAATTTCAGGAATCCCTGATCTTTCTTTCTACTGGTTGGCCCATTGTGAAGGATCTTTTTACATAGGTGAGTGAAGTAGATTTTCTTTTCTTTTGTAGCCCTAGACTTTGCTCCTTTATAAGACGACAAGTTGCACTTGTTTATTTGTTCATTGGTTAAGTGTGTCAGCCCTTTACTCTTAGACACATTAAGCTTTGATCCATTTTGTTGGCAAGATGGAACCTTCTCCTCCTTTGAGTTTCTATTAAGTAACATTTCAGACTCTAGTCCTTGTGTTATTTTAGCTGATGTGAAAGATGTTTAGGAATTGCAGCCTTGACAACAGACGGGCCAGATCTAAAGTCTACAGCTGTACTTCTACCACTGGGCCAGAATGGATGACTTAAATTCTCAAGGGATACCCTTTGCCTTATCTGGTACAGAGGGCAGGAAATCCTTAGTGTTACCCCACTTCATTTTCTAGTTTCTTTCTGTGTTCAGGAATTCCCTGAGCCTCTAGAGGAAAGCCCCTAGTCTCTGTAGGTCTCTGTATTTTGTTTCATTGTGTTTCTGTTTTAGAAAAATACAAGACAGATATATTCATAGGTTAGAAAAGATGTTTGTTTTATCCTGCTTTTATTAATATTGAATTGAATATAATTATCTATGAACCTCAGTGTCTTTCTCTGTAAAACAAAAGTTTTGAACTAGATGACCCAAAAGGTCCTTTCCAGTTCTAAATCTGTGATTCAGTGCCTAAAGTCTGAGTCATTGAGGGGAAGGAAGGAAGCTGAGGAAGGTGATTGGTTAACGCCAGAATTGGAAAGTTGAAAAAGAGATCACTGTGAGTTCTCTTATGGGTAAATTATTAGTAAAATTTTTTGGCCATTTTCTGAGAGATCCCTTTTCTCCCCTCCTCCTCATCTCCTGTAACTCAGATGCTTTCTGCTACGATATCCTTCTTCACTCTTGTTTCCCACAAAGAAGCAGCCCCTCCTCCTGTTACCTGTACAAATGATCCCATTCCACATCCATCTTATGGATCTCTGTCCTTCAGGTCAGGTCTAATCCCATGGAGGGTGGGGGGAGGGGTGGCATCAAGACTCTGTCTTGGTCCCAGTCTCTTCTCCTTCTATATTATTTCACATTTAGTAATTTGATCAGGTCTCATGGGATTCAATAATCTTCTCCATGCTGATGATTCTCAAATCTATTTCTCCAGTCTGAACCTCTCTGCTGACCCATAGTGTAACATTTCTAACTGTCTCTTAGATATCATGCCCTGGATGGCCTATAGATGTCTTAAACTTAGCCTATCCAAAGCTGAACTCGTCATCTTCTCCCCAAATCTTTCCCCTTTACAAACTTCCCTGTTCCTCTCAAGGGGACCATTATCCTCCCAGGCACCCAGGCTTGCAACATAGGTGTTATCCTTGACCCCCCATTCTCTTACCTCCTTCTTCTTGTTCAGTTGGTTGTCACCTTTGCAACATCTCTTAAATATAACTCTTTTTTTCCCTTCTGGTATTCCCTCTATGCTGGTGTAGGTCCTCATCCTCGAATAAGACTTGCCCTGGTTGGTCTATCTCTCCCCACTCTGGTTCAGTCTATTCAGCCACCAGAATGATTTTCCTAAAGGGCAGGTCTGACCATGTCACTGTCCCCAGGAACAAATACAAAATCCTCCATATTGTATTCATATCCCTTTATAACATCCTCTTTCCCTTGGACCCTCCCCTGACCTCTCCTCCTGTTTGCTTATACCTTACACTCTTCCTTGTTTTTTCTAGAACAAAACACTCCATCTTTGGGCTTTGGGAATTTTCATCAACTGTCTGTCTTTCCTGAATGTTCTCCTCCCTCATCTCCACCTCTTGTCTTCCTTTCGGTTGCAGCTAAAATCCCACCATCTGCAGGAAGCCTTTTTCCAATCACTCTTAATTCCAGTACCTTCCCTTTCTTAATCATTTCCCATTTATTTTGTATATAGCTTGTTTGGACATAGTTGCTTGCATGTTGTCTCCCCCATTGGAATGTGAGTTTCTTGAGGACAGGGCCTGTTTTTAATCTTTCTTTGTATCCCCAGTACTAAGCACAGTGACTGGCACATAGCAGATTCTTAATAAATGCTTAGTTGATAAAATCATAGGGAAGGAAATGGCAAACCACTCCAGTATCTTTGCCAACCCCCCCCCAAATATGGGATCTGACAAAGAGATGGACATGACAGAACAACAATAAATGCTTATTGACTGAGTGACTTTCATGAAGACAAAAAGTACCATATGTGAGCATATCAGTGAACTATGCAGTCCAATACTATTTTCTGACAATAGAAGCCAAGAGAGAGATCTTAGTCTTTGAGGTTGATCTATAAACTATTTGGTTTTAGAACATGCTTCACTTCCTAATTAGCCTTTTTTTTAGAAGTCTTCCATTGAGTTATCCAAAATCTCTCTTTGAACTTTTTGTATTTTCAGCTTTCTTTGGGGAAAGCAAGTTCTGCAATTTGCTCTCCACTGTGCTTAGTGCTAATTATTCTTACTTGTCCTCAAATGACCTCTTTTCTCATTTGGGTACCTCCCACCTGATAGCATAAGATTGTATAAATGGGTACAATCCATTTACACTTTAGGTGCCTGAATACTTAGTGAAATGCTTCTCAGACTCCTGTTTGAACTAATGATATACCTATAAAAGTGGTTTTGTCATCGTGAGGCTTTAAATCATTCTTTTCTGGCTATCAATTACATCAGTCTTAAGGTGTAGGGATCACAGTGCCAGGTTTGGACTACAAGATCACGATCTTCTATGTAGGTTAACATTGTGCTATCAATGTCTTGCCTAATGATACCCAATGTTTTTTCTGGCCTTTTTGATTATAGGAACACATTGGGTTGATATTTTCAGTTAATTGTCTGTAAGGATTCTCAGAGGTAAACCCTGTTGATAGAGCTCGGTGCTCAGAATGTATGGTGTAGTGGGAAGAGTGTAGGTTCTGAAATGGAGTTTGAATCCCGCCCCTGATACCTTTTAGCTTGTGGGCATGGACAAAACAATTAACCTCTCTGAACCTCAGTTTCCATATCTGTAAAATGTTATACTTTCTTTAGTATGGGTTCTTAAGTTGGTGTCTGTGAACTTGGTTTTTAAAAAATTGATAACTGTATGCCAATATAGTGGGTTTCCTTTTTTCTCTTCTATTTTATGTATTCTAACATATTATTCTGAGAAGGGGGTCCATGGGCTTCATCAGACTGCTATAGAGGTCCATCACACACACACACTAGCAAATGATGACAAAAAAAAGTTAAGAACCCTTGTCTTAGGGGGCTGTTGTGGTGATAAGCCCTTTCAAAACTTTAAAGTCCTATATGAATGTCATCTATTCCCTGATGCTTAATTACAATTTACAGTCTATTTTATAGATGCCAAGATTATTTTTAGTTGTTTGTGGACAAGGGATTTTGGTTTCTTTTGCCTTTTGCGCATACAAGTTGAACCTGCTTTTAATATTGATGTTCAATATTCAATTGATATTCAATTAGTGTTGATAGAAGTATCTAACGAATAGGATTGACACTTCTTTAAATTTTCCACATACTCGGACAGATTGGTAGCTCATACTTTGGTTCAGGGTTTTGCTTCTTTTCCTGAAAAGAAAAATGACTGCTGGAATTCTCCAGTGTCCCAGGAAAATTCTGAAATGCAATATGTGAAGGGACTCATTGTTTCAATTTATGAGCATCTGTATTTATGCTGCCTGGTATATATGGTTCTTAGACATGAAAGGTGAAGGGCATAATCATATTTTCCCCCCTAGAAATAACTGAAAAAGACCCCAGAGACCATTCACTGCAAGCCCTCTCATTTTATAGATGGAGAAGCTGTGTCCTATGGAGTTTAAAAGACTTGTTCGAGGTCACACAGATAGAAAGTGTCAGACGCAGTATTTGAGCCCATGACCTCTGCAGAGCTAGTGCTATTTCCATCATACCAGGTTGCTTATTCCTATTTGTCTATGGCCGCTCAAGGAGGCAGCTAGGCAGCTCAGTGGCTAGAGCTTTACACTCAGAGTTAGGAAGACCTGTGTTCAAATCCTGCCTCAGACACTTACTAGCTGTGTAGTCCTGGGCAAGTCACATCACATTGGTTTGCCTTACTCCACTAAAGAAGGAAATGGCAAATCACTCCAGTATCTTTCCAAGAAAACCCCATGGACAGTGTGGTTCAGAGGGTCACAAAGAATTAGACATAACTGAACAACTGAACGACATGGCCACTCAACATGTAAAGTTTTTTTTTACCATTTAGATATTAAAATAAAATGTTTTCTAGGATTTATTATTTGTGTTGATTTTTTAATTGTTAGAAAAAAGGTGGACTAGTCATATTTCAAGAACAGCTAGGTGCTGCAGTGGATAGAGTGCCAGGCCTGAAGTTAGGAATATATCTTCCTGAGTTCAGATTCTGTTTCAGACTCTTACTAGATGTGTGACCCTGGGTAAGTCACTTGATCCTATTTGCCTCAGTAAAAAGAGCTGGAGAAGGAAATGGGAAACCATTATAGTGTCTTTGCCAAGAAAACCCCAAATGGGGTCATGAAGAGTTTGGACACTGCTGAAAAGTGACTATACAACAACAAAAAAAGTTATATTTCAGGATGCCCTTCGGCAGCAGAAGAGAAACTCTTTCCAAACAGAGGTCATTTCCAGTTCATTATAAAAGGAAGCAAAGGATACAGATTGTCTATTTATTTTTTAAAGTGGGGGTCAGGAGCTCAAAATTGAGCAGCTACTTTATAAGCTACAATAAAAACATTTTGATGATAAAAGATGAAGTTTTTGAATATTAAGATTGAAGGGAGGGAAAGAGAGTGAGAAAAATGGAGGAAGGGAGAGGGGGAAGGAGGGATAGAGACAGAGAGGGAGAGAGAGGGATGGAGGGAGAAAGAAGGGGATGGAAAAAGAGAGGGTAGGAAAGAAAGAGGAATAGGGGAGAGGGAGGGAAGGATGGAGGGAAAATGAAAGAGGAATGAGAAAGAGAGAGAGAGAGAGAGAGAGAGAGAATGAGAGAGAGAATTGGACAGCTGTATACACAAGGATAAATCTGCACTGTTTTGTAGACCTCTTCTGTGGTATAAAAGGAGGTACAGATAGGATTTCCCCAAACGGTACTTTCATATGTGCAGGAAATGTGTTACCTTTTAAAATTAAATGCATATTGTTTAATTTCCTCCCAAGTGTGGACACCAGTTCAAGCTAGTTGTCTTTCTTCCCTTAGCCAACATATACATTTATCTCCTCTGGTATCAATTCAGTGTTAAAATTTTGAAAATAGTGGTTCAAGAAAGAAGCTTTCCTAACACTAGTGAGCCAACTAAAGAAGTAGAGAGCCCCCCAAATTCTGTGAAATAAATGTGTGTTTCCTTCCCAGGAAAGAGTGGATTTCTTAAGGAGTATGGGAGCTATAAGGAACTAACCTTAGTAGAAGTGAGATTATTCTACCACCAGGACTGGAGCAAATAGTCCATTTAGTTACCAAAGGGCAGAAGTGAATTGAGGATTTAATTGCACATAAAAGTTTTCTCCCTTCCTCAGCAAGTTTTCTTCTTACAGAGCCATGGGAGAGATCTGTGCTTCTAACAGGGAAGGCTTGGCAGGAGGATTCCCTATTACCTAGCTTACCTGGTTATGAGTAGAGAGGGTGTTATGTACCACACTAATGGATCCTGGCTCAAAGACTTGGTTTTTTTTTGCTCTTCTGTTTATTGGGTCTACTTTGTAAACTATGTGCTTGTGTTTTTCCACCCAGTAGGCCATCTGGTATCATTTAAAGGAACCAGTTCCTTTATATATTATTTGAGTAAATAATTTCTCTACAATTTTGTTGTTGTTGAGTCGTTTTCCAGTCATGTTCAACTCTTTGTGACCCCATTTGGGGTTTTCTTGGCAAAGATACTGGAGTGGGTTGTCATTTCCTTCCCCAACTCATTTTACCAATGAGGAGACTGAAGCAAACAGGGTTAAGTGACTTGCCCAGGGTCACACAGTGTCTGAGGCCAGATTTGAACTCAGGAGGATGAGTCTTCCTGCCACTCTAGAGTGCCAGACCTGGCACTCTATCCTCTGTGCCACTGAGCTGTTCTACAAAGTTTTCTTTATTGACAGATATCTGTTGGAAGATACTTTTGCTCATTTCTTGAGAAAATAAGTACCAAGTTGCATTTTAGCAATAATGTTATATCTGACTGAAAAGTAGGCCTTGAAGGATTAATTTTCTGTGTATATTTAAGCCTTTTGCATAAAAAGTATAGCATGGCTATCAGGTAGATTAGTTCCCCAAATTTGTTAGATAATACTTTATATCTAATATTTTCCTAAGTATTATAGGATTGCAAAGTAAGGAGATGATCCCAGCACTTGAGGAATATAAAATCTTGTCCTCCTCCTCCTCATCCCTATGCTTTTTATTGAGTACCTTCAGATTCCATCCCTATACTAGCTACCCTTATATTTGCACAGTTTAGCCGAGACATAGTTCATGCCCTGGAGAGAAATACAGTGAATGGATCCAGATTTATGCAATAAAGCAATATGCAAATTAAGAGATATAGAAATAAGGCAGAACAATCTATAAAAGGATGAACAGATCCAGATTTATAAAAACAAAGAAATATACAAATTAAGTGATACAGAAAAGACAGAACAATCTATAAAAGTATGGAGAGTGAATGAAACTTTACAGTATTGGATTTGAGGGAGGAACTGGTTCATGAATGCTTCTCCTTGTAGAATCCAATGCAGTAAATATTCTCTAGGGACCAATTACAAGGCACTACATAAGGGGAGGCTGAGCCAGGCAGTAAGCTTTATCTTTGGGGGTAGCAGTTATCTCCTGACTCACTGGTTTCCTCTCTGCAATTTATAGTCAGAGAATTGTCTAGAGTATGCTAAGAGACTTGCCTTGGATTACCAGTTTGTGTTGCCAGCAGGGACTTGAGTCTTCCTAGCTTCCAGGCTAGGTCTTGTCAGTTATGCCCTATTGCTTCTCATGGGGATACTATAAATTTTATTGGTTATGATAATTTCTTTTGGCCAGTAACAGAGGCCTTTTAATCCTTGTCCCTCTAATCATCTTCTGAGTTGATTATCCTTAGTCCAATTTGCCTCAAAATGAGAGCACTTTATAAACTGTCAATTGCTATAAATTTTAGCCTTTATCAGTGTAGGCTGCTCGTCTGCCTGTATGCAAGTAGGCCTATTTCACAGAAACGTTGGATCTCAGACTTTGAAGGTTTTCTTGACTAAACCATCACTTATCTGAATCTTCACTACTACACTCCACAACAAATGATCTATCCAGTTAATTGGGGGGGGGGGGGTCCATTATATCCCGAGGCATCTCATTCCAGTGCTTCTGTTGTTTTTCAATTTTTAGTTATTTCCAACTCTGTGACCCCCCACTTGGGGTTTTTAAGGCAAAGATACTGGATTGATTTTCCATTTAGTTCTCCATTGCTGTTGTTCATCCTTCATTCTCAAAGAAGACCAATGACGTCAGAAGGGTGATATCTTGAGTTGCAAGTGAATTGGATTTCAGTGAGGCAGGGCTGTGCCAAGTTATCAACCTCACTCTCTCTTCCAAAGTCATTGGAGTATAGTGGCAGGACATAGGTCTGGATGACTGGCAAAATGATCCACAATGCAAAGGGAGACCTTGGCCTTCTTAAGCTAAGGTCTTTCCCAGTTTTTGGTTTGTCTGAAGCAACACCCATTCAGTAGTTAAAGGCTCATTTTACAGATGAGGAAATTGAGGCAAACAGGGTTAAGTGACTTGCCCAGAGTTACATAGGTAGTGTCTGAGGTCAGATTTTGAACTCATGAAGATGAGTCTTCTTGACTCCAGTCCTGGCACTCTATCCACATTCCATGCTTATACACTTCTGATTGCCAAGAAAATTTTATTTACATCAAGCCAAAATTTGCCTGCCTGAAACCTCCACCCACTAGTCTAAGCTTTGCCCTCTGGAGCAAAACAAATCGAATCTCTCTTCTACATAACAACTTTTCAGATAATTGAAGACAGATAGTATGATGCCCCCAAGTTTTTTCTCTTCAAGGAAGAGCTGGATAACTTACTCTCTAGAAAGCTGTAGAAGTAAATCTTGTGCTGGACAGGTAGTTAAATTAGATGTCCCCTAAGACTCTGTCCATCTCTGAGTTGCTGTTATTCTAATCCTACTGTGGGCAATAGCTAATTAATACATGTAGCCTGCAATTGCATTCACATCAAAAAGCACAACATTTGTTGGGTTAGAATTGGGCTGTAGTGAAGGATATGATCTTTCACGAAACCTCACATCTGAGGGTGACCTTGAAGGTCATCTGAGTCCAGCTCCAACTTGACCAAGGATCCCCTCTAAGTAATTTTTTTTTTTTGCTTTTTTTTTTTGGAGGGGGAAGGTAGGGCAACTGGGGTTAAGTAACTTGCCCAAGGTCATATGGCTAGTTTTTTGTGTTAAGTGTCTGAGGCTGCATTTGAACTCAGGTTCTCCTGACTAGCTGCCCCTCCCTCTAAGTAATTTTTAACAGGTCTGGAGTTAGGAAGACTTGAATTCAAATTCAGCCTCAGATACTAGCTATGTGATTCTGGGCAAGTCCTTAGCCTCTGTTTGCTTCAGTTCCTCATCTGTAAAATGGGGACACACTGGAAAAGCAAATGGCAAACCACTCCAGTATCTTTGCCAAGGAAACCCCATAGATAAAAAAGTCCATGGGGTCATATAGAGTAGGAAGCCACTGAATGACTGAATAACAACAAGAGGTTCCTGAAGCTCTTTCATGGGGCCCATGAAGTTAAAATTAATTCTTATAATAATATTAGGATGTTTTAATTTCTAATACATTAAATATCAGTAGATATAACCCATATAGACAAAAGTTCTTTTGTACTTTCAATCATTTTCAAGAGTATAAAGGAGACCCAAGACTAAAAAAGTCTGAGCACCACCAGATCAGATGATTTCAAAGATCACTTTCAATTGGCACAATTATGTATTCTTGTGGCTGTGGTCTGGGGGATGTAGCACCCGCTTTTTTTATCTTCTGCTTTTTTCCTTTTAATAGCAGCCACATGGAATCCAGCTAAAAAATAACTTAACTATGAATATTGAGAATTTGAGAATAATAGATGCTATACTGATAAGCAATCAGTTACATTAATTAAATATGGAGCACCAGTTTGTCTAGTTTAAGAAGCAGATCTGACTAAAGATCTGGGTATATATCCAGTCACCTAATTCCAATCTGTTTCTGATCTCTGATCTTTCTGTCACCAATTCCCTAAGAAGTCTGATTGTTTTTGGTTCCAGTATGTTTTCCCCTGTTACAAAAAGAAAAACAAAACACCCAACAACTCGACATCAACTCTTTCCCTTAGCTAACAGATAATGTTTCTGACCTAAAGCTTCTGTCTTTTCTCTTTCTGTATTGCCATATAGAACTCATTTCCCCTTAATCTATCGTTTGTTAGGACCCAGAGCTGAAAATTAGCCCTCAAAAGTTAATCCTGCAATTCAGAGATGTTGCCATCAGGTGGCAGTGAGGTTTCTGACATGTGGTCTGAGCTTGTATGCCAGCCAGATTTTTTAACCATTAATTTTTCAAACTTTAGAGGAAATACATGGCAACAACAACAAAAACACCTTATTCATTATATAGCCAGATTAGCAGATATTTATTATTATTAGAATTAGATATCATTCAGTAGGGTTCAGAATCAGAACAGAAAATACTTTTCTCCCCTTCTATAAAAAAATCAGTGTCTCTCTACCCGGGATGCTAAGTGATTGCTGCACTTTGAATAAAGTCATAACAGGGATAGAAGGACAGTTAAATTTTCATCATCATAATGACGTTTTGAATTAGCAGATGGAAATTAATTTTGTTCTTTTTGCTTTTGGGGGGGGGAAGGCAGGGCAATTGGGGTTAAGTGACTTGCCTAAGGTCACACAGTTGGCAAGTGTTAAGTGACTGAGGCCGGACTTGAACTCAGGTCCTCCTGACTCCAGGGCCGGTGCTCTATTTACTGTGCCACCTACCGCCCCAGCAGATAGAAATTCTTAACCACAAAAGTAACAGGGACTGTACCCCACCTCTACATTTCTTTATGCTCAGGACTAAAGCAGAGCACCCTAAGGTAAGTGTCACTGTTAATCTCTCCATTCCCTTTCCTTACCCCAAGATGGACTAGCTATATTGGCAATTGAGGGGATACAAAAAAAATTAAACGGTAATATTGAGAAACAGATGCTGTATTAATACTGCTGGTTGTTGTTTTCTGTCATTAGTCAGTAGCAATACTTTGCCTTGAGTTCATTGTCAGACTAAAAAAAAAGCCCCCAAATAACCAGGAAGCTTTTTTTTTTCTTTTTAAAACTTTCAGATAAGCAAGTAGTCACTAAGCTTTACTTTTCCCTTTTTACTTTGAAAACTTTACTACCCTTTAAGACTGGGCTGTTATAGAAAGATGTAGGCCATCGGCCAAATTGTAATCTCTGGTGACTGGGGTTTTAAAACAAGTGGAAATTCTGACAGTTTGTGCAGATGCCTGTTTATATAAAAAACCTGGTGGAGGGCCAAAAGTTCAAGCAGACAGTAATGGTCATGATCTAAAAACAGGCTGTATCTGTACAGGAGTTGGACTTACCCATAAGCTTTTAAAACTTGGCTGCATGAAATTTTCTGCAACTTTTTTTTTTATGCTCCTACCTCCCTTTTTTGGGGTATGCGTTGGGGTGGATGGGAGAGGGAGTTCCAAGATTAGCTTATTGCTATTTACTTTACCTCCTCTGAAAACCCACAGCAGTAGCATCAGATATGACTTGGCTGAAACCATAAAATTACTGAATCTGTAAGAACTTCAGATAATCTTGAGTAAGCAGAACCATTGAGAATTTAATGAATTCTTCCTCTGGCAGATGAACTTAAAAAAAAAAAAGAATCAAAACCTCAAACTTGACAAGCTAGATTAATTTTTGTTTTGACTGATTAAGAGCAGTGCTGCTTTAGATTCCTCACCTTAACTACTTTCTTTGCTCTGTGTATGTATGCATGCATGCATGTATGTATGTGTGTGTGTATGTGAATGTCTCCAATGTGTGACCATATTCTTCCGCCACATGGCTGCACTTGCATGTGTCTTCTGAACAGAGAGATTAATTAACTGTAGAGTGCTGAAGGCATCCAGGGAGTTACCACACGAGGTTCTGGAGGAGATTTAGGAAATTTATTTCCAAAATAGAGAGTGTGGAGGTTCCATGGGCCAGACTTTTATGTGTTTGGAATATGTGGGTTTTTTTTTTCTTTAAAACAAAATTCTCCTATTTAAATACCTTGCTTGTTTTCTTTCTTTACTGAGGAAGCTTTTCTTATGACCAAATCAGTTATCTATTTATGGATTATCCACAGGAAAAAAAAATTGTAATTCTAGACTCTTTCCCCCTTTACCTCTGGGACAGTCTTGACTGTCAATTTCCCATACCCCCACACCCACTATATGATAAGGACTTCAAACTAATTTTAACAATAGACAAAGGAAGCATAATTAGGAAGACAAATCCATTGCAAAAAAAAATCATAGCATACATTCTATAGCCAAATATGGATAATTTTTGTATTACATACACATTGCTAATTATTCATTAGCATTAATAAATAAGAATGATCTTCATGTCCTAGGTTCAAACAGTGAACTTGTTGACAAATTTGTTTTTCTCTCCTGAGAGTATTTCCCTTGGTCTGCTGCAGTGGGAGAAGTGAAAGGAGCATCTGGCTCTTTGGAGTGGATGGAAAGGCATGGTGTGACAGGAAATGGGGGGAGGGAAGGGGAAAGAAGGACTGGGGAAATGGAGAGACTAGGAGAGGGGAAGCACCCAAGGAGAGAAATGTTTGTGGTTGTCAGCCAGTGGAAGGAGTCATCACCCTTCCTTTGACCTTATTCTCTGCCACCCAGCCCTTCATTATCATTTGTACCACCGTTTGATACTTTGAGCCAAGAACTTTCCGAATGGTTTTTCACCTTCTGGTCATCTGGTCATGACCTTGACTGAGTACTTCAGTCAGAGTTAAGTGGCTGTAGACTGAAGTTTCAATGTCCTTATGGGTCAGCACACTCATCAATCTGACAGTGACCCCTTTCCATTTCCTTATAGGGTCAGAATGTTTGTAATTTAGTATTCATTCCGCACTTTAGGACTTGCTGAACATAATTTATAACTATGGCTTCTGACTTCAGGAAGCTTTTATTTCTACTATTAAGACATTTGTCCTTTCTGAGTAGAAAAATGAGGAGCCAAAAAGATTCTCTCATCTTCAGTTTAAGCATAAGTTTTTTGATACTGGGGAATGAGCCCAGGAGATCTAGCCTGTACTGTTTAATAACCATTACCCTGAGCAAATAATCTTACCTTTCTTGAGTTCAGTTTCTTCATCTTTTGGAAGAAAATGAGAAGTCTAGGTTACATGCTCTCTAAGATTTTTTCCTAGCTCTAAAAGTTCTGTGAACTCTCTGTTTACATACACCTCATTTGTCTAGTGACCATCCTGTTCTATTCTCTAGGGTCCTGCTTTTATGGGTAAGCTTGTGTTATTTTGCAGTATTTCTTAGATCAAGTTGCTTCAGTCATATGTGCTTTGCATAATATGGTTGGTAAAGAACTTATCTGACATTTTAACTTACTGGATTGGTACACTACTTAACTTAGTTAGTCTTCTTCCATTAACTTCTGGTCACTATTATATCAGCCCCTTCAAGCCCGCTGGGATCTTTTGCTATCTTTCCACTGACCAACAGTCCAACGTGCAGTTGTCAGATTAATACTCCTAAAGTACTTCTTTCATCTTCCTTCATATAAATTCCTCAGTAACCTAATAATAACCTGTTTCTTACTTCATCAAGCCAAGACCCTTCTGCCTAGAATTTAAGACCCTCCAAAATCTTGTTCCATTTAGCCACCCCATTTATTCCCCAACAAGAATCCTCTCTTTGCTTCCCTTCTCATAAGAGGCACATATGCCCATCTTTAAGACTTTCCTCTTGCCATTCCAGCAAGAGTTATCTTAGGTGAGTTGAAGTAGCACTAGATTTGAAGTCAGAAACCCTCGTATGAGTCCTGGCTCTGCCACTTGCTAGCTATGTGACCCTGGGAAATTAAAATTTCATTTCTCCATGCCTCATTTTCCTTACATGTAAAATTAGGGTAACAACCATAATACCTTCTTTATAGGGTAGTGGGTACAGTGCTACATAAACTATTATAATTATTCCCCCTGCTGATCCATCCCAGCCAAAGTTTCACTTTTTTTTGTGAAGCGTTTCCCGTATGGGCTCCCAATTCTGAACTCCTATTACACTTCTTTCAGGGCTCCCTATCTTAGCATTTAATTGTTCCATGTGTGTTAGTCTTGTTTCTTCCTTCAGACTATCAATACCATAGGGGTAAAAAACATGCCTTGGTTGTGCCTCCTTTGTATTCCCCACAGTAACTTGTCCAAGGTCACTTAGATATTAAGTGTTTGAGGAGGGATTTGAACTAGGTCCTCTGAATCTAGAGCCAGTGTTCTTTTCATTGTATCACCTTGCTTTCCTTTATTGATGAGGCAGCTGAGGACCAGGGAGGTTCAGTAAGTTTTCCAAGGTTGGTAAGCATTTGAGGTAGGATTTGAACACAGGTCCTTTTAATCCAGGGCTAACATTGTACTGGGAATGACTCCTATTACAAATGAGGAAACTCAGACCCAGGGAAGTTAAGTGACTTGCCCAAGGTCCCAAAGTGGTAATCAAATACAAAATAGAGTCCTTGACCTCCACAGCCTGTACTTTTTCCACATTGTCCATATTGTTTATCCTCAGATGAGTCGTGTATAACTTGGGTGCTTCTTGATTCATTACTGATTTTTTAGTAATTTTTCTTGACAGACCTACACAAGTCATAGAACTGGCATGTTAATTTTATTTTTTTCCTAAGCCTTTTGAGCAAAGATTTGAAAAGAATAATAAAGAACACAAAAGAACATATGGGTTTGTGCTTTGGGCCTATTGGAAGGTATAAATCTTTAGTCCTTCCCTATTCTCTCTTTTGACCTCTAATATCACATCTCTAGCTGCTTTATAAACAATTATATCTCCATATGTGTATATATATGTGTACATACACATATATAAACATATCTATGTATTACACACACACACCCATATACATATATTGCCCAGTAGGTATCTCAAACTCAGTTGGTCCAAAATGAAACTCATTATAATTCCCCCTAAAACTTCCTGCCTCTCCTACTATTACTGTTACTGGAGAGAGCAACACCATCTTCCCAATCCCTCAGGCTTATAACCTCAGAATCATCCTGGATTCCTCACTGTCTCTTACTCTCCTATCTAAGCTGTTTTCTTTTTTTCTTAGTAGTATTTTAATTTTTTTCCAATTGCATGTAAAGATAGTTTTCAACATGCATTTTTGTAAAATTTTGAGTTCCAATTTTTTCTTCTTCCCTTCTTTCTTTCTCCCTTCCCTAAGACACCAAGAAACCTGATATAGGTTATACATGTACAGTCATGTTAAATATATTTCGACATCAGTCATGTTGTGAAAGAAGAATCAGAACAAAAGGGAAAAACCACAAGAAAGAAAAGACAGACAAACAAAAAAGTGAAAATAGTATGCTTCAGTATTCAGACACCATAGACACTGTCTGGATGTGGTTAGTGTTTTCCATCATGAGTCTTTTGGAATTGTTTTCTAAACTGTTTTCAGACCTGTTGATTTTACGTTCTTTAAAGTCCTTCAAATACACCCCCTTTCTCTCCTCTGCCACTGCCACCACTTTAAAGTAGGCCCTCATCACTATTGCAATAACCTCCTGCTGGGTCTGCCTGTCTGGAGTCTCTTCCCGCCCCAATCCATCCTCCATTCTTCTAAAGCACAGGTCCATGCCACTCCCCTTCTCAATAAACTTCAGTGATGCCCTGTTGCTTCCAGGATCAAATGAAAACTATTCTGTTTGGTATCCAAAGTCTTTCATATCCTAGTTGCCTCTTGCTTTTCTGTCCTTCACACACCTTTCTCCCTAACATAGACTTCTTGATCTGGTCACATTGGCCTCCTGGCTTTTCTACAGGTAAGACACTCAACCTTTTAGCATTTTCTCTGATTGTCCTCCTCGCCTGGAACACTTTTTCTCCTCCTCTCTGACGGCTCACCATCCTAGCTTCTTTTAAGTTCCAACTAGGAACTCAACCTTCCCTAAACCCTCTTAATTCTGTGCCTTTTCTCTGTCAATTATTTCCTATTTATCCTGTATGTGGTTTGTTTTATATGTGTTTCTTTGCATGTTGTCTTATCCATTAAATTGTAAGCTCCTTGAGGGCAGGGCAATCTTTTTGCCTCCGTGTGTGTGTGTGTGTGTGTGTGTGTGTGTGTAGATAGAAATATAGACACAATGAAAAGAACATTTGGTCTAGATTCAGAGGACCTAGCTCAAATGCTCAATAATAACTTAATATCTCTGTAGCATCTATTAGGTTGACTTGACAAGGTTTATTTCTCTCAGGAGGGATTGTAAGGGGAAAAGGAGCATTCCAGGCATGGTTTACACAGCCTATAGAAAGGCACAGAGATGGAAAATGGAATGTTAGGAGTAGCAAGCCCTCAGTTATGTACTGTAGCGTGTTGTCCAGTTTACTTAGAATGTAGAGTGCATCAAGAGCAGTTATTTGGAATAAGTTTAGAAAGGTAATTCGAGGGGCGGCTAGGTGGCGCAGTGAATAGAGCGCTGGCCCTGGAATCAGAAGGACCTGAGTTCGGAGCTGGCCTCTGACACTTATTCCATACAAACAAAAAAAACCTAGCCGTGTAACCTTGGGCAAGTTACTTAACCCCAATTGCCCTAAAGGGGCGGCTAGGAGGCGCAGTGAGTAAGAGCTCCGGCCTCGGAGTTGGGATGACCCGAGATCAGATCTGGCCTCAGAAAATGAGCACCCACAAATAAATAATAATGACTAGCCGTGTAACCTTGAGCAAGTTACTTAACCCCAATTGCTTTAAAAAAAAAAAAAGAAAGGTAATTCGGAGCCAGATTGTGGAGGGTTTTAAATGTTAGGCTGGAGCTTGTAACATTATCATAAAGGCAATTGGAAGCTGCTAACACTTTTTAAGGAAAGGAATGACGTGGACAGATGTGTTCTCTAGGATGATTAATTTTCTAGCTCTTTAGATGGTGGATGAGAGATGGAGAGAGACTCACAAACAGGGAAAAAAAGTAGGGGACCCTGAATGTGGTTTGAAGGCAGCTAGGTGGCATATGAGTGAAAAGTCTGTAGTCAGGAAGACCCAAGTTCAAATCTGGCCTCAGACAACTCACTAGCTGTGTGAACCTGGGCATGTCACTTAACCCTGTTTGCCTCAGTTTCTTTGTCAACAAAATGGGGATAATAATAGTACCTACTTCCCAGGGTGTTGTGAGGATCAAATGGGATAATAATTATGAGTGCTTAGCACAATAGCCATCCTCACCCTCATTCTCATCACCACCATAGTCGTCGTCGTCGTCGTCGTTGTCATCATCATCATCATCATCATCATCATCATCATCATCATCATCAGACTTGATGTAAAATAATCCTTTATCCTTTCTCGCCCTTCTCAGCATCTGGCACAGTGTTCCACACAGACATTTAATAAATGTCAGAGTGTCTTTTCTTAAGGAGCTTGCCAATTAATTTGAGACAAAAAATGGTAGAGCAGCATGGGAACAAATATAGAAAAATCCTGAAACTGGTACCAACTGGTCATACAAAAAAAAAAAGGAGAGGAGAGGTTCTGAGGAGATGGAGTTAGAAAATGATCAGTGTAGGCCTTATCATTAAATAAATAATTTCTACAAATAATGAGTTTATTAAAATTAAATTTTATGTTTATTTTTAGTTTACATCATTCATTTTCACAAGATTTTGAGTTACAAATTTTCTCCCCATCTTTCCCCTACCCACCACCCCAAAACAGCAGTCTCACTGTATACCCCCTCCCCCAAACTGCCCTGTCCTAGATCCTCCCCCATACCCCCTTTGACTTTCCAGTAGGGCAAGATGGATCTCTATGCCCCAGTGCCTGTATATCATATTTCCCAGTTGCATGTAAAATAATAATTATATATATAATTTTTTGAACATTTGATTTTAAAACTTTGAATTCCAGAGTCTTTCCTTCCTCTCTCGTCACCCACCCTTACTGGGAAGATAAGCAATTTCATATAGGTTATACATGTGTAGCTAATGCAAAACATTTCCATAGTGGATATACTGTGAAAGACTGACTATATTTCCCTCTATCCTATATCACCCCCCCCACTTGTTCTGTTCTCTACTTTGACCCTGTCCCTTTTCAAAAGTGTGTGCTTCCAAATTCTTTTTTTTTTTTTTAAAGCAATTGGGGTTAAGTAACTTGCTCAAGGTTACACGGCTAGTCATTATTTATGCGTGGGTGCTCATTTTCTGAGGCCAGATCTGATCTCGGGTCATCCCAACTCCGAGTCCGGCGCTCTTACTCACTGCGCCTCCTAGCCGCCCCTTTAGGGCAATTGGGGTTAAGTAACTTGCCCAAGGTTACACGGCTAGGTTTTTTTTGTTTGTGTGGATTAAGTGTCGGAGGCCGGCTCCGAACTCAGGTCCTTCTGATTCCAGGGCCGGCGCTCTATTCACTGCGCCACCTAGCCGCCCCCCTTTTTTTTTTTATATTTTATTTTTATGTCACATAAATTCCTCCAAGTACCTTTTTCTTTATTTTTCTTTTTTGTTGCTTTTTTGGTTTTTGGTGAGGCAGTTAGGGTTAAGTGACTTGCCTAGGGTCACATAGCTAGTAAGTGTCAAGTGTCTGAGGCTGGATTTGAACTCAGGTCCTCCTGACTTCAGGGCTGGTGCTCTATCCACTGTGCCGCCTAGCTGCCCCTATGTGCTTCCAAATTCTCTCCCCCCTCCAACCTGTCCTCCTCTCCATCATCCTCCTTCTCATCCCCTTCCCCTCTACTCTCCTGTAAGGTGAGATACCCTATTTAGTACGTATGTCATTCCCTCCCTAAGCCAAATTCAATGAGAGTAGGTTTGACCCATTCCCTTTTGCCTTGTGTTTTTCCCCTCCATTGTAACCATTTTCACTTGCCTCTTTTATATGAGATAATTTACCCCATTCTGTCTCTCCCCATATCCTCTCATTATATTCTTCTCTCACCTCTCAATTTCACCTTTTAAGTATCATCCCTTCCTATTCAATTGATCCTGTGCCCTTTGTCTATGTATACCTGTACACATATATACACACACTCACATATGTATTCATATTCCCATATACCCTCCTATATAAGCATATATGTATGTATATGTGTATGTATGTATAAATGTATATATATAAATATATATATTTATATTCCCTTCAACTATTTTCATACTGAGAAAAGTTTCATCAGTTACAATGATCGTTTTTCCATGTAGGAATGTAAATAGTTCAACTTTGATAAGTTCCTTTTGATTTCTTTTCCCTCTTTACTTTCTCATGCTTCTCTTGCTTCTTGTATTTGAGTGTCAGATTTTCTATTCAGCTCTGGTTTTTTCATCAAGAATGCTTGAAAGTCCTCTATTCCATTGAATGACAATATTTTCCCCTGAAATATGATAGATACTCACTTTTGCTGAGTAGGTGATTCTTGGTTTTAATCCCAGCTCCTTTGACCTCCAGAATATCATATTCCAAGCCCTTCTATCCCTCAGTGTGGAAGCTGCCAGATCCTGTGTTATCCTGATTGTATTTCACAATATTGAAATTGTTTCTTCCCGGCTGCTTGTAATGTTTTCTCCTTGATCTGGGAGCTCCAGAACCTGGCTATAATATTCCTAGGAGTTTTCTTTTGGGGATCTCTTTCAGGAGGTGATTGGTGGATTCTTTCAACCTCTATTTTGCCCTCTGATTCTAAAACATCAGGGCAATTTTCCTGGAGAATTTCTTGAAGGATGATTTCTAGGTTCTTTTTTTGATCATGGCTTTCAGCTAGTCCAGTAATTTAAAAATTCTTTCTCCTGGATCTATTTTCCAGGTCAGTGTTTTTTCCAATGAAATATTTCACACTGCCTTCTATTTTTTCATTTGTTTGGATCTGTTTAATAAATAGTATCTTGATTTCTCATAGAATTATTAGCTTCCATTTGCTCCAGTCTAACTGAAGGAATTATTCTCTTCTGTGAACTTTTGAAATTTTTTTTCCATCTGGCAAATTAGGCTTTTTAAGGCATTCTTCTCCTCATTGGCTTTTGAGCCTCTTTTGCCATTTGAGTTAAGTCTGTTTTTTAAGGTGTTATTTTCTTCAGTCAGGTTGTTGACTCTCTTTTCATGATTCTCTTGCATCATTCTCATTTATCTTCCCAATTTTCCCCCCACTTCTCTTATTTGGTTTTCAAAATCCTTCTTAACCTCCTGTGTGGCCTATAACCAGTTCATATTTTTCTTTCTTTCTTTTTTCTTTTTGGAGGGCAATTGGGGTTAAGTAACTTGCCCAAGGTCACATGGCTAGGTTTTTGTTTGTGTGTGTTAAGTGTCTGAGGTCAGATACGAACTCAGGTCCTTCTGACTCCAGGGCCAGCGCTCTACTCACTGCAACACCTAGCTGCCCCCCAGTTCATATTTTTCTTGGAAGCTTTTGGTGCAGGAGTTCTGAATTTGTTGTATTCCTGCCATTCCATGCTTTGATCCTTTTTGTCCCCAAAAAAGGAATCCAAAGTCATATTGCTGTGCTTGCTTTGCTTACTTATGTTGCCACTCAATTACTTGACTTTTGAGCTTTTTTCCACAGTAGAACTCTGCTTCCAGAGAGGAGAGCTTTGTCCCAAATCACTGGTGTTTTTGTTAGTTGGGTGCCCTCTCTGCTGCCCCCACAAGCTCTGGCTCATTGTCACACACCCCAGGACCTCTACCCAAGACTGTGATCCAGATCCAGGCAGATTAAAGGAAGAGTGATTACCCCTCAGACTGGTTTCTTGGTTCCCCTACAATCTGCAGGCTGGGAGCTCTCAAGCATCCATGTGGTGGCACACCTCAGCTGCTTCTCCCTCCATGGGCAGAGGCTGGACCTCACTCCCAGATCCCCTGTTCCCAAAGTCCACAGTGACCTTTTTGCCTTTGGCATTTATGGGTTCATAATTCTGGAAACCACCACAGCTGATGGTGATCAACTCTCCTGAAGTCCCTCCAGCCACTGCTGGTTGAGGCTGCTCTGAAGCTAAAACCAAAGGCCCACAAGGTGCTGGGCTCTGCTCCCAGCCTATTGCAATGGACCCTTCCTGCTGGCCTGCTGGGCTGCCTTCAGTGGGAGAGTTGTTTCTTTCTGTCACTTTGTGGATTCTGTAGCCCTAAAAATTTATTTAGAGTCATTTTTTATAGGTATTTGAGGTGGTTATGGGGGGAGTACATGGATTTTTCCTACTTCTGGGCTGCCATCTTGGCTCTGCCCCCAATATTGAGTTTTTGAATGAGACTTTGGATCACTGGAAAAGTGGTAGCAGCAATGTAATTTACTGGTGTTGATCTTAGTACTTTTTTTCATCCCTCTGCTGATAGAGTGGTTTTATTATGACTTTTTTTAAGCCAGAGCTAGTATTTCATTGGAATAGGCAGCTCCTTGTCAAGAACTCCTTCAGCTAATCTGCATCATTTTCTCCTAACTTAGAAGTCTTAGAGAGATGCCCAGGGCATGAGTGGTTATTATTGTTGGTAAATAGAAGTGGAAAATGGGAGCTAATAAGCTGAGAAGCTTGTCCAGAGTCATATCTAACATGGGAAATAAAGCAAGGATTCAGCTCAGATATCTCCAAATTCCAACAGGAGTCCAGTGTGTCAGTGAAATGAAGCAGTACATGAGAACATGCTTTGAAAAAGTTAAGCTACATGAATGCTATGGATCAAAAGCTTCATCTGGTGCTTCCAAACTCTGCTGTATCATGAGAAAAATTACTTGAATCAAATTGCTGATTTTCACAGCTGGAGACAAAATAAAGTTTAGCCCTTTGACTCTTTTTGAGAGAAGCAAATGTTATGTGCATAATATTCATTTAATTTCTTAACTCCAGCGGGAAATAAATCTCTGAAAATATTTTGATCACTTTTTTCATAATGGTCTCAAAGGGACTATTTGGCTTCTGCACAGAAAAAAGAATATTTTGGCTCAAAATAGATCTTCTTCTTAATATTTTTAGAAACCCAAAACACTGTTCTTGCAGCAAAATTTCTTACTGCCATTTGGGTGGGTACTTAACTAAAAAACAGCACGTAATTATTTCAGAATCCTTTACCTAGTAATTCCTTTTACCTTTCTCTTTTTCTGGTGAATCTAAGTAGAATTTATCTTTTTATTTCCTGACTCATCTCTGGAGTATTTTTGTTAGGTCGATAGAAGGTAGGTGTAATTTCCATTTAGTAAATGAGGAAAACTGGGATACCATAATGATGATGAGGAGGAGGATGATTTGTTACTGTTGTTGTTCAGTTATTTGAGTCATGTTCAGCTCTTCGTGACTCCATTTGAAATTTTCTTTGGAAAGATACTGGAGTGGTTGGCCATTTCCTTCTCCAGTCCATTTTACAGATGAGAAAACTGAAGCAAATGGGGTTAAGTGACTTTCCCAAGGTCACACAGCTTTTAAGTATCTGAGGCCAGATTGGAGCTCAGGAGGATGAATCTTCTTGACTCTAGTGCACTATTCACTGTGCCATCTAGCTGCCCTGATGATGATGATAACTAACATTTGTATAATGCTTTAAGATTTGCAAAGCCCTTTACTTATATTATCTCATTTGATTCTCACATTAACTCTGTGAGGTGGGCACTATTATTCAACTTATTTTATAAAAGAAGAAACTGAGACTGAGAGATGTTAATTGATTTGCCCAGGGTCACACAACAAGCAAGTGTCCAAGGAGGATTTGCAATCCTTTCTAAATCCAGTACTCCATTCATTATAATACCTTTTTGCTTCTATGGCATTTCCAGGTCAATTAGCCTATTAATGAAAAGGGGATAGAACTCAGGTTTCATGACTTTAGAACTTCTTTCACAAAGATAGAACTAATACTAACAACAGCCTCCATTTTTATAGTGCTGTTAGATTTGCAAAGCACTTTAATGCACACTTCATCTGAACCTCGTGATAACCCCACTACAGGCATGATTATGCCCATTTTACAAATGAAAAACCTGAGGCTGAAAGAAGTTGAATGATTTACCTATGGTCACATCACTGGTAAGTTGGCATTTGAATATAGGTTTTCCATACTCTTCAGCCTTTCATGTCATCTGTTAAATAATAAGAGGGGGATACACTTGATAGTATAAAACAGGCTCATATATGACTTTGTGGTATAGCACAAAGTACTAATACCTGTTTTTTTTGTCCAGTTTGGTAGATTAATAACTAGATTGGTTTCTCTCATCTCAGTACTTTGCTGCAAGGCCCTCAAAAGGGAACCCTTGAAAAGAATTCCCAAGTACATGCCTTCCTTTGTTTCATGACAATTCTTGTGATCTAAAGCAGTTCTCTGTATGAGAGAATAATGTTATAATTGGTACCTAAAAAAATTTTTTTTCTGAATGTGAAAGACATTCTAAATTATTTAATGTACATTCCCATATTTATCTCCAAAGTATTCCTGTGAAGTAGATAGGTAGGTGTAATGTTAATGGGATTTAAGATCTTTCCTGTCCATTAATAGGCCTCAGGTGGAACCTATTAAGGGGAGCTTGCTTTGGGGATGCTTGCTTGTAGGAAGACTTTCACACCTTTTGGTAATTTCTAATTAGGCACTGAGTCATGAGGGTTGTGATGACCTCTGACTCTAAAAAGGGTATATATACGCTGAAGTTAGCATTTTGCTTTGGGGCTCACTCGGAAGTATTCTTGTGATTTGATCAGATGAGACTCTGGGTAGCCCTTAAGGATGTCCTCCCCTCATTTTGAAAAACCCAGATGTTGGTCCTTGTCTCTCTGGTAACTATGTATGTATTGCTTTGGGCAGACAGTTGGATCTGTGCTAATTTCTCAGATAGTCAGAAGCCTTGTCTGTTGGTCTTTATTACTTTGCTTGTATTTTCTCAATTTTCTTTGTTTGGATTTTCTCTCAGCTTCAGGGTGCTGATTTTCACCCTGAACTAATGTAATTTTAAAAAGATTGTTCACCTCTTGAACAGCTATCTTTTCCTAGTAAAGCAGATCTAAGAACCTGTGCTAGCAGCCCTCTTGGGTATGCCAGTGTGGTTGCTGCTACACTAGGTACCTTTCACATTTTAAAAATTGGGAATAGGATCTTAGATTTAGATCAGGAGGGGAACTTGGAGTTTGTGTGGCCCAATTACCTCATTGAGCAAACTGTGGACCAGAGAGGTGAGTTGTCATGGGCAGTAAGTGTCACAGTAAGATTTTGAATGCAAGTCATCTGATTCCAAATCCAGCTTTCTTTCCATTCTATCATGAATCTGATAATATGGTATCACATAGCAAACTGATGCTATAAGTTAGGTGTCATAACCAATAGTCCAGTGCTCCTTCCACAAATACAGAGGCACCACATTAGTGTCCTCGCTGATTGTCTGCCTACTTATGATTTTGATGTAGCAGTGGTGTGGTGTGAGTAGAGTGGGGGACCACTCCTCTTTGCCCCCTACCCTACTAATGACTCATTGCCTAGATGGATTTCACATTAAATATTCTCTGGGAAGCTGTGTAACAACATAGGTAATCTCTCTATCTTGCATGTATTTCTTAAAAAAATAATCCTCCTCCTATTGACTTCACTATATCTGTCAGTGACATTCCTCTTCATCCTTCCATGTTTGAAACATAATACCTGTGATTTTTCTTCCCTTGTATTCTCCCTTGTATCCTCTAGTTATTTGCTAAATTTGACAGACTCTGCCTCCTCAGTATCTTTTGAATCTGTCCATTCATCTCTATTCCCATCATCCATCCCATGTCCATGCAACAAGTGGCAAATTGGGTCCTCCAAATCTTTTGGTTGGTTTCATTCTGCTGGAGAACCTATTAACGTGGTACTAATTTTTCAGTTGTGAACCTTTGCTATGCCTTTGCAGGTCATTCAAGGAACATATACAAGGATAAGAGAAACTATGAACAAATACATTGAAGTATTTCCAAATTCACCAAGTTTATTTTTGTTGTGCACTGGACCTATGATTTCATTAATATGGGGAATTCCGGGTGAGGAAACTCCTTCCAAATTAGATTTAATACCTACTCTTATAGTTTCTAATTATAGTCTCTAAGAGTGGCCTGGGACAGGGAAAGGTTAAATGATTTGCCCAAAGTCACACAGAGGCATGTGTTAGAGGCAAGGTTTCAACCAAGGTCTTGAAGATTCCAAGGTCAGCCAGCTTTATAGACTCAATATGCTGTTTGTGGCCATTTTGACAATATTCTAGATTTGTTTGAAAAAGAACTACTTTAGAAAAAAAGTCTTTAAAAATGTGTGTTCTTAATATGGAAACAATATCATTAAACATGTTTCACTGTTACAAATTCTATTTACTTAAGGTTTGTTTTATATAGTAGGTGAGTTCACCAAACTCATTTAAAATAATGTGTTTTGAATTAAAGGGTCTGGTTGTAAAGACAGCAGCATTATTAGGTTTGTAAAATTATACAGGAGGCATTTTTCCATTATGTTGTAACTGCAGTGGGTTATAAAGGATACATATGGAGGATGCAACTTTGGCATTTTATTCCTCTTAAGGGAGAGAAAGGGAAATCCTCAGAAACGTTTACCTTTCAACAGAATTTCTCAGTTGTGTTTGGCTAGGGACCATCCTGTCTTCTTGTCTTCTGGATGGATTTGGGGACTAAGAAACTTGAAGGATCTGCCAGCTATAGATATAAATATAAGTTATATATAGAACTTGAATGAACTGCTAGATGTTAATATTGATTAGGGAGTAGCTAAGATATTATGAAGGAATTAGAGGAAACTGAACAGGCACTGGATCTGGCGTCAGGAAGACCCGAATTCAAATACAGGTACTCTGTATGACCCTGGACAAGTCACTTAACCTCTGTCTGCCTCAGTTTCCTCACTTGTAAAATGGGGTTAATATTATCACCTACCACTGCCACATAAAAGTCACTTTATAAATGCCCATTTCCTTCTTTTTCCCATGGCATTTAATACTTTGCTTGGCATTCAGTATTTGTCCCACTGAATTGTATCTATCAATAAGTTTGAAAAGGAGTCAGTAGCATGACCTTTCAAGTAGCTATCAGCAACTTTGAAAGTGTTTTTTCAGTCTTCCTTGCCAGAAAAGACTTGTTTCACCTCATTTTAACAAAGGAAGAAATTGCCTCAATTGAGGAATTTCCATTAACCCAGAGAGAAAGGTGGAGATTTTGATGCCTAATCATTTTACTGTGGGGATGCTTCCTCTCTTCCTTCTGAGAAGGAATTTCCTAAGTTCTTTCACCTCTATTTCCTTCACTTTATTCCATGCCTCCTTGCTTTTGCAAATATCAGACACAGACAAATGAAAAATTCTAAAAGGACATTTAGGTGAATTGGGTTTTGATCCTTTAAAAAAAGTTACTTTTTCTTATCTATCATCTTTTGGAGGACATGCCAAATACTTGCCAAATCTAGAGGTTTATGTCTTGTGATAGATGGTGACCAATTAAAAAGGAAAGTTTAAATCTTTAGCCAGAGTAACAGCTGTAAAAGAGACATTGTTTCGTGGATATGACAAATGAGAGTATAATTTACTTCTAAATTTTTGTAATATTCTTTTTTTGTTTTTTGGAGGGCAGTTGGGGTTAAGTGACTTGCCCAAGGTCACACAGCTAGTTTTTTGAGTGTGTTAAGTGTCTGAGGCCAGACTTGAACTAAGGTCCTCTTGACTCCAGGGCTGGTGCTCTATTCACTGTGCCACCTAGCCGCCCCTGTAATATTCTTAGTAGCTTTAAATTTAATATTTTTTCTGCATTAAAACATGGAGGAAACCCTCCAAAGATGAAGGAGAGCTAAAAAGGGAAGTGCTTTCTAATGTCAAACCTAATTTCTACCATCTTTGTGATGAGAAATGTTGAATTCTAAACTTGGGCAATGATTGATTGGAAAAGAGTCTGGATAATTAAAAAAAATTTATCGATAAAGTATGATTTTTTATGTATTTGTAGAATATTTGTGTCATCTTTCACAGAGGGAAAAACCATTTTATTCCTAAAATTTGTGGAGTGGATTGTTTGGCCACTTTTCAATCATGTCAGACTCTTGGCAAAGATAGTGGAGTGGTTTGCTATTTCCTTCTCCAGCACATTTTGCAGATGAGGAAACTGAGACAAAACAGGGACTTGTCCAGAATCACATAGCCAATAAGTGTCTGAGGCTAGATTTGAACTCAAGAAGATGAGTTTTCCTGAGTCTAGTCCTATCACCTTGTGTACACTGTGGACACAGTGTATAGAATGACAGATTAGAGACAGAGGACCTGGGTTTCAATCCTGGTTCAGTCACTTTTGACTTGTGTGCCCTTGAAAAAAAATCACCTCAGTTTGCTCATTGGCCTAGTATTGGCCAGTGACCAATTAGAGAAAATTGGCCTAGAGCATCATCTATAAAGCTATGATCCTAAATTGTATTTTTTGAGTCATGATGGGGAAAGATAGTTGGTGGTAGTGGATTGGGAGCTGACCTCAGGAGTAGCTAAATCCTAACCCGTCCGTTGAGCCATCCTAGCTATGTGACCCTGAGTGAATCACTTTATTTCTCTGGCTCCCTAAACAACTTAGGATATAAATTATAGACAAGGTACCAGTCCTAATGATTGAGAAATGTGTCCAGTGGGAGGTCCTTCAGACAAAATCCCTACTGCAATAAAATCCCCTACTCCAATGAAATCATAGGTTTAGTTAAAAAAAAATGAGAGGGGAAAATATGAGTTTTACTTCTCAGAAATGTGCTCACCAAAATTGTCTGGCTTTATTTATATATGTGTGTGTGTATTTTCTTGGCAAGCTCTTATACTCTTCTAGGAAATTGGTTACAGGGAGCTTATGTTAATTGGTGGTCATTGAGGTAGCAGAAAAGGAAGGAACTTATCACTTCTTCCACTTCTCATGTTATCCTAAAAGGAAAACAATACTTCACTGATTAAAAATTGGGGGGATTTTCCCAATTACTGTTAAGGTGACAGGAATTTAAAGGAATTTAAAGCAAAAGCTTCTCCTCTGAATATAAAACAGGCAAATGAACTTAAAAACTGTTAAACAGTAATGGATAAGAGAACCCCAGATTATGAGTGTACATGGAGAAAACCAATGTTGATTGTGTCGTGGATAGATGAGGGAATCAGTAAGAAGAGTACTATTCAGAGGGGAAAAAAATTCGTTCTGTGTTGGATCTAAGAGGGGGTATCCAGTTAGAGATATTTAGTAGGTAATTGGAAATCCAAGTATGAAGCTTGAGAGAAGGAGATCATGGAGAGAGAGATATATATCTGGGAGTCACCTTTATAGAGTTGAGAAGGGAAGGTGAAGTTGGAAAAGTTGATGAGGCCACTGATATTTTTTTAAATAATTAATTGTAAGACCATTCTTCCCTTCTTTATTTCCACCAAATCCCACTGAGATGTGGACTTAGTGAACAAAGAATTGTGCATCTCCTAATCTTAGTCATATAAGTGATTCCCTTTTAGACCATCTGAATTTTAATAAAGAAATGTTTTTTAAAAATAAAACTGAGATTCAAAAAACCCTAAGATTGGGAATCTTGTAAGATCATATGTATTATGGTAACAAGGTACAGATTTGGTTAAGGTAAGCTACATGCTCTAGTTTTACTAAAACTGTCCTGGTTTTTTTACTATCTTTACTGGAAGTTAGTGTCCTGGGATATATCTCAGGAAGGTTGTTCTGCTCAGAGAGCAAGATCACATGCAATCACTCAGTCAACATTTATTAATCACCTTCTGTGTGCCAGGCACAGTGCTAAGCAGTAGGGATATTAAGAAAGTGGTCTTTGATCTCCAGGAGCTCATAGTTTAATGAGGGAGACAACATGCAAACAGCTATGTAGAAATAAACTACAAAAATAATCAAGAGAAGGAAGGCACTAGAATTTAAGAGGAATGGGAAGGGTTTCTTATAGAAGGTGGGATTTCACCTGGGACTTGAAGAAAGCCAGACTTGAAGTCAGGAGGCAGGTATGAAAAGGGAGAGCGTTGGAGTGGCTAGGTGGCGCAGTGAATAGAGCACTAGCCCTGGAATCAGGAGGACCTATCTGGCCTTAGACACTTAACACAAAAACTAGCTATGTGACTTTGGGCAAGTCAGTTAACCCCAATTGCCCTACCTTCCCCCTCCAAAAAGCAACCCCTCGCCCTCCAAAAAGACATACGGTATAATCTCCACCATGGAGTACCTGGGCCCCTCCCCCTGTAGTTCTGGGTATGGGACTGGTTGGAATTTGGGGAGTCTAATGAGGAAGAGGAATAAATCCCCCAGAAGACCTGGTTTATTGCAGTCTTTTTGTTTCAATTCATCATTGCCTTTCTATTCACGACTTCAGAAGTGGGCACAAAGCAAGGGCTGCGTGGGGGTTTTTAAAGAATAGTATTTTATTTTTTCCAATTACATGTAAAGAAACATTTTATCATTCATTTAAAAAGATTTTGAGTTTCAAATTTTCTCCAACCTTCCCTCATCCCCTGCCTTAAGATGGTATCATGTAAAACATATTTCCATATTTTTCATGTTATGAAAGAAGAAACAGACCAAAAGAAAAAAAAATCACCAAAAAATGAAAGTAAAAATAGTATGCTTCAATCTGCATTCAGATTCTATCAGTTATTTCTCTAGAGGCAGATAGCATTTTTCATCATGAGGCTTTTGGAATTGTTTCGCATATCGTATTGCTGAAAATAGCTAAATCATTAATAGTTGCTCATTGCATAATGTTGCTGTTACTATGTACAATGTTCTCATGGCTTTGCTCACTTTACTGAGCATCAGTTCATGGAAGTCTTTCTAGTTTTTTCTGAAATCCACCATTTTTATAATTTCCTATAGCACAATCGTATTCTGTTATATTCAAATATCACAACTTATTCAACCATTTCCCAACTGATAGGCATCACCTCAATTTCCAATTCTTTGCCACCACAAAAAGAACTGATATATACACATTTTACAAGCAGGTCTTTTCCTCTACAGACCTAGTAGTTGTGGTATTGCTGGATCAAAGGGTATGCATAGTTTGATTGCCCTTTGGGCATAGTTCCTTATTGCTCTCCAGAAAGGTTGGATCAGTTTGCATGTGGGTTTTTTAATTCTGAAGATTATTAACACCATTTTATTGCTTTTACTAGAGGTGTATGTCTACCAGTAAATGTGCTGCAATTAAAAAAATTAATAGAATGTTCAGGTATTTCTCTAATTGGTTTATGATGTGAACTTTATATCTGTTATCTTTTCATTTGAAGTTTATCATCGTACCAGATATGAGATGTTGGCCCAAATCAAATTTCTTCCATACAGCCGTCCATTTTCCCAGCACTTTATTGTCACATAGTGAGAACTTATCCCAATATCTGTTATCTTTGTGCTTATCAAATATTATACCTTTCCTGCTGTATGATATGTACCTAAACAGTTCTACTGACGGATCTTTTTTTAAAATCAGTACCAAATTTCTGTTTAGGAGAAAATTAAATATCAGATCTGTGGATAGGAGAAAAGTTTGTGACCAAAAAAAAGAATAGAATGATCACAGAAAATAAAATGAATAATTTTGATTACATAAAAATAAAAAGGTTTTGAACAAGAAAGTCCAATAAAGCCAATATTGAAAGCAAAAAAAACTGGGAAAAAAATCTTTGCAGCAAACTTCTGATAAAGTTCTCACTTCCAAAATATATAGGAATTGATTCAAAGGTAAGAAATAGAACTTTTCTGATTGATGGATTTTCTAAAGATATAAACAGACATTTCTCAAGGGAAGAAACCTGGGCTATCTATAGCCATATGATAAAATGTTCCAAATCACTACTAATTAGAGAAATGCAAATTAAAGCAATTTTGAGATTCCATCTCACACCCTTCAAGAGTGGCAAGGATGACAAAAATGATAAATATTGCAGGGACTGTGGGAAGACAGACACACTAATGCACTGTAGGTATAAATGTTAGTGCACTTGTGAATGGGTAAAATCTTTCTGGAAAGCAACATGGAATTATGTACAAAAAGTTACAAAACAGCGTGGACTCAGCTGTACCTCTGCTAGGCATATACCCAAAAGAGAACAAAGAAGTAGGAAAAAATCCTTTATGTACAAAAATATTTAAAGGAGCTTTTTTATGGAGGCAAAAAACTAGAAACTAACAGGATAGGTTCATCAACTGAGGAATGACTGAATAAATTGTGGTATATTAGTATAATGGAATACTGTGGTGCTGTAAGAAATAAGGAAATAGATAATTTCAAAGAGACATACAAAGACTTATCGAAACGGATGAAGAATGAAGTAGAGCCAGAAGAATAATTTATACTATTAATATCAATATGACAAAACAGAACAATTTTGAGAACTCTTACATGCTGATAAAGAAAAAAATTAGAACCAACTAGGTGAACAATTTATACATTGACAACAATATGGTAAAAAAACAAATAGCTTTAAAAGCTGTAAAAACTCTGATCAATAAAATTACCAATCGTGATTCCAGAGGATGGATGATGTAATGTGCTATTCATAAAAGAAAGGTGACGGAGTTGGGGTTCAGAAAGAGACATGCTATGTATTATATATATATATACATATATATGACACACATAATATACACGTGTGTGTATATATGTATATAGTGTGGGTATATATATAGTGCATATGTGTATATATGTTATACTCAGCCATTGAGTGCTCATGCACTTATGTAGTAAGCCACTTTATTTTTGACTACATACATTTGTTGCAAGAAATTTTTTTCTTTTCCACTGGGGAGCATGGGAAGAAAAGAAAATAGATTTCTTTTAATTAAAAAATATATAGAGAAATATAGGTGCTATAGATGTGAAATGTCAAATATACTTTCAAATGACTTAATGGTATTACTAGTATTACTTAACTATTTTACTTTGTTACAAGAGACCTCTCATAAGGTGGGAGTAATTGGTAAATATCTGAGATGTATAAACAAAACACATCTATAAAACTTAAAAAAGATGAGCAACACACACAAAAAATGTGCAAGCTCAAATACGTTTAGTCCCTAATTGATGGTCTTCCTTTAACTAGTGCTGATTTCCTTTGTTAGGCAGTGTTTGTGAACTGAGTCTATGTAATCTTTTCCAAGTAACTAAGGGTTTAATGTAGTCAGTATTTGAACTGGTTTTTATCTTTTTTTTTTTTATGGAATTTTTTCTATATTAGCTTGTCCTTTCTTCCTTACTGATTTTCCTATCTTTCTTCATTGTTGATGAGTCATGTTTGGCTCTTCACTTTTCTTGGAAAAGATATTGGAATGGTTTGCCATTTCCATCTCTATTGGATTAAGGCAAATAGAGGTTAAGTGACTTATCCAAGGTCACAGACCTGGTGAAAGTCTGAGGCTGCATATGAACTCAGGTCTTCCTGATTCCAAGCCACCTAACACTATTCATTGAGCCACTCTATTCATTGAGCCACCTAACTACCTCCTTTGCTCCCTTTAAGTCCCAACTAAAATCCTACCATGTATAGAAAGTTTACCCCAATCCCTCTTAATTCCAGTGCCTTCCTTTTAAAATTATTTCCTATTTATGCTATATATAGCTTACTTTGTATATATTTGTTCTCATGTTGTCTTCCCCATTAAATTGTAAGCTCCTTGAGGGTAGCAATTGGTTTTTGCCTCTTTTTGTATACCCGGTGCTCAAGGGCAGTGCCTGTCCATAGTAGGCACTTAATAAATGTTTATTGATTGATTAATGGTTGATTCCTCCCCTTTTTAAAATAAAACAATACATTGTCTTATATGTATACTTTTTTGTAAAATTTTAAAATTAAATTTTATTTTCAGTTAACCTCTGTCTGCCCCAGAAAAAGAAAAAAATATAACAAAACCCTTGTTACAAATAAGTATAGTCAAGGAAAACAAATTCTTAGATTGGCCATGTCCAAGAATGTGCATATGATTTTGTATATTCAGTCTGTCACCTCTATCTGGAGGTCTATCCAAACATGTATAATATATATGTATATACATCTATCTAATTCTTCATCATTCATCTTCTGGAACCATGGTGATCATTTCTTTGATCAGAGTTCTGAAGCCTTTCAAAATTCATTTTTTACAACGTTGTTATTAGTATATGAATTGTTCTCCTGGTTCTGCTCATTTCACTCTCTATCAATTAAAAAAATCTTCTCAAGTTTTTCTGAAACTGTCTTTTCATCATTTCTTATAGTACAATCATATTCTATTATGTTCTTATGCCATAATTTATTCAGCTGTTCCCATTTGTTGAACGCCTTAGTTTCCTGTTCTTTGCCACCACAAAAGAGTTGTTATAAGTATTTTTTACATATGGGTCCTTTTTCTCTTTATGTGTATTCATAAGAGCTCTTTAGGTATAGGCATTCTTTCTTTCTCTCCCTTTTGAAAAGCTGTATTTTTATTTTTTCCTCCTTTTGGTGACACTCTCTATGCTTGTTGAAGAATCTGGCACCATCATTATTTTATGAATTACCACCAATGTTTCCTTTTCATCTCCAGGATCAAATATAAAATCCTCTGTTTAGTGTTCAACATCTTTTATTACCTGGCCCTTTTCTACCTTTCCAGTCTCCTTATACCTTATTCCCCTTCATCTGGTGGCATTGATTTCCTGTGCTCCTTGAATGAGACATGCTGTTGCTCTACTGCAGGCATTTTTCATTGACTGTCCCCCAGGCCTGGAATTGCCCTCTTTCCTCATCTCTGCCTTGTAAATTTCCTTACTTCAAATCTCAGCTAAAATCCCTTCTTCAGGGATTTTATCCCACTTAATTCTAGTGTGTTCCTTCTGATGGTTATTTCCATTTAATTGTATACACTTGTTTGTTTTTTGTCTCCCCTATTAGACTGTTAACTCCTTGATAGCAGGACTTTCATGTTCTTTTGTATTCCCAGAGCTCATTAGCACAGTACCTGGCACATACATAGTAGATATCTAACAAAAGTTTATTTACTGACTGACGATTACCTGATAATTTGGATGCTTGTTCCTGTCCTTCTAGCCAATGAATCAAGTAACATGTAATCTTTGGATCTTTGGTTCTTTTTGATTATACTGTAAAATATTTCATTTGTGCCAAAGGTCCTTAATGAGCTGTACTAATCTATTTGAGAATAGAACTATTAACATGTACAGACTCTCTTAATTTTCTTCTCAGTTACAGACATTAACCAAATCATAACATAAATCACTACAAAATTCTTAATTTTTGCTAAATGTGCCAGAAGTAAGTGATAGTAAATGTCCAAGATCATGTTTATCTCGTGTTCAATACTAGGACTTAGGTCTTGATTGAATGAAATAAATGCTGGAAAAATTTGTAGGTACTCATTTGAGAGGGGAGGATTGTGTGTGTGTGTGTGTGTGTGTGTGTGTGTGTGTGTGTGTGTGTGTGTGTGTGTGTATGTTCAGAGGAGAGAAATTATAAGAAAACTACTCTTCTCTGTTCTCACCCTTTAATTAACCAACAGGTTGTTTATTCAAAGATGTAGTGAAAATTCAACTTAGTGGTTGATTTCTAATTAGTAGGAGATGACGGAATTCCTATCCCGTGTATATAAATTAGTGATCCAGAACCCTTACGTTTCCATGTAGTTATTATTCTTTGTAGTTATTCCTAAAAAGAAAACAACCACCACTGTTTAGTATCCTCTACTGTCAACATAGAAGGATGTGGGTAGACAATAAAGGGGTGAGTGTTCAGTTAGCCTGAGATGCAGTGAGGGGATCCAAATTGATGGGTTCATCTCCCTTCCCTCCATGCCCCCATGCTTGCTTTCTTTATTAACAGGTAGCTAGGATCCTTGAAGGCAGGTTACTACAGCTTCCCTCCTTTCCACTTGTACAGGGTTATAATAATGGCAGGGAACCAGGGACATGTGGCTACTTGGGAAGAGAGGTGGGAAGATGCCTGAGGAAATTAGGTGTGTGGGAGGAACTTTTTGGCAGGTTTAATGTGCCCCTTTTATTTTATATTTATGCAGCTCCATAACCATGATTTATGATAGAGAGAAAGTGGTGAATCAATATTGTCTGATTTAGGGGTAGGTAGGTGGTACAGGAAAGCCTCCAGGTGGCTCAGTGGGTAGAACAGGAAATCAGGAAGACCTGAGATCAGATACTTACTAGCTGTGTGACCCTGGTCAAGTCACTTAACCTCTGTTTGCCTTAGTTTCTTCCTCTATAAAATGGGGGTAGTAATAATACCTGCTTTGCAGGGTTGTTGTGAGGATAAACTAAGATAATAATTTCAAAGTGCTCAACATGGTATCTGGCACATAGCTACATAAATGTTAGCTATTTATTATTATTATTATTATTTTTACTAGCAAATGATAACCAACATTTCTATAGTGTATTAGTATTACTGGCCAGGCATTGTGCTAGAGCTTTACAGTTATTATCTCATCTGGAAAATGAGGATAATAAAAGCACCTCCCTCCCATAGCCATGAAGAGAAGATGAGATATTGATATTGCAAACCATCATCAGTATTATTCAAGCATGGACAAGTCGTCGTTAAAAGAAAGATTAACCGATCATTGGACAGCTGTCATGGCCACAGAACAGGTCCAGAGTGGCAGCTGAAATACTAGGTGGTTGAGTAGCTCTTAACCCTGGTGTAGCATCTGGCAGAACTGCCTTTTATTTCATGATGAGGACCCCACCTTCAGGCTCAATGCTTCAGGTTAGGTGGCGTCCCATGTCCTCAGCCGTCTTTAAATCTGCCTCTAAGTTTTCAGTAACACTTATTTCTAGAATGTTCATGAGATATTTTAACCTCCAGGAAATTGATATCCGCACCCCCTTTTTATAATAATGTCTTTGGTATATTAATGTGTATGGGGATGTTGGAGGGAATTCAGAGTTGTAATGAACAGAACTATAGGTTAACCAGCTTTCACCTGGCAGCTGTAGTTCTTTCCCATCATCAATCCTCTTCACAACTCTGCCTCCATCTTTTTTTTTGTTGTTTGGTCTTTGTTCTTGAAGAGAACCAATGACATCAGCAAAGTGATATCTAGATTCTTTTGAACTGGATTTAAGTGAGGCAGGGCTGTGTAAAGATATTAACCTCACTCTCTCCTCCAGAGTCATTGGAGTCCAGTGGCAAGACATAGGTCAAGATGACTGGAGATGTCCAGCGGTGCGTTGGGAGATGTTGGCCTTTTGAAACTAACGTCTTTCCCCTTGTACTCATTACTTGGCTTTGGGCTGCCCCACCAGGGTCCTGCCCCCATGGCTCTACTTTTCTGAGATCTACCTTTCTTCCCTTCCCCAAACTTAGGAGAGCATGAGCTGAACTCTTTAGGGATATAAACTACCTTCTTTCTTTCCACAAATTCCATAAGTTTTACTGATAATTTTTTTTTCTGCAGCACTGACATTTTCTCTGTATCTATGCCTGCCTCCTCTACATAGGACCCCTCTTTGTCACAAAGAAAACCGGTAAAGCAAAACCAGCTAACAGAGAAACCCTTAGGGCACGAAGTTCCCCATCCATAGTCTGACCCTTTCTATTGCAAAGGAAGTATGTTTCATTGTCTGTTCTCTGGAACAAATATCAATCATTTTAATTAGTTTGAATCAAGCTCCTTCTTAATGATGTTTTAATTTATATGATTGTAACTTGTGTATTATGTGTGTATTGATATACTGTCATATAGAAGTACATATTTGCATATACAAATAAAGAGTTCTCACGGTTCTTTGCTCTATATCAGTGCCATGAATATATATATATATATATATGAACATCTGTCTGTACTGTGTGTGTCTGTATAATATATATACATACATTTTTTCTTTTTGTCTTTTATTTCTTTATGACCTCAGTGGTATGACATATACAAAGTTTGAAAGACATAGTTCTTGGATAATTAAACATTTTATTAATTATGCTAGCAATAATTAATGAAAGACTCAGTGGCACTCTCAAATGCCAAAGACCCCTTATGGAACCTACTCAATGCTTATATGCCTTTGGAAGAGTGGGTGTTCCTAAGGGTGGCGATCAACTCTGATTGGTTAACAAGTAATGAGAGAATGAACATTAAAATGAGAGGTGGGCTTATTCTAACAAGGATCTGAGGGAAATGTCTCTGATCACTTAGTGATAGTCAGAGAGACTTATCCCATATCACCCCATCTAGGGTAATCTGGACTAAGGGAGAATTCAGTTTTTCCCAGACCCATCTGAGCAAAACAGAATGTGCTGGAATCCATCAGTTCACCTAAACTAAAATTTCTTTACTTTTTGAACAGATCTGCGTTATCCCTCTCATTATCAGCCCTGTACCTACAGGGGCAGATTTCTGAATGAAAAGGGGAAAAAAAAACCTTAGTCCTAATTCAGTATTTGGTTATTAGTGTTAGAGAGAAATAATAATTTCTTTCAGTGGGGTATATTCTGAGTAGTGGAATCATAGGATCAAAAGGTAGAAGTAGTTTAATAACTTAAGAAGGGGAATTTGGGGGGGGGGCTTTTTGGAGGGAGGACAGCAGGGCAATTGGGGTTAAGTAACTTGCCCAAGGTCACACGGCCAGTAAGTGTTAAGTGTCTGAGGCCGGATTTGAACTCCGGTCCTCCTGCCTCCAGGTCCAGTGCTTTATTTATTGTGCCACCTAGCCACCCCAAGAAGGGGAAATTTTTAAATGTCATCAGAACCTTCTAATGAGTAGTGTCCAAAAAGAAAAGGTAGAAAACTTCTTACTGTGGAATTGACATAAATGTAAGACACCAAAAGCCCTTCCCTAATAGAGAAGTTGTCAAACAATGTGAACAAAGAATTTTCAAGTGAAGAACTACAAAATTGTAAATAACTCCATAAAAATGGTCCTAAAAATAATGGTAAGAGAAATACAAATCAGAGTAATCCTGAGATTTCTCCTCATGCCATGCAAATTGTTGACAAAAGAGGGGAACAGTCAGTGTTGGCAGGCCTGTGGGAAAACCGGCATATGAATGCAGCATGGGAAGAGTTGTGAAGTCGTCTCATCTGTTCTAGATTTTATCTTGGAATTATGCAAGAAAAGTGACTAAATTGTCTTTGCCCCTTGTCTTGGCAATTCTGCTACTGGCACATACCTCAAGGAAGTCAAAGGCAGAAACAAAAGTCCAGTATATACAAAAATATACCTAGAAGTACTTTTTGTGGTTGCAAAAATTTGAAGACAAGTTCAGTATCTTTTTTAAGTTAATTAATTAATTTTAAGTTTACAACATTCACTTCCATAGATTTTAAATTTTCTCTGCCTCCCTCCCTTCTCCCCTCCAATCTGATATAGGCTCTACATATAAATTCTTATTAAACACATTTTCACATTAGACATGTTGTATAGAAGAATTAGCATGTATGGGAGGAACCATGGGAAAGAAAAAACAAAACAAAAAAAAGAGAGAAAATACTATGCTTCCATCTGCATTCAGACTCTATAATTCTTTCTCTGGATGTGGATAGCATTTTCCATCATGAGTCTTTTGAGTTGTTTTAGGGCCTTGCATTGCTGAGAAAAGCTAAGTATCAAAGTCAGTTATTGAACAATGTGACTGTAACTGTGTTCAGTGTTCTTCTGGTCCTGCTCACTTCACTCAGCATCAGTTCATATAAGTCTTCCCAGGTTTTTCTGAAGTCTACCTGCTCCTCATTTCTTATAGCACAATAATATTCCATTACATTCCTATACCACAACTTGTTTAGCCATTCTCCAGTTGATGGATATTTAAGTCTCTTTTAAATTGGGGAATGGCTGAAAAAGCTATGTTAGGTAAATGTAATGGAATAGTATTATAAAATTAAAGTTTATTATTTTTATTTTGTTTGGAAGAATTCAGAGAAACACAGACTACATACAGATTGGTGTAATCAAGAAAGCCCAATCAAGAAAACTATGAACATAATAAATACAGTGATGGAGAAGAAAAGGTCACTGAAGGAAGGTGAACCTTGAGTAATGAAAAACCAAAAAGATCCCAGAGAAGCGACAGTGAAACCTATCTCCTCCTTGTTCATGGCAGAGAGCTGGTGGACTGCGAGGAGGTAATAAGATGTGGTCACTTTATAGGATATTTTTGCTTAATTATCTTTTGTCAAAATGAAAGATTCAGCTGTGGAGGTATTGAAGTACCCCAAATCCTAGTATATCTAGCAAAAGTGGACAGAGAATAGAAGTCTGAAAAATATGTGGCAATGTAATCTGGCACTAATCCTTGTTAGAGGAAAATAATAACTTAACATTTATATAACCCTTACTATGTGCTGGCATTTTATAATTACTATGTCATTTGATCCTTACAATCACTCTAAGAGGTAGGTGTTATTCTTATCCTCATTTAACAGATGAGGAAGTTGAGAAAAACAGAAGTTAAGTGACCTGGCCAGGGTCACACAGCTAGTAAGTGTCTGAGGCTTGATTTGAACTCAGATCCTCCTGACTCCAGGATACTATCCACAGCACCACCTCGTGCCCCGTTATTATAGAGGAATAAATAAATTTAAAGACCTTATCTATCTTGCACTCAATTTTTGTGACTACATATGAATCAGTGGCTTGCCACAGATCTGCTTTCACGATAAAACATATCGGAATCATAGAATCCCAGCATTAGAAGTAATACTCTCTTTCTGGGCACCATTGCAGTAGTGGTCAGACTGTCCTTGGTGCTGTTCTGTCTTAACCAGCTCTCTGCCCCAAGTGACTCTGGCCTTTAGATTTTTGAATAGGTTTTTAAACCCTGTTTGATCGTGCCTTGCAGGGATTATATCTTACCTTGACCTCAAAGAAATATGATACTAGCAAAAAGACATTGCTGAAGTCAATTCACCTGGAAGTGAGAACTGCCTCCTTTAGAGAATCACATAAGCTTAAATTTATTGTGAAAGACGTTATAGAACTGTCCTGCAACATAGAGTGTGGGGAACTATCTCAGCCAGCAGGGACAAGGGAAGATAGAGGGGTTGAAGGAGAAAGGGAGACACAGTGGAGAGCAGACTGGCCCTGGAGTCATACAATCTGGGTGCACATCCTACTTCTTACCATTATTACCAGCATGCATGACCTTGGCAAGGTACTTCTCTGGGCCCTCAGTCTCCTGATCTGCAAAATGTTGGGGCTCCAGTAAATGACCTCTGAGATCTAAGTGGAATAGTACAGAATAGGGGCCAAGCTGAGAAAATTTCAGACCCTTGATCTACAAATACTCTACAGAGTTGGGAATGGTATGGTTGAATTTAGTCATAATGTCTTAAGAATATTATTGTCAAATGACTTTGGTCAGAGCCATGTTATGAGTGAAAACTACTTTCTTCAGGTTCGGTTTTTTTAGGTTTTAGGAAGACGCTAAACATTAGACTGATCTCTCCCACTGAAGACATTCATTACCATATTCCCAATTTTTAATATATGTTCCTATTTATATAACCAAGACTATATATTTTTTTAAATTTTCTTATAGCATTTTAAATAGGGAAATGAAAAGCAAGCTTTTCTGTTTAGATTATGGTATTTTTAAACAGAGACCCAATGAAATCTTAACTTGACTGTGAGAGGGTACTAAAAATTAACAGTATTTTGATCATTTTGGGAATTTCTCAGGGTATAAAGGTTACTCACTTCTTTTGAAAATTAAATTACTCTCAAGATGGCCACCCCCATCAAGATGACCGGGGTGTGCCGGAGGTAGAAGGGTGGCACGGTGGCCTGAACAGCTGCAGGGTCCGAGCATGTCGAGGCACCCTGAGTTGGGGTCGGCGGGGGCTGGGGAGGTCAGTAGCGACCCCTCTCCTGGACCCCATCCCCACCCTCCCCCAGGCTGAGATGGGAAACATGTTGGGCCTGGTTCCCGTCTCGAGGAGCGGCTGCCCAACCCCGGGAGTTTCAGTGAGTTGCATCGGCTCTGCAAAGATGTGTTCCCGGTACAGATGGAGGGAGTGAAGTTCATTGTCAACAAGGTTCTGAGCAGCCACTTCCAGGTGACCCACACTGTACACATGAGTGCCCTGGGCCTGTCAGGCTATCACCTCCATGCTGCTTTTGTTGGTGACCGACAGCTCAGTTCTACTGAGGTGTTCCCTACTGTGGTGGGGGATATGGATAGCAGTGGGAGCCTCAATGCCCAGGTCCTGCTTCTCGTGGCAGAGCGGCTCCGAGCCAAAGCAGTCTTCCAGACCCAACAGGCCAAGTTCCTGACATGGCAGTTTGATGGGGAGTATCGGGGAGATGGCTGCATTGCCACTCTGACGCTGGGGAACCCTGACCTGATTGGGGAATCAGTGATCATGGTCACTCACTTCCTGCAGAGCCTTACTCAGCGTCTGGTGCTGGGGGGAGAGCTGGTATATCACCGGCGCCCAGGAGAGGAGGGGGCTATCCTGACACTGGCTGGGAAGTATTCTGCTCTGCACTGGGTGGCTACACTGAATGTGGGGTCAGGTGGGGCCCATGCAAGTTATTACCACAAGGCAAATGAGCAGGTTCAGGTTGGAGTGGAGTTTGAGGCAAATACTCGGTTGCAGGCACCACCTTCTCCTTCGGCTACCGCTTGACGCTGCCCCAGGCCAACATGGTGTTCAGAGGTCTTGTGGATAGCAACTGGTGTGTTGCTGCTGTGTTAGAGAAGAAGACACCCCCTCTGCCTGTCACCCTGGCCCTTGGAGCCTTCCTCAGTCACTGGCATAACAGATTTCACTGTGGCTTCAGCATCACTGTGGGATGAGAGAGCTGGAGACGGCTCCCCTGAGTGTGTGAAGCCATCCGAGAGACAGAGCCAGGGTCTGGGTCTCTCCCCAGAGACAAGTGTGCTCAGTGTGACTCCACTGGACAAGTGAGGGCCTCTGCTGACTGGAGCTACCAGAGTGGGCAGGAGGGAGGCTCTCCTGCCTTTCCCCCAGAACTGTAGCCTGACTGCTTTTCTCTCCAAGCCCTTGAGTCTGTCAGGCTCAGGACTGAGGGGGAGGGCTGTGATTATGTCTGATTGCTTTCTTCCATCCCTGTGTATTCAAGCCAATCCCTCTCCTCACTGACCCTCGCAGAGCTAAGAGACCTAGGTGGGTACAGATCCCATCCTGTTCATCAGCTCTGGGCCTAGTGCTGGAGTAGGGAACAGGGCTGTGGGTGCTTCAGCCTATACCCAGTGGGCACTTGCTTCACTTGTGAAACCAGCTCTGACCCCTTCCCTGTGCAGACTAGAGAATGAGTGAATGAATGAATATATGGCCCTTCCACGACGGCAGCCAAAAAAAAAAAAAGAAAGAAAAAAAGAAAATTAAATTACTTTTTTCACCTAACCAATATATTTCTCCCATTTCCCCATTTGGAAGAAAAAAGAAACACAGAAACAAAAGCTTAGTAATGAAAATGCATAATCAAATTAAATTCCCACATGGGCCTTGTCCAAAAGTGTATGTCCTTCTCTGCATGTTAAGTCCATTAGCCCTCTGTCTGGGAGCTAGGTAGATGTTTCATTATCCAGCCTCTGGAATCATGGTGGGCCATTGCATTGATTAGAATTTTTAAGTCTTTCTCAAAATTTTTTGTTGTCAATACTGTATAAGTTGGTCTCACTTCATTTTGTGTCAGTGCATATGAGTATTCTCAGGTATATTTTGAAGCATCCATTTGTCACCTCTTCCAAAACAACAGTATTCCATTACAATTCACATACAGTTGTTCAGTCATTCGCTGATTAATTTCCTGGGTTTTTTGGTTGTTGGGTTTTGGGATTTTTTGGCCAATACAAAAAGAACTGCTAAAATGCTTTCTTAAATATGGGTACTTTCCCTTTTTCTTTGATCTTTGTGATCTTCATTTCTTGAAGACTGTCAGTCAAATTGTAGTAATTTCCTGCATATTCTACCAAGCTAGAAAGTATTTGATTGTATGGTCTTGTCTGAGAACCATTCCTACCTAAATTTGGAGAGAATCATCATCAGAAGTAAGGCTGACACTAGGAGATGAACATTTTTAGGCTAAAGAATATGACTTAAGGTTGGGTTCTCTATCAGAGTGTCAGTGCCACTGAAATAAGGAATCCCTAAAGTATTAAATTAAGTACAAAAGCTTAACTATTTTTGTTACAAAATCAACAGTTGTGCTTGTGGAAGGGGAGCTGTTGGATAACTTACATTTTAAAACAGTATAAACAAAATTTCAATGTACACACCTAGATAATAGTGTTCCTACTGTGAGAAGTGACAGTGACTCATTCAGATTACTGAGATGGAATGGCCAACACACACACACACACACACACACACGAAGTGAGGCATAGTGGTTCATTGGGAGAAGCACTGCGGAATCTCAGGAAGTTAAGCATTGAATCGCACCTTCAACATTTGTTCCCCTTGTGACTTTTGTTAAATCATTTAACAAACTCTCTGTGCCTTGATTTTCTCACCTTTAAGATGAGATCATATTCTCAAATTACTTCTAGAGTTGTTGTTAGGAAATAATAAAAGCATAATGGTAGATCGAAGTGTATTTTTGCACACATATATTAACCACACTAGGAGGTAATACTTACCTCATTCATTAAGTGTGCTTTTGTATCTTTCTGTTCTCAATTTAGTGCTTAATTATATATTATCTTGCATTGCTCACTGGTTATTTCATTGGATTTAGTTTTATCATTACAAATAGATTGTTGATTCCTTTTAGGTCTGGTTTGTTTGGGATTTTTCTCTCTGAAGCACCTGGTAAAGTACTATACGCATAATAGGTATTCAATGAATCCTTAATTGACTGGGGCTTATTTTTGCTTGATAAAGGCCATTGACTTTCATTAAAGGAATTGCCACATGAAAACACTTGATGGACTTCCTGGTATGAAATGCAAATGAGTTTTAGTTTCATCGGTGTTATGAAATACGAATTGCTTTTTAATAATCAAGGGGAAAAACTCTTTACTTAAACCAATAAACACTTAGATTTGAGGACTGAAGTGGGAGCAGGTAATTATTCTTCCCTGCTTTGCATATTAACTAGGAACTTGTTTAGCCATCAGAGTGAAGCAAATCCCATATGATTATCAAATAAGATAACATATAAAACACTTTGCAGATCTTAAAGAGTTCTATAAATGCTAACCATGATTATTACTAAGCAGAAAGTAACTGTCAGATCAACTTGAAAGTCTCTCATTTTCATTATTTATAGTGTCCCAGAATTATGAAAAGTTTTGTGCTCTATACTGAAATTCTTGTTACTAATTTAATTTTGCCCACATTGTATGGAAATTGCTTTTAGCCAAGGAGCATTTGTAGAGTGATGCAATAAGGCATGTCTTTATCAGAAAAGCAGCACACTGTGTATTGTATCTTTTTTTTTTTTGGTTTGTTTTCATTTGGCATGAAAGTGGGTTCCTCCCATTTCCAGAGGAATAGTACACCCCTTGGAGGCCGGCCTTCCTCTGTCATGCATTCCCACCACAACAGGCTTTGCAGATTACAGCTTTGGTAGTTGAATTAGCCCAGTGTGCATGAGTGACCACTTGTGCCTTGGGTGGGGGGGAAAGGAAGCTCTCCTTTCCTGGGGTTGGATAACTGGCATGCCCTTACGGTCATTCTGAAGTGGGTTTTCAGCTGAGGATGCAGGCGAGGACAAATAACAGGAATGCCAAAAAAGAACTTGTGATAGAATCCCCGCTCCAGTACAAGGATGCGCCCCAGGGTGAAGTGGAGATAGAGACTCCAGTAAAAGTGCCGGTAAGAGAATCTTAAAGTGACAGCTTGGTTCCCTTTCCTACTCCCAGGACTCGTGGTCCTTGTAAGGAGCTCCAGCATTTTGTTAGCAAGTTTGATATCAGGGTGTTCCTCTTGTTTTGCTCACTTGTTAACCCATAGGCTCTTGTGTCTCTGGCCGAATCGTCTGACTTGGGATTCTTCTTCCTTAGTCCCAGAAACGTTTACATTTTTGTTGGTGGCTTTGTTTCCAGGAGACTCCTTTCTCCAAGAACAATTAGACATTGTTCATGGACAGGAGTCCCACCTAGCTGCTGCTGCCTTTCTAAATTTAAACCTCTGCCAACTCGGATCTGTGCAGTTGTAATTGTCTTGGGCTTTAAGGGGGTGGGTGGAAGGATGATGTCTTTTTCCAAAAGTTCATGCTTATCAGTTAAGGTTTTATTTATTTATTTTTCTCTCAGAGCAACCAGCAAACATTAACATAAAGCATTTTTCAGAGCTTCTGATGTCTTGAAGAGCAGAGCTGTGGAAAGGCATTCTGTCTCATTCATTTTATTTAGAAGGCAAATTTTGAACCAGCTTGGGAGGAGACTAACCCCTCTGCCACCCCAGAGTAAAAAGTTTCATTTGATTACATTAGCCAAGCCTTTTGCAATTAGGAAAACGTGAAACACTTCAAGGGACTTTCTGAGTAAGGAATGTGAAAAATAGTTGCGTTGTTGTTATCAATGAGTAGGCTGTGCTTCTGGTGGAATTTCTTTAGTACAATAAAAGGCACATAATTTTTTTAAGCAAGCTGCAAAAACCCACACTCCAGTGCAGACAATTGAGCTTTTCAGATGTCTTCTGCAGGGATTGTTAAACTAGTAGTTAGTGATTTTATATAGTGATTAAAAATGTTGTGGGCTCAACTGCTATTGTCATGAAGTATTTAGGTATCATTTTAACTAATTTGCAATTAAACTAAGCATGTAGTTAAGAACCTAAACTTAAATATTCCTTTCACCAACAAATAAGATTTAATTATAATTGGTTCCCTTTTCCCATGATGTGAGACACTGTATTACCTTTTACTGCCTATAAAAGAGGGCTTCTTAACCTAGGGATCCATGAATTTGTTTAAAAAATATTTTGATAATTTCATTTCAGTAAAATTGTTTTCAATTGAAATTCCATGTGTTTATTTTATGCATTTAAAAGCCCCCCCACACACACAGAGTGAAAAATCTCTTCTTTAAAACCATGAACTGAATGCTAACACAAAGTTGGAAAAATCAGTGAAATGCTGCAACTTTTTAATGCAAGTTATCAGCCATGAAATTTAGATTTTTTTTTTCCTCCCTGGTGTATACTTTAGAAGACCATTGGTTCTCATCTACCCCATTCTATGACGTTAGTGGTTTGTTTTCTAGCTGGAAAGTGCAAGACGGTATAGCTTTATAGTCCTCAGCTGGTAAAAAGCTCTCCTAATGTTTCTTTGGACTTTTTGGAGGAAGTTGTGTGGTTTAGGTCCTCTTGAGAATATCCTGGAAAAAAAAAAATCTTTTGACAGTGATTCTCCAGATGTTTAGAAATATTTTTGTCCAGGGGTATACAAAGCAGACAGCTGCAATATAATAGGTCATTTATCATTGCATATCCGACTTTTAAAGAGTTTTCTTTCTTTTAAATGATCAGAAAATAGCCTGAAAACATAGCAGTAGTTTAGCTGACTACTTTTGTGGCTAACTGGCTGCATCATATTCAGTATTTTTTTTTCATTAGAAAAGATAAAGATGGGTCATCAGCCTGCGAAGAGGCTTTCCTAGCAACAGCGAACCACTTGCAGAATAAAGACCTGATCTCTCCCTGTAAAAGAGAGGTAGAGACAACAGTTACAAGAGTTTTTTTTCTTTTATCAGATAACAAGTAGCCTTTGTTGTCTTAGAAGTTAGAAAGATAAGGTGGTTAATAAACAATAAGAGTAACCAGACTACTTAAGTAGTGCTTGTATGCCGGCCAGATCCCCTTACTCATTTTTAATGCATTAAATTTAGCCTCAAGATATTTTGAAAGTTGCTGAATCTGACTAGCCAATTGATAGAATTACTGAGCAGGGAGCTGATATGAAAGTGTAGCCACAATGAGCTGTCTGTTGTAATGGTCTTCATTTTTAGGAAGGAATGAAAGGAAAACATTTTTTTTTAAAGCACCTACTATGTGCCAGGCACTGTGCGTTTCAGATTTCATCTCACTGGATCCTCACAACAACCCTGGGAGGTAGGTGCTCTTGTTATCCCCATTTTACAGTTGAGGAAACTGAGGCAGACAAATTAAGTGTCTCGTCCTGGGTAACTAGTGTCAGCCTGTTTTCAACTCCTAGCACTCTGAACTTGCTGCCCAGGGATTCATAGGATTTGATGATTAAGGCAGATGTTGTATCTCTACAACTTTACATGATCTTGAGAGAAATTTGAAAGGATATTTGATAGGTAGTAAGGTGTAGTAGGTAGTTAGAAAGACTTAGTTTAAATCCTGACACATGCTAGCTGTATGACCATGGACAAGTCATTAACCACTCAATAGGCTAGATGATTCTCTAAGACCATAAATTTCAAATGAACTAGCAAGCTGCATCATTGGAGGGAGTGTTAACACTCTTAAGTTCACCTGTGTTGATGAAATGACAAGTCTAGACCAACACCCCTTTCTTCTCTCCCAAAAGACTCATTTTAAAATTCAGTGTGCTTTTATTAAAGTTAAATTCTTCTAATATTACTTATGATCACACATAGTGTTTTTAATGCAAAACTCCCATTTTCCTCTTATGCTTGCAGTCAGTATGTGGTATTTTCTTTCTCCTTTCCAAAACTATAAATAGTTGTATTTTGCCTAAACAGTGGCTGTTTGGTCGTCAATAAAATTCTTGTGTGTTTTTGAGAGTAACAAATCACTAGAAACAATTTGTTGTTTATATAATTTATAGATAGGCATATAAATATGTAGTAGGTATTGTGTACCCCTAGCCTTGTGATAGTAAAAGGAAGAGGTTAATGGTAAAATTTTTCCATTCTACTTCTGGGCCCACCTCCAAAGTTAACTAAAAAAGTACTTTGTGGGTGAGTAACGACAGAAGAACATTCTAAAGAAAGGTCCTTTGTTGGGGGCAGGGAGGTCAGGATATCAAGGGACATCAGAATACAAATAGTTCCCAACTTATAAATTCTCTAAAAGTCATTTGTTTGGGACTTGAAATACATTTTATCCATAGGAACAGTGTCCAAAGTGTGGCAAACAGAACAATCTGGTAACCTGTGTTCATGTATAATCAACCTAAAATGCATGATTTTTCATGTGATTTGGGTCTACCTTATATTCTTGTTCTTCAGCTCTTTGCTAGGGGTAATCAGTCACATAGGTTCTTGGACTGAAGCTCCATCACTGTCATATTTTATATTTATATGCCACCATTCAGGAACCACAAATCCAATAGCAAAGTATTTAATTAAGACACAAAACTAGAAATAACTAAAGAGTATTTTAAAAGTAGGATCATTCTCTGCCCTCATAGACAAATGAGTGGATTCTACACTACTGTTGGTTGTGGATAAAGAAAGAAAAACTTGCTGGGGGAAACATAAAAGTAGGTAGAAAAGCTGTTCCTCTTATTGTGTGAATGGATGAAGTGAAGAAACTGTCAGTCATTTCTCCTTCTCTTCTCAGCATTCCTCAACTATTCTTGCATAGTAATATTTTGTATCCCATTGGAGCTGGATCATTTCCAGATCCTGGCTTTGGATTGCCAGCTCATTCTATATGGAATTGATTTCCTGTGTTTTCTTCTTCTAAAATGCAGCTCCAGCTGTGTCACTCCCTGCTCCCTGCAACTCAAGAAACTCCAGTGGCTCCCTAGTACCTGTAAAATCTACTACAAAATCCTCTGGTATTCAAAACTCTTTAAAACTTAGCCCCTTCCTATCTTTCTGGTCTAATTATACCTTACTTCTCAGCCTCTTTGCGATTCCACAAACAAGACACTCCATCTCTAAGCTCTAAGAATTTTCAGTCTGTTCCCTCTGCCTGGAATACCCTCCCTCCTTATCTCCCTCTACTTGTTTCTCTGGCTTTAAGTCTCCACTAAAACCTCATCTTCTATAGAAAACCTTTCCCAAACCTGCTTACTTCTAGTGCTTTCCCTCTTTTATATCCCAAGCACCCCTTTGTATCCTAGAAATAGCTTGTTTGCTTCTTCTTTCCCTCATTAGATTGTAAGCACTTGAGGGCAGGAGCTTTCTTTTACCTCTTTTTGTATCAATGCCTGGCACAGAGCATGCAGTTAATCTGAATACTAAATAGTAACTGTTTCTCTTTTTACCAAGAACCCTCAGAGTCTTCTTCTCCCAATTTGATTTTTTTTTTTTAATTAAAGAGGCCATCCCTTGAGTAACTAAAGAGGATAAAGTGTTAACCCTAGAGTGAAGAGGAACAAGGTTCAACTCTGGCCTCACACATTTACTAGCTGTATGACCCTGGGCAAGTCATTTAGCCTTCTTTGTCTCAGTTTCTCATTTGTAAAATGAGCTAGAGGAGGAAATGGCAAGACTCTCCAGTATCTTTGCCAAGAAAACCCCAAATGGGGTCATGAAGAGTCGAACATGACTGAAAAATGACTCAATGAAACTGCAATCTAGGTTGTATCTGGTTTTTCTCTGCAAACTATTAATGTATTAATTGTTAATCTTTGTTCTCTTGGAATGTCTAAGAATCTCTGTGTGTTATCCTTGGGGGAGAATTGTACTTCTGGATTCCCATCTCCCTTCCATGCAATATTTCCATAAAGATGTGTCCTTGATCATTTCAATGGTACAGATTTATTTCATTAACACTACAGAAAATAAGGGTGGGATAAAATAACCTCCTACGCACTCTCTTTTCTTATAGTATTGACTTGTATGAAATTGACTTAGGCTCAGTATAAGTCAAATGGTGATGTAGTTAAAGTCACTGGCTTTGGAGTCAGAAGGCTTGGGCTCCTGTTAGTAAGTCACTTAGGTCTCTGCTCCTTGTTTTCTTCATCTGTAAAATGAAGAGGTTGGAATGCATGGCCTCTTAGATTCCCTCCAGCTTTCAATCTATGATCCTATGAATTTTTTTGTGTCCCTGGGTAACTCTCTATGTAAGTTGTCTAATAGTTGTTGATCTGTACAGGTAGATAAATCAGTGAACATTTAATAAGCACCCACTATGTGCCCCAATGTACGCATAATAGGCGTTTAACAATTAATTTTAACAACTGAATTAAGAATTCAAAGACAAGAATAAAACTGTCCATCCCTTCCTACCCCAGTAATGGGCCAAAGGCCCCTACACAATTCCTGCTGGCTAGGCACTTATATTTTATTGGAGGAGACACTGACATATATAAGTAAAGGAGTGTGTATGTGTATATATACATACACACACACATATATACATGCACACACATATAAATGGTAGTGGGAATTTCCTCAATGGAATCTCCTTATATAGTGAAATTATAGTTCTGGTTAAAAGAAAATGTCATTATACTAAAAGTACCCCCAGATAACTTTTGTGTTGTTTCGTCATTTCAGTCTTGTCCAACTCTGTGACCCTATTTGGAGTTTTCTTGGCAAAAATACTAGAGTGGTTTGCCATTTTCTTCTCCAGCTCATTTTGCAGATGAGGAAACTGAGGCAAACAGAATTAAGGGACTTGCCCAGGATCATACACCTAGTAAGTGTCTGAGGCTGGATTTGAACTCATCTTCTGATTCCAAGTAATGGGGGTACAGATGTGAAAAGAAATCGTTGGAAATTTTACACAGTATCTAATTCCCGGATGGTACAGAGCAAGAAATGGCACTTTGCAGCAGCCAAATGGCTTCCTTTGGCCTTTGGTTTTCCTATAAAATAGAGTAAGTAATTGCTATTCAACTTTGAAGAGGTGATTTATTGTATGATAATGGGGCAGGAAGGGAGGCCATCATACCCCTGGCATGTGCCCTTCTATCTAACTTATACTTGGTACTCATAAAAGAAAAATGTAGTCTGGGAGAACTGGAAGGGAAACTTAGAAAAGTAGGCCAATCCCTTCATTTGACAGATGAGAAAACCATCTCCTACCAAGTGACTTGACTCACTCAAGGTTACATGACGAATAACTTGATAGGTCATATAGATAATAATAATTGCACAGCTACAATTTGAACTTAGGGCGTAAGACTCCAAAGCACTGTTGCCTTTATATAATGTTAATCAGGTGCAGTTCTTGCCTTCTAAGTGTATTTTCCATCTAAGGTAGAGGCATTGCAGATGTAACTAGGCTTATAAAAGATTTACTAGCAATTTAATAGGCAATTAAGAAGCACGTAAAGGTATTTAATGCACAACCTTCTTGTTGGAGTGGTGAGCAAAAGGGAGCCTTGAGAATGCATATTTAGACAGGGCGGGGTTGAGTCAAATCACCACCCCAGACACTTGAGAAACTATCCTGTTTATAAAAAACCTCAGGATAAAAAGGTTCCACAAGTTCCTTTGGTAGCTCATTAGAATGCTTAACTATCCTCCCTATAAATCCCAATCCCCTAGCCTAAACCCGCTATGGTTTGAGTCTTTTTTTCTTAAGCCATATCCTCATCTTAGATACCATCTCAGCCCACATGTCATCATAATTTCTTTTCTATTCAGATTCATAAAAACATACAAATCTAGAATTGAAAAAGAACTGTAACCTTCTACAACTTGTTTTTTGTTTGTTTTTAATATCTCATTTCTGGAAACTAATTGTATTTGTGAGCAGTCCTCTGAACTCTTTAAAATTTTTCCCATGTTCTACTTAAGTTTTGAAGTCTATAACCATAAAAATCTTTCTGTTAACTAACTGGTGGTTCACTAATGGGAATCTTTAGATCTCTGTGCCTTTAAAAATTGAGACAGAAAAGTTAATTAAGAGTGACAGAATTATAGTTGTTGAAAAGCACAAATTGTGTACCTTATAAATATAAAGGGAGAGACTGCCTTATCAGAATCTGGAAATATGTATGGTTTAAATCACAGATTCAGAGTTGAAGGGGGTTGGGGACTGAACCAACTTGTCCCCATCTTACAGATGAGGAAACTGGGCAATAGAGAGGTCAAGGGACTTAGGGTCACATGACATGTAAGTATCTGAGGTGTGTTGTTTGATTGATTCTTTTCTGGTTTTCTTTAAGATCTGTGTAAGCCTGGGCTGTGTCAGAAATTCTTTTTTGTTTTTTGTTTTTTGGAGTGGGAGAAAGTAGGGCAATTGGGATTAAGTGACTTGCCCAAGGTCACACTTGACTTGTGTTAAGAGTCTGAGGCCAGATTTGAACACAGGTCCTCCTGATTCCAGGGCTGGTGCTCTACTCACTGGGCCACCTAGCCGCCCCAGGAAATTCTTTACAAGGTTATCTGTATCCATGGCAGTGAAGTTACTTAAATAATTAATTTTGTCCACAAAAAAAGAAAAAAAAAACGAGTAGCAGAGCTAGGTTTAGTATTATTAGTATTATTTTCTTTTTTTTGAATCCCTAGTGCTTAGCACAGTGCTGGGTATGTAGTAGGTGCTTAATAAATGCTTGTTGACTGCCTATCTAATTGACTTTCATGCTGGCCTGTTTTTGTCAAAGGCACTGCCATTCCTTCTGTCTCCTAGGCTTATAATTTACACATTCCACTTCACTCATCAGTTTCCCTCACTACACCTATCCTATCAGTTACCAACTCTTATGAGTTTCCTCAACTGCATCTCCAGTCTCTTTCCTTCTACTCTGAAAACCCCACCTTAGTTCAGGCTCACTCTCATCACTTCTCTTATAGACTAATTGCATTGGTCTTCCAATTAGTCTTCCTGCTGAAAGTCTGTGTTCCTTTTCATCCTCCATGAAGTGGCTAAAATGATTTTCCTAAAGCACAGATAACAACAACAGTAACGCCTATGTACCTGTGCTCAGTGATTTACAATATTATCTTATTTGGTCCTCACAACAGCCCTGTGACGTAGGTGCCATTATTATTCCCATTTTGCAGTTGAGGAAACTGAGGCAAACAGACTTTCCCAAAGAACCTTACAGTAAGTCCGTGAGACTGAATTTGAACTCGTCTCCTACATCCAGATCCAGGGGTCTATCATATGACACCATTATCCCTCCCCTATTCAATTAAACTCTAGGGGCCTTTTATTGCCTTTAGAGTAAAATATAAACTCCTTTGAAAACCCTTTATAAACTGACCCCGACATTATGTATTACTTCCTTTCCCTCACTTTTATGACCCAGCCTAATTGCCCATCTCTCTGTTCCTTATATATAGCACTCCCACCCCTGTGCCTTTTTACTGGCCATTTTCCATGCCTGGTATCCACCCCTGCCTCACAGACTCCTTCTCTTCCTTTGAGACATAGCTCAAGTACCGCCTTCTACACAGAGCCTTCCCTAAGCTTCCCAAAGGCCTAATGCCTTCTCTTGTAAGTTACCTTGTGTGTAACTGCTTCGTATTGTATTATATCCTCCCTCTCCCTCTCCCTCTCTTTCTCTCTCTCTCTCTCTGTATATATATATATATATATATATATATATATATATATATATATGTATGTATGTATATATATGTATATACACATATATAATACACCCATATATACATATACATATGTATTCTAGATGCAATTATTCATATATGATTGATTAATTGGAAAAGTGCTGGAGGTAGGGACACCATTTAAGATGCTACTGAAATAGCCCAAGTGAGAGATGAGCTCAGACAGTGGCCTCAGTAGCATGAGTGAAGAGGAGGTGTTGTATGTTAAAGATGTTATCTAGATGAAATTGGCAAGATTTCCCCAATGATTGGATTATGGGGGGGTTGGTGAGGGAGAAGGCAGAGTCAAAGATAACAGAGTTATGAAGTTTGGATAACATGAAAGATGGTAGTGTCATCAGTCAAAATCAGGAAAGGCATGACAGGTTTTAATGACAAGTCCAAAATTCTTTGGACTTTGAGATATAAGAAATTTAAAATGGGTTCCAGGATTCAAGTTGAATTCTTGGTAGATGAGCAAAGGATCTTAGTAGTAAGATGGGCGAGGTAGGTTGAGTAACCTGGATAGAATAAAATGAGGGCAGAATCTGAAGTTAAGAAATACTATAAGGAAGAAGCAAGAAGCCTCATTTGAGCCAACAGATGATGCTTTGTTGTCAATATGTGAGTGGAGCCAAGACTGTTGAAAATTATAGTTTGGCATCAACCTTCTAGATTGAAATCGTGTTTGAAATATCCCTGTAACTTGATATTGTTTCCTCCCCAGTTTTTCTTGGAATCAGGTACTGAGGCTTTAGAAGTTCTTTTTGGAGCTTATTCATTCACTTAATAAGAGTTGTGCTGTATGTACTACTAAAACAGTGATTCTTTTGAAGGATTTATCAAGTCTTTGGGAAAGAGACAGAGACAGTCTCATTTCAGAATGCCATCACTACCGAATGGCTTCTTGGTTATATCCCCCAAGGCTAATTCTGTCTCCAAAATAAACACACCATTTTATGTTGAGTGCTGAAACTGTCTAAGGAAGAAGAAAGCAATTTAGAAGGGAAAATGAGTTTTGGTCTCGGAGATTATATATAATGATAGCTTATATTTATATAATGTTTATGGTTACTAAGTGTTATCATATATATTATTTCATTTGATCCTTATAAGTCGTGTGAGGTAGGAACATTATTACTACCATTTCATGAAGAAGGAGAACAGAAGTCTAAGATGCTCTAACTTGCCCAAGATCATATAGCTTGTAAGAAGCAAGGTTGAATTGTACACAGTTACAGACACATCGTATCTGTGATGACTGACTTTGATAGACTGGGCTCATCTCAGCAACGCAAGGTTATAAGACAGCTCCAAAGGACTCATGATGGAAAAGGTTATCCACATCCGGAGAAAGATTTATGAAGTCTGAATGCAGATTGAAGCAAACTGCTTGCTTTCTCTCTTTTTTTGTTTTGTTTTATTCCTTCTTTCTTGTTGTTCATTCCATTGGTTATAATCCTTCTTTACAACCTGACTAATGTTTAATGTGAAATTATTTGTAGAACCTATATTGGATTGCATGTTGCAATGGGGGGAGAGGGAGGAGGAGCGGGAAGGGGAGAAAATTTGGAACTCAAAAGCTTGTGGAACTGAATGCTGTAAACTAAAAGTAAATGAATAAATAATTTAAATTTTTAAAAAAAGAAGCAAGGCTGAAGGGTACACCAGTACACTCTTTTGGTGAAGCAGTGAATTTGGTCCAGCCTCTATAGAAAGCATTTTGGACTAGGTACTTACTCATTGACATAGCAGTATCCCTACTAGGCCTATTCCCCTAAGAAATCAAACAGGTATAGAAGGGAATCATATACACAAAAATATTTATAACAGTTCTTTTTGTGGTAGCAAAAACTTAAAAACTAAGGGAGTGCCCATCAACTGGGGAATGAGTAAAGAAATTATGGTATATGAATTTAATGTATTTTTATTACATTAGAAAAAATGTGTAGTTTCAGTGGAAATAGGGAAAACTTCAGTGAACTGCTTGTAGAATGAAGTGAGAATTAATTGAGAGAACAAGTTATACAATGATGATACATGGCCAAGAGGAAAAAAAAAAACTATTTTGAAAGACTTGAGAATACTGATCCATGCAGTATCAAATTATGATTCCAGAGGGCCAACCATGAAGTCAACAGCATTTTAAAGTGCTTTTTTATTAAGTTCATTAAATAAGTGATATTTGCTAAGTGCTGGGAATACAAAGATAGGCAAAACAGACAGACAAAGCAGTCCCTGCTCTCAAGGAGCTTATAATCTAATGGTGGAGACAGACAGGATATATAAAGGATAAATTGTGATTAGTCACAGAGAGAAAGTACCAATGTTAAGGACTGGGAAAGACTTCTTATAGAAGGTGGGAGTTTCGAAGAGACTTAGGTGCAATGGATAGAGTGCCAGGAGTGGAGTTAGGAAAACTTATCTTTCTGAGTTCAAATCTGACATCAGGCATTTACTAGCTGTGTGACTCCGGGCAAGTCACTGGACTTTGCCTCAGTTTCCTTATCTGTAAAATGAGCTGGAGAAGAAAATAGCAAACCACTCTTTGTCAAGAAAACCCCAAATTGGATCACAAAGAGTTGGACATGACTGAATAACAACCCAACAACCAACAACAAAAGGAAGTAGAGAGGAGTGTGTGATGAGCAATGAGGAGGCCAATATCACTGCCTTGGAGAGTATGTTGTGGGGTGTAATGTGTAAGAAGACTGGAAAGGGAGGAAGGGGCTAAGTTATGAATGGCTTTATTTTGTTTTTGTCCATTAAATTGTTTTGTTGAAGAGAGAAATACTGCACAATTACAACTTGAGTGAGGAAAATGCAAACAATAAAGAGTGTATCTATTGCCAACAAAATACAATTATTATAGCTTCTTTAGACATAAAGTGTTCATTCACACCAGATGGTTCATGTGTAACAAAGTGAATGGCTTTGTTTTTTTAAATAGTATTTTATTTTTTTCCATTTACACATAAAGAAAATTTTTAACATCCATTTAGAAAAATTTTTTAGTTCCAGATTTTTTCCTTCCTTTCCTCCCCCTTCCCTAAAACAGTAAGTAATTTGATGTAGGTTATATATGTTATATATGTGGAATCATGTAAAGCATTTCCATATTAGTCTTGTTGTAAGAGAAGAGAAAAAGGTAATGTTGTAAGAGAAAGAAAGTGAAAATAGGATGTTTTGATCCGCATTCAGATTCCATTGATTCTTTCTCTGGATGTGAATAGTATTTCCCATCATTGTATTGCCAAGAAGAGCTAAGTCATTCATAGTTGATCATCATATAGTGTTGCTATTACAATGTCCAGTGGTCTCCTGGTTCTGCTCATTTCACTTTGCATTAATTCATGTAAGTCTTTCTAGGTTTTTCTGAAATCTATCTGCTCAACACTTCTTATAGCACAATAGTAGTATTTCACAGCATATGAATGACTTGAAAAACCAAATAGGATTTTATATTTGACCCTGGAGGTAATGGGGAGGGGTTACTGGAGTTGATTGAATGGGTGGGGGGGGTCTGATGACATGGTTAGACTTGTGTTTTGAAAAAAATAAAGTTGACAACTGTGTAGAGGATGGATTAGAGTGGGAAGAGGTTTGTGGCAGGGAGATCATCAGACTATTGCACTAGTCCAGGAGTAAGATGATAAAGGCCTGAACTCTAGTAGCAGCAGTGCCAGAGGAGAGTTTTTACCTTTGTCATGAGAAATGTTACAAAGAACCTGACAACTGATTGTATATGGTTTTGGGGGTCGAGGAGGGGGAGTGAGAAGATGATGAAACCTAGGTTGTGAGGCTAGATAAGTGGGAGGGTGGTGAGTCCCTCAGTGGTAATAGGGAAGTTAGAAGATAGGGGGATTTGGTGTGGAAAGAAAATAAATTCAGTTAGGGACACATCTACTTTGAGATGCCAATATAGAGTTAGATATGTGAAACTAGAGGTTAGGGCTGGGCAAGCAGAGCTGAGAATCACCTTCCTAGAGACAATAACAATTGAATCCATAGGGGCTGATGAAATTACTAAGTAAAATAGCATAGAAGGAAAAGAGAAAGAGGGATCAGGATAGAGCCTTGGGGGACTCAACAGTTAGCAGACTGAATTGCCAAGGCAATATTCATAGCACCAATGGTGAATATGAATATGCCGGCATAGTTCTGAATAACAAAATATAACAGACTCTCCACATAGAAGACAGAATCAAAACATTTATTCAGACACCAGAAAGCCAAATCCCAACACCAGAAAACCAAATCCATCATAGCAACAAACAAGTTAATGCGCCATAACAGAGCAGGGAGACACAGCATCCCAAAGACTTCCCACAAACACTCACAAGCCTAGCTGTCTCCTTGCCTGCATCCTCCCCCCCTTCAGCTCTAACTGCTCTGACTCCCAGCTTCCTCTCCGCTCTGCTCTACCCCTTCCTGCTCCACCTATTCAGCAAATTCCTCCCGCCATAGTCTCCATATGATTACATTTAGCCTGTTAAGGGGCAGGGAAGATCTTCAAATTCCCATTACCGTTACATAGACATGACCTGGATATGATCTAGCAAAGGTGACAGAGAAGAAGAATTCAGACAGGTAGAGAGCAGTGGCATGAAAACCTAGAGAAAAGAGAGTATTGGGGAGAAGGGCGTGATCTACAGTGAGTGCAAAGGCGCCCGAAAGGTCAAGAAGGGCAAGGATTGGAGGACCTAAAATAGAGAATGAGACATGGGTTATTGGACATGGCCAACATAGGAATTTGTTTCACTTGATCATGCATATTTGTTATGAGGGCTTTCTTTTTCCTTTTTTTTTTTAAAGCGTTTACTTGGTAGGGCAATTAGGAGGGAGAGAAAATAAATGTTAATTGGAAAACATAATTAAATTAAAACAAATAAACCAGGATTGAATTCAGGTCCTCGAACCCCAAATTCAGTGCTCTGTTATCCATTCCGAAATGTGTGTCCTTATTTTAATTTACTCTTAATATGGTTTGATATTCTTCGATTCCCTAAGCCATACTTTCTTATCTTGATCTCATCCTTGGCACTTAACTTTGTACTAGAGGATGTGTAATAATTGCTAATCTGAATTATATAATTTGATAGCATTGATACAGTTAATCCCTTTTAAACAGGAATTTTTATTTGTTTAGCATCAAATAATATTGAAGACATGGAAGAGTTTCTTCTCGAAATGAATTTTATCTTTTCTTTTTGAGTCTTATCCATGTGATATTGTCTAATATTAGACCTCACCCCTCCTGTTCCTGTACTATACTAGCTTCCTGGGCAGTAAAAACTGAAGGGCCAGGGAGTATTTTTCCCTTCTGGGAATCTGGAATTACTAAATGGTAGTGATTTCCATTGAATCCTAGTGGTGTGTACACTTTAAAGATTTATGTTAATGGCCACAGTAAAGGACAACAACCTTGGATGACATCAGAACTATGATCAAAGGCATTGTGCTTTCTGATTTCAAAAGACTGATTCCTTCTCCTTGACACAAGTAGACTATAGGTATAGAATCAGACATGTATCATTGGATGTGGCCAGCTTATTGATTTGTTTTGGTAAAATTTTCTTTTTCAAAAAAGGAGATTTGGTGGAGTTTAGGGAATGTATGGGGTCATAGGGAAGGGACTATGAAGCTTAAAAAATGAGAAAATCAAGAAAATAAAAAACTTCAATAAAATATTTATTTAAAACTTAAACAATTATGTTGAAGATTCCACATGATTTTCAGTGCTCAACATTGATTTATCATCCAAACACAAGCTTTTATTCACCAGTTGTACCCAGAAAACACAAGCAAGACCCAAGTAACAATTTAGAATTGGACCCTTTATGAGCGCCATGTTGGCTGATCAGTCCACATGGCTGGCTGTACCTCCCAAATCGTACAGCGGAGATCTCAGGTAAAGCCTCAGCTTTTAAAGGGACGCCACGCAGCCAATGATTGGATATTATGTAAGCAGGAACTTGCAGAAACCAAAATCAGTGACTGGTTAGTACACACCTTGAAATTCCTGCCATCACCAAGTCTCCCTGACTCGGCAGCCCACCCACCTCCATGACTGGGAGAGGGCAGAGCTAAACCTGGCAGTCTGTTCACTTCCATGAGGGAGAGCTGAGGTTGAGGGAGGGGAAAGAATGGGGCCAGGTACAACACAGTTATATGTTATGGAAATTCTCCTAAACCCTTTTTAGAATATCATCTTAATAGTTATTTTCAAGACCACCCCTTCCCCCCACCTTTTCTTATAGAATCCTTTACTTTAATTATATAGCTTCTTCATTACCTTTCCAGAGGTTGTTTCATAGGCATTGGTATGTGAATACACAAAGGATTTATGATTTCATCAGTGTGGAGAAAGGGAACTCAAATCCTACCTGTTCAGAGAGCAACCTTTCTTTGACTTAGTAGACAAATCCTAGGGAATTGCATGAGGCCTGTAGAGGTTAAATGTTTTACCTGGGGTCACACTGCTAATTGGACAGGATTTGAAGACAGGATTTAAAACTTGATTTCTTGATTTTAAGCTTAATAATATAACCCATCACACTATCTTGCCTCTGTGAGATATCAGTAAAAACAACAAAATTGCACACATATCCACAACCTCAGGGTCGGAAGAAATCTCAGCCGCCTATCTCTGAATAGGAACTCCCTCCTCTCCAAGGGAACAGATAAGTAATCATGCAGCTTCTTCTAAAAGTTCTCTAGGGATGGGGATCCCACTACCTCCCAAGGCAGTCTATTCCAATTTTGTCCAACTCTAATTGTTAGGGAGTCTTTCTTTATGCAAAACCTAAACCTGCCTCTTTGTGGCTTGACCATCGCTCCTGGTTGTTCCCTCCAAGGCCAAACACGACTGGTCAGTCTTCTCAGATTTAATTTACTAGTTAAGCCCGTCAGTCAGATCTGTATGGGAAAAAAATTGCTTGATTGAACTGACCAGCCAATTCAGTCAAAATGATAAGTTTTCTTAGGTATGTATAAACAAAGAAAGTGATTTAGAGAATTTGGCTAAATGGTTTCCCACCTAGCTCAAAGTTGCCATGGATCTAATTTTTCATCCAGGTAATCTCAATTTGGAGGTAATCTCAATATAATATCCAGAACGACTTTAATCAGACTGTAATACTAAAAGAAGCAGTTTATGGAGAAGAAAAGATATTATCGTAAAGTTTGGATCAGTAATGCAATGGATCTTATAACTCTACATTTCCTCTCTTCTTCTATCATTCCTCTTGTATAGAAAATGAAAAAAATAGAGCTTATAGTGCAGTCTGTATTTGCCAGTACTTTAGTCACATATGATAAAATTTTAATATATTTTTTTGAGAGACCTATGCAGGGTACCATGCCAGGTAGTTCATGGTTCTTGTCCTAAGGAAGCCTGCAGTCAGGTAAGGGGAGAAAAATGTAAAAATAATACAAAATTGAGAATAATCATGTTTGAAAGGTACAAAGTTCTGTGAGAGTGCACGAAAAGGAGGAATCTCTTTTGGCTGAGGGATCAGGCCTACATAGAGGATGGGACATTAGAATTGGCATCTGAAAGATAATGGAAAGATTTTAACCCTAGAGATGTGGATAGGGAAAGGAAAAGTATTTCCTCTTTTTTTCCTTAAGATTCAAAGGTTCAGGGGGCGGCTAGGTGGTGCAGTGAATAGAGCGCCGGCCCTGGAGTCAGAAGGACCTGAGTTCGGATCTGGCCTCCGACACTTAATCCACACAAACAAAAACCTAGACGTGTGACCTTGGGCAAGTTACTTAACCCCAATTGCCCTAAAGGGGCGGCTAGGTGGCGCAGTGAGTAAGAGCGCCGGCCTCAGAGTTGGGATGACCCGAGATCAGATCCGGCCTCAGAAAATGAGCACCCACGCATAAATAATGACTAGCCGTGTAACCCTGAGCAAGTTACTTAATCCCAATTGCTTTAAAAAAAAAAAAAAGATTCAAAGGCTCAGGAAAGCAAAGACATCAAGGTGGTTAAGTATGGAGTGTGTTTCAGGAATGGTGTTAGGATGCTTTGACTAGAGTAAAGTGAAGGGAAATATTATAAGCTAAATCTGGCCAAGTAGATTGGAAGCATACTTTGGTAGGCAGTGAGGAACTTTATTAATTAAAGGGATCTGATCAAATCTATATTTTCCTGGTGATATATTCTCTCATCTTTCTCAATACCTCTTTCCTGTCTCCTCATCCTTTCCCTTTCTCCTTCCTATATCTCCCTACACTTTCAATCTCCCATCCCCCACTTCATAATAGCAAGAAGACACTCAAAGCCCTGTTACAAGAGAATTACTACAATTCCACTCTGCTGTCTTCCTCATGTGACTCCATGGCACAAGGCATGCAGTAATCCTTCCATCCATAACTCAGTCTTGTCTGACTTTCTTCATTAGCATTCTCACTGCATCCCAGTCACTGCAGCTGACAATTACAAGCAGCTCCTTACAGGAGTTGTGGCTCATTTGAACATGCTGCAATTTAGTTTAATTTTTAATTGTTGTCATTAGTGAGAATTTTCTTGTGTCTTTGTTCCAGGTCCTATTACCTTGGCAGTTTTTTATCTGGGTCACTTAAATTGTGTTCACTTTAGAAGTTGAAGTTGGTATAATTTTTTTTTCAAAAAGTAATTTTTTGCCCTATCAAATTGATTTTTTAAGAAAAAAATTTTGAATACTTCCATACAAGTGCCAAATAGATATTCTTTAAGCATAGGTCTAACCATGTTTTTCTTCTGTTCAAGATGGGTCAGTGGACTTTGCTGTGCTTAATGATGCATTATTACAAAAAAGGCTTTTTTTCTGCTTTTTTGTGGAAGGCAATTGGGGTTAAGTGACTTGCACAAGGTCACACAGCTAGTTTTTGTGTTAAGTGTCTGAGGTCAGATTTGAACTCGGGTCCTCCTGACTCCAGGGCCAATGTTCTGTTTACTGCCCCACCTAAACACCCCCAAAAAGGTTCTTTTTTCCAGTGGTTTAGAAGTGAAGTGGGAAGGAGAAAATAAATACTTATTAATTAAAAAGCAATTACATTTAATGAAATAAAAAAAAACTCATCAAAGCCATGTCATTCTTTGGACTAGTCTGCTCGCCACACAATAGAACTTTTTATAGTGTGAAAGAAAATATATTTAGTTGTCTAGAGAGCTTGGTGTTCATTTTACATTCTTTGAAACATTCTCAGAAATCCCTGACTTGTTGTGGTTTAGTGTCCAGGAAAAGAGATTTCAAGACTGCTTCTAAATTCAGGCTAGTGGTTTATATTGAGTATTTCTTCCTTTTTTCCCTTAAAATTCAGAAGTTAAAAATGTGATTTTTACTTGGGGACACCTTCCATTTTTTTTCCTTTTAAAAAAGGTTGCTCACAAATAGGAATTATGAGACTTGATCCATCTTTTTCCCCCTTCTCCAGTCTAGCAAAGAACATTTGCAACAACTGGTAATATTGAATTTTTGTCATCATCCTTTCCTTGGTTGTTGGAGGTTCTCTGTCTAAAAGGAAAAAGAAAGAAAAAATTTATTTTCAAGTGTGAAGGAGATGTTTTATCTCTTTAGCACCTTAAGTGATCTCTGGTTTTTAGGCTTGTCATCCTTAGCAAAATGATCTCCATTTCATATCTGAGTTCGCATGACCAGAATATACGGAAAGGTACATTTTCAGAGTTAAGCTAGTACTAAGTCAATCAAAAAGAATTTATTAAATGCTTTCTGTGTGCAAGGTGCTAAGTTATTCAGAATGGCAATTAAAACAGTCCCTTCTCAGGGAGCTTATATTCTAGCCAAAGAGACAGTGTCTACCTCTCTTCCTTGTTTCCCATGTTTACCCACAATTTGAGGCATGGAGGAAAGGAACACATCTTTTTAAAGTAGTCTCTCCTTCTTACCCGACCTGTGCTCCCCCACCCCCCACTCGATGACTTGACTTATACATTCAATACTAATCATTTGGAGTAGAAGGTTCCCAACTAGAGGCAGTTACTCTTGAAAGCTTAGTACCTCTAGAGTTGTTGAGAGTATATATAATATGCACATACATGCATGGTGTCAGACTGACATTAATTCAGTCAGACATCATGGACTCATCACTATCTCTAACTACCTTCAGAAATTCTCTCTTTTCTCCATTCTAATGGCCATGAAGGTGGCTAAAGTAGAACACTTAGGGCTTGGCCAGACATCAAAGATACCAAGGCCATCCATTGGATCCCAGACATTTGTCTTTCCACTGGACTTTGATGACTTTGTTCAACCCTGCCTCACTTAAATCCATTTCAGTTGAAAGTCAAGACATCACCCCACCATGTCATTGGACCTCTTCAGAAATGGAAGATGAACAGCAACAAGTTCTCTCTTTATATGACCACAGTTTGGGTACCAGTTATCTCAGTGCTAATTCTAACTTGTATTGTTTCCACATGAAATGAGAAAGATCCGTATTTTGAAATAAAAAAGGATATTGCCCCAGCTGGAAAAGCCCAATTGAATTTGTAGTCCCATGGCAGGATCAAATGAAATGTGTAGCTCTGTTGAGTTGAAGATTTATTGCTTCTTACGTTTTAAAGCAAATATCCATTATATTTGATAGCATCTTTTTACTTATAGGTATAAATGTTGTTCTGTTTTCTGCTCCTACAATAAAAGGACCTCGTGGGGAGTGAAGCTTTTATTTTTGTCTTTGTCTATCTTTGTATATGCCTTGCATGTGATAGGTGCTTAATAAATTGCATGGTTGATTGAATGTGTTGAAAACAACAGCTTTAGCATTTTCAGCCTAACTGTGCCTTGTTGGGAATGAGAAATGGGGGAAATAAGGGAAGATGGTGATTGGGCTAAATATAGAAGTTTTATGGGCAGTTAGCTTGTCAGAAGAATGGTTAAGTCTGAGGAATTTCACTTAAGGAGATGAGTAAATCATAGCTGTTACATATCGCCGTCTGTTGCCTTTTCACACACAGCCAAAATGGTTGAACGATTGAGTGTGTCGGACGTAGCCTGAGTCTGGTGTTATCTGACAGAATCTGTAGTTTTCCCAGAGTTGTGATACCTTGGAGATTGATTTCATTTAGAATCTGGACATGAGTATCATGTAGCCCAACCAAGAGCAGCAAATAGATTTGAAAAGGGGAAATGAATGATAGTTGGAGAGAAGTCAAAGATTATAAAAGAGTAATTAATTGGCAGGACATTTTAGAATCGTCCTCTCAAAGCCCTAGTGTGCTCAGGGCACTGAATGTTTAGTGTACTGTTGGTCTTTTTTTTTCCCCCAGGAAGTGGTGATTGGTGGGGGGAGCAGCTGGTGGGTTGGATTGTGTTTGTGTCTGTGTGTAAATATTTGACCTACGATGAAGGGCACTCCTCACTTTAAGCTTTGGTGTTCCTTTTATCAAAGCTCAAAGCCATCCTTCTCATCTGTCCCTTTGATCACATTCATTTTATCTTTAGAATGCTGTGGAGGCACTCCTTCAAAGCCAGGTCCTTGACCCTTTGCTACCAATTTCCCTTCTAGGCTGCCTTGGAATACTGAATATATATCTTCTGTCTATACTCTTGGCAAGTGGTTTGTAGTGGGAAGGAATGTCAGAACTAGTCAGGAGGGACCTTAATTCCTATCCTCAACAGTTACCAGTTATGTGATCACGGGCAAAGCAGGATCATCTCCAGTCATCCTGATCTGTATCTTGCCACTGGACCTAGAAGGCTCTGGAGGAGAAAGAGAGGCTGGTGACTTTGCACAGTCCTCTCTCACTTAAATCCAAATCACTTTCACGCTAGGGCATCACTTTCCTGATGACAGAGAATGAAGGACAAACAGTAACATGGGCAAATGACTTAACTTCTGTAAACCACAGTTTTCTCATGTGCAAAAAGAGGAAAATAATGCCTGTTATATTTATCTTCCAGGGTTGTTGTGTGGATCAAATGAGATAATATATTAAAGCCCTTTGAAGCCTTAAAGTGAAATATCAGTGTCATCTGTCTATCATCATCATTCCCTGCATTTAACTCTTCATAACTCTTTTCTTGAATATTCCGGCCCCCTTTTTTTGGACTGCTAACCCTCCCCTCTCCTAAGTTCTGTGTTTTCTGTCTTTCCTGATGAGGATGGGGCCTGTCTTTTGTCACATAGTAGGTGCTTAATAAATGTTTCTTAACTAATATGCAGTAATAATATTTTATTTATCTTTTGCCCTATTTACAAACTTTTTGTCTTTGTATCCCCAGTATGTAGCACAGTGCCTGGCACATACTAGGAGCTTAATAAATGTTTATTGACTGATATATAGTAGTGACATTTTATTCATCCTTTGCCCTTTTCACAAATCTTGTAATCCCAGTACTTAGCATACAGTAGGTGCTTAATAAATGCATGATTGGTTAAACTGAGTTGGGAAAAAAGCAGCTTTAGCATTTTGTGTGTGGAGATGGTAAGTAGGCCTATTACATCAACACTTAATTCTTTTTATAAGACAAGAATACAACATAAGAAGGTGATGATTTAGTTCAGCTTCCTTATTTTAACAAATGAAGAAACTGAGTAGAGAAGAGATGTGGCTTATCCAAGACCACTTAAGTTGGATAATCCATAGATTTAGGTCTTCAGGGAACCCTAAAGGCCTAACCCACCTAACCCAAGCTCCTCATTTTACGAATGAGAAGACTGGGCTCCTACCCCTTAAAGATGGATCTAAAAGTACGGATCTAAGTAAGTACAGCTAGGTGGTGCAGTGAATAGAGTGCTGGTCCTGGAGTAAGGAGGACCTGAGTTCAAATGTGGCCTGAGATACTTACTAGCTGTGTGACCCTGGGCAAGTGGCAAACCACTCTGGTTTCTTTGCCAAGAATACCTCAAATGAATGGAAATGATTCAAGAATAACACAGTTATTATTCCTGGATGCTTAACTACCTGTATTGGTGTAAGCGCTTTCTCTGGGTCCCTTTTTCCTCCTCTCTAAAATGATGGAGTGAGACTAGGCAGGTCTCTGAGGATCTTTCAGTCTCTAGATCTGTGATCCCATGATCATTTCATAGCTAACATTTTTAGTCCATAATCTTACCCAACAGAAATTACTCATCAACTAAATTTTATTGGTTTTTATGTGGCTTGTACTCCCTCTAGTATTTATTCAATATAGCTGATCAATAATTTTACTCAATAAAGGAATATTCCTTATTAACATATTGGGAGACTTTCCAAAACATCTACATTTTTAATGATGAAAACAGTTGAGATATTCCTTACTAGCAGAAATTCAATGAGCAGTATCTCAAATTTAACAAATTACATGACAGATTAACTTTATAAAAAAGGAAGGCTTTCATTAAATGGGATCCAAGAGTCCTATGGAGCAGTCTTCTACCCAACATTTGACAGCTGCCACCAGTACAACTAGTTGGCATCCCCTCCCCCTCGTATGTGCTATAGTTTCAGTCCAACAACTGGCAATTTTCAACAGTTGACACTTTCCTGGACTCAAAAAACACTTTTCTTATGCTGCTAGTTCCTAGTAAGGATATTATGATTCAGTCATAAAACAAGTGATTTGCCTTTGCATGAAGAGCAAATTTTTTTGACATGCGTGTATAGTCTAGTCTTTTTTGTTTTCTGGAAGTTTTGAGATGAGAATTGGCTTCCAGGCAAGTCCGTATTCAAGTAGAGGGGAAGAAGCCCCCCTTTTGCTAAGGGCTGGATTTTTCTGCTCTTTAACTCTTAGTTGGATCTTTCTGACTGTTCAGATTATGATAAATTGTACAGGCTTTGATGAGTGAAATTTTCTTGAAAAAAATTTGAGGGAACAAATACAAAAAAATTATGGATTTAAAACTAGAAGTGTGAAGTTTTTCAAAGTTGGTAGAAAACTTAATCAAATTGTTGGAACTTTAGGGATTGCCCATTCCAGAAGTGACAGTAATATTTGAGACAGAAACAGAGACAGAGATCAAAATCTTTAATATGGGACTTTTATCTTCTTATTAATTTTGTGACCATTTGATTAGAACAAAGTACTAAAGTATTAATATTTTAATAAGGAAGTCTTTTTTTGTAACCATGTTATTTTCAATAATTGCTTTTTTAAATGATTTCATTACACACAGGGACCAATTTTTCCCCCATTGGGACATAGTTTTTTTTTTTCTTAATGGAAGACTGAATTGAATTTTCATAGGATTCATGTGACAGTTTGCTAGAAACCTCTTGCATCTGCAGTATTAAATGAAGGCTAACCATTTATTCAAAAAGCTTTCTTGGTGGAGAATTTTTCTTTAGAATTTTAGGCAAGAAAAGGGCTCTTACTGGGGAAAAGAGGCAGGTAGATACTTTCATTCAACAAATATTTATGAAACACTTAAGGCATGCAAAGCTCTGTGCTAAGTATGGTGAGGGCCACCAAAGATGTGCAAGAGGGAGTCCCTGCTTTCAGGGAGTTTATAAGTAGAAGACAGAAAAATCACTATAGTCTCTGTAAAAGCCTTGTTGTCTACTAGATAGAGAGCTGAATTCAGAATTAGGAAGATTTTGGTGTAAGTCCAGTCTTTGCCTATACTGGCTCTATGACTGGGTAAGTAAGTTAACCTCTTGGTTCTTAAACAATTCTCTAAGATTATGAGTTGATACAGAAGGCACTGTTCTGCATTGTCTCAGGAAGCTTTAAACTAGGGGTGGGAAGCCTATGGCCTTGAGGCCACATGTGGCCCTCAAGGTCCTCAAGTGCAGCCCTTGGGCTGAATCCAAACTTAATAGAACAAATCCCCTTGATAAAAGGATTTGTTCTGTAAAACTTGGACTCAGTCAAAAGGCCACACCCAAGGACCTAGAAGGCCACAAGTGACCTTGAGGCAGCAGGTTCCCTAACCCTGATCTAAACTAATGAAATCACAAGTCTAACCCTGATCCCTAGAATGTCCTCCATTCCTGGAATGTCCTCCATCCCCCTCATTTCTACCTCTTGACCTCCCTGACTTCCTTAAGGTCCCATTTAAAAACCCCACTTTCTACAGAAAGCCTTTTCTGATTCCCCTTAATTCCAGTGCCTTTCTTTTGTTTGTTATTTCCAGTATATCCTATTTATAACTTGTGTGGATGTAATTGTTTTCATATTGTCTTCCCTGTTAGACTGTGAGTTCCTTGAGAACAGAGGCTGTCTTTTCCTTTTCTTTGTATTCTTTGTAGTCTACACAGGGTCTGGCACGTAGTAGGCATTTAATAAATATTTATTGACTGACTGACCATACCTACCTTTAAAATTTACAAAGACATTTCCTCACAACAACTATGTAAAGTAGGTATTCCTAGTCTATTTTATTTTTTTTAAATAATTTTTATCCTATCAATTAATTAAAATATCAGTTAAACAATTAAACAAATGGGGAGCAAAGTCATATATAAAACCATAAACACAAAACTTGATAAGAATCTATCCACATCAATATAAGTAGATTTAACAAGACGATAACACTTATATCTCATATGTTTCCATATTATTTTCCAATCAAATTTTTTTTTCTGTGTCTTTCTCAGGTTAGTCATGGTCAAGGTCTGTGTCCTTGTTACTTAGTATAATCATTTCCCAGTTTCTTCCTGTCCTTTGCCATTTTTATAGCACAGAAATAAAATGCTGTCACACAAAGTAACCCATTATTCCCTAATTTTTTTTTGTTGCTGTTACAAATAAGATCAGTGTAAATATTTTTTGTACAGCTAGATCTCTCCCCACCTTTTACTCACATTCTCAGGATACTGTCCTAACAGGAGATCAGTGAATGGAAAGGCATGATCTATTTCACAATTCTTATTGTATATTGACAGATCATTTTCTGGAAAGATTATACCAATTTATAGGTCCACTAATAGTGTCATAGGGATCTGTTTCCTCATAACTTCCTCATTGTTGATTTTTTGTACATCAGAAGTGGTTAGCTCTGGCCTCTGACACTTAACACATACTAGCCCTGTTACCTTGGGCAAGTCACTTAAGCCCAATTGTCCCTCACCCCAAAAAAGGCCCCCAAAAAAGCAAAAAATAGTGGTTAACTTAAAGGTTTTTTTCCCCTGATTGTTATAGAAACTTCAAACAGTTTTTCAGCCGACTTATTAAAAGTTTGTTTCTTTGAGAACTCTGTTCATGACTTTCGGCCATTTATCTGTTGGGAAATATTTTATCTCCATTTTATAGGTGAGAAAAGTGACTCGCCTATGGTCACAGAACCAGAAATGTCAGAGCAAATATTTTAACCCATGTTTTTTGACTCTCAGTCAATTATAACCTACCAGGATTACATTTTGATCTAGGGTTTAAAAGATAAGAAAGACAGGTAAAGAAGGTAGAGGGGGAAAGGGCATGAGCTGAGGCACAGAAGTGGGAAGTACTCCAGGCCTGTTCTGGGAAGACCAGCTAGTCTGAAATTGGAGTGGGGTGGTAGTGGGGAGGTAAGGGTATATACTATAATGCTCCTTCCCATGGATGTCTGACTTTATTGATAACTATTGCTCCTTTCAGTGAGGAAGATCCTAGCTTGCCCTTGTCCATCTGTCCTGTTTAGCTCTTTTCCATGTGCAAATCTGCTCCAGGAGGCCTACCCAACTTGCAAGCCAATCCTTCTGTCATTTTCTTGACATCACATGGGAACCAGTGAAGCACCTCAGCTGGGCATATGCTATCCCTAGCTCTTGTAACATGTCTGGTCAATTTGCTTTTCCTGTCATACGTTTCCCTGATGACATAGTGCTTCTCCTGTGCGGATGGAGTAGTGAGAGAAACAGCTGAAAAGGTAGATAAGAGTGAGGTTTTGGAAGGCTTTGAATACCTTAGTAACCTGACCTCTTACTACCTTTCCAGTCTTCTGATGCCCTATTCCCCTCCACATAGTTTGAAATCTAGTGAAAGATTATTTTGGTGACTACATGAAAGGATAGTTTACAGGGAGGATAGTAAGAATAGGAAAACCTGTTGGGTGAGTACTTTAGCAGCCCAAGAGGATGGTTGTAAGGGTCTTTAGTAGGGTGGCAGTGATGGAAATAGAGAGTAATGGACAGATATGAGAACTAATTGAGAAGTTGAATAAATAGAACACATTTATGCTTGTGTTTCTGGTCTTTTTTTTAACCTTTGTTTATGGTATATAAAACATGAATGAATATCATCAAAATTCAAATTCTCTTTCGATTATTTATTTGCCTTTTAAAATATAAGTCTATCTTCTATTGATCCTAATGTTTTCCTACCCATGGATTATTCATTAAAACAGAGAACTATGGGATTTTTAGGGATCCATTTTTCCTCTTGAAAGAAAAATGTGCAGATGGCATATTACATAGTTCAATGAATTGTCCTTATTTAAGAAACTCCAGGTGCTAAAGCAAGCTGTACTATTTTGTTTCTTTTCTAGGCAAAACCAAAGCTAATTGAGCCACTCGACTATGAAAATGTTATTGTCCAGAAGAAGACTCAAATCTTGAATGATGGTTTACGGGAGATGCTTCTTTTTCCTTATGATGACTTCCAGGTAACAGTATTTTATTGTTCCTAGCCTTTTAAATCACGTGTTTGGTCTTTAGAGAAAATTGGTAGGATATAAGGACATTTGCTGTCTCTTAGCCATGATAAAAAGAAAATAGGAGACATGTTTGTAACATACAGATAGTGGTACATTTCCAATAAACTCTATGGGGGTTGATAAACATGGGCTTATGAGAAGGACCTTGTGATTCCCTGGCTGATATTCTGAGTGGCTGTATGTTCAGAACTCCCCAACTGCTCAGATGTGAAGGCTTTTTCCATCCAGGGATGTATGTAAAATATATAGCAGTATTGCTTTGATTCAGACCTGTCTGTTGGTCTTTATTTCTCTGCTTACACTTTTTCTGAAGTGCTGGGTGCTGACTTTTCCCCTGAACTAGTGAATATATATAAAAGATTGTTGACCCCTCAAACAACCAGCTTTCCTAGTAAAGCAAACCTAAGAATGTGTGCTAGCAGCCATCCTGGGTATGCCAGTGTAGTTGCTGCTACATAAAGAGCACAATCTTATTTTGCCTCTCTATAGAATTAAAGTATGCAAATAAGCTTATCTCTCCTGATGGGGAAAACAAATCTTTGGGAACATGATTCACTGTTAATGGGAAAATTCTCCCAGAGAACTCTTTCTAGTGGTACAGTTTTTTAATTTATTAGGAACTGGGATGTTTTGAAAAATACCTCACAAAATAACATCACATAGCAAAAAAGAAAACAAGCGGAAAGCTCAAAAATGACAGGTTTTTTGCCAGTAAATTTGGCAAGGTTTGTGTTACTTTTGCACAGTAAAAACAGACTACTACAAATTATACTAAATGTTGACATATTTTTCCTGTGGAGGCCTTTGTGGAAGCTAAAGGTTATCTCGAGGTTCACTGAACACGACTGACCTTAGAGTGTGTGTTTTTATATTACAGCAAAATGGATTCTCTAGAAACCATTTTAATTTTGCAAATCCAGAATACCAAGTTCTTTTTATGAAAGGGATTGTGATAGAAATGTTTAAGAAGTAAGAAGAATAAAACACATTCAGTATCATCTTTAACCCCAGAGACACAGGACCCACCTGTTAATGAATATAGCAGAGGTGGCTGTTTGGAATTACATGAAAAACACCCATATGCATTTTACATTTTAACTATTGCTCTGGAGATGTTAGGTACCAGGCATGCCTCTGATAGAAACACAAAACCTCTACTTTTTATCACTAAAAATGGATGGATCAACAAGAGTTGTTTCTCTCATTTTCCTAGTTTTCCTCAAAGTAAGGGATTTCAACCTAAGTTTTCAATTGTAAAATAGGGAATAAGGTCTGACCCTGGGATTTCATTAATGTAGGGAATTCCCTTGGTGAGGAAACTCCCTTTACCAATGTAGTTTTGTACCTTCTATGCAATTTATAGCCTTATATTTGCCTGAGAGGTTTCATTATGTTCTTAGGATTATGAAGCCATTATGTGTCAAAGGTAGGACTTGAACACAAGTCTTTCAGGTTCCAAAGCCAACTGTCTATCCACTATACCACACTGTCCCTCTTTCAGCCATAATAATTTCAAATTCGGTTTTATAGGGTAGTGGTTGATTTCAGGGATATCATGAGTTCTTCTATATACATCAAAGGTGTCTAATTTTCTCAGTGGTATCAAATTAGTAGCTTAACTCTTCAACAACTTGAGAACTTCCTTGTTCTCTCAGGGATGCTGCTATCTCTCTGTGAAGCATGGACCACAGTGATCTTGGAAGAATTCATATTAGAGAAAGAAGCTAAAAGGCAGTGGGCAAATACATAGATGTAACAGGGTGTGTGATGCTTATTTATCCATTCATGTCATCAAAATTTATTAATTCCCTAGAAGTTGCAAAGTATTCTGCAAGGGTTCATGTTAATAGTGTTTCATATTATTAATGGCAATTTGTGTGGAAGAAGTAGAAGAAATAATATCAAAGAAAGTGAGCCAGGTATATAATAAGGGCAGTTATCTATTCATGGAGGAAGTCCTTCATTGTAGTAGACTGATTCTCCATTGGGGATATAGGGCCTGGGCATGGGATTTCATCAGTATAGATTACTTCCTAGTGAGAAAATTCTTTCTTAAAAATTTAGGTGGGCACCCTCTTTTCAACCTACAATTTTAGAGAGTTGCCTAGAGCATGGAGACATTTTCTGATATGCCCAGGGTCACAGCCAGTATGTAGCAGAGGCAGGATGGGGCCCATTTTCTATCCACATTGCCCACTTGTTTCTCCTTATGGAAAAATGACAGTATGAAATATGTGGGATCGTAGGAAAATATAGAGGATAGCTCATGATGATGAGGTAGAGAGGTTGCAATCTGTCCACATCTATGAGATCCCACATCTTTTATAGCATCAGCAAAGCCCATCCGGTCTTAACTAAATTGTCATACTAATTAAAGGAGCTGAGTCAACAGAATATTTAGCATGATGGGATCAGCTTCTTTAGGCAACTGCTTTTACTTGAGCTGACTTTTTTTGTTTTAATCATCGAGGTTGGTCAAAGAAAGTAATTCACAAAGTAGAAAAGGAAATAAACTGAGCCCTGAACATCAAGGGGTCAGGAGGCTTTTGTGTCTACCTTGGCCTCAAACTGCTTGCTATTGTATGCGTGATTGGGGCTAATTCAACTGTACTGAATTAAAATTTCATTAATTAAACAGATGCTAGATGTTGTAAGGAATATAGGGACATACACTGTCTCTACCAAATATGCTTAATTATTAAATTAAGGCATTAATTTGGGAGAAGAGTGAGATATATGTTTAATGAGGGATGAACAGGGCTTGAATTAGTTCTTATTACTATAAACTTTCATTTGATCTGGTTAGACTTTTAAATAGAGGGCAACCTATCTTGTTCATAAGGTCTTTTTTTTTTTTACTAATTCTTTAAAAACCAGCGATATACATATATCACAAGATAGTCGTTAATCTAGTTATATGGGGATTTGTATGGAAAAAATATAGTAGGAAAGGATCAAAGGGGAACAGGAAAAATGTTTCCCAGCTTTTCTAATTGTTAGATAAAGAAATGTACAGTAAAAAAGAGGAAGGGGGAAAGTTTTTATATTTTTCAGAACATTTATAAGTTAATCCTCTTATTAGTACTGTCAAGGACTGGGGTATTAGGATCAGTAAAGTGTTCTTACTGATAGAGAATTATCATATTGGTGATGAAATATATAAATATATATCTATATATATAGAATTTTTAAAGAATTAGTAAAATAATAAAAAATTACTATGTGCTTATTATATGACAGGGACTATATTAAGTACTAGAGATACAGAAGAAGGCAAAAACACACCCTGTCCTAAAGAGATCCCATTTTACTGGGGAGGTTGACATGCCAACAACTATGTACATACCTGATATATAAAGGGTACACACTGGCAGTGAAGGGGACCAGGAAAGGCCTCTTGTAAAAGGTGGATTGGAGGGCGGCTAGGTGGCACAGTGAGTAGAGCGCCGGCCCTGGAGTCAGAAGGACCTGAGTTCGAATCCGGCCTCAGACACTTAACACACACAAACAAAAGCCTAGCTGTGTGACCTTGGGCAAGTTACTTAACCCCAATTACCCTGCCAAAAAAAAAAAAAAGCAAAAAAAAAGTTTAAAAGGTGGATTAGAGGAAGAAAAAAGGGGAATCTCTCATTGAATGATCTCAATTTTTTTTTTTTTTAGTTAGAGGTCCTCAACAAATATGGTAGAAGTGAAGGGAGATGCTTCATGAGAGATGAGAAGGTTTAGAGCAGGCACTATGGATAATGGAATAGAAAATTAATTAGAGAATAGAATAATTGCCATGTTCCTGGCCATAGACCTAGGAGCCAGCATGAATGATGGCCCAAGGGTAGCAATAAACACAGCATCAATGAGGGAGTTCAAAGGCTCTGGCTTCTTTCAGTCTTGCCTCTGGAGTTCTCCAAAGCCCAGTTGAGATAAGATAACATGTATTTGTAGTGGTTTGTGATTTTCTCTAGTGCATTTTCTCCAAGCACATGTAGGAGCACTTGAATAAGAACAAAGGAGCAGAGGGTTGGAGTAATCCAGGGTTGGAGTTCTTCAAGGCATAATCAGTGATACGACAAGAAGGTGAGTGATTTGAGAGTAGAGAATGATGTCGAGTTGGATTTGGTTCAGTAAGGGGTTGAGATTATAGCCACTACCTGAGAAGGAACTGAGTGCTGGAGAGAATGGAGGTCAGAGAGAGGACAAAGAACAGGGTTAGGATTTATAAAACAGAAGGAAAAGGATTGTGATCAGACTAAAGGAATTTCAGAGTTAGTAAATACAGATATGGAAGTAGAATACTTGATGCCAAGAGTTAATCATGCGAATTGAGTTTTGAACTAGGAAGTTAGGATATTTGAAGGTACATTAGTATTGATGTTAAAATCCTTGAGTACGAAGGCCAGAGTTGATGTGGAGAGTGTTCCTTATTGATGGGGATGGAAGGACAGTCTGGAAGCAAGGAGTATTCAGCCCCATTCACTGTAGCAAATAAGTGGGGAGGGGTTTTAGGGAGACTGTTATGAGTGAAAGTGAAAGCAATACAAGGGGTAGTACAGGAAGCAGTGTTACCAGGAGAAAGGCTTCAGTAAGAGCCAGATAATTGAGTGAGAAACAGAGTTTTAAGATGAGGGGAACTTTGTTAATTATGGATCAAGAGTTTCAGAGAGCACAGGAAAAGGGTTGAGAAGATCTGAAGTTGAACATGAGGGTGGATAGAGTTAAGGGGCTAGTCAGTTGGGGATGAGCAGTAGGGTTTTGCACCTGGGTAGCCAGGTCTTAAGAATCACTGGGATAGGGAGAGTATGAGGGGGGCAGAGTGTGCTAACCATTGAGGAATAAGTCCAGGTAAAGTATTAGTGTTTGGAGATAAGTCTAGTGAGGAAGGAACTTGATTAAACTGCTCAAGGTCCTCTCCTGAGGAAAGTGGGTGTTGATACCTAAAGGGACCCCAGGAAGCCTGTCTTGACAACAAACAGGTGCTAAGTCAGTAGAAAGCCCTAGGAGGCAGCAGGTAGAGGGATCTTATGCCAGGTTCCTCAGAGTTGAAGAATGTGCCAGAGGCTAAAGAAAGTGGGAAGTGGATGTCTGGGTCTTATGGGGGAGAAAGCCCTAGGGCAAGATCCCTAGAAGCCAGGAGGCTGGTGGCCAGATCTTGTGTGAGTCAGGTCTCCAGGGCCCTAGGCTGTAGAACTCCTGAGCCAGGATTGAAAGAGGCCAAAGCCTTTGAACTCCCTCATTTATGCTGTGTTCATTGTCACTCTTAGTGACAATCTACCTTTAGTGACACCCACCATCACTCATGCTGGTTCCCTAGGTCTAAGACCTGGAATACCCTCCTGATTCCTTGTATCTAAATACTACAGATACTCCCTCCCCAGCCTGCCTTGTCAAACTTCCCATGATTACACCAGCTCCCATTAATTTCTTCATAGTCTCTGACTTTAATCATTTATCTCCTGTATCTTATATAGCAATTATTTATGTGCTTTTTTATTGTCTGATTGTTTCATGTATTTTGGTTTTGTACCCCAACTATATCCTCAGCTCCTCAATCAAGGACAGAATATACATATTTTATACTTGACTTGTACAACACACTGACACGTAGTAGATTCTTTATAATTTTGTGTTGATTGATTTGATGACTATCACATTCATATCAAATACAGTTTTCCTTCTTATTTGATTCAGAAGGAGTTCAGAAAGTTCATCATCATTAATATCGGTTACCTTTGTTATAATGTTAATGTGCATTTCCATTTAGAGAACATCTGTTAAGAGTATATTGTTATAGAGTAAGAATATATTGTAATAGGGTATAGGTCAGTGGAGATGAGATATTTTCTGAAGTAAAAGAGATAATATCAAGAGATGTGGTATAGTAAGAAAAAAAGGGGAGGTGGGCAAATTTGCAGTCAGAGGGTCTAGGTTTGATTGCTACTCATTGGTTTGCTATTTATGGTATGACATTAGGTGTTTCACTTAAACTATATGGGCCTCATTTTACCCCATTTGTAAATTGATAGAGTTGTGTGAGATAATTGCTAAATTCCCTTACAATTTTAAATATATGATCTGATGATCCTTGGGTTTTGAAACAGCACATTTTTTTTTAAAAAATTGGATGTTATAGTTTGTGGTGGTTCTCACCTAAGAATTTTTATTTCAAGAGCCTTCTTTGAACCTAAATATCCCAGATGGCAGAAGTACTCCTTTGTCCTGATTGACTGAATATAGAACAAATTAGACAAGTTGAATTGTCAGCTGATTTGGGGAATCTTGATCAAAGCCGAATGTAGCAGCCAGAATTTGTGCCTTTTAATTTGCTCTCAAAGACTCAGAATATTCTACTGCATATCAGACTGCTGGCCTCAAATCTTCCACCTTTTCTGTTGAAAGGGCCTGTTACCCAAAGATAGCTTTATCTTTACATTGCAGTGAATTGAAGAGGTTGTTGGTTATGATTTTTTTTATCCCTATTTTATTTATTTATATTTGTATTAGAAATTTATTTTGTTTTCAATTCATGGAACAAAACAAATATTTCCAAAACAATGTATAATTAAAAAAAATGATTGCACATGAAACTGCAAATCTACCATGTATAACTTCTGTAATCAGTCAGATGGCCCCGTGCATCATACTTGTCTATTTCTCACATATTAGACCATCATAGATGTTTGACTAAGCATGCAAAGTTGACAAGCTTACTGCAACAGAGTTATAATAGAAAGTCTATATAAAGATGAATTTAGGTGTGAGTGACTTTAGGGATGCCACTTATGAATTTTAAATTGGACTGTAATACCCTGGATAAACTAAGAGGGAACAGAATGTCATATTTTAGCCTGAGGATGATTTTGAACTTTTAATAAAAAAGAGTTTACTCTGAGAGTTCTATTACACATATAAATATATATGTAAATATGTTTGTAAGATGTAACACATATGTGTGAATTTAGTTGTTGATGAATATTTAGCTCATATGTCCTATCACTTATGGTACTCCATGATGCCTTTATCAATATGATCATTATTGGCAAGAGAACTTAGTGTAGACTAAAGATTTTCAGAGACCCCTGTAAAATATTCACATTCAGAAACATTTAAATACAGATGGATCTTTACATTCTCTCAGCATTGTATAGAAAAATGTGGCTAACCCATTTCCCTTTAAATAACATCCTGATTTTAATTTTTCCTCTAGTTATTTTCCTTTTCTGCTTACATGATGGTGATAATGATCTAAAAACTACTGACCCAAAAAGGAAGCCAAGCCCTGCTACTTACAAAGGGCCTGGAAGTTCCCAATCACAATTCCTGTCTGTCCCTTTGAAAAGAAAATTAGCAACGGTGCTATTGTATGTGAATATTATGATATAGCGTTCAGAAAAAGTTTTGTGGTTGCCTTTTAACTGTTTTATTGAAAAGTGTTGGGTTTTTAAATATAAATTCCTTGAAGTTTCTTTCTTGGAATTCAGTAGTCTGCAATATAACTTTCAATAACCATTGTGGTTTCTGGGATATTAGTCAACGTTCAAGACTGAATATGTCCCAAAATCCTGGGAAAAACTTTCCGAGTTGAAATTTGCCACCAATTTATTTTAGGTTCCTAGGTCCAAGAGCTGGAGAAAATCTTGGAAATAATTTAATTCAAATCCCACATTTTTAAGCACAGAAAATTAAATGGTTTCTAATCAAGGTCATACAGGTAATAAGTGGCAAAGCCTAAATTTGAACTCGGGAGTATATTCTAAGTGTTCTAAGCACGGTTTTACATTTTCTCTCTCACAAGGCTGTTGATATAATTTTATTTTAGATGATGTTTTAATAGAAAATGGCATCCTGATTTTAGAAAAAAGCCTTTCTTTAAAGTAAAGACTAAACAAAATGGTAAGGAAGAAACCACTTTTTTCATAACTCAATGAAATAAATAAAGATATGCATAGAGCAACTTTAAAATTTAGAAAAATTTACAAGTTGCAAGAGTGCTACAGTCACCTGCCCTCCCTAATGAAGATCAACAAATCTTTATATAAATGGATATAAAGCAGCATAGGGCTATGGGAAGAGTCCTCTACTTGGACTCCACAGCCTTTAATTCAAATCCTAACTGTTATTTACTAACCTGTGTGACCTTGAACCAATTTCTTAATTTCTTTGTGTCTCAGACATCTGAGATTCATTTCAGCTCTAGATCTATCTATGATCCTATGAAAAGCACTGCTCTTTAGGTGACAAATACAAACTATTTCTTATGTTGGGCAAGTAGGTAAATTGCCATTTCTGTATATTTTTAAGATTTTTTTATTGACATCTTTTGTTTTTATAATCACTGACCTATCACACTGAATCCTTTATGATGAATTTATAAAGAATAATAAGTAGTTCAGCAAAATTAATTAATATATCAAAAAAGTCTGACACTATATGTAGTGTTCTAGGTGGCACAGTGGACAGAGTGCCAGGCTTGGGGTCAGAAAGACTCAATTTCCCGAGTTTAAACACTTACTAGCTGAGTGACCGTGGGCAAGTCACTTAACTTTAACCTCTTTGCCTTAGTTTCCTCATCTATAAAATAAATGAGCAGAAGAAGGAAAAGACAAATCAAGGAAACCCCAAACAGGGTTATAAAGAGTAGGACATGACTGAAAAAATGACTGAAAAACAAAAATAACACTCTTCTCTCCCCCCTCATAACCTCAAAAAGTAGATGTTAATGGTCACTCCTAGGACTTCTCTTAACTCTCCTGTGTGATGAAGAAGGAATCTAAACCAAACTACTTGAGAAGTATCCTCCTTTTCATTAGAAATGAAGCAGGAAAAAGAAATGCATTTGCTACTCATTGAATGTTTAGGGACTTGAATGTTTAGTCTACTCTTTAGATAAGGTGATTAACTGAAACCACTTTGGACCAAGCAGAGAATCAGCTTTGGCCTTTATAAAATCAATACTCTCAGGAAATAGCATGGTGTGATAGACAAAGTAATTTCTAAGCACAGATTCCAGACCAGCAGCAACAGATATCTCTCTTGAGAAATATCCTCATATTTTTTATTTTTGCCTTTTTGTCTTGTATATTTTGTGTTATTTACAATTAGTTTTACATATTCCAATTAATATTGTAAGTGTTGTATTTTTGGTTATTTCCCTTATGAAGATCAGAGAGATCATGGATTTGAATCAGGAATTCTTAATCGTGTGTTTTTGTGTGTATCATGGGTCCCTTTGGCAGTTTGGTGAAACCTATGTACACCTTCTCAGAATAATGGGGAGAAGTATTGTATTCCTCAATGGCACTGATCTCATAATACTTTTTTTTCCCTTTTGCAGGGCAATTGGGGTTAAGTAACTTGCCCAAGGTCACACAGCTAGGTTTTTGTTTGTGTGTGCGTTAAGTGTCTGAGGCCGGGTCTGAACTCAGGTACCTTCTGACTCCAGGGCTGGCGCTCTACTCACTGTGCCACCTAGCCGCCCCCTCATAATACTTTTTATTAATTATTCTTTTACATGTCATCCTGTCTACTAGAGCATTAGGGCCAGGTATCATGTATTTCCTTATCCTGGTAATCCCTGGTGCAGGGTTTTACATAGGCTTTCTTTAAAAATTGTTTTTTATTTATGTCTTTTGTCTGTACAATTCCTTCATTTCCCAATGTGGTCTTCTCCCTCCCCCACTTAAAGAGCCATCCCTTAAAACAAAGAAAATACAGAGTAAAGGGGGAAAACCAATTTATTAAAACTAACGAGCACATCCATCCAGTTTGACAGTATATGTTTTGTTCCACCTCCATAGAACTTCGCTTTGCAAAGAAAGGAGGGAGGTGAATTCTTATATCTTATTCATGCACCACAATATGGATGGCCATCTCTGTAGTAGACTCTTAAGAAATATTTGTTCAATGAACAGAAAAATTTGGGAATCATTCATGTGCAGATATCAATGTCAGTAATAATAACATATTTTCCCAAAGGAGAAAGTATATAGACTAAGAAACATAACATGTGAGGTCACTAAGCAGTGTCATTTATTTTTTATTTTTAAAATTTGTTTACTTTTAATTTATAAGATTCAGTTCCACATTCTCTTGAGTTTCAAATTTTCTCCCCCTCCCTCTCCTCTCCTCCCTTCTCCATGGCAGCATGCAATCAGAGATAGGATCTGCAAATACCTTCACATTAAACATTAGTCAGGGTGTAAAGAAGGATTATAACCAATAGAGTGAACAATGAGAAAGAGGAAACAAAACAAAATTTAAAAAGGAGAGAAAGAGCAAGTGGTTTGCTTCAATCTGCATTTAGACTCTGTAGTTCTTTGTCTGGATGTGGACATTCCTTTCCATCATGAGTTTTTAGGAGGTGTCTTATAACCTTCCATTGCTGAGAGGAGCCCAATCTATCAAAGTTAGCTATCACACATACCGTTTGTCTGTAAGTGAGTACAAAGATCTCCTGGTTCAAAGTGTCATTTTCTTTTGTTTAAATCTAAGTTATTGATTCACAGATAACACACTGATTTCCATTCTAGATACTCTTAAAAAAATTAATGCTAAAATGCTCTGAAAAACAACAATTCCTGCTCCTTTCTTAGGATCATTCCCTGCTCAAACCTAGGCATTCTATTTGGGTACTATTGATGGGTCACCTAGTCTTACTGTAGTAATATTGTTGAATAAATGCATGAGTCACTGAAGAGAGAATCAGAACTTGTAGTCCTTGGGCTCTGCAAGGAAATGAGTGAGAAGGGAACTTACATCTGTTCTGTGTTTGATATGTTTGAGATAGGATTTTTGGATGCCATCTAAGATGTTGGAATGCAGCTTTGAACAGACTGAAGTGATGCTGATCGACGAGAGAGACATTAGGAAGAATTTTCAGTACAGGATATATGAGGAAGTGTATCTTCTTAAAGTAGGATGTACATATAAATTCATTGCTACATTAGAATGTTGATATAAGCTACAAACCAGTGGTGTCAGAATCAAATAGAATCAGATTCCAGCAGGTCACGTATTGACTTAGAAAACCACATATTAATATTATCTGCTTTGTTGATTTTTTATTTATTCTATTAAACATTTCTCAATTACATTTTAATCTGATTTGAGTCATACTTGGGAGTTTTGCCCCAGTTGGAAACTAGTTTAACACCTTTGCTGCAGACTGTTTGCTGGAGTTTTTTTTTTTTAATAGTTTTTTTTACAATTATATGTAAAGATAGTTTTCAGCATTCTTAGAGTCCCTTCAATAATGATTACTTTCTGTGATTTCTGTAGCTCACATTTGCCCGTTCTTCTGGTGTCTCTAAGGGAATATTACAAGCAGTTTTGTTTTTAGCTCATTCCTAAGGGTACTCATTTTCCCTTGTGCAAGAAAAAGACTGCTATGATTTTGAATTTAAAGCAGTTTTATTTTAAGGCTTTATAAAGAACAAATAAGAAGACTCTAACTTGGGTTTCCTTAGCAAGAAAATAGCTAATTAATCCCAATTTCCCGATGAGTACTATTTCTTGTCCCTCTTTTCCCAGAAGTATTTAATTGTAGTCTCCCAGAAAAGAGTAATATCACCAGAAAGAAAAGCATGGTGGTCAGAGGGCTTTGCTATGTGGATCCTGGGACCTGTATGGTAGTAATTGCAACTCCCTTGCTCCATACTTCCACCCCCTGGGGCCAACACGCCCTGAGCCATAACATCTGCTGCTAACAAATCCTGGCTTTTAGCCTATTCCCACTGTAACCATATTTTCCAGGATTTTCTTTGCAGTTTCTGGTTTGCCTCAGGCTCTCCTAGCAGGTATCATGGCAGCTGTGACCTCCACCCACTGCCAACAGCTGGTCTTCCTCATTGCCACCACCTTCTGGTAGTTTTTGTGCCCCTTGTGCATCTTCTCATGAGAAATCCCCATTCACTGTTTACTCTCTGTGTGCCCTAGACTCAGAGCATTCTAAAAGGTTGAGGTTTCTTTTGTTGATTCTTGTACCCTACTTTACAGAGGGATGGAAGATAAAAAGGAGGAATGGCTAGCTGGTTGCTGCTGGCTTACACACACAGTAGCTATGAAAATAATGGTGTTGATTAGATATTAAAATTCATAAGTCAAGTCAACAATTATTTATTATGCACCTACTATCTGCTAAACACCATGGAAACAAAGAAATGCAAAAACAGTTCCTACCCTTAAGGAGCTCATTGTCTGATGGGGGAGAAAACATGCATACAACTATAAAAAAATAAGATTTATACAGTTTAAAGAAGAAATCATTACAGAGGGAAATCACTAGCATTAAGGGGGATAGATAGGGAAGGGGTTCTTGTAAAAAGTAGAATTTTGGCTGGTATTTGAAGAAAACTTTAGAAACCAAGAGATAAAGATGAGGAGAGAATTCTAGGTATGGGGGACAGCTAGAGAAAATATTCCTTTTTGGGAAGTGGAGTATCTTGTGTAAGGTACAGCTGGGTGTCTGGAAGAGTATGTGGAGGTAAGTGATATGTAAGAAGATGGAAGGGCTGAAAGGGGTCAGGTTAGGAAGGACTTCATTTATTTATTTATTTTAAAAACAAATACATTTATTTCTTTAAAAAATTTAAATTTATTTTTAAAAGAAATAAATTTATTTATGTTTAGTTTTTAACATTGACTTTTTTAAGCTATTAAGTTCTAAATTTCCCCTCTTTCCCTCCCCAAAATATCATACAATCTGATAGAGGCTATACATGTACAATCAAATTAAACATATTTTCATATTAGTCATGTTTTGAAAGAAGAATGAAAACAGAAGGGAAAAATCACAAGGAAGAAAAAAAAAGATAGGGAGAAAATAGTTTGCTTCCATCTGCATTCAGACTCTATAGTTCTTTCTCTGGATGTGGATAGCATTTTCCATCATGAGTCTTTTGGAATTGTCTTAGATCATTGCATTGTTGCAAAGAGCTTAGTCTAACAAGATCCATCATCACGCTATGTTGCTGTTTCTGTGTACAATGTTCTGGTTCTACTCACTTCATTCAGCATCAGTTCACATAAGTCTTTCCAGGTTTTTCTGAAATCCAGGAAGGGCTTTATTTAAAAGAGGCTTTTTTAGGGCGGCTAGGTGTCTCGGTGAGTAAGAGCGTCGGCCCCGGAGTTGGGAGGATCCAGGATTGGTTTCGGCCTCAGAAAATTAGCACCCACACACAAATAAATAACTAGCTGTGTAACCTTGAGCAAGTTACTTAACCCCAGTTGCTTTAAGAAAAAATAAAAGAGGCTTTTTTTAATAGAAACAATCATTTTATTAAAGAGAATGATAGCAAAGAGACAACATTCCAAAATTTGTGGAATACAGCCAAAGCAGTACTTCAGTGAAAAAATATATATCTCTAAATGTGTACATCAGTAAAAGAGTGAAAGAACTGATCAATGAATTAGGCATTCAGCTAAAAAAAATACAAGTAGGAAAAGAACAAATTTTAAAAGTCTAATTAAACACCAAGATGGAAATCCTGAAAATCAAAGAAAGTAGAGTTTAATAAAATTAAAAGGAAAAAATTATTGAATAAATAAGTAAAAGTAGGAGCCAGCTTTTCTCCTTTGCTACTAATCCTGAGGCCTATGGCCTTGAAAAGTATGATCAAGGAAAAAGACTAAAAGAGGCTTTTAAAAAAGGTTTTCTTTAAAAGACATTTTTTACTTAGTTTTGGAGGTAATATGAGCCATTGTAGTTCCACTGAATAGGGCGTGTGGGAAGGAGTGAAGTGGGGTGTGTCATGGTCAGATTCATACTTTAGGAAGATCGATTTGAGAAGATGACTGATTATGGAAGGAAGACTGGACTGGAAGTTAGAAGGACTAAATTTTTGAGTGTTAGTCTTGCCACTGACTACTAGCATTGTAACCTTAGGCAAGTCACTAAACTCTAAGTCCGAGCTTTCTTAGCTGTGAAAAAGGGAATAAGAAATGTGTCCAAACTTCTTTCCTCATAGGGTTGTTTGGTGGGTGTGTTGTCTAGACCTTTACTTATTTAAAGGGATGCTTTTCATCCTTCCTGTGTCCACACATAACACGTGGAAATGACATTTTAAACAGATGAAACTGCCACATGTAGATACGCAGAGTAAGAAGGAATGAATAAAAAGCACTTAATATATTCTTACTGTGTGCCATGCACTGGGCATACAAAAATGCAAAAATAGAAAGTACCTGTCCTCAAGGAACTTACATTCTGACTGGTGGAAAATATCATACATAGGGGAGTGGTAGCCAAGGAGGAGCTCTTTAGTCTAAAGAATTAGAGGGATAGTGACTGTATGGGAGTGGATTGACACACTCCATCCAGGAATTTTATACACACATATGTGTATGTATGTATGTGTGTATATATACATATTTCACATTTTAAGGCTTGCAGAATACTTACAAAGATACTGCATTTTATCTGTACAACTCTGGGAGGTAGGTGCTGTTATTATCCCCTTTTTACAGATGAGGAAACTGAGACAGACAGAGGTTAAATGACTTGCCCAGGGTCACACAACTAGTGAGGTCACATTTGAATCCAGGTCTTTCTAGTTCCACATCAGAGGGGGAAGGGAAAAAAAAGAGAAGAAGAAAGGTGTGTGCTTAAACTGCTGCTCATGTCCATGGCAGTAAGTGGAAGGGAGGTAATTTTCTGGCATAGTAATTTTAATTTTGCTTATGAAACTTTGTGGTTGGAAAGCACAAAGTGTTTTGCTTGGCCTCAAAGGGCAAGACTAGGTTCAATATGGAGGTGTTGGGCTAAGTGAATGCCAAGGTCCTTTCTAATTCTGGACTATGGTCTTGAGTCAGAGACAACCTTTAGTTTTTAAGGAAACTCGAACAGCGGGACTGTGCAAAAATGGAATGGGATGAAGGGAGCTCCCCATCTCTATAGTTAACTCATGTAGTTTTTTTGTGATGATCTAATGAAACCATATCTGTGAAGTGCTTTTCAAACATTACTCTATAAATATTAGCTGTTCTTATCACAATCCTCTCTTGAGGTTTGCAAATGGAAGTTGTCTAATCACTTGTCAAGAGTCTGGCTGACTTGTTGGGGGTATTGTGCTAAACTTTCCAAGAGATGTCTTGGATGGATCAGACCCCTTCCATCCTTGTTATTATGTGATTCATTGGTCTCTATTATATACCCTAAGGGGCAGGTTATAAGGGTAATGAAAATGTTTAGAACTAGAGAGAAAACGAGGATTCTCGTCTTCCCTTTGTTTTTTATTTTATTTTATTTTTACTTTTTGGAGGGAGGGAAGGCAGGGCAATTGGGGTTAAGTGACTTGCCCAAGGTCACACGGCTAGTTTTTGTGTTAAGTGTCTGAGGCCAGATTTGAACTCAGGTCCTCCTGACTCCAGGGCCAGTATGCCACCTAGCTACCCCTCATCTTCTCTTTGGAACCTAACAACAGAAAAGAAAAAGCCCTGAATCTAGTGAGTAAGAGTACTTGGGTACAAATCCTGTCTTTAACAATTAATACCTTGGGCCTCCAGTTTCTAATTTATAAAATGAATGAGTGAGATGGTCTCTCAGGTCCCTTCCACCTCTAGACTGATAATCCCATGGAGTGAACAATATGCATTTTCTTACCTGGATCAGTTTCTTAACTTTAATAATTTTGTTGGTGCTTTGAGAAAAATTTTAATCTAGCCTTTGGGTTGTACCCTTTCTTAGTCCTTTCTTTAGTTATCTCTTGGTTCATTTTTTAAAAACAAGCAAATTAATTTTTTTCTGAATGTTCAGGAAACTGATTCCCTTTAAAAAAAAAAAAGGATTTCTGTACAATTGTTAGACCCGTCTACATTGAGCTTGCCAAAATGTCAGCTTTACTTGGAGATGTGGGGAACGCCCTTTGTGAATGTTTGTTTTCTAGTCTAGCTGAGTTCTGATCATTTCACAAGCAAACTATATATTATGAAGCAAATGAGCCTGCCAGATTCCTGGGATGGTTCCATCACTACTCTGTTCAGTATGGTAGGATAAAGTTCCCAGAGATATCCAATAATAGTGTTTAATATTACACTCAACACAAGACTTTGAAGGTATAGAGAGATTTTCCCAAGAAGATAGTGCAGGGATATGGCTGTATAGACTCTTGAGACTAGACTGGAGAGCTGTTTTTATCCATATATCCAAAAGAGTGGTATAAAAGTGGAGTTAATTTCAGTAAAGAAAAACTTTACCCTTGGGCATAACTAAGCACTGTTAGAGGTTTGTCTTGCTGGCTTTGTAAAGGAGACAGTCTGGAAAATAAGGGTGTCCCACTTTTGTCTGGCTGCCTCCTGTTGTGACCATCTTTGGTTCTCAGTCACTGCTGGCTATTACTCCTCTGTTCAGTGGAACTGGCCAGTTGGACAACACAGTGTTCTCTCTCTCTCCCTCTCTCTCTCTCTCTCTCTCTCTCTCTCTCTCTCTCTCTCTCTCTCTCTCTCTCTTTTTCTCTCTCTCTTTTTTCTCTCTTTCTTTCTTTCTTTCTTTCTTTCTTTCTTTCTTTCTTTCTTTCTTTCTTTCTTTCTTTCTTTCTTTCTTTCTTTCTTTCTTTCTTTTTCTTCTTCCATCATTTTCCCCCTTCCCTCCCTTTCCTTCTTTTCATTTTCTCTGGCCACATTGCCCAAAGGAATATAAATTTTGTTCTCTGAAACCTGTGCTAAATGCTTTCTACAAAAATTAATTGCATTTGATCCTCATAACAACCCAGTGAGGTAGGTGCTGTTATTATCTCTATTTTATGGTTGAGGAAACTGAGGTAAACAGTAGTCAAGTGACTTGCCCAGTGTCACACAGCCACTAAGTGTTGGAGGCCAGATTTGAATTTAGGAAGATAAGTCTTCGTGAACTCCAAGCCAGGCACTCTATCCATTGTATCACCTGGCGACCCAACAAATTTGTGTGTTCAATCAAAACAGATCCACACAGTGCCCATATGTCAGGATGTGTGCCTCATTCTGTATCTCCACTCTATCAGTCCTTTGCTAAATGTGGAAAGATTGTATATGAACTAATGCAAAGTTGACTATCATCAAAATGTTAACTTTTAAAGAAAAAAATTCCAAACCAAAGGAGAATTGAAACTGTGATGTCCACGATATTTCATATGCATCTGAAGAAAGAACAGGATTTGGAGTAAGGGAAACTAGAATCTGACTAGTCTGTACTGTGAGTACAGGTAAGACATTCAGTTTATCTGAGCTTTTGTAGTTTCAGACAATTTAGTTATGTCAGTACTTACAGTACCTGCCTAAGGGATATTGTGAAGAAAAAATTGGTAACTTGAAAACGCTATATTTTTTAATACAAGGTCTTTTGTTTTTTGTTAGTCCCTCGCTCTCTGTAATGGGTGAGGAAGTCTTCAAATGTAGACTGCTTAATGTAGGCACATCTCTTTTAGAGACAAATATAGGGCTTTTTTGCTAACACATTTATTTTGATAGTTCTTGTGGTCCATAAATATTTTGGACTTATTTGATGGTACTTCTGAGAGAATTTCTAGCTCTGAAACTGACTTGTTCTTTAAATGATTTTTTAAAAGCCCAGTATGCCAGAGTAAACTCTAGCTCCCTGACTGCTAAGTTCACCTTTTAGAATGAACTATGTTGTCAAAAGATTCCAGAGCACCACTCCTAGGAGTAACTACTATAAAAACACTTCCTGTCTCAATTGGAGGGTAAATCTGCTCATGTCTAAACTAAGAGTATATCCTTTGCTGATAAAATATGAATCATGCTATAGAGTAACCCACCATTTGGAATTCCATTATCATCAAAGTGGTATTCTTCTTTATACCTTGGTCTTGAAGTTCAAATATAAACCTCCTTGATATTTAAAACCCTTCACAACCTGTGCCAACCTACCTTTTCAGTTTTATTGTCTATTACTAGCCTCCATGCAACCTGTGGTCCAGTTACCTTGCCTCCTTCTTCATACACATAGCACTCCATCTAAGACTTATGCAAGGACTGTCCCCCATGTCGGGAGTGAACTCCCATTTTGCCTCCAACTCTTAGAATCCCTAGTTTCAATGATCCAAGACAATCCCAAAGGACTAATGATGAAGCATACTGTCCACCTCCAGAGAAAGAACTGATATTTATTGAATACAGACTGAAGCATGCTATTTTTCTTTCTTTAATTTTTTTATTCAAGTCTTCTACAAAATGACTAATACAGAAACATTTTACACAATTGCATATGTATAAACTACATCTGATTAACTATTGTCTGAGGAAAGGGGGAGAGGAGGGAGAAAAGGAGGGATAGAATTTGGAACTCAAAATCAAAATGTTAAAAAATTGGAAAAAAAAAAAGAATCCCTAGTTTCCTTAAAAGCATAGCTCAAGAGCCATCTTATACATGAAACCTTCCTTAGTATCTGAAACTACTAGCCCTTGTTCCTCAAAATCACCTTGCAGATGTCTTGTATATACTTATATCTACATATATATACACATTTATATCTCCTTGTATATGCTTATATCTATATATTATAAATCTACTTATATCTACTTGTATATACCTATATCTACATATGTATACACACACATAGACACATATTGTCTTTCTTGGCTGAACTGTGAGCCCTTTGAGAGAAGGAACTTTTTAAACTTTTTGTCCTTGTATCTCTAGCACTTAGCAAAGTGTTGGGCACAAAGTAGGTATTTAATAAATACTTGTTGATTTGACCTATTTCTGGAGTCTTCATCTCTAGCAGTTTTACATAAAGTTTAAAAATTCATATCAGTGAATATCAATGTGTTTAAAATATAGTCAACACCTACTATGTTCAGAGACTTGTGCCAGAAGAGGCACAAAGATGAAAAATTATGTCCTAAAGAAATGTATCTATTTTAAATGGATGAAAATGATTATTTAAATTCTAACTCCTTTAAAAATTTTCTATTGAGGGGCGGCTAGGTGGTGCAGTGAATAGAGCACTGGCCGTCCAGTCAGGAGGACCTAAGTTCAAATCTGGCCTCAGACACTTAACACTTACTAGCCATGTGACCATGGGCAAGTCATTTAACCCCAATTGACCTGCCCTCCCCGCTCCAAAAAGAAAAAAAAATTCCCTTGAGTAGGAAGACAGGTCTTTGTCTCTCTATCCAGGAGCACAAACATACTTAGAACTCTTCAAAAAGTTAGCAGGTCACCCTCAATCAAGTTGACAGAACATCTTACCTGTTTTAAATTAAAGGTTCCCTTTAATATTTAAGAGGGTTTTGTTTTTGAGGAGGTTGTACTTTCTTGTCAGGAGGCTTGACAATATCTCCTTCCCATCCTTGTTTATTATTTCCTTTCTGAAGTGTATTGGAAAAGTATTACCTGGGAAGGTCAAGAGATGACAAGACCATTATGAAAATGATTTAAGGAAACCATGGCAGATGGTTTCCTTTCTTGGGGAAGAATAGACCTCAAAATTCTTCTTCTGGTCCCATGACATTGGGCAGATGTTATAAAAATATAATAGTTTACAAAATTCTGGATATTCTGACTCAAATAGGATGGGAACAGTAGTAAATATGTGCTGATATTTAGGATTTCATCACTTCCTAAAGTAGAAAAAATTTCTTTAATGATCTCCCATCCAAGGGAGATTAATATTAATGAGATGTAATGTATTGAGTTAGAGTGTTGAATTAGGAATTAGGCAGGCAGACTGGCAATGCACATTTATTAAATACTTATATGCAAGCGATGGACACAGAAATAACGAGCAAAAAGAATGAACTCTAGAATTGTGTGTTTGTTGCAAACCTTTTAACCCTTCTCAGCTTCAGTTGGCTCATTTGGGAAGGTGAAAATAGTATTTGCATCAGCAATCTGGAGGATTGTAAGGAAAGGACTTTGTAAACCTTGAAGAGCTAATAAATGCATTATTATTATGGTGATTCCGAGTAACAAGGTAAAGACATAAATCATAGTAAATTAGGGTTTAGAGGTACCCTAGATGCCACAGTGTCCCCATTTTATGGAAGAGAAAACGGAGTCTAAGAGAATTCATAGGAGCATAGATTTGCAGCTAGAAAGGGACCTTTGTGGTCTAATGCACCTTCCTCACTTTAGAGACCCAGAGAGGTTGATTGTTTTACCCAAGATGGCATTAAGTGGCAGAGCCGAGATTCAAACACAGGTCTTTGGACTCCAGAGCTCTTTTCTGTACACCACATTATATTCCATTGTATCGTGTTCTCTGTTAATATAGAGAGCTAAGGCGAAGAGAATCTAAAAGAAAATGGCTAATCAAAAATCAGTTTTATCTGGTTTTTGAATGAGTTATGATTCAGTTTCTTTATCATATTATACTAAGGCAACACACACTACAAATGGTTCACATTTCTTGAGTACTTATCAGCAGAGATGTGTGTGTGGGGGAGCAAGTATTCTGGGTCCCTAATTAGTTGTAGACAGTCAATATATTAGATAGTTTGAACACGTCTAGCTCCCAGCTTAGAGCTCTTTCTCTTAACCATCATTAGGATTCACAGAGCTGTCATTCAGGGAATCTCTTCCCTGCCTGGGACCATGGAGTATTACACATGGACAATTAATAATTGTATTAGCAGTATGCATTTTCCTGTGGGGAAAGTATATGTACTATTCTTGTCTTGTATACAACACTATGTATTGTACTCATCATGGTGATTCCCTGCATTTACCCTCTCTTCCTTTGTCTGTAAATTAGGGGATTAGATTAGATAGATTAGATGGCTTCTGAACTATGAGCTCCTATCCTGTACCAAAATTATGATCCTTTGGTCCTGTTTAACATTGAGGCATCTCAGGCTGAGCCATTGTTGTGAGTTGTGAACTAGCAGGGAAAATATGTAAGACCTTTCCCCCATTCAGGGCCCAGTATCCCAGTGGTTGTCAAGAAAGAGTTTAACTAGACCAGAAGTTCTTAATCTAAAGTTTGAATACTTAACACATTTTTCTAACTGTATTTCAATCTGTTTCCTTTTAATACTGCATATTTTAGTTTATTAATTTAAAAATATTATTCTGAAAAAGAGGTCTGTAGGCTTCACCATGATACAGCAAAAGTTAAGAGTTAAGAACCTCTGGGGGCGGCTAGGTGGCGCAGTGAGTGGAGTGTTGGCCCTGGAGTCAGAAGGACTTGAGTTTGGATCCGGCCTCGGACACTTAACACAAAAACCTAGCCGTGTGACCTTGGGCAAGTTACTTAACCCCAAATGCCCTCCAAAAAAAAAAAAGCAAGAGTTAAGAACCTCTGGGCTAAATAGCCAGTAAATTACTTTTTATAATCACTTTCCAATAAGCCAACCTGCAACAGATAGGGCTGGCTAGGGGGAAGGTTGCATGGTCTCTCATCCAAAGCCATTCAGTATTCAGAAACTAAAATGGTACTGGAGGAGCTTGCTCTTTTATGAATTTTTTTTAAAAAAGATAATATAGAGTTTTGTGTTTTATACAGCAAATTCAAAATTGCATGTTGGTAGGAGTGGGAAAGAGACTATTCCTTCTGCTGACTGGCATGACAATCCAACATCTGGTGTTAAGTGACTGTATGGATGGGGAGACATCGATTCTTTCACTCTTGGCTTGATTTTGCTACATTACCTTTTGATTTTCCATTTAACAAAAGACTTTTCTATGTGTTTTTGTTTACAGACAGCAATACTGAGGCGACAAGGTCGATATGTATGTTCAACAGTTCCTCCAAATGCCGAGAAGGAGGCCCAGAGCTTATTTGTTACAGAGGTAATGCTTTATAGTGTTTCATTTAAGGAATTTACATGTCTTTGTTGTTTGGGAAATTTTTGATGTTTTTGCCCCTTTTGGCTTCAGCTATTGTTTTCCAAAAATTGTCCCAGAAGGAACTGCATTTTTATGGGGAAAAGTTGAATATGCAGACAAGCACACCCTAGCTCATTCATGGCTTGTTTCCAAAGCTTGAAAAGCTTACAGAAGGACTTGTCAGCAGTGAGTACTTCTGACCCCAAAGCATGCATTCTACATGATTCCTGTAGTGTGACTAGGATGATGAATTAGTTGTGAACTAATATGAGTGGACTGGCTCTTATCCAATCATTATTTAACACAGATATGCAAATGACTTGTTCAGTTATCCAGAATGAGTAACAATATAGAGCGATTTAACCACAATATTATATCTTGAAAGGAGGAGGGGTTAATATATATATATATATGTATATATATATATATATTTTTTTTTTTTTTTAAAGAAGGTGGAAGGTTCTTTTTCAAAGTTACCTTTAAGACTAGTTTCACATGTATGGTATGCCTGCCAGCAATGTGGTAGGTAACAGAGAGAAAGAGTCATTTCTGGTATGGTCTCTGCTTGGTATGTTTTCATAACTATCATTGCTAAGAATTACAAATAGACACTATCTTGCTAAGAATAGAACAGCACTTTTAGCTGTGTTTTAGATTTTGTCAGATTTAATTTATTTTTTAATCTGGATGTTTTGAATAGAAAAAATGCTTAACAAATTATTGTCTTTCTTTTCAGCCCCAAATAGAAATTGGCATAAAAATAAGGATATTTTAATTCCATATTCCTGATCAATAGATTGTTAGGATATTCTTCATGCCAGTAAGCTATTTTTGAGTGATGACCGACCAGTGAGACTTCATATGGTGATAGTTGAAAATTTGGAAAAATTAAGTTTAAACGCAGAATTTCATTAGAGCACCTACCTGTTCCTAAAGAAGTTCAAAAGTCCATCAGGACTGGGGAGGCTAGGTGGCACAGTGAGTAGAGTGCCCGGCCCTGGAGTCAGAAGGACCTGAGTTCAGATCTGGCCTCAGACACTTAACACACACAAACAAAAACCTAGCCATGTGACCTTGGGCAAGTTACTTAACCCCAATTGCCCTCCAAAAAGTAAAAAAAAAAGCAGTCCATCAGGATTAAATTAAACAATGTTATGTAAAGCATTTAGCATGATGCCTGGTAAGTCGTAGGTGCTATATAAATGCTTATTCATCCCCCTATCCATAGTACTGTACCACAGTAATGAAATGACTCTAGTTGAATTCTTTGAGAATCTTCCATGTAAGAATGAATTCTTATTTTATTGTACTTAAATAAAGCAATGATCAACATCATATATTTTTCAAATTATTCCAAAAAAATGAAATATTAAGAGAAAATAGACATTTTATACCTTAATTCTGGTATAGTTGCAGCATGGATTGATTTATCCTTCTGCTTTTGGAGCCAATTTAACACTTCAGTGATGCTGCCACAAAGGGTGGAGTAAAGAATACTTGCTGTCTGCCTTCTGGCCCCAAAGAGAATGACATAATAGCTGTTTAAAGTTTCAAAGAATATTGAGCATAGAAAATATTGATGCATCTTGAGCAGAGGCATGGAAGCTTAAATACAAACCAAATTATTGTTGCCAAACTGTTAGTGCTCCATTGATTTACTCCTTTTTGACATCTAATTCTGTATTGAAATAACTGTTTTTTAAAAAATAATTATATGAGATGTGGTTAATTTGTGTGTGTCTCTGTGTGTTTGTATCATTGTACTTTTTAATTTAGTCACCACAGAGATGTTTTCAAATTTTTTCCTAATGGCATTTTCATTTGTATGCAAATTCTGAGTACATAGATGCCTTATTTGCTTAGGATTTATGCCCCCATCTAGTTCTCAGAAACAGTTTGAGGCAGCTTATTCTTGTTATATTGAGAGCACTTAGAATATTTAAATGTATACTGTACATTTAAAATAATTAGAATGCCTTTCTTCCTTCTTACAGAATTGAATCAGAATAATTTTTACATAAATTTTTATTTTATTGTTTCTTACTTACATGTAAACAAAAGTTTTTAAGATGTTCTCCTGGTTCTGCTTATTTCACTTTGCATCAGTTCATGTAAGTCTTTCCAGGTTTTTTCTGAAATTCACCTGCTTGGCATTTCTTATAGCACACCTTGTTCAGCCATTCCCCAATTGATGTGCATCCCTTCAATTTCTAGTTCTTTGCTATCACAAAAGAGCTACTATAATTTTTTTTGTATATATATGTCCTTTTTCTATTTTTAAAATCTTTTTGGGGGCACAGACCTACCAAATACCACCTAGTATTGGTATTTCTGAGTCAAAGGGTATGCACAGTTTTATAGCTCTTTGCAGAATCATTTTAAAGGAATTTTTCACTACTCCACCATAAATGTGTGACTTCTGTAGTATACTAATTCATTGTGTAACAAATATGTAAATATACTGCAGAGAGTGTTATGGTAGTTTTCCCTTGATTTAAAATTTTTTTTTTGTTTTTTGGAAAGCAGTTGGGGTTAAGTGACTTGCCCAAAGTCACATGGCTAGTAAGTGTGTCAAGTGTCTCAGGCCAGATTTGAACTCAGGTCCTCCTGAACTCCAGGGCTGGTGCTCTATTCACTGCGCCACCTAACCGCTCCTTTTCCCCTTGATTTTTAAGGAAAACAGGAAGCAAAAGATCTCTCCTATTGCCAGACAAATAGCCATTTTAAGGAATGAACTCTATTCTTGCTTCTATATGCTAACAAAGCAGTTGTACCCATGGTTAGAGGGCTGAGCCTGGAGTTAGGAAGACCTATGTTCAAATGTGACTTCAGAGGTTCACTGTGTGACTCTAGGCAAGTTACTTAATATCTCTTGGCCACCATTTCCTCAAATGAAAAGCTGGGATTATTATAGGACATACCTCCCAGGGTTATTGTGAGAAACAAATAAGGTAAGATTTGTAAAATGCTTAGTATAGTGCCTGACATATAGCAGGTGCTTAATAAGTGTCTGTTCCGAGGGCAGCTAGGTGGTGAAGTGGATAGAGAACTGTCCCTGGAGTCAGGAGGACCTAAGTTCAAATCTGACCTCAGATGCTTGACACTTACTATCTCTGTGACCCTGGCAAGTTACTTCACCCCAATTGCCTCACCTCCCCCCCCCAAAAAAAGTATTTGTTCCTGCCCTTTACTAAGAAATGGTGAAATTTGGCTCTGGAATGTTTTTTGGTTTAAATGTATTCCTTTGCTCTAGATAGGAAATCACTTTGAAAGTTAAATGTTTTTATAAATGTAAAGCATATTTTCAAATAATTAGGACTGAATGAATTAGAGGTAGAAAATGAGACATAATTCTCTGATATATTTTTCCAGCTATTTGTATTTGTTATTGAGGGTGAGCTTCTTCTTGGTGTAGATGTTAATGGGTAGTTTATGTATATGTGTGTGTGTGTATTTGTATATATGTCTGTATGTATATATGATGACTATTAATGATTTTTATATGAACAGAATGGGAAAAGAGTAAACACCAGTAGAGCAGTTTTGCTACAACCTTGTTAAATTTTTTATATCCTTATATATGCTTGTTAAATTTTATATGTACTTCTTAAAAACCAAATTATAAGTAACAGTTCATAGTTTCTCATATAAACCTCCTTTCTTGTTCTTCTTTGTATACTGAAATGTTTGTTTTTACTGATAATTAAATCCACAATTTAAAAGGATAATTAAAAACACCGTATTAGGAGTTGCCGAATACTTTCTAGCTCCCTCCTATAATGTGTTCATTTCTATGCTAAACTGCCTCCTTCCTGGCTTTTATTTGGCTTAGTTTCCATGGACTTGGGGGACTTAGCAAAATGTGGTCTAGAGGGCCAATGTTGGTATTTTAGCCATGTTGAGAAGCTCATCCCTGAACTTACTGAGTTCTAGGAATAATTTCAATAGTGAAAATTCCATATTGATATCCAGAAGGGGCAAACATTGTGGTGAATCTGTTTCTGATTAGCCAATAACTGATCAGAAAATGCATATGTGTTTTTCGAGTTGGTTCAAATGAAATGCTGATGCTGCGTTATACTGCTTATCCTGTGTAGATTCAAAATCATTCCTATATGAAGGCCTAATCGTGTTATTTTTTAGGGTGTTAGAAACTCTTCCATTCTTGCATGGATGTTACTGGAGATTGTGTATGAATTGTTATAGCTGAAGTGATTCAAATGAAATGTATTTAGGTTAGTACCACTAATAGAAGCCTTGGCATGGGATGGTGTATAAATTTAAGAAAAATGTTTATGAATAAATCATAAGGGTTACTATGAAATGGAATCTGTCTTACAGTCTTGCATATAAGAATACCTTTTTAATAAAAAGAAGGGAAAAAATTCCTAAGACTTAAGAATGCTCTTCGGAAAAGCTCATTGGAAAGATGGGTAAAAGTGCAGTTTTCATCCATCTTTGATAGCATAGTAATAACAATTAAAAATCAATTAACATTTTAAAATTAAAGTTCTCATCCATTTACATATTCATGGAGGGTTTTCTATTGCTCTTCTAAAGAACTTAAGTGACAGAGGGAAGAAATAATTATGTTTGTATCTGGTTTATAGCAGGACTGGCCATATGCAGAATTTCAAAGTATAAAGTCCTCTGTTTGGCATTTAAAGCTCTTGGTAAACTGACCTTTTCTACCTTTCCAGACTTCTTACACATTACTTCTTTCCATGCATTCCATTTTCTAACTACGAAGGTCTACTTATTGAAGTTTTTTTTAGTCCTGTCTGACTCTTTGTGACCTCATTTGGGGTTTTCTTGGCAAAGATACTGGAGTGGTTTGCCATTTCTTTCTCCAGCTCATTTTACAGGTGAGGAAACTGAGACAAACAGGGTTAAGTGACTTGCCCAGGGTCACACAGCTAATAAAGTCTCTGAGGTCAAATTTGAACTCAGGAAAATGTCTACTTGATTCCAGGCCAAGCACTCTGCACTATGGCGCCATCTAGTGGCCCCTTGCAATTCCCCAAACATGACTTTCCATCTCCCATTCATGTGCTTTGCATTGGCTGTCCCTCACCTTTGCCTCTTGGTTTCACTGGCTCCCTTTAAGACTCGGCTCAAATTCCACCCTCTCCAGGAGTCCTTTCCTAGTTTCCCCCACTGCTAATGCCCTCCCCTTTCAGATTACCTTCATCTGCTCTTATCATCTTATATATATAATCAGTTATTTGATGTATTGTCTCTCCCATCAGAATGGAAACTCCCTGAGGGGAGATATTTGTTTTTGTTATTTTTTACTTTTCCGGTATCCCCAGCATTTAGCACACTGCCTGGTACATAGGAAGTGCTTATTCAATTCTGTTTAACTGACTGACAAACACTGATGAAATTCTCCTAATAGAGTTTAATTCCTTTGCCCCAGTATAGAGGAAGGTTTTGGAGATGGGAGGTGTAGTACTTGATACTTCTGAAATCACACCATTGGGGCAGTTCACTATTTTGCTATGAGTATGGCTGCCTTGGGCTACAGTTTTTAAACTTTTAACACTTTTGCTATTTATTTCTACCCATATAGTGCATCAAAACCTATAACTCTGACTGGCACGTTGTGAACTATAAATATGAAGACTACTCTGGAGAGTTCCGGCAGCTTCCAAAGTAAGTAAATCATCTGACATCGTATTATGGGATTGATCATGTTGAGTGCATGCTTTGTGCTTGAGAGGCTCAATTTTCATGTACAAATAAATATAAAGAGGATATTCTGGTGATTTTTAAAAAGACACAGTTGGTTTGGGATCTTTGCTTCTGCCTTTGCGAGTCAATAAAGACCTGGATGGAATTTATTAGAGAATTACTGGATTATATTTTAACCTTTATCATTAGTGTTTTCCAAGGCATGCACCAATAATAAATGCTAATAAACTACTGATAAAAATAATAACTTAGATGTAACTTATTAGGTAGAAAATTTAAGGATAGAAAACTTAAGTGTTCAAGATTCTGGGAGGGAATGTTGTCAACTTGGGGCTTTGTAAAAGAGGGTCTGATCTTGTTTCGGCTTTGTGTTTTATTTGAAAAGAGTATCAAAGCCCAAACATTCTCCTGAGTGCTCCGTGCCCCCATCTTAAAAATTTTAACCCTTCCAAGTTTTTAACAAAGTTGAGTACATTGAAGTTGACTAGTGGCACTCCCAGTGGGTCAATGGTAGATGTTGCCTTGAAGGTTGACTGGGGGATGCATGCATTTTGTTCATTATGAAAATTGAAAGCAGAATTTTACATTATCTGTTCAAAAAAGTAAACTGATTCCAGTGAATGAAAAATAAATTTGCTTGAGCACCTATTCATCTGGTTTACTTTGTATTGGTTTCATCTGTGAGCCGAGGTAACCTTTTTTGTAGTATTCTCAGAGGACGAAGCTGTTTATTTTTTCTATTTGTGTGGTTCAACCACTCCTTAATAATGTCCAGCCAGCTTTCCAATTGCCTCTTTTCTAACCTCAACATAGAACACTCCCTCCAAACATTATCTCTTCCAGATGGCCTTCTCTCTAACTATAGTACAGTTTCAAAATCTTCCACTTGGGGACTTGTCATTCTTTCTGTGTAATTGTTTCTCATTGGTCTTCTTTCCCATAAAATCCTTATTGGGAGAAAATATGAGTTATATCATTAAATATTTCGACCTTTTTCTATTGCAAGTAAAATTGATCCATGACCACTGGTAACTGTCACCCAGCAAACCTGATGATAGAGGTGACAATAAACTGTTTTCAAAATTCACTGTATTCTGGTGTGCACACTCCCAGAGATATGGGATTTCTTTTCTCACCCCAGCCCTAGTTATGATTGTAGTGTGGATTTAATATTTCATTCATAAATATAGTAAAGATTAATATTTAATACCTTAGATTCAAAACCCCACTTGGTCCTTTCTACTGTGATTTCTGTCTTAAATATTTGATATATAAGAGGTTTGGTTTATAATAAAATGCCTTTACTGGCCCTTCCAATTCTTAGAGCTGAGGTGTCAAACTAAAAAAGCAGAACTTGGCATGAAAACACCTGAATGCCACTTTCATTTGAGTTCAACACAACTATCTTAGAAAATGAAGATGTTTTTCCCTTAAGGGTTGGATAGTGCTCCCTGAAACCTGCTGTCTTCACTGGTGAGTCCCTATGCTCCATTTAATGAGGGACCCCAGCCATGCTCAACTCTCTTCGCTCATTTTCTGGACTTTCCCATTTCCTTAATATCAGTCTTACCCACTATCCTTCCCTCCCTTTATTCATTCTCCTTCATGATTGTCTTCTTCTATTAGAATGCAATCTCCTTGAGGGCAGATATTATTTTATTTGCTTGTATTTATATCTTTAACACTTAATATCTGTCTTGCTATTAAATTGTTTTATTCCAAGTATCTTCACGTGCTTATGTTTGAAAAATGTTTATCTTAGAGCTGTCAGATTAACAGTTGAAATTATTCTGGTACCTCCTTGATCTTTCTTTCTTACGACCTACTTTTTGGCTAGTTGTTATTACTTATTACCATTCTTAGAATAAACAATAGATATTCTTGCTCAGAATCAGACTTAAGGAACATTAGAATAGGAAGAAACATGGAATTATCATGTTGAAAACCCTTATTTAACTGATGGGTTAAGCAGCTTTCCCAAGGTTCTGTAGTGAGTTAGTAAATCTAGGTCTAAAGTGTGATTTCTCTGATCCCCAGGGAATATGTCACTTATGGATTCTTTATGGCATCTGATGTGTTGTACACATTGTCCACATCTTCCATGACTATGAGCCATGATCATTGGCATTGTGTGATCAGTAGAAAGCAAAGAAAACATTCTGGGTGTGGAATTTCAGGGAGAGTTCAAATCCTGACTCTGCATTTACTGCTTTAAGACACCTTTTTTGGGCCTCTTAAACTTCCCATATCTGTACAATAAGGTTGGGTTAGATGATCTCTTCTACCTCTTAGTCTGTGACCCAGTGATGCTATCTATGACTTTGTGGCCAATGATCAGCAAGCTTTTCCATCCCATGTTCTCTTGGAGCATACCAGTAAATCCCTGCACTGGCTGCCCTCCATGCCTGGGATGCTCTCCTTTCTCACCTGTACTTGATAACAGTGGCTTCCCTAAAGACTCCACTCAAACACTGCCTTCTCTAAGTCTTTCCCAGTCACTACAGTTGCCAGAGCCTTCCCCTTTAAGGTTCCATGACAACTACTCTATTCTCCCATGTGTTGGATTATATGCATATTATCTTTCCCAATTGAATATCATCTCTATGAGAGCAAGGATTGTTTTGATTTTTCTTTGTTTCACTAGCACAAGTGATTGTCATGTAGCAGATGCTTAATAAATGCTTATTGATTGACTCATTGATTGAAATACTGGTGTGAATTTATCTCCCTCTCCAAGAAAGTGCTCTAAATAGTCTTTATAAATTCCCAGTTTCCCTAGAGCTAAAGCAATGACAGAAGGATGTGACTATTAATAATCCTCATTGACTAGATAATTTATAGATAATAAATGTATTGATGTTTATAATTTATGTTAAAACTTTTTTCTTTTTTTTTTAAAGCAAAGTGGCAAAATTGGATAAACTTCCTGTGCATGTTTATGAAGTGGATGAAGAAGCTGACAAAGATGAGGTAGGTTGACTGCATGTTACTGTTTCCCTTTTGTCTTAGTCATTAGTAAAAAATATTTGTCAAATGGAGCCTTTTTAATTTTTATAACAGCTTGGAAAATCAACCATCTTTCCATGAAATGTTATTTGTCATGTTTCTGCTTAATTGACAAAATGAATGAAACAAATTTTCTTATCTTGTTTATCTATTTGTTCCCCCCAAATTTCAAAGAAATTGACTGATCAGTTCCTGGGGCTTGAAGTTAATAGATATTCCTGCTAGGGTGGTGGCAAGATGTAGCACTCATTTATCAGATTTGGTACATGACTAAAATATATCAGCATCTTTACTCTCCAACTATAAATTGTGGTTATTCACCACTATGAATAAAAATGGCAGAAGTTAAATCTTTAAATGGGTATATCCCCTGATTACTCTAAATTAATTCTTCAGTTGACAGAATCACTCCTTTTTTTTAAACCCTCTGCTACCCTTAAAAATGTGAAGAGACTATAGCTTAGGATGGTGGAAAATATGCAAATATATTTTAAGGTATTTTTGTTGTTGTTGAGTAATTTTTCAGTCACGGTTGATTCTTTGTAATCCCATTTTAGGGTTTTATTGGCAAAGATACTAGAGTGGTTTGCCATTTCCTTCTCTCGCTCATTTTACAGATGAGGTAACTGAGGCAAATAGAGTAAGTGACTTGCCCAGGGTCACACAGGTAGTAAGTGTCTGAGGCTGGATTTGAACTCAGGAATATGAGTCTTCCTGACTCCAGGTCTGGCACTCTGCATTGTGGTACTACCTAGTTGCCCCCCCCATATTAAGGCATTAAGAGGAATAAATTAAACCTCATTTTAAAACCATAAAACTGTTAGCTTACCTAGTATTTCCTATATTTTCATACTTATTTGGGATGTCAGATGTCTCATTTGGAGTTTAGACGCTTTTCAGAACTGTTGGCTTAGTTATACACTATCAGCCACTCACTAACAAACTTTTAAAAAAATCTTATGGTAGCAGATTCTCCCAGAATACTATATTAAGAGCCATTTCCTCAAATGGTATTTGAACTTTAAAAAAAATGAAGCACAATCCTAGTGAAATTCAGGATCTAGACTGGTGTGGAATAATTGGAATCAAATCTCATTGTATGTTCCCATCATTTATCCTCCCTTTAAACTAAAAGCAGGTGAAAATGAGCATCTAATATAATCTTGAAAGGGAAAAGAAGTCACAGAAAGTCAATTTGAGTGTGTGTGTGTGTGTGTGTGTGTGTGTGTGTGTGTGTGTGTGTCTGAATCTAAGTAGAGAGGTCAGCTAGCTGATTGTAGATTATAAACCTCAGGGATTTTTTTTTAGAACCAGCTAGTTAGAGCATCTCCTTCCCTCAGCAGCTTCTCATTTGAGAGCAATAAAACCCTGTTGTGAATGGGCCTGGTCAAGTGAAATGAACCCTGGCCCAAAGTTAGAAAATCTGGGTCCAAATTGGGTGAGTCATTTCATTTTTTACTTCTCTCATCTGTAAATTGTGAGTGTTGGACCAGGTGACCCCTGAGATCCCTTACAGGTCTATGACTATGATTCTATAAAACAGTAGTCAGTGGAGGAGAGTGCCTCTGTGTTCTCCTTACTAATTTGCCTTTTGTTGATTCACTTTTTCTAACTCTTCCCCACCCCCCCATCCTTTTTTTAAAAATCCTTTGTCTTTCCCCCTCTTTTCCTTCCTCCTTATTCCAAACTGAACCCACGATTTTCTCCATGCTTTCTCAGTCTCTTTGCCTTCACTCCCTTTCTTTACCTTTCCTTGAACCAAGCCTCTGGGAAGTCTTCCAAGAATTTGATGTTGTCCTCTTACCATGTGGGAGTGTAATCTGGAAACATTTTTCATGAAACTGGGAGTGAGTTCACAACTTGAGTGGTCAAGCATGGCATGTGCTTTTATGCATTTCACTAAAAACTTGGTTTTAAGAAACTGTATTGTACATCTGCAATGCTTCTAGGTGTTAGTGGTGGTTTTGGAAATTTAAGATTCTATTAATTTACAAATGAATGTTTTGATGCAAAGGACAGTGAGACTCAGTGCTCAGTATTACATTGTAATATGTATATTCATTAACCTAACTGCTTATTCCTTCAAAGTGACACAGGAGATTTGAGAAAGTGAGTGGTGTGCCAGTTGGCCAGATTTTCTAGAAATACATCTGGGAATGAAGAATTATCAGTATTTTCTCTTCTCCTAGGATGCTGCATCCCTTGGATCTCAGAAAGGTGGCATTACCAAACACGGATGGCTATACAAAGGCAATATGAATAGTGCCATAAGTGTGACCATGAGGGTAAGACAGTGCGTCGTCCTGGCATCATTTATCCTTTGGTGGCAATGCTAGGAATGGATGGCTGCACTGAATTTTATGTATTAAACAGATAGCATTGATTCTATCAACCAGTCATACTTGCTTTTTCCTAGCTGACCGTGCTCATTTATATGCCCTGAATAGCTGGGACAGGTTAAAGGTGATGTCTGAGAGAGCTGAGGTTTCCTTCTCTGTTGTGGAACAAATCATTCCTACCTATGCAGTATCACTTACAGAATGTGAATTTCTTGAGCTAAATTCAACTTCTCCAATGACTGAAATAATGGCCACTAATTAAGTACAACATAAAAGAGAAAAAAATGTGCAAATATCATGAATGTGTATGAAAATGTATGAAGGGGCAGCTAGGTGGCGCAGTGAATAGAGCGCTGGCCCTGGAATCAGAAGGACCTGAGTTCGGAGCCGGCCTCCGACACTTAATCCATACAAACAAAAACCTAGCCTTGTAACCTTGGGCAAGTTACTTAACCCCAATTGCCCTAAAGGGGCGGCTAGGTGGCGCAGTGAGTAAGAGTGCAGGCCTCGGAGTTTGGATGACCCGAGATCAGATCCGGCCTCAGAAAATGAGCACCCACGCATAAATAATGACTAGCCGTGTAACCTTGAGCAAGTTACTTAACCCCAATTGCTTTAAAAAAAAAAAAAAAGAAAATGTATGAAAATGGAAAAGGAAAAAGTAAATGTATAGAAAAGAATAGAAATATTGATTGTGGTCATTCATTCTCATGCTGGAAAGGCAATGAGAAATATGATAAAGCGTGCCATTTTAGTGCTTTAAAAAGTTTATCTGGATTTTAATTACCTTAATTCCTTCCTAAATGGAATTCATATCATTACTTCTTGATAGTAATATTGTGTCATATTTCTATTCCCTAGATGAGGGAGGTGATTTTTAGAGATTAAGCTGATTAAGAGTTAACTCCCCTTCTGTATCTCTGTATGAAAAAATGCTACAATTATGTTGTAGCTCATTCTAAAATCTGGGAGTGTTTATTTCAGCCCAGTCGGTTTTGGAGCTCTCTGAAGTAATAATTGTATATTTTTTATAGTTTTAGTTATCTGTATAAATAATGAGATCTTTATTTTATTTTGAAATGATGGCAACAAAATTATTTTTTTCTCTTAGTCATTTAAGAGACGATTCTTCCATTTGATTCAACTTGGTGATGGATCCTATAATTTGAATTTCTACAAAGATGAAAAAATCTCCAAGGAGCCAAAAGGATCGATATTTTTGGATTCTTGTATGGGTGTAGTTCAGGTAAATTTGGAATAATTGTATTATCAGGTTTTGTTGTCATTGTTGTTACTAAATTGTAAAGCGATTTTAAAATGGGCATAATTGCACTGCAAATATTACATACAAGCATTCATTTAAAAATTATTGAACAACTACTAGGTTCAAATTTCACTGAGGTATGATATCTACGATATGGTACCTACCCTCAACAAGTTTGGAGTCTAGTAGGGGAGATAAGACAAATAAACAAACAGATATGTAATTCAAGGCTGAAATGTGCTAAGGGCCTTATAGGAGATAGAAAGCCAATTATGTGGGAGGCTTTAATTTTTCTAAACAGTGAACAGAGGGAAGTTTATTTAGCCATAATATGGAAAGAATCCTTAACAAGGATACAGCACTAATTCACTTGATCATAGCTTCCCTCTCTACCTTGGCCACCTTGCCAAGTGCCTCAGGTGTGACACTTTCTACCTTCTCATGATCGAGTTCAGAGTCTGGAAAGAGTGCTTCCAGTGGGTTACTCAAACTGAGTTGAAGTAAAGAGAAAAGGAAAAAGCATTGATTAAGTGCCTGCTATGCATGAGGAACTGTGTACAAATATTACCTTTTTTATTTCTCACAACCACAAGCCTGTGAGGTAGGATCTATTATTACTCTCATTTTGCATTCAATGAAACTGAGGCACACAGAGGTTAAGTGACTTGTTCAGGGTCATACTCTCTCTGTCTCTCTCTCTCTCTGTGTCTCTCTCTCTGTGTCTCTCTCTGTCTTTGTCTCTGTCTCTGTCTCTCTCTCTCTGTGTCTTTCTCTGTCTCTCTCTGTCTCTCTTTCTCTTTCCCCCTCCCTCCCTCTTCCTCCTAAAAAGTATCAGAGACTAGATTTGAACTCAGCTCTATCCACTGTGCTATCTAGCTGTTTATATCTGAATTTGGCATAGGATACCATTTTAAGATTTTGAAAGATAGATTACATAATTCACCCCCAGTTTTACAATTGCAGAAGTAAGCCTAGAGAGATGACGAAACTTCCTGATGTATTAAAGATCACATAGATATGGGCGGCTAGGTGGCTCAGTGAGTAGAGTGCTGGCCCTGGAGTCAGAAGGACCTGAATTTGGATCTGGCCTCAGACACTTAAGGCACACACAAACAAAAACCTAGCCCTGTGACATTGGCCAAGTTATTTAACCCCAGTTGCCCTCCAAAAAGCAAAAAAAAAAAAAAAAAAGATCACATAGATAGTATCAGAAACAGGACTTTAAGTTTTGTGTATATATTTGTGTGTATGTATAAATATATATGCATACACAAATATGTAAATATATGTATAATATTCTCATATATTCCAGTATAGATTACTAAAGGATGGGAGGTTTATTTATATGCTCTTTGGGGTTGCTTTGGAAGGGACTTTAGGGTTGTTTTTGAAAGCAGATAAAATTTCCAGTGATTTTGCATGTATTTTATCCCATTTCTTTATCAGGCCCAACATCATCATTCTCACTAGCTCCTCCCAAAAGGCCAGCGTAGAATTGTTATCATTTCAGTTCATCTCCTTAGGTTCTAGCCCGCCATATTCCTCTACCTGAGGAATGTGAACAGAACCTGCCTTATCTATGCATGCTGTAGTTAGAGCTGGGAGGTGATTTTTGGAGATCATTTATCGCATTCCTTTCATTATTCTGATGGAGACTCTTAGGCACCAAGAAGAGCTAGTTGATAGCAGAGTCAGGATTTGATCTCTTGACTTCTAGTTAAGTGCTCTCCATATCACACAATGCTACCTTTGTATGGGGTTATTGAACAAGGATATGGATACCATGCCCTGTAATGGGCATCTGTATATGTGCACCTTCATTGTCTGTGCTGACATGTGTAGTTGGGCTACCTGATCTTGTATATAGCACCACATCATGGGTAATAAGAGGTTGTTTGTTTGTTTGTTTGTTTTAATGAACTTTATATGAGTATCTGCCATTGGTTTCAACACCCTAGGAAGAAGTTGCCTCTGTTAATAAGGCAATAAAGAAGCCTGCAGTTATTGACGGCCTTGATAGAAAACTTTAATGGTAGTTGCCTGGAGTGCGTAGCTGAGCACAGCATCTTTTGTGGGATTCCTTTAGTCGGCGTTTCAGTCGAGCCCAGTTCTAGAAACCTTTCTGACTACTTTGAATTGACCTTTACAGTGTTAGCATTAAAAAAAAAAGAAGTTTGAAGCAAAACACATGTTATTGTGTGTGGTATTTGGCAAGACAGCTTTTGCAGCCATAAGTAATAAGAGCCAGAAAAACAACAACAATCTGGCTGATTTATTATATTATGTGAGAACCTTTGCTCGGTGTACAGCACAAAATGTAGATGTTCTGTTGGACTGTGGAATTAGGGAGATCTTTTAGTATGTGTATTTCAAAGTCCAAGTAGCCATCTTTAAGGCAAGACTCGTCCTTCATCCTCCTTTGGAATGGGGCATGGCAGTGGTGTAGGCGTATGTTTATTTGCTTTTAATAAGTTGCATCAGGCTTTGAAAAATTAGTGAAATAATTTATGCTTTTTTAAAAAGATGCAATTATTCAATGTCTTGCATAAGACTAATTGGCTTCCTAAAACTCCTTGGGAGTAATCAATAGAATCCAAGTGCTTATTAGAGTTTGCTAGTATTTCCTTATTTTCTACACCACATGATAAGATGTATTATGGTTCTTTTAGAACAGGGGCTCTTCATTTTTTTTGTGTCAGTGATGTCCTTTGGACTGGTGAAAACTGTGACCCACTTATCAGACTGTGTTTTTAAATAATTGAAGAAAATACTCATTTTTAGTTAGAGATTAGTGAAAATAAAGATGTAATTTTTTTCCATCCAATTATATGAACCTCCTAGAAATCTGTCTATAAACTCTAGGTTAGAAATCCCTTGTTTTGGAATCCCAGCATCTCTGAGGTAGAAGGTAACTATTAGTTATCATCTTCAGTTCTACCCTGTTATCTTATGGATGAGAAAATTGAGACTTGGTGATTTTCTCAGTTTCACATAGTTAGTTTCAAAACTGTCCTTTGTAAAGCTTTGTGTTCTGTCTATCCCCTGGACACTTTTTAGATTGGTCCAAGTGAAGTTAGTTATTCTTTAGATATGCTTTCTGGTTTCTTTGAGGAACAGTTTCCAACTGTTGGTCTATCTTGTTATGTAGATGAAATGCCCAAATTCTGAAATGGTATTTAGGAAGGAGTATGTTGCTCTTGATATGAAGTTTAAAAAAGACAATTTTAAAAAATGAACAAAAATCAATTTTTTCTCCCTTTTACCTTCCTGTATCCCCTAAAGAGGGAAAAATAACCTACTCCCCCCCACAACAATACTCTTGTGACATATAAGCATAGACAAAGAAAACAAATCTCCAAATTCTAAGTTGAAAAAATAGTTATTAGGAACCTCTCCTCCCCCTGAAATTCCATCAAGAAGCATTTTTAAAAAATGGATTTAAAGCATCTAATATTCTCACTTCTGTTTATTATTCCCAAGACAGTTACTCATAATTTAAGGAAATCATAACAATTCTTCTGATTAGACTCCTTAGAAATAATAGTTGTTTTCTTTATTAAAGGTTATAAGTCAATGACTAATTTGAAAATAAAATATGAATTATGCATGTTTTCATATCAATAAGTATTAACTACAGTGAACTAGCCCATGGACTGGTTTCTTTTAAGCCCCCTCCCCCACTTTTTCCAAAGAAATATTTGTCTAAAACCTTTAAATGTTGTTTAGATATAATCTGTCAAGAGAAGTATTGGAATACAAGCATTTGTGCTTGTAATTGTTTGCCTTTGGACTGTTTAGTCAGGAAGTGTATTCTGTCATTATTCATTGCTAAGACAAGAAACCAACAAGTGCCATTGATCTTGCATGTTTCTATAACTGAGCATTCAGGGAAAATTATTTGTTCTTCCAAGAAATATGTGGATACACACATAAGCAAAGATTTTCAAAATAATAGTTGATTTTAATTCAACAAATTTAATTTGGCCAACATTTATTAGGTGCTTGCTGTCAAATTCACTGAACACTTAATAAAGCACCTGGGGTGTATGGCTGTTCAAGGTGAGGGCTTGCTGAGGCCTTTTCAATGGCTGCTCATTCACTTTTGGTGTCTACCTGATACTCAGCTCTGACTGGTGGCTCCAAGAAACTATAGCTTGCACAGCAGGCACACCTCAGTAAGACATATCTGTGGACAAACAAAACCAGACTGAGGGTAACCAGCAGGTCACAAACCTATTGGTAAGTTAGAGGGCTGTCTACCCTGAAGCAGGTGCTGTGGTGCACTTAGAGCTTTGTTAGACATTGAGGATGCAATGGTCATCCACTGCATCCTGACTTTTGTCCTGCCACTGGGCTTTAATGACTCTGGAAGAGAAAGTGTGGCTGACGACTTCGTGCAACTCTGACTCACTTAAATTCAGTTCACCCATGAGTCAGGACATCCCCCTGTAATACCATTGGTCCTCTTTGAAAACAAAGATCAAACAAAAATAAAGCATCTGCTATATACAAGGCACCATGCTTATTGATGGGGGTGCCAAGTTGAAAAAGCAACCAGCAAAGATTTCATTGTCAGATGAGAGTTAAACATATAGACAAATAGGGATGGCAGAAGATAGAGCCCAAAGAAGAAATTCAGAAAATAATATATTTAGTATACTTGAGTATATTAAAATATATATTATCATAATATTTATTATTATTGTATAATAATATTATAACATTTAATATACATGTAGTAAACTTAGGAAGGAAAATGAAATGAGAGAAGCCACTTGAACTTGGTCTTTACAATTAGTTTATGCAAATGAATGGAAGTGGAAGAACCCAGGATGAAATCAAGGCACAGTACATTGGCAACTTCTAATTTGATTGGACATAGAATGTGGGAGAAAAGTAGAGTAAAATCAGGAAGGAGAGGCAGGTGAAAGTCAGACTGTGGAAGTCTTTCAGAAGCCAAAGTAAGGAATTTATATTTTGTCCTATATGTATAGGGAACCTCTGAAGACTTTTGAGCAGGTCATTGACATGACCAGACCTTCACAGAGACTATTTTCACCTTTCTTTATAACCCCAGAGTTCAGCACAATGCCTGGCATGTAGTAAACACAATAAATGCTTGTTGATGAATGAATGGCTGGCTTGAGTGATTGTTTAGAGAGAATGGAGACAGGAAACTCTTTTGATAGTACATGTGAGAACTATTGAGGGACTGAACTAGGATAGTGACAGAGAGAGTGGAAAATAGAAGATGAAGGAGACAAAAACCATGAAGATTGAATTGATAAAACTTGTCAACTCATTGGAGTTAAGGAAGGAGCTAAGGAAGAGTCAAAAGTCGGTTCTAAGGTTTTGATTCTAGGTGATTATGGAAGATGGAGTTGGTATCATCAAACAAAATAGGCAAGTTGAGGCATGTTTTTTTCCTACCAGAATAGCTGGGGGGTGGTTAATGAATCCAGTATTGGAAATGGTGATGCATTTGAGATGCTGATATGACGTCCAGATAAAGTGCCTGTCAGACAATTGGAGAGGTGGGACTAGAATCTAGGTGAGAGATTGGGCTGGATATATCGTTTTTCTAGTCATCTGCCTGAAGGTGGTAATTGAAGTCATGGGAGTAGATGAGATCACTAAGGCAGAGACTATTTATATTAAGTGAAGAGGGCTAAAGATACAGAACCTTGGGGGACACCCACATTTAATGGGTGGGAAGGTGAAGATGAAGAAGTCACAGGATCATAGCTTCTGAGTGTGTATGGGGGAAGACCTTCGAGACCAGTGGGTCCAACCCCCTTATTTTACAGAAGAGTAAAGTAAGGCTAACTTGGAGAGCAGGATATCTGATCTTAAGAGCATGTTCTTTGTACAGTTACAAAGTACATTATTATTTGTTCATCATGGATGCATTTGTGGGAGACAGGGTGACTAAGTGAATTTGCCCCACTGGGAAAAATCTCTTGCTGGTGGTGGGACAAAAAGGTTTGAGTGCTCCAGGGTGTTTTTATTCAGGTCCTTGAAAGAAAATTATTCCTGCTCCAGGAAAAATGGCACATTTAGTGAAAAGATAAGCAAGATGATGAAGCAATAAAGTCTTATTTTACATATTTAACAAATAGATTAACCAGACTTGAGCCCTATGTCTTAATACATTGAAGTAAAAAAAATCCAACATTTTAAATTCAAACTCATGTACTCTATCCTTTAGATTTTTTTCACTTTCCACATATAACAACATGCTTCCAAATATCAAATTAGGTATGTTGCAGGAGTATGCTTATTTCCAAATACCACTTAAGCCTTCTCTTCCTTCCTTCCTTCCTTCCTTCCTTCCTTCCTTCCTTCCTTCCTTCCTTCCTTCCTTCCTTTCTTCCTTCCTTCCATCCTTTCTTCCTTCCTTCCTTCCTTTCTTCCTTCCTTCCTTCCTTCCTTCCTTCCTTCCTTTCTTCCTTCCTTCCTTCCCTCCTTCCTTCCTTCCTTCCTGCCTTCCTTTCTTCCTTCCTTCCTTCCTTTCTTCCTTCCTTCCTTCCCTCCTTCCTTCCTTCCTTCCTTCCTTCCTTCCTTCCTTCCTTCCTGCCTGCCTTCCTTTCTTCCTTCCTTCCCTCCTTCCTTCCTGCCTTCCTTCCTTTCACTAATTCTTTCCCATTTTTCCTCATATTCATTATTTTTCTATCAGTGCTTGCCACTTTTTTTGTTAGCAATTTTGAAACTCATTATAACATAACAATTTACATAAGATATCTTGTAGAAAGAAAGAACAGTTTAACTTGCTAAGATTAAAGAAATATCTACTTACTGTTCTTTTCAGATATCTAAAAACAATATCGAGTGTTAGTTAAATTCTAAAAGATTTTAGAGATTATTTCATTTAATTCCTTCACTTTTATTTGTAAGCCCAGGTCCAAAGTCACACAAGTTAGTGTGAGAACTAAGACTAGAATTCTTGTCTCATGATTCACATTACAAGGCATCATGTATAAGTCCTTTTTCTTATCTTTGTGTTAGATTTCCAGGGACATTTTCAGGTGTATGCCAAGTATGATAGCCTTTGAGATCTTTAGGACTGTTAGAATATTTCATTGTGTAATTATCTATCACTCCCTTTCCACTTCCAAGGGGCACCCACACATGCCCCATAGAACAGTGGAGAAGGGAAAACAGACAAATTCAACAACAACAAAGAAGCCTCCTCCACCTCTGACTTCCTTCCTGCCTCCTTTCCTGTCTCCCTTCTGGAGGTACAGCTTAGAGAATTCTAGTTTGAGCCAGGAATCAGTGATCTGCACCCTGCTTAGCTGGTGCTCACAAGAAGCCCCATATCCCCTCTTTTTTATGGTGGGTGGGGAGTCCAGGCCTATGCTTTCATTTATGTTATACACTGACCTATCATCACTACAAAAACTCCCTTCACCAAAGCATATCAACAACTCATTCATAACTTAGTGTCTTAGAATATATGGACTTTGTGACTCTAAGGACAGCCATCTGTCTTCATACCATATTGTCTGTCACTGTCCTTTTAATCTATTGTATCATGAATTTTCACTTTTTACCTCTTTGTGTAAATATATTAACATTTTTATGCTTTCAGTTAGGTATAGAGGCTAGAAATGAATAGGCCTTAGTGGAAGAAGTAGAGGATCGGGTAAGTGTTCCAGGCATCTTGTAGTTGAATGTTTATTAAGACCTGCCTGGTTAAGTATGTAAGGTGTAATGTTTGATTTTAGAAATGGCATATAAATTCCTTTTTGGATATGGGAACTCAGACTGAACCTGTGATTTCATTGGTATAAGCAACTAGTGGTTGAGGAAGCTCTCTAACCAAAACAAGACCGTCAGGGCAACTCAGAAAGTCATCTCTGTCTTTGAGAAGTGAGGTGATTTTCGAGGGCCAAACAGCCAGTTTGTGTCAGAATTCTTGTTTCTGAGTCCCAGCCCTCTATCTATTACAGTGTTTTTTGCCTCCTCTCTTTTAGATATAAATCACAATAAATTTAAAGTACCATTTAAGTAACTTGAAAAAAGATTCATTGGTTAGCAATGAAATAACATTCTCAGTGTTAAAGAAAAATGAATCCTTGGGAATTTCTGAATGGTAAAAATGTGATAAATTTTTTTCACTTTAGAACAACAAAGTCAGGCGCTTTGCTTTCGAGCTCAAGATGCAGGATAAGAGTAGTTATCTTCTGGCAGCCGATAGTGAGTTGGAAATGGAAGAGTGGATTACAACACTCAACAAAATTCTGCAGCTCAATTTTGAAGCAGCAATGCAAGAAAAACGTAATGGAGAAGCTCATGAAGGTAAGTTGTTTAAGCTTGACTTAGTGGTACTGTTACAGTATGTAATATGTAGTGTTGTAGTCATTAAATTGTAAGCTCCTTGAGGTCAGGAACTGTCTTTTTGTATCCCCAGCTCTTAGTACACAGTAGGTGATTAATAACTGCTTATTGATTAATTGGTAATTGAAATTTCTTGTCTCTTCCTTCTCCTATCCCTACCCATTATTCCCCCACCCCCACCCCAAGAATTGTCCTCCAAGACTACCTTTCATCTATTCTTTGTGGGCAGGGGCCCTGTTTTTGCTCTTCTTTGTATCGGTTAGGTTTAGTATAGTGCTTGGAATACAGTAAGCACTTCATAATTGCTCGTTGGCTGATTGATTTTTTAGGGGTTAAATAGTGGAGAAGGAAGTAGAAACTAGAGGAAAGACCTAGAAGTCTTTCATTCTGTTAATGTAAATAAGAGGCTGCACAGGACCTCTCCTGACAATGAAAGAAAATGTTAAGATGCTTCTGCAGCATTTTTTTTTAAAGGAAGAATTAGCTCTCTTAGGTATTTTCAAGTCAGGCAAGTGATCTCTGCAAAGTTTGCTTGGATGACTGGGTCAGACTGAGCTGGTGGGTAAAACCCATGCTTCATTACTTCCAATTGATGTTATGTCTAAATCCAACAGAGTGTAGAGAAAAGAAATCAACTTCATATCCCTATGTAAAATAAAACATTTTTAATTACCAGTGACTGGGATGATCTGTTTTGAATTGTAGATGATGAACAAAGCAAATTGGAAAGCTCTTCCTCTGGTTTAGAGAGTTACCTGCCTGAACTCGCAAAGGTAATCATTCTTTAAAGCTTCTGGTGTTGGTGGGATGAAATTCATACGTTGCTTTATTTGTTGGAAACTAGAATTATACCCGCTGGACTTATTAGCAGTTAGTTTTCTATGACTTGTGTTTATGTTGTTAGATCAAAAAAAAAAAAGAATCTTTTGACTCAGACTTCAGTTTATTTTGCCAGTGACAATAAACAGATACTCAGTGGCAATTTTAGCTTTTAAAATATATATATGGGGGCGGCTAGGTGGCGCAGTGAGTAGAGCTCCGGGCCCTAGAGTCAGAAGGACCTGAGTTCGGATCTGGCCTCAGACACTTAACACACACAAACAAAAAACCTAGCCGTGTGACCTTGGGCAGGTTACTTAACCCCAATTGCCCTCCAAAAAGCAAAAAAAAATATATATATATATATGTATATATATATATATATATATATATGTATTGTATGTATACTTGGAGCCATTGAATACTGTTTTGTAAAAGCTAGGAAAAAAACTGAGACCCTGACAAAGTTTTTTTTTTTCCCCACGTGATTATAGTGATTTGTATTTCTCAGGTCTGTCTCTGCTGTCCTTCTTCATGAATAGACCTATCTCCACTGGGGATAAATTCTTCATTCAAGCAAAAGGAATTAAGGTTTAGGTTTGGGATTGAGGAGCATTGATAACTATCTCATGCCCTGGGTCACACAACACTGCCTAGTGTTTGCTCAAGATAGAAGAGTTTGCTGGTTCTTTTAAACCTTTTAATGAAGAAGGAAAGAAAAGAAAATTATCTTTGTCTTACTCGGCATGGTTTCTCTCTCTTTACCTTTTAATTGTTTTGTTTTGTTTTGTTTTTTTGAGTGGGGAGGAAGGTTCACATTAGGAACTAAGTTTTGACTTGAATGCCATTTAATTCTGGTGCTGCTGACATACCTGATTGTGTCATGGTGGCTAGAGTACCTAGCCTGTAATCAGGAAGACTCATCTTTCTTAGTTCAAATCTGGCCTCAGACATTTAGTAGCTGTGTGGCCCTGGGCAAGTTACTTAACCCTGTTAGTCTCAGTTTCCTCATCTTTAAAACAGCTGGGAAAGGAATTGGCAAACCACTCCAATATCTTTGCCAAGAAAAATCCAAATGGGGTCATGAAGAGCAGACATAGCTGTACGACAACATACCTGATAGATTGTGATTGATTTACAAAAACACGAGTAACAATATGCTGGCATTGAACTTTGACCTTCATTTTCAAACAGAGCTATTTTTCTCAATTACCAACTCTCCTTCTGCACTAAGAATTTAGGTACCTAAATTCCTTTAGGGTTTGGAAGTAACCACAGTGTCGTTTTTAGCACCTACCTATTAAAGCTAATTTTAGTACTGCCACTGTAAGTTCCTGTTTCCATGAAATTGAGGTCAGGAGATGTTTTGGTTCCTTACGCTAGGTTTCTATCTTCGTATTTAGAGAGTTATTCATATACTTTTTTCTTTTCCTTTATATCACTGAGATTTGCTTTACCCCTGCTATATGTTACATATTTTGAAAGATTGTGAGTGCTTTTAAACCTTTCATGACATGTTCTTAGCTTGATGAAATAATTCTTTATCAGAGTGGAATCCAGAAAATAATTGTGTGAAATTTAGTCTATGAACCAACTTGTTGCCACCAATTAGAAAACTAAGCCCAAGTGTTAAATAGATTTCAGTCTAAGTAGTGAAATAGTATCTAGGTGCTACCTATTAGAAAGAATCCTATTTTAAGCCGAAATGTTTCCATCTCTAACAAACTCCCCTGAGGCCTTGAGTTTTTCAACCAAGATTCCTTCCATTACCACACATTAACAGAAAACTGCATCTTTCAGGAAGACATGACATCTCTAATGAGCCTTTCCAGGGGAGGTCACTTTTCACACTTCCCCTGACTCCCAAGGCCAGAAGGAAAGACGGCCTTAATCCTGTTTTGAGACCATTCCTCTACCATCATCCCTTAACCGTTTTTCCTCCTTTGAGAGCTATTTAGTCCCTTTAGATGCCAATCTTGTCACTGTCATCTGTAGACCTTAATTTTCCTCCAAGTTTTCATAATCACTTTTATACCTAGATCATGGCCTTCCTTTCCACTTGGTGACCATAATTATTGAGTATTGCTGTATTACTGAACCCTTTCTAACAACAGAATCAAATAAATTCTTCTGTCTTCTCCATGCTAGTGACCTTCTCTACCCAATTTAATCCCAGATGCCAAGGTGGCTTTGCCATAGACCTCACCATCCCTCAGATCTGAACTTCTTCCAAGATCCAGAACTTTGAATTTCTGATCTCTGACCAAAACCTTCTGTTCTTTTACCCCTCCCATTCTCAGTCAATTAAAACCTACTCTTTGCCCTTTTAACTCATCTCTTAACCATCGTCCACTCTGGTGGTTTTACTTATCCACTTTTTTAGCCTTGATCTCATAATTTGCTATTTTAATGTGCTATTACTTACTATTTACTAAAATCCTTGGCTTCCCTGAGCCAGTCATGTTATTTTATTCCTGTACCTTGAAGGCCCTGCTTGCTCTGGACCTATTAAGGAGAATGAAGGTGATGATGGTGATGGTGATAAAATTACTAACCTTTATTTAGGACTTTAAGGTTGGCAAAGCCCATTGCATTCATCCAAGGCAACTGGACATTGTCATGAAATTGAGCTAATCTTACCCATTACAAATTCATGGCGTCACCTTGATCCTCTCTACTACTAGACAACCCTCTTATTGACCTTCCTCATCTGCCACAGCATACATTCCAAAACCTCTTTTTACCTTGCTTCCATTTTCAAGCCCCTCATTGGAAAAAAAAGATGACCTATATTCCTATTTAGAGTTGACCCTTTTCATCTATTATAACAGACATTCCAATATCTTTTCCCTTGCTCCTATTTTCAAGCCCCTCGTTTAAAACAAACCACCCAAAAAAGATAGCCTAGATTCCTCTTTAGACAGAGACCATCAGAAAATAGCTGCTCAGTTTCCCTCCTGTACTTCTGACACTGAACAGCATCATTACACATTATCTCCTTTTTCTGCCATACAGTAGGCACTTAATAAATGTTTATTAATTGATTAATTGATTGGTCACAGAAGAGACTTCCTTGTCCTCACTAATGCTAACCATTCCAATTTAATAATTCTAATGATTTCATTGCCTTTGCCTCTCCCAGGACCCTTGATCCACATGCCATCCCCTGTCTCTGTCTTGAGTTTTCATCAGTCCCTTCTCTACTGGTCCCTTCCATCAGCCCTACAAACATATTCAGGTCTCTCTAAACCAAAAGAAACCTTTACTTTGACTTCTCTATTCCTTCCCCTCCCCCTTTTTATAGTAAATAGTATTTTTCCCACTTACATGTAAAGATAGTTTTCAACATTAATTTTTATAAGATTTCAAGTTCCAAATTTTTCTTCCTTCTTCTCATCTGCCCTTCCCAAGATAGGAAGCCATCTGATATAATATGTGCAATCATGTTATACATATTCTACATTAGACGTGTCTTGAAAGAAGAAGCAGAACAAAAGGAAAAAAACAAAAAAAAACAACAAAAAGTGAAAGTAGTGTGCTTTGATCTGCATTCAGATGCCATAGGGCCTTCTCTGGATGTGGACGGCATTTTCCATCATGAGATTCCTCTATTCCACTTACCTATTGTTCCGTCTCTCTCCTCTTCACTGCTAGACTTCTGGATAGCTTACATTTATGTAGTTCCTTAAAGTACTTTACATATGCTATCTTGTTTGATTCTTACAAGAAATTCTGGGAGACTGGTGCTCTTATTGTGCCTATTTTACAGATGAGGAAACTCAGGCCAGGTTAAACAGCTTATGCAGGGCCACACGGCTAACAAGTGTCTGAGGTGGGATTTGAACGCAGGTCTTCCAGCACCGCTGATATGAAGCCATCTAGTTGCCTGTTTTTTCACCACCCACTCTTTCCTCTAGCTTCTTGGGGTTCCATTTTGATTTGTGTAAATCAATAAATCTGATCTTACTGGTATTTGACGTTATCCAGGTCAGGATATTATTTTACTTTAACCAGGTACATGGTGTCAGAAATGATCTCTTCCTCCTCTGAGCTAGGAGAGTTCAGTACTTTATTATATATATATATATATATATATATATATATATATATATATATACCCACCCTTATACCCATATATGTGTGTGTGTGTGTGTGTAAGCGTATGATAAATATACTCTTATGCACTTATACACAATAGTGTGTACATGATATTTTCCTAATTCGATTATAAGCTCCCTGAAAGTAGAGATTTTAAGAAAATTTTAAGAAAAAATTTTAGTTTATACTTTGCAAACACCAAAATAAAATGAACATTTTCATATACATCATAGAACAGAAAAAGAGGATTGTGCACAAAACTGCAGCTCTCTGTAATGTTCAGCTTGCTTTCTTTTAAAATATAAAAGTCTAATATGTCACTTTCTTTTGCTTTTTTCTTTATTGAATGTAATTTTTATTGCATTGTGATATGAAGAGGATGCATTTAATATTTCTTCTTTTCTGCATTTGGTTATGATTTTTTTTTCTCTAATACATATCTAATTTTTTTAGTATTTTATTTTTCCCCATTTAAATGTAAAAACAGTTTTTAGCATTCATATTTAAAACTTTGAGTTCCAAATTCTTTCCCTCCTTCTGCCTCTCCCCACCCCTCTCATTGAGAAGACAAGCAATTTCACATGTAACTGTCAGAGCTTTCTTGCTTGTTTGTGTTTCCTTCCTTCTGTTTTATTTTTCTGTGCATCTAAAATTCATTAAATGACCCTCTTTTGTTCCTTTTTTGGGTTTATCTAGCTCCCTCTCCATTCTATCCCCACTCCTATATTGAAAAGAAAAGAAAAACAAAACTTTCTAACATATGCAAAGTTAAGCAAAACAGATTCATATATTGGCTATATCTGAAGTTATGCATCTTGAATTTGATCACCTCTGTCAAGAGTTGGAAAGCGAGGGGCGGCTAGGTGGCTCAGTGAATAGAGCACCAGCCCTGGAGTCAGGAGGACCTGAGTTCAAATGTGACCTCAGACATTGTACACAAAAACTAGCTGTGTGACCTTGGGCAAGTCACTTAACCCCAATTGCCCTCCAAAAAAAAAGAGTTGGAAAGCACACTTCTTTACCTGTTCTTTTGAATTGTGGTGTGTCTTTGAATTGATGACTTTTAAGTTCTTTCAAAACTGTTTCTCTTTATGGTATCATTGTTACTGTATAAATGGCTCTCCTTTGCTTCCCTTCACTTTGCATCATTTCAAACAAGCCTTTCCATGTTTCTTTGAAAAAAAAATCCTTCCCATTCATTTTGTAATAAGTGGCTACTGTCAATCTCTCTTACTTCCTCTCGTCATCTGCGTTCCCTTCCTTCTCCCCCTCCTACTTCCTTGCCTCTCTTAAAGACAGCTTTCTGTGTGTTTTTGTTGCTGTTCAGTCATTTTCAGCATTTCCGACTCTTCATGATCCCATTTAGGGTTTTCTTAGTAAAGATATGGGAATGGTTTGCCATTTCCTTCTCCAGATCATTTTAAAGATGAGGAAAGTGAGGCAAACAGGGTTAAGTGACTTGCCCAGGGTTACACAGCTAGTCAGTGTCTGAGGCTGGATTTGAACTCATGAAGATGAATCTCCCTCATTCCAAGCCCAATGCTCTATCCACTGCATTTGGCTGTGTTGGAAGACAGATAAAGAACGTGGATCTTGACTTGAGGAAACTTGTAATCTAGTTGGCAGGAGGTGGCTTGTGGTTTGTTTTAAGCCCCACAGCAGTAGCAGTACTCACCTGCCTCTTGAGATATGTGTCCTACAGTAGTGTTATTAAGGCTGATCTGTTTAGCCTGACTCTTGTTTTTATGTTTGTATGTATAAAGTGGGGTGGGAGCAGTTGGGAGGAGGACAGCTGGAAGTTGAGTCATAAGATCATAAGATATGAGAGCTGGAAGACAGCTTAGTGATCAACTAATCCAATATCATCGTTTTGCAGGGGAAGCTTATATGTAAAAATTTTAGTGTATTGTGAAATAATTTAATTTGAAATTGGCTGAGAGGGAAAATTTAGACTTCTGAGATGCTATTTTAATGGTCACTTTTCTGACCATAACTATGGTTGGGTTTTTGCTGTTTTTTTTTTTCAGAGGGGGGAAAGGAGGGCATTTGGGGTTAAGTGACTTGCCCAAGGTCACAAGGCTAGTAAGTGTTAAGTGTTTGAGGCTGGATTTGAACTCAGGTCCTCCTGACTTCAGGGCTGGTGGTCTATTTACTGTGCCACCTAGCCACCCCCATAACTATGCTTTAATGGGTGGATTTTTGTGTTTAAAAATAACACTTTTAAATGTATTTTCTGGCTTTTGTAAGCATTTTTAAGATTTATAAGAAGATCACAATAAATATTTTTTATAGTTTGAAAGTTAAGTTTTTTGATTTATTGACTTCATTTGGGGGAAAGGAAACGTTCTGAAGTCTTGTTAACTTGTCTTACACTAAATCTGAGGGGGTGGGGCTTTGTTACCAGTGTCTCACAACAAACAGACTTGTAGAGAAGGGTCACATTTAAGTTTACTGTATGTTTAATGGCATAATTTCAGAAATAAAAAGAAAGCACAATATTAAAATTTTTAGTGCAAGAACACAATTGCTATTAAATAAAACGAGTCCTACTCTAGGCCCGGTATTGAATAGCTGGAAATCTCTAAACAACACCCCTGTGTCTTTAAACCTGCTCAGGGGACAAATAACCAGCACATCTGTACCTTGCATCAGGTCTTGGACTTTGAAATTGAGTTCTTTTTTCTGCTACACCATTCTAAAGTAAGAGAATAAATGTTATGAGGGGAAGGAGAAACAGGGGCTAAATGATAAATAAATAAATGAAAAATTTTAAAAACCAACCAGATGAAACAATCAGGGAATGTAAAGGGATGGAAATAAGTGCGTTGGTTGGGTCTGAATTGGAGTAAAAAAGGAACAGAACAATGAATGTGGGAGCTTGTTAAGGGTGTAATTTGATTAGCACAACCTCCTCCCTGTTCCTTTCTGCCTCTATCCACTCATCCTGTTGCCATGTTGTTGTTTTGTGTGTGTGTGTGTGTGTGTGTATGTGTATGTGTGTATGTGTGTGTGTATGTATGTGTGTAACTATGCAGGATATGATTGACAGGAAGTTTAGTCGAAAAATACTTGCTATCTCATTCTCTAGATTTTCCTAAAGATTTTCCTAAAAGATTGCTTTTGCTTATGGGATGAGTAATGTGGGTCCAGGCCCTTTAGAATGTTTTACAGGCTAATTGGGCTTTGTTATTTATCCATTCAGTGCTATACATAGTCATCTCATAGATTAGGGAATGTGTCCTTTCTCTACCCAAAGCTTTTTTTTTCCTTTGATCCTCTTGTCTTACCTGTAACCAAACATGGATGCATTGTGAACATCTTAGGGCATAGTATCCCTAGTATTTACAATATCTTAGTTATATAGTATCTATATTTATCTACGACAGTATGCACCATTTTAAACTTAATTCCAGTTCTTCAGGGGTCTGTGATTTAATAGGTGAGGGGACTCCCTCTGCAGTGCAGACTGCTGCTCCTTCCATATCTTAGTTGAGACTCTTTGTGAGTTGTCATGGCTGAAAAAAAAAATCCAAACCTATCATTTTATGGTCAGTTTTCTGGTGATGAGCCCATCCAAGTCTAAAGGCACTGTGGTATAGTAGTGAGGAGGCTGGATTTGGAGTACAGAGATGCAGTAGGATTTTAATTCAAAGGACCCAGGATTGAATCCTAGCTCTGCCACTCCATATGGGACTTCAGGCAAGGCATTTAACTTCTCTGCATCTTGATTTTTTCATTTGTCAAATGAGCAGGTTGGACTTTTGCTGTTGTTCAAGCATTCAGTCCTACCTGACTTTGTGGCCCTGTGGACTATACTGTCTATAGGATTTTCTTGGCAAAGATACTGGAGTGGTTTTCCATTTTTTTCTCCACTTGATTAAGGATGTTAAATGACTTGCTCATGGTCACACAACGAATAGGTGTCTGAAACCAGATTTGAACTCAGGTCTACCTGACTGTAGGCCCAGTGCTCTAGCCACTGAGTCACCTAATCTGCTGCCTCTAGGTTGGACTAGATGACCCTCTAAGGGGCTTTCCAGTGCTAAGTCTATGAACTTATGAGACTTGGGTTCAAATATTCCTTCTCATTAGCTATGTGCACTTGGGCAAGTAAATTAACCAACCTCTCAGGGCCTCAGTTCAGGAATAAAAATATGCAATAGTATGTAAAGTCCACCAGAGGGCTGTTGTAAGACGCAAATGGTATGGCGTATGTATTGTGATGTATAGAAATAGGGATCTGACCTGTGATTGGCATATGGAACTCCCTTTACCAACGTAAATCAATACCTTCTCTTTAACTTACAGTCAGAGTTGCCTCAATTGCTGAGATGTTAAGTGACTTGCCTAGTTAGGGTCACATAGCCAGAATGTGTCAGGGGTGAGACTTGAACTCAGCTCTTCCTTTATCCATTATGTCACAGTGCAAGCCTTAAAATTCTATATAAATATTGCTTATTGGGATTAAATTAGATTCTTTCTTCTAAAGTACATGTACAATCCATCATTTGGATTCTAAGTCTTTAGTTCTAAAGCACTCTTAACACAGTGCTTGGCTCATAGAAGGTGCTACATAAATGTTATTCTTATTGTTATAATTATTGATCGATTTGCCAGAGTTTTCACCTCACTAGCATAACCTTCAAGAACCTGTTGTCAGGGCAGCTAGGTGGTGCAGTGAATAGAGTACCAGCCCTGGAACCAGGAGGACCTGAGTTCAAATTTGGCCTCAGACACTTGACATACTAGCTGTGTGACCTTGGGCAAGTCCCTTTACCCCAACTGCCTTCCCCCCTCCAAAAAAAAAACAAAACAAAACCAAGAACCTATTGACCCTTTTATGTAGCAATTAGGTTTTGGAGTAAGTCTTTATTGGAGGCTTTTAAATTTAATACTTTGATTTAATAATTTAATACACATACAACTTCCTCTACTATCATCAGTCAAAGTTAGTTACTTTGAAAGTTAATTTCTTCCACAGATAGTTTTGAATAAATGATGGTCAGGCCTGGCTTGCCTGCCAGTATTATTGTCCATTGTTGTCTTTTGATTTAACAACCAGTATTTCAACCTCCTAGTGTCTACTTAATACTTATTTAATAAAGGTGGTGCAGTGCCTTCTGGTTGCCTTGGTTTTAGGTGACATCAGAGAGTTTGTTAGTCAACCCCTGTCACCACTTTGTCTAAAGACATACCAAAACCAAAACCAAACACTCCTGCTTTATTCTTCCCCGAACAGTTGCTCCTACTTTAAACTTGGGTCCACGCCAAATGAGAGTCATCTCCCTCCTAAATTGTTTTCAGCATGACATTTGGAAACGAGAACACCTGGTTCTATCACAAGCCCAACTTGTTCCCCACCCTACTTACTGTTTTTGAACAAACAACCCTGTCTTTCCAGTTTCCACTCCATTATATTGATGTCCAATTCAATTCAACAAACATTTATGTCAAGTGACAGATCCAGAAGATGTGTGTCTTGCTCTTTTTAATTAAGTTGGGGCTGGATATGGTTAGGGTGAACTAGTTACCAGAGTCCTTTGCTCTTGGACTTATAATGTTTAGGGTGAGCTAGGCAGAGTCTTTTGCTTTTGGTCATTCCCTACTTTTTTTTCTGATTTTCTTTACTCTGACCATCCCCCTATTTTCTTTTCCCCAGGAAGGTCATTTCCTTTGCATTTCAAGATTAAGGAATTTGATAGAATGGTGATTGTGAAGGTAGCTAATCTGACTTTTTGAGTTGCATTATGTCTTATAGTAGTCTTAGAGACCTTCACAGCTGAAAAAACAGAATTGCGTGTGGTGGTCATTCATTGCCTGTAGTCCCTGCTTCTGGGGAGGCTGAGGCTGGTGGATTGCTTGAGCTAAGCCAATAGGGTGTCCACACTAAATCTGGAGTCAATATACTGAGCCCCTAAGAGCAGAGGGGCTACTAGGTTGCTCAAGGAAGGGAAACCTGCTCAGGTGAGAAACAGAGCAAATCTGTGCTGATCTGGCAACCCATGAGTGGCAGTTACACTTCTAACCTAGGAGACTCAGTCTCAAAAAAATCATAATTTTTAAAAAACAACCTTAGAGATGATCTAGTTTACAGGTAAGGGAACTGAGGCCTAGAGAGATTAATGAATTTTCTAAGATCATACAGCTAGCTTAAATTGGAATTGAGGCTTCTTCATATATATGTCACACATATGTGACATACAGTCTAGGATAGAGTAGGGTATCAGAAGCAGGGCTCTAATATCAGCATCTTAGTTCAGGTTCAGTGTTGAGAAGAAATGAGATACAAGTCATTGAACATTTAATACAAGATGGTTTACTTTGCCCTGACAGTAAGGATACTCAACAAAGATAGAGTGGCTTCTCTGGATGTTCTCCCTGACCCTTGTCCCACACCTCCCTCGTTAGTTACCTCCCTGAGGAAGTGTGTCTGGTTGGCAGGGCCAGGTAACATGAAGTGCACTTCAAAGGGATATACGTTCTATGTGCCTGGGACTTTTTATGTCCTCAGATGAGTGGGAAGCTATGTCAAGGAAGCCAGGGCCAGTCATTTAGGCCGATCAGCCTCCAGAGGCAGCTTTGTTTTCTCTTAGGGAAAGTCTCTCCATGTTGTGGGTGAGAGGAAGAAACTGCCTCAGGGATTTGTACTATCACATAGGGGATGGGGAATATTCCTGGGGGGGGGGGGTCAGGGAGAATACAATTATTCTCAGAAGTAATAAAAATAACCTGTAAAGGAATTTAATGTTAACATTTGCCCAGTTTCTGTCCTTAACATTCTCCCCTCCCTTTCCTTCCTTTCCTCTTCTCTGTTCTAATCTGTTTTCCTCCCTTCTTCCTTTTTCTCTTCTCCCCTCCTCTCTCTACACCTCTGCCTTTCATTTTCCAACATTCTTACTCATCCCCATGGCTCCAGTTGTCTGCATAGATGACTCATATATCTTCAACCTTGAGCCCTGTGCCAAGCATCTGACCAACATCTCCATATGATTACAGGACACCTCACGGTTGATATCTCCAAAATGAAGTTTATCTGTCACTTTAATACCTTTTTTTTTTTACTATAACTCTTTTCAGTTCTCTAACTCAGATACCACCCAGTGTTCCATATTTCAAACCTCATTATTTTCTTTGACTTCTTCCTTCAGCTCTTAGATCTAATCACTTACCACATCCTGTTGATTCTTCCTCCTCATCCTCTTGCATCTGTCCATTCCTTTTCATTCCCTCTGGTTCCACCCTAGTACAAGCCCTCATTATCATCTGAAATTTTGCAATAACTTCCTCACCAGTCTCTACACTCCTCCCTTCCTCCCATCCCACCTATCTCTTTCATACTTCTACCAGGTTAATCTTCCTTAGGCCTAGTTCTGTTAATCTCTCAAAAGAGAACTTCCTTCTAAGATCCTTATTGCTTATGAAATAGTCCAAACTTATTAACCTCCCTATTCAAGGCCCTGCAGTCCGGCATACTTTTCTCTTCCATTCATCCGTCTTTCCAGCCTTATCTTGAACTACTTACCTTCATGTATCCTCAGACAACTAGCCAACACCCAAAGACATTCCTTGTTTTCCCATCTCTGAGTTTGTTTTCCCTCCTTCTCTGGCTAGGACGCCCTTTCTCTATTCGCTTTTTTGAAATTTTACATGTCCCACTTACTTCATGAAGCTTTTTCCTTGATATCTCTACTTAATAATTGTTTTTCCATATTCTATTCACCATTTAGGAATCATAGTCTCCTAGGCTTGGAATAGAAAGTACCGTCAGATCCAGCCCTCTCATTTTACAGATGAGAAAACGGATGCCCAGAGAGTTTAAATGAGTTAAAGCTTTTAAGTTTCTCAGCTGAGATTCAAAACCAGGTCTTCCTGATTCCACGTCTCGTACTCTTTTTTACTATACTAGATTACTTTTAAATAGCCTTCTCACATAATACTTTTTCTGCCTCTACAATGCACTTATTATTATATGTGTATGTGTGATTTAGCCTTCACATAAGCTCCATAAGGACAAGGAATCTGTCTTACCCAATCTTTGTATTATCTCCAGTGTTAGCATGATGCTCTGTTTCCTATTCCTTAATAAGTGCTTGTTGAATTGGATTTGCCCCTGATTATTAAGACAGAGTATATATAACATTAATACCTATACCCCTGTAGCTGTAAAAGTGGCAGATTTCTGACTCTTCCACATGTCTACCCTTGAGCAAGTGACACATCTTGGTCTCACTTTCCTTTTCTCTAAAATAAGGGCGTTGGCTAGATGAACTGTCAAGCCCCTGTGATCACTTAGCCTTTCTAAGACTGTTTCCTATTATGTAAAATAGGGATTATGATATTTGTACTATCTATGTCAGAGGGCTGTTTTGTGAACCAGATGGAAATGCTTTGTGACTGAAAAGCATATGAAGTACCAGCTATAATGATCATGTCATTCTGAAAACTGTAATGCCTTTGAGATAATAGAATAGGTCATCCTCACCTTGTAAAAAACCATTGTTGAAGACTTTTGTAAGTATCCAGAAAGTGGTAAGGAGAATGAATAGGAAAGAAGTGAAAAGTAGTTGTTCCTTTGAAAAATTTCACTATTTTCCCCATTTCTGAGGGAATATAAAGCCCTCTATACAGCTCTTTTTCCTTTATCTTCTTTTTTATTCTTCCTCTTTTATTTTCATGTGTTCCCTTCCACTCTATTTTTCTAAGTACGTAGTATTTGATAGATAAATGGAAGCTGTGGTCTCAGGGGTGCTTGTAAGAAATCTCTTGCATTTCCTCTTCTTCCTCCTCCCTCAGCCCTGTACTGATTATAGAATATCTAGAGAAAGAGTACAGATTGTTATTTTTGTCCCAAGACATGTCTGTACCATTTATATGTTGGAATACCAATCTTTTGGCAGCTTACTTATGGCAATGAAATTTAGGTTATATCAGGACTTCTCTTTGTAGACACCGTGTTTTGCAGAGCTAAAGCCCAGCAAGAAAGCCGTGTCCTGAGCTTGTCATAACAACAGTCCTCTGCACTCTCCCTCTGGATGAACACTGCTGCAGCTAAATAACAGAACCGATGGTCTCTGAGCTTGGACAAGCATCAGTAGGGCTAGACACGAAGCCCTGCTATGAATGGACTTTTTGTTACTAGATACAGTTGGGGCTGTGTCTCACTACTTTGCTATATTACACTGCACTGATTCTTTATTTACTCACAAATATATAAATCAAGGTTTACCCCCACTGCCTCGGGTCTCCTACTAGAGAAGGTCCCAACATATGTGTCTAATTTCTCTTCCCCAGTGGAACAAAAAAAGCTCTTTGCTTGTAAGCTGTGTGAGTTCTTTGGTATTTTTGGAGTTAACAGTGGTTGCAAAACCTCTGTGACTCTGGTCCAGAGTTAACAGGTATAACCAGGAATAATAGAGTTCAAGTTGGAAGGGACCTTAAGATCAGTTAAACCAGTGCCACCATTTAACAGATTAAGAAACCAAGGCCTTTAGAAATTAAGTAAATTAACCCAAAATTGAATGGATCACTTGGAGTATTTTAATTAAATTACTGTTTATTGTAGGGCTTTTATTTGCTACGGTACTGTGGTGTGTACTTATTAAGCTTCAGGCTCTACTTCATTGTGAATCCACGTGCCCAGTGAGAAGAAGGGTGTTCTTAGCTGTCACTTTCCAAAACCTAGCAGAAGAATTACTTATAATGTTCATTGTCTCCCAAACACCATTTGATTAAATATATTTTGAGTTCCTAAAATATGTAAGGCCTTTCTTTCCTCAAACTAATTTGCATTTAGTTTTGTGTATATTTATATACATACATACTGTTTGTCCTGAATTGAACATAAGCTCTTTGAGTGTAGGGAACTTTGTTCTTGTCTTTGTTCCCCAGCACCTTGCACAGTCTGTGAATAGTAATAGGCACTTACTGATTGATTGATTGATCAATGCTATCCTCAGTAATCCTTTCCTCTGCTTGTCTAAAGAAATCCCACCTATCCTTCAAGTTCTACCTTCTCTTGCCTATTCCAACTCACATTCATTTCATCTTTAACTGAATTCCTACTATAAAAGTCAGTGAACATTGTTAAAACTTAATTGTTCTCTAATTGTTTGGTATGTGATGTTTTTCTCCCCTACCATATTGTAAGCTTCTTGAGAGGCAATGCCCATGGTTTATATTATCTTTGTATTTCCAACTATACTTATCAGTATGCCAGACATATGGTAGGTGATACAGGGGTGTGCTGGAGTAAGCTTACACTGGTGGGTAAGAACTGACTGTTAAATTTTCAGTGAGACCATTTACACCTTGGGATTTGGCAAACACCGCAAATCAGGGCTTGATTTATTGTTTCTTTGGTTGTCTAGATTTAACAAAGTAATGGAATAAATGTTAATAAGATGCATTAAACTTAAAAGTGTGTTATGCATGCATTATTTTTCTTTCTGGAGAGCTGATTAATAAGCAATTAGCATCATACTGCTAGTGATGGATAAAGAAACTATTGTCAATTCTTTTAAAGCTTTAGATTAGGAAAGATGGCAACACATTTGTATGACTATAAAAATGCTGAATGACAAAGTAAATGTAACCTTTGTTATTAATTACAGAGTACCCGAGAAGCAGAGATCAAATTAAAAAGTGAAAGCAGAGTTAAACTCTTTGTCTTGGATCCAGATGCCCAGGTGAGAAGTGTGTTTTTGTTTGATATCTTCCAAAACCAAGCAGAGAATTTACTTATGATGTGTATTTTAAAATGACAGTATTTACCATTGCCTCATTTTCTTTTTAAGAAGCTTGACTTTACGGGCCTCGAACCAGAAGTGAAGCCATTTGAAGAGAAGTTTGGGAAAAGGATTCTTGTCAAGTGCAATGATTTGTCTTTTAATTTGCAATGCTGTGTTGCTGAGAACGAGGAAGGACCCACAACAAACGTAATCGCTTTTGAAAATCTTTATTTATCTTTTTTTGTGTGTGGCATCAGAGGCATTCAGATCCTTTCAACATGATAAGCAGTTTTCAGGGAAGTCCAGCCTGGGAATCTTCATTTCCATATTAGGAGAGGTTAGGAATGCTTTTAGAACAACTATGAGTACAGATGTAGTCACGAGCATTGTTTAACCTACAAGGTCAAGATGGGTGTGAATGATAAGATGTTGGTTTTATGTTGGATGTCTTTGATGTTTTAAGCTTAAGGCTTTATCGGAGCCATTATTTATTGTCTGTGGATCACATAAATAGACCAAGGATAGAGACAAACAGTATTATAAATTTGGTTCCTGTTGTACCTATTGAAGTTAAACATTTTTTCCCCCTACAGAGTAGTCCTGTTACATACTATATACATATATGTATATATATTATACATATATTATATATATTACATATATAATACTATATATAAAATACTATATATTACATATATAATACTACATATAATATATTATATATATTACATATATATAATACTATATATATATAATGCACATTTCCAACTTTAGTGGCCAACCACCAGTATTTCTTTATTAACCAGTGCTTCCTTTTCACACGTTAGGTAATAAAGATGGTAACCAAGATTTTGTTCCTTCCTCTTCAGGTAGAGCCTTTCTTTGTGACCCTCTCACTGTTTGACATAAAACATAATAGAAAGATTTCTGCTGACTTTCATGTGGATTTGAACCACTTCTCAGTGAGGCAAATGTTACCTAGCCCACCCCAGCACATGGTAAATGGCAGTGGAGACAGTTTACAGAGGATTCAAAGTTTTTTTCATGAAGCCATGTTGCAGTATCCAAAGCAGGTATGAACCAAGAAAGGGATTGTATTAATGATGTTAATGTCCATCTTGTTAGGGCAACTTTAGAGTTGATGACATTCATTCATTGTTATATCTGTTTTCACTTCAAATCCTATCACTATAAATATGTCAAAGATTTCACAATGAAGAGCTGTGATTAGATAGTGGTGTTTAAGAATGGGAATAAAATTTAGATTTCCAGTATTGAGTCATAGCATTCTTCATCGTGGATTTAGGGATAATGTAATTGATCAGTAGTCGAGGAAAAACTGATTGGCTTGAGGGAAGGAAGAAGGAAGAGGTCTCACTCATTTCCTCTTTCTTAGTTTAGAGTTTTCTTTTTAGTTTTCCCCTTTCCAAACTTGCAAGTGTTTTCTTTAATTGGTATAAACTTTCCATTTGTTACTCAGTTGGACATACTGATAATTTTTAAAAAATTTTTTGTTTGTTTAATTTTTAATTTATGGAATAAAGCAAGCATTTCCATAACATAGTATAATAAAAGATGATTGCAAATGAAACTACAAATCTACTATGTATACCTTGCTATTCCTTTTAAATATATAATAAAATTATCATAAATTTCTCTTTTTTCCTTTTTTTCTTCCTTCCCTCCCAGATGGCTACCATTAGACACAAATATGTGTGTGTGTGTGTATATATATATATATATGTGAAATAATTCTTTACATACTTCTGTTTATCAGTTCTTTCTCTGGATGCAGATAGCGCCTTCCTTCATTTGTCCTTTGCAGTTAATTTGGGTATTTGTAATTGTCAGAATGACTTAGTCACTCCAAGTTGTTCTTAAAACAATGTTGCTGTCACAGTATGCAAGGTTCTCTTGGTTCTTTTCATTTCACACTTCATTATTTTGTGCATGTTTTTCTAAAATCATTGAGCTCATCATTTCTCATGGCACGGTAGTATTTCATCACAATCATATGCTACAACTTTTTTGGCCATTAATAATTGGAATGTGTCCATGTGTCCCACTGCTTTAGAAACTTGTGTGTATGTGATTTGTGTAATGTTATAAGTTATATTTATTGGAAAAAAATAATGTTTCTACTGCAGGGAATATTCTCAGTCACGTGTCCCCATCCTGATATATTTCTTGTGGCTAGAATTGAAAAAGTCCTCCAGGGAAGCATTACACATTGTGCTGAGCCATACATGAAAAGTTCAGACTCATCTAAGGTAGGAGATACCTTATGCTTTGTGATCAGAAAAAGAATGAAGAAAACCTGAAACTTTTGCTTATTTTAAGTTTATAGTACTAATGCCCAATAAGACCCAAGTGTGAGCCATTGCTTACATTCCAATTCAATCCAATATGTATTTATTGTGCATGCAATTTATTAAATACTGGGAACATCAAAACAAAATGAAAAGGAGGCATTACCCTCAGGGAGCTTATAATTTACCAAAGTGTTCTCTAGCATGTAATATTTCCAACTTTGTGTTTCAGGTTGGTAATAAAAGGAGGGGTGCGTATGTGTGTGTGTGTGTGTGTGTGTGTGTATGTGTGTGTTTGTGTGTAAAATGCCAAATCCTGCTGGTCCTACTCTAAAAATCATTTGTGAAGTTAAAATTTTATCAACCAAAATATCCAGATTTTTAAAAAAATAGTTTTATTCACTTTCACATAGGTAGTTATTTTATTATTTCATCCTGATTTTGCCTTTTGAATTTCATTTTGTGAATCTCTTAAACTCAATTATTTTGGAAGACTGCATATTTAATGTACAAATTTTGGTAAGTAGCTATGATTTTGCCTATCTAAATTGAGCTTGTGAATTGATATTAAATAGCAATACAATAAATAGCATAGTGTAATCAGAGTATCAACTTGCAGTCAGGAAACCTATATTTAAATCCCACCTTTGGAATTTAGCAGCTTTGTGACAGTGATCAAGTTATTTAATGTCTGCCTTAGTGTTCTCATCTGTAAAATGGGGTTAATCATACTTGCACTGCTTACCCCCTAGATTTGTAGGGGAAAGTACTTAGTCCATCTTAAACAGGAGGTTTTGTTACTAACAAAGGAAACAAAGGTATTTGAGTCATTCTGGAAAATCTTGTTTCTAGCTCTTTTGGTGAGCAATCATTTGATTAACGATCTATTTATTATTTATTTATTAACATTAATTTATTAATTAATAAATAAAATTATTTATTTATTAGCATTTATTAAGCAACTACTATGAGCCAGACACTATCCTAAGCACTGAGGATAGGAACCTAGACAGAAGACAATCCTTGCCCTCAAGGAGTTCACAATTGAATGGGGAAGACTGCATGCAAACAAATATATACAAAGCAAGCTATATACATGATAAATGAGAACTAATTAGCAGAGGAAAAGCACTGGAATTAAGAGAGGTTAGGGAAGGCTTTCTGTAGAAAGTGAGATTTTTAGTTGGGGCTTAAAGGAAGCTCGGGAGGTCAGTCGTTAGAGCAGAAGGAGAGCATTCCAGACCTGAGGGGCAGCCAGAGAAAATGCCTGGAGCAGAGAGATGGAGTTTCTTGTTTGTGGAACAGCCAGGGGGCCATTGTCAGTGGATGGAAGAATACAGGTTGGGAAGTAATGAGAAAGAAGACTGGAAAGGTAGGAGGGACTGGGTTGTGAAGGGCTTTGAAAGCCAAACAGAGCATTTTATATTTGCTCCTGGGGGCAATAGGAAGCCATTGGAGTTTATTGAGTAGGGGAGTTTCCTTTTAGGAAAATCACTTTAGTATTGAATGGAAGAGTGGATTGGAATGGGGAGAGCCTTGAGGCAGGCAGATGCATCTACAGGCTATTTGTAGTAAGTAAAAGGTGAGGAGATGAGGGCCTGCCCTAAAAACCTTTAAAGTCCCTGAATTAAAAATATATTGTATTTTGAGAGCTTATCGCTTTCACTTTAATTCATAGAACTTGTATTTTCCATTGGAAACAGTATCATTAATGGCCTTCACGCACAAAAACCCATTTAACCCAGAATGTGGTTGAAATGGGATAGATTTGCAATGAAATTAGTCAGTAATTAGAAAAAAAAAAGGCTTTTTTCCCTTTGTCGATGATATTTTAGGAAAACGTATACTGAATCTAGAGGAAGATGATCCAGTGAATAGAAATTTTGGTGGAGGTTTTGAGATAGACTTTTGAGTCCATGGAGCAACTTTAGAGATGAATCACCCTGATTTTTTGTTATGTTTGATTTTACCTCACATCCCATCGTTGTCTTTTTCCATATACAGCTGTATCAGCATCCTTACTCTGAAACTTATCAGTGAACAATTAGCTTTATCACTTTCTGTATAGAAAGAGAAAGAGGGCAGCTAGTGGTGCAGTGAACAGAGCACCTGCCCTGGAGTCAGGAGGACCTGAGTTCAAATCCCACCTCAGACACTTAACACAAAAAACTAGCTTGTGACCTTGGGCAAGTCACTTAACCCCAATTGGCCTCCAAAAAGCAGAAGAAAAGAAAAAGAGAAAGAGAGATAGAAGAAAGGAGAAGGGAAGGGAGAGAGGAGAAGAAAGGAGGAAGAGATTTTACTAATATAGGCAGGAGGGCAGAAGAGACAGCAGAGGGGCACAGAACAGTGAACAGAATGCAATGAGACAGAACCCAGGAAACTCCTAAGTGGGAAGGGACCTCAGTGGCTACCCAGTTCAACCCAAACTAACAATTCCCTGTATAATATACTTCACAAGTGAGCCTCTGTCCTTTGCTTAAGACCTCAAATGAAATCTCACCATTTGGTAAAGGGGAAAAAACACTGACTCTGGAGTCACAGAACCTGGATTCATTCCTCTTCCACCTCTGATGCTTATTACTTTGTGACCTTCAGTCCCTGCCACAGTGTCTGGTACACAGTAGTTGCTTAATAAATGCTTCTTGATTTGACTTAAACCTTCTGGGCCCCAGTTTGTAAAATGAAGGGGTTGAATGAATTCTTTTGAGTTCTAGAGTTATGATTCTATGACCCTTACAAAGCAGCTGTTTATTCTTTCCTTCTTTCCTTCCTTCCTTCCTTTCTCTCTCTCTCTCTCTCTCTCTCTCTCTCTCTCTCTCTCTCTCTCTCTCTCCCTCCCTCCCTCCCTCCCTCCCTCCCTCCCTCTCCCTCTCTCCCTCTCCCTCTCTCCCTCTCCCTCTCTCCCTCTCCTTCCTTCCTTCCTTCCTTCCTTCCTTCCTTCCTTCCTTCCTCCTTCCTTTCTTTTTTCTTTTTTTTAAACAGTTTTAATAGGCATGTTTAGACTTGAAGTAAACAAAAACTTACATTTGCACCTTCCACTCACATTCTACTGTTTTGCCTCCAGGGGCCAAGCAGAACAGCACTAATCCCTCACATATGACAGCCTCTCTGATACTTGCGGACAGCTATCATGTCCTTCTTTTTCCAGTCTAAGCATTCCCATATTCTTCAAATGATCCTCTTATGTATCTCACATAATCCTGGCTGCCCTCCCCAAGAACACACTCCAATGTATAAGTCAATTATGCTAGGGATTTGTGATTCTTATCGTTGTCCTTCCTAAAATGGGATGCCCAGACTGGACAGCACAGAGTACAGTGAGACTCTGACCTCCTTATTCCCACATGCCATAATTTTCTTACTGTGGCCTAATATGCTAACATTCTGTGAAATAGAATATTTAAGCACATCTTAGAAACAGACTTGTGATTTGAGAGAAAACTGAGTTATGAGTAATATAAGACAGAGCCCAAGGAGAAATAAAGCAGGTGTGTGTTGCCTCAGAGGGAAAGAAAGTCAAGGAATTTCCTGTGCTAGCCTCTGGTGCCACTGACCAAGAACAGCTTCACTGCAGACTGGAGAGGAGCAGGGAGCCTGGTCGTACAAGGAAGAAGCAGTCTACACCCAGTAACTGAAAGATAAAGAGATCACTTGTACATACATCTTATTCTTGGGAAATCCCTAGACTTCTCATAGAATCTTAGAAATGACTATCCTAAAACCCTCCTCTCTCCATGGAGATGCTGTAGCCCAGAAAGGTTGTGATTTGCCTGAGGTTCCAAGAACCAGATCTCTTGACTGCCAGACACATGTACTTTATGTACTTTCTGTCCCCAAATCCTGACTGTTTTAGTGGGACAGTAGAGGTCATAATGTTCTCCTGGTTTACCAGACTAGTAATAGTATTAATCATTTTTGATTTGATTTGAATAAGAGGGAGGCAGGAAAGGTGACCAGAGCCTTGTGTAAGAAGCTTGTCAGCTTCAGGGGGAACTGGGGGAAATCTCAGCTTGGATTTGAGGCTCCTTGGTGCTTGCAGTCATGCACCGTGGCGCTTTTTCCTTAGCCACGGTATTTCCAACAGCAAACCTTTTGGGCTGATTAAAGTACAGTAAAAGTTAATCTCTGGAGGAGCTTTAAAAAAGGGTGAAACCTTAGAATGATACATTCTTTTATGTCCTGATTAATAATTCATGATTGTAAAGATCAAGCACACTGTTTACTGTATATATGGGATTTGTGTCCAAGGCCTAAGTAAAGTCCACTTTTCTGTCGACTTGCCACATCCTTTCTTCTACAGAGAGCAATTCTTTTTTTTTTTTGGGTGGGGGGGAGGGGGTCTGCACATGTGATTTTATTGGTAAGGGAATTCCTAGTATGGGCCTTTCCTTCACCACTATGCCTGAGCAATTTGTCTGTATCATACATATGTAGAGTTGCCTGGGGACAGTGAAAAGTTATGTACCCTGTCCGTGGTCACGAAGTTGGTGTGTATTAGAAGTAGGACTCAAACCCAGGTCTGCTGGACTCAAGGCCACTCATGTTATGCTACTGCTCATAGGACTATTTACTATAGGAATGATGTTATCTCCCCTAGTTAAGTTTTACATTAAAGCTTTTCAGGGTTTGACATATGTCTCACTTGAATATTTCTTTTTCTTCACTTACCATGGAATATGAGCTCCACTAATGCAATAGGACCCAATACATGGTGAATTAACTTTCCTGTAGGCCCATAAATCTTACTGCAAAGCAGCAGTCAAGGAATAGTATTCACCTGATTAGAATGGAAACTTTTGGTAAAAGCTGCCATGGGAAAAAAAAAGCTTTATGGCTCCCAGGGTTTCAATGATACATGTTGTATAGAAAAGCTTAAGCATTAAACTGCCCTATGGGGATGATTGGTTAAAAAAATGTGTAGACAGATCTCAGTACTATACATAGAGGTTTAATAAATGCCCTTTGGTTTTTCCTGAATTTTACTTAATGTTTGTGTACAGCCTCTCATCTTGGAAAAAGACATTAGAAGGCTACCCCCTAGAACATTAATTCTAGTTTTGTGAGTCTGTGCTAGTCTTTGACTTCCCTCATGAGGACAGTTTCCAATGTGTGATTTTTGTAGGATTTCAGGGCTGAAAGTGACCTTAGGGATCATTTGGTTCAGCAGCTTCATTTTTACACATGCCCAGAGAGATTAAAGAGACTTTAAAAAAATCAACAAACAATAAATCAAGTTCTGATTTGCAGCGTTCGCTGATTTTTGAGGTGTAAATGCCCACTTGGAAAATTTAACAAATCAGCTTGCAGATTTGGTTGAGCTAGCTCCTGCATACTCCCAGATTTTTCTCATCTAATGCCTTTTGAAAAGATCTGTGGCTGAGGAGTGTAAAAATCTTTCTGCATTCTGCCATTTATAAAGAGGTAAATTTCTTTTCAGGGTTGTAGTGCTATTCTTGGGCTTCGGAGGATAAATCTTTACTACTTGCTCTCTTTGCATTGCTTCTTTGTGATGCAATTCTTTCTCTTAGGTCTGTGACATAACCCGTATTCTGCTACCATTTTCTTATCTCCTGACTTATTTTGATTTCCTGCAGGTTGCCCAGAAGGTGCTGAAAAATGCCAAGCAAGCATGCCAAAGACTAGGACAGTACAGGATGCCATTTGCTTGGGCAGCAAGGTAAGGTTAATGCCTATGAAACATTTCGTTGGTCAGCTCTTCTTGATGTGGTTTCTATCAGGTGCTTGTATTTGAGTCAAAATGTTTTCTGATTTCACTGTTCAAAGTTGAAACTTTGTGTTACAATGGGAAAGGCATGGGATTTGGAGTCAGTCTAATTTTGGTTCTGCTTGGCACAGTAGAGTCAGGAGGATCTGAGTTCAAATGTAGTCTCAGATAATTATTGGCTGTGTGACCCTGGACAAATCACTTAACCCTGTTTGCCTCAGTTTCCTCAACTATCAATGAGCTGGAGAAGGAAATGGCAAACCACTCTTTGCCAAGAAAACCCCAAGTGGAATCATGAAGAATTGGACATGACCAGCAACAACTTATTAGCCACATGACTTTGGGCAAGTCACTTAATCCTTCTAGGCCTCAGTGTCCTCCTCTGTAAACTAGGCTGGATCGGGGATGGGAAATCTTCAGCCTCAAGGCCCCATGTGTCCCTCTAGGATCTCAAGTGTTGGGCCTTGTATGTCAAAGGGCTTCATTTGAGGACTTAGAGGGCTACATGTGGCCTCAAGGCCTCACTAGATGCCCTTTGAAGTTTTTTCCTGCACTGAATCTGTGATCCTATTAGTTTTAGGAAGGGACTACGTTTCCGACTTGGCATTGAGACTGTCTCCTGGCCAGCATGCATTTATGGGCCATTGTTTGATAACAGAAGTCTTACTGGTATTGCATGGTGACTGGAAGAGTGAAGGGAACTTAGAATGGAAGAGTATCTTGAACAAGAAAGGGGGACTGAGAATTAGCTATGGGAGGGCTGCAGCTAATTCCCATTGTGGTCATCCGTACCATAAGGAGTTGGCTGCACATTGTTTTATAAACACAAACCATTCACTGTCACCCTGGAGTTTATGTAAATGAAACTACTATTGGTTCTTCTGTATCAATTTAACACATCCTCACATAATGAAATTTCTACTTGGTTACAATTAGTAGAATAATAATGGTTCTTCATTTAGAAACTAGTGTTCAATTGCTGTCTTTGTTTTGACTTGCCTTGCCATAACCTATTTTAAAGCTTTATGCTTTGATTTTTCAGAACGTTGTTTAAAGATTCATCTGGGAACCTTGACAAAAACGCTAGATTTTCTGCACTTTACAGACAAGACAGCAATAAGCTATCAAATGAAGACATGCTGAAATTACTAGCAGACTTCCGGAAGTGAGTTCAAGCTCTTATATTTATTTTCATGTTTTAGAAAAATTAATAGTCATTAATGGTTGAGCATGGGTCTCACAAGAGACACTGGAACAAGAGAAGTATTGCTTTTGCCTCTTGTCTCCATATTCCTTTACAATTTGACTGTGATTTCCACCTTAATACATCCATATTTATACACTGTTCCAAACCAGAGAGGAAGCGTAAGGCATAATACTAACACTAGCCAATTATCTATGAAATTTGTCCTTTCTTCCACCCTATCCCCCCTTTCTTTCTCTCTCTTGTTCTCACTTTCCCTCCCTCTCTCTTGCATAGGTAGGTGGTACCTGATTCTGGGGGGCCTTAAATACCAGTCAAGATTGCCTAAGCCTCAGTCAGTGGGCAATAAAGAAACACTGAAGGATTTTGAGCAGGAGAATAGCATGACCCTATCTGTGCCCAAAGAAAATTATTGTGAAAGTGGTCTTTAAAATGGATTAAAGGTGATAGCAGCTAGACATGGGAAGACCTCCTAGGGAGCTTTTTTATCATATGCTAAAAATACTACAGACATAGATTTGCCTGCTCCTTTAAGACTTACAAAGTGCTTTTCTCACAACAGTCCCATAAGAGAGTTGGATAGGGAGGAATCAATCAATCAATAAACATTAGGGATACAAAGAAAAAATAGAATGTGTTCTCTACTCAAAGAGTTGACATTCTAACTATGGAGATATCATTTTTATAGTTTTGCCTTAAAAAGGTGGGGGAGGGAGTAGCTACTTGGCACAGTGGATAGATCATAGATCCTGAAGTCAGGAGGACCAGATTTCAAATCCAGCCTCAGACACTTACCAGCTGTGTGACCCTGGGCAAGTCATTTAACCCCATTGTATAAATGAATGAATGAGTGGATAAATGAATGAATAAATAAATAAATATTTACATACAAAACCTTTAACAGAGTAGTTGGAAGATAAATTTAGGGAGACTGGGCAAGGGCAGGAATCACATATTTGTACAAGTAATTTCTTCCCCACTGAAGAGTGCTGTTAACGTTTACATAGCTAGATCCAAATCTGTATAATTTGTTCTTTATAGGTTTGTGATGTTACCATCATATCCTTACCCACTGTTTCCATCCTGTCTTAATCCTGTAGAAAACTTGATAGCTCCTAAGCAACAGTCTCCGTAATAAGATTTTTTCCATAAAATATTAGCTTACCTTAATTCTATGACCTTGACTAGCAGAACTAAGAACACCTCTGTGCTTGCATGTAAAATTCTATCAGTATTTGCATTTGAAAGTTGTATGCATAATGTAGTTCTCGGATACATGTATTCAGTGATCCAGTTCAGACAAAGAAATAGGCTCAAATTACCTGAGGTGGCTTAAATTTGTATCTTCTATTTTCTCTCTTTTTTAAACAATAGCTCCTAAAGACTGTATTTCCTTTTAGGACAGCTATGCAATTTGCTCTAAAAAAAAAAAAAAAACACTCACCCAAGTAACCAGTTTGCTACTTTCCTGAGCTGTGGGTCTATACAGGAAATAGAAGAGGAGAAAGAGGCTGAAAAAACAAATGAACAAAAATATAGAATATACTCTGGATAGTTTTAGAGTTGCTTTTCCCCTTCTGTATTGGGTCAGCCAGGATGTGTGGTTAGTGGGAGTGTAGGAAATATTATTTTTCCTTAGAAAGGAGTTGCATCTGTGTGACCCCAGGACCAGGGCTACAAAAACAGCTTTTTGTTTTTAACTCATAATTAGGTCTCTTATGCCCCAGACAGGTAGTTTATTACAAGTGTGTTCAGACAATGCAATGTTAACATGTAATTTTACTTTATAGGCTTAGTTAGGATTTTTGAGTTCCCAGTTATTGGCATCAGAAAGGTAGAATTACCTAGTATTGAGATAGAAGATGGGGCCCAGTCTTGGGGAAATTTATTTCCTTTGGTGATGACAGCCTACTTTCTGCTTATGCTGTTGTTATGCTGCTTTTGAAATACCTAGGAATTTAAAACTCCACCAAGTGTCTCTTTTGTATAACTTATGTCTAACAAAACAGGTTTGAAAAGTTGGTCCATAAAATTGGGAAATATGCCCCAAATTTGAACATTTTCAAATGTATTTTGTATACAAAGTGAAGCTACACAAACTGAAAGCTAATTTTAAAAAAGCTTTTGTAGAAATATTTTCTCTCTCTCTTTCTCTTCCTCTCTCTCTCTCTCTGACTCGTACACACACACACACACACACACACACACACACGGCCTGGTACCAACACAAATAACTTACATTTTATAACTTAGTGCTGTATAATTCCAAAGCACTTACAGTAATTACTCACTCATTTCTAGCAATGGATGCTATCTATAACAGAGACAGAAATGCAGAAGTAAAGCTGAAAAGGCTCCTCCATGTAAAGGAAAATACTAAAATACCTGTCAGAAGACCTACACAGTAGGAGAGGCTTTTGGTCACCCTTGAGTTTATTGACTTAGATTTGTAAGTAATGTGTCAGGATATGCTGACATTGGAGAGAGGAGAGGAAAGAGAGTCTAAGTACCATGGTCACCTCCCTCATTTAGAACCTCATCAGTTCTCCTCTGGACCATTGTCTAAGCTTTGTAATGTCTCTCCCCTCTCTACTCCATCCTTCTCACATCTGTCCAAGTGATTCCTAATGCACAGGTCATTCTCCAGAAGTTCTTCAGTGGCTCAGATGGAAACTCTCTTGTTGGTCATTTAAAGCCCCTCATACCTGAATGTATCCTGTCTTCCCAAATAGATTACCTTATGTACTCCCCTTCTTGAACCCTTTGCTCCAGCCCAAACTGGTTAAGAAAATATCATCTGGATGTTGGGCTTTTTAGACAACATGCCTGTTCCTCAAAAATGATGTTCCATCTTCCATCTCTGTAGCTTTATATATAAGCCCTGTCCCTACCCATACCTTGAAAACACCCTCCCCTTACCACAGCCTCTTTAGAATGACTAGTTTTTCCTCCAGAAACTCAGATCAAGCATCACTTCCTACGTGAGGCCTTTCCTAATCACCCTAGCTGCTAGTACCTTCTCTTTGAATCTATCTTGTTCATATGCATGTATATATGTATATCCACATGCATATGTGCATACACATATACACACATGCATGTATATATGTATATGAATATTATCTCTATTATTGTATATTATATTTATATGTGTCATATAAAAATATCATATAAATTTATTATTTTATACATTTATTATTTATATATTCCTTATGTCTCACAAAACAGGTTTGAGACATTGGTCTGTAAAATTGGGAAATATGCCCCAAATTTGAACATTTTCAAATGTATTTTGTATACAAAGTGAAGCTACACAAACTGAAAGCTAATTTTAAAAAAGCTTTTGTAGAAATAGTCTATGTTTCTATCTATTTATGTATATGTTGTTTCATATGTTGTATATATATTGTTTCTATTTGTTTATGTATATGTTTTTCCTCTCAGAACATAATTTCTTTCAGGGCAGGGATTATTTAATTTTTATCTTTGTATTCAAAGATCCTGGCACACAACAGCCATTTACTAAATTCAGGATGAGTAATTTGGCTTATGAATTGGGGAAGTATGTTACATTTTTTAAGAAGCTACATATAAAATGTTGAAAATAAAAATATCATTGTATAAAGGGCTAGAGTATGTCTGGGGAATTCACTTGTCATTCTTTGATAGTGCCAGTTAAGTCAGAGGTTAATAGACTTGTAATTCTTTTCTCATAATCACTGGAAAAGTTTGGTGAGTAGTTTGGATTCTAAATGGATACTTTTCCTTACATTTTCATATATTCTTTTTGGGGTCAGCTTTGGAATTCACCTTTTAAATTTTGCCTTTTTCTCTTATTCTCTTCTATAGGCCTGAGAAGATGGCCAAATTACCTGTTATTTTAGGCAACCTAGACATTACAATTGATAACGTTTCCTCAGACTTTCCCAGTAAGTATGAATTCTCCATTGTAACCCGAAACACTTTTGGTCAGTTTCGTTTCCACTTCAATTTTCTTTGTTTTTATATATTTCCAGATTATGTTAATTCATCATACATTCCCATGAAACAGTTTGAACACAGCACCAAAACTCTAGTCACGTTTGAAGTAGAAGAATTTGTTCCCTGCATACCGAAACACACTCAGCCTTTCACCATCTACAATAATCACCTTTATGTTTATCCCAAGTCCTTGAAATATGACAGTCAAAAGTCTTTTGCAAAGGTGAGTGAAAAAGATACCCTACTGAATGCTTGCTGTGGATTCCAGATTTGGGCTTCCTTGTGGTCATTCTTCTTAACCCATACCATCTCTCATTTCATGTATGTTTGTTGTTCTGTTGTAGGCCAGGAATATTGCAATTTGCATTGAGTTCAAAGATTCAGATGAAGAGGATTCTCAACCTCTTAAGGTTTGTTTAAAAAAAAAAAAAAACATATATTTGATCATTTGGGAGGGCTGTGAATGCTCATTCATTCTAACCTTCTCATGTTACAGATAAAGTCTTTGAGGCCCAGGGAAGCTAAATGACTAGCCCAGGGGTGGGGAACCTGTGGCCTCATGTGTGGTCTTTTAAATCCTTAAATTCAGATTTGGATTCAGTTCAAAAGGCCGCACTTCAGGATTTAGAAGGCCACATGTGGCCTTGAGGCTGTAGATTGCCGGTCCCTGGATTTGCCCTATTTAAATGGATGAGAGAGGACTTCGATTCAGGGCCTTGGATCCCAAATCTGTTTTCACCATGCTATATAATAATAATTCCTCTTTGTTTCACCATGCTATATAATAATAATTGGATTTTTTTTTCAAATTTACTTTATGAATAAAAAGGGATAAAGCAGAGAAAGAGAACTCCAGATAAATTTTACCAATAAACATCAAGACAAAAATGTTAAATAAAATATTAACAAAGAAGCCACAGAAATATTTTTTAAAATTATTCATCATATAGTAATATTTCATCGCATTCATAAATCATAATTTGTTCAGCCATTCCCCAGTTGTTTCCTCACATCAATCCTATGAACTATGGTAGTGTGAGGAATATCATCCTCTTTTTACATGAGGAAAATAAGACTCAGGTTAAGTGAGTTGCCCAGGTTTACGCAGGTCTACTGAATCCAGCCCCAGTTTTCTGTCCTACGCAGGCTTTGGGATAGGGAAGGGGTGGTGCTGAAGAAGTAAGGGAGGGTTGGGGGATTTTGTAGTGTCTTCACCATTCATTCTGGGAAGACCTGGAGTGGGACGGACGAGGTGGTAGCAAGACCCAAGGAGCCTTGACCCCAAGATACTAGAGTCTCATTTTTAAAGGACGATATAAGGAATTTTGGGTTTTTACAACTCTCCCCTCCCTGTCCCTCCCTCCAATACCCATGCCCCCTTTCCTTCCCCTATCTTGGGTGAAGGCTGTCATCAAAACCCTTCAGCCAATCATGTGACATGATATGGCCTGCTATGTCTAGGATCCACATAGTATATAGTTCTTATGAAAGAAGCAGGGTTTTGTGGAAAATGCCGGAGGCTTTGAGTGATGGAATCTGTTAGAGAATTACTGTCCAATTCCGTCCCAGACACTGTGTGAAGAAAATATATATTACTACATGTATTTTATATCCACATAATTACATAATTTAATCTATTTTGGTAGGAATTTCTCCATGGGAGAAGATATACAAATAAAATACATACACATATATGTGTCTATGTGTGCACATATTTAAATGTATACACCCTCATAGCTAATAAAATATTTTAAATATTGAGAATTAAAAAGTATAATTGACTTGTTTTAAATTTAGCGCATTTGTAGGTGGCTAGGAGGCACAGTAGAAAGAGCACTGGACTTGGAGTCAGAAGACCTGAGTTCAAATCCTGCTTCAGACACCAGATAAATTGTTTAACCTCTGTCTGCCTCAGTTTCCTCATCTGCAAAATGGGGATAATAATAATTCTGCTCTTCCCCCTGACATCCTGTGGTATTTGTAATGAGATGAGATAATGAGATAGCATTTGTAAAGTGCTTTGCAGATCTTGAAAGCACTAGGTAAATACTAGTAGCAAAAAAGGAAAATTATGTGTAACTCACCCTTTCCCTTTATGTAATGATGAGCATCTTTTGTGGGTGCTTAATTAGCTTTACTCAGTCTGAACCGGCAAAATAATTGTGTCACTTCATATTAGTAATTAATAAGAAAATAAATAATTAATATCAATTAAGGATTAATATTATTGATTATATTATTAATTACCAGTATTAATAATAACAAAATAAATGATTGATGAGAAGAGGATTATGTCACTATTTAATATGCTTATACTTTGAATTTCTTTTTTAAGGGCCCCTGTTTCTTTTTTTTGCCTTTTGGAGGGGGAAGGTAGGGCAATTTGGGGTTAAGTGACTTGCTCGAGGTCACATGGCTAGTTTTGTGCTAAGTGTTTGAGGCCAGATTTGAACTCAGGTCCTCCTGACTCCAGGGCCGGTGCTCTATTCACCGTGCCACCTACCTGCCCCGAGGACCCCTGTTTCTTTAGGGAATAATTCACATTCCCTTGGTCTTAAAACCTTGATTTTTTAAAAAATCTTTTAAAATCTTAGCTTTTTAGCTAAGATCTCTGTTTCAAAGAGCATTTCCTATCTTTACTCTTTTTCTAGTGCATTTATGGCAGACCTGGTGGGCCAGTATTCACCCGAAGCTCTTCTGCAGCTGTTTTACATCATCACCAAAACCCAGAACTTTATGATGAGGTAAGAGATGTTCTTAAGATTAAAATGGAAAAAAAAAGATTAAAATGGGTTTAGCCAGTTTGGGGCATTTCTTTTTATTGCCCACTTGGGAAAAAAGTGACCCCAAGGGTCATAATGCCCTGACTGAATTAAATACCTAAGTTTCTTAACTCTAAATGTTAGTTATCTTTACCTCAGAACTTTGCTCATGTGGGAATTGCTCTAATTTGGGCAGGGAAGGGGGAGATATCTAAACATCTGATTTAATCAGATTTAGAGAGCTCCCTCTACCAAAGCAGAATTTTAGTTTTTAGTCTTAAGAGATTTCCTTGCCCTGAGAGATTACACAATTTACCCAGGGTTATACAGCTACTACATGTCAGAGGTGCTTGAGACTAGGGCTTCCTGTCTCTGAGACCTACCCACTAGTCCTCACTGCTTTTCATTATTGTAACTAGAGTACCCTGAATTAAAATTATTGGAGAACTTTTATTTAAAAACCACCTGTTCCACCAAGTTCTTTTTTTTGCTATACCTTGACATAACCTTCACTGCATGAAGCAGTTGTGGTGTATACTGCTTTTTTCATTTAAATATCAATCCATTTATTAATCAGTCAACATTTTTTAAGCTACCTACTATGTACCAGGCACTGTGCAAATATGTAAGTCAAGGTTATTAGTTAACTCCCCACCTCTTTCTGCTTTGGGACTGAAGGAGTATTGATTTCTCCTCTAGCCCAGTCTGAGGTCTTTGAATAGCAGTGTTGAACAGGGTGATGGAGAATAAGTGTGCATTTGTGCTTTTGGTGACATGTATGTTGTGCTATTGTGCTGGCCAGGAATTTTTGTCAATTGTTGGGGGGAAATCAATAGCTCTGGTATTCTCTTTCTTACATTTTCAGATTAAAATAGAATTACCCACACAGCTCCATGAAAAGCACCATTTGTTGTTCACTTTCTACCATGTCAGCTGTGATAATTCCAGTAAAGGAAGCACCAAGAAGAAAGATGTTGTTGAAACACAAGGTTTGGGCTACCAGAGTCTTATTTTAGCCATTTACAGTTTGCTCCTTAGATCATTTTCTTGTTTTATTTGGAAACTATTTTGCTGATGACTAAAAACATTTTTTGGTAAAATGTTTTAATATTTGTGGTGTGCAGAGGGGCTCACCTAGTCTTTCATTAACATTTTGCAAAATGTGATTTTAAATTCATAACCTAAAAAGGGCAAAACACCTATTAAAAATGCCTCTATAGGCCCATGTTCAGGGGTCTCTGTGCATTCTTTTCTAACTTATAAATCTTTTCTATTCTAAAGGGAAGACTGATTTCTGTTGTGAAAGGAAAATTTCCTTTAAAAAATTCCTTACTCTGGCATTCAGGGTCCTTCCACTGTTGTCTAATACCCCACTTTTCCAGCCTAATCTCAGACTACTCCCTTGTATATGCCCTGTTCTCAGACTGAACTACTTGCTTTTCCCTATACTAGTTCTATACTGTTTGGCCTCCATGCCTTTGTCCATATGTTCTTCGTACCTGGCATGCCTCTTGTCTTCTCTGTATACTGAAACCTTACCTGTCCTTTAAGGCCCAGCTTAGAGGCTAATTCTTTCATGAATATAGCCATCCTTGGTCACCACTGTCAGGAATGATCCCCTTCCCACACCATCTGAGATTGCCCAGCATTTGTTTATGCCCTGCTTATGTACCTACCTTAAATATTTATTATTATAATCATGTGTGTACGTATGATGACCTCCCCCAAGATTGTGCCCCATGAGGGCAGAGACTTTGGTCTTATTTAATCTATGTAACTCTCTTAGTGCCTGGCTCATGTTGTAATCACTTAACAACTTCAAAAGGGATTCATTGCAGGCCAAGCACCTTTGCATAACAACTTTTCATTTGAAGCTGACCTTTCCTCCCTTTCTTCCAGTTGGATATTCTTGGCTTCCACTCCTGAAAGACGGAAGGGTGGTGACCAGTGAACAGCACATTCCTGTATCAGCTAATCTTCCATCTGGCTACCTTGGCTACCAAGAGCTTGGAATGGGCAAGGTATAAGATCCCAAGGGATTTTTTTTGTCAATGTTTCATCAGAGCATGTCAAAGACCACATAGTAATTGAGACAGGAGGGAACAGCATTTCATTTTCAATTATTCATGTTACAGGGGGGTAGGAGAGGTAGCAGACAATGCTGTTAATGTTAATATGATCTCTGGGGCTAGGCCAGCATTACTCTTGGAATGTTTTAGGATAGCTCTCCCAGAGGAGCCTTTGTATAAAACAGAGATATCTATCTTACTTAGTGTTTGTCCCTTCATGGATAAATGGTGGCCTCTCTGCAAAAGGGCTGTGCCCCAAAGCAGAAAACTATTTAGAGCCATTTACCATCATTAGGATTTTTGGCTCTGGCTTGAGATATGTAGAAACTTCTGTTCTATGTCTCTCTTTGCTTTTCTGATTCAGCCAGGCTTGAATGTTTCACAAATCCTTTTAAAAGGTTTAATTTAATTTAATGGAGATTTTCTCTAAAGTTTCCATTCATATTGCTAACAGACCTGTTTCTAAGTGTGTGTAGTATTTCAGCTGTTTTTGAATGACCCTTTTAGGTCTCTTTTTTGTTGTTTGGCCATAGCTAATTGGCATTCTGGTACCCCACAGTGTATTCCTAGGATGAAGAAAAATGGTATTTTTTCTAGGAGGCATCAGTGACAGGGCAAATAGAGTGTTTAATTTAGTATCAGGAAGACCTGGATTTAGATCCTGCCTCAGACACTTACTGATTGTCTAATTGTGGACAAGGTATCAACAACTTTATTTTTCCTATCTATAAAATGGGACTAGCAGTAGCTATGCTACCTTCCTCTTAGTGCTACTCTCAGATTCAACTGAGATAATATACGTAAAGTGCTTTCAAAAATAGTTACTATATAAATGTCAGTTATTACTGTAGTTTATAAACAAGGAAATTTAAATGACAAATATTGAATAAATTTGCAGATATTTGAATGACTTATTTGCAGAGCCAGACATACTCCTCAAATATTCAGTCTTCTCGACTCTGCTGGATTATGTTAAATTACAAATAGTGTGGAGATTATATTTATTCTCAATCCAGCATTAAAATGACATTGCCAGCTTACAGGCTAAATATAAGGGTGAATTGGGAAAAAGTAGGGCGAGTGCCATCCTGGAAGGCAGATTTAGTTTTTGTTTCATTCTCATTTTACTAGTACCTGGTCTGCCATTCTGAGTCAATCAGTTACCTTATGGAAGCCTTTTTACCTCATCACAAGACCCTCTTCAGATCTAAAATTCCATGTTTTAATCATTATTTTCTCTTTCCCAAAGCTCCCCCCACCCCATCCACCCAACTACCTGCCCAAACTATGCTGATATTGTGAGTTATGTTGATATTTTGTGTTTTCCATATTCATTCAGCATCATGGGCCGGAAATTAAATGGGTGGACGGAGGCAAGCCGCTGTTGAGAGTTTCAACACATCTAGTCTCTACTGTGTATACTCAGGTAAATGATATTCTAGTAAAATGAACAGAAGAGCTGTGTAGCTATATTTATGTGTTTTCCTGGAAAACAAAATCTTACTTTTCACTCTACTTGATAAATATTCTGTATGAAGCTCATGTTTGTTGGTTCTTTTGGTAGAGCAGAGCAAAAAATAAAGTACACTACTGTTTTAAATATTCAGCTATGGGTAATTGTAGCTAGAAATAAAATGTACAGATAAAAAGAAATCTTCCCTGTTTTTTGAGATATCTTAGAGCAATTTCATGTGGTTGGTGGTTCTCATTTATCATTTTCACAGTGTCATAAAGCATTATTGATCATGCCTCTTATGGAAAGGTTTTCTCTTCCTAACAATAAAAAAACTGTAGTTGCATTTCTCTTAGCATCATTTCTAACTAAAAGTAAAACAAATGGGCTGTTCAGCTAAACATTTTGACTTATTTATGAAAAGGTCGTTACCTTGATGAATTTTTTTTCTTCTCTCCTAGGATCAGCACTTACATAATTTTTTTCAGTACTGCCAGAAAACAGAATCTGGAGCTCAGGCCTTAGGGAATGATCTTGTAAAATATCTCAAGGTATCAAATGACTTTCTCTTTAGAAAATATATTTTTAAAATAAGTTTGGTATTGGGTGGGTTCTTATCTGGGTGTGAAATGGTATTCTTTCACTGGAGAACTCAGTAAGGGTTCTTTTTAAGAGATGAGAAATTGACTTGAAGGTCTTTGTATGTTATCATAATAATTCACATTTATTTTCCTGTATTTTTAAGAACAATGATATTAGGGGCGGCTAGGTGGCGCAGTGAGTAAGAGCGCCGGCCTCGGAGTTGGGATGACCCAGGATTGAAACCGGCCTCAGAAAATGAGCACCCACACATAAATAATAACTAGCCGTGTAACCTTGAGCAAGTTACTTAACCCCAATTGCTTAAAAAAAAAGAATAATGATATTAGGAGTGACAGGTGCTCCTCTTGATTTCATCCCCTTTCCATCTCTAATATCTTCCATACTTTTTACACACATCTCTCTCCATCCTTCTTTATCTAAGTCTTGCTTCAATTAGTCAATATTTATTGAGTACCTGTTCTGTTTTGAGGTCTATCTTAGGTGTGATGGGAAGCAGGGCATCATTCCTGCCTTCAAGAAGCTAATCATTTAATAGAGGGAAAAAAGACAAGTACTAGTAGAAATGTAAGCCAAAACACAAATTTATACCACCCTGAAGAATGTCTTCTTGTTTCATCGTCAAACAAAATACGATGGTTGGATGGATCACCGGTCTGACTCAGTAAAAATTTTTCATGTTTTCTTATTTTCATACATACACATGTTTCTCAAGGTGCTTTCTGAGACAGGATATGATAGGTCTTTCTCTCATGTTCCATATCCCAGCTATCTGATTACCTACCTTTGCTATTCCCCCCTTTCAATAAAAATTCATATTCTTATATAGATTCCAAAATAATTCTTCATCTACTTAGTTTTCCTATAATTCCTATCCAATAGAAAGATGAGCAATCATGGCTTTATATAAGTGTTCATGGGGGCTGCTAGAATCATTGAAGGGATGAGAGCCAGATAAAATTAGTCTAGGAACACCCAGTCCATGAAGTAAATCTAGACTAGTGCTTGGAAAGGGAGAAGGTTTACATGATTTGTTGGGCAGGGGTTGAGGGGGCCCCAGTATGTGGTTTGCAAAGAACAATGAAGTAATTTGCTTGACTTGGACAGAAGACAGTGAATTGGGTTTTCTCAAATTTATGCCTTGCCAGAAACACCTCTTTTGCTTTTCCATATAGAACTACTTTATTTTTATTCTAGTCCTCATGTTAGCAAGTGTTTTTATTTCTTCCCAACCTTTCTTAAAGCATATTTTAATTCTAGATTTAGTTCCTCTTCTGTTTCTTTAATTTCTATAAGTGTTTTTATATCCTCTTGTGATTTTTTTTACCAGTGTTAATTCTCACTTAAATTCTTTAAACACATCATTTTTTTCCCCTAAGGACTTCTTTCAATTTATCTTGTGCTGTTTTTAATCCATCTGTATTGCCTTGGGCATTTTATTTGTTTTGTTTGCTATTATAGGATTTTTAAAAAATTATATTGTACTCTTTGTTTTGCATGTTTTTGTTTCCTTTGTAATTAATTTTCTGTACTATATGTTTTTAGCTATCTATCTTTCTTTTTTTGAGGGGAATGTGAACAACTTGGCTCCCAAAATCTCTCACTATGTCATTTTGACTAAAGACCCTTTTAAAGTTTAGATTCATCTCTCATTCTTCCTCAAAGGAAATATATCCTTCATTTTTATCTATAAGGGTACCAACCTATAGAATAAGCTGTAGTTGGAATAGTGTATTCTAAGGCATATACTCCATAGAAGTAAAAAAAAAACCAAGACAAAAACAGAAATAAAAGTCTAAGATAGTGGTGTCAGACTGAAATAGAAGTGGATCCTTGGCAGCATATTGACTTACAAAACCACAAACTAACATCATCTATATTGTATTGTATTTCTATTTATTTTGTTAACTATTTCCCAATGACATTTTAATCTGGTTTGGCCACCATTAGGGATTTTGGGGGCAGCCCATAGGCAGTGAGTTTAATGCCTCTGGTCTAGAAAACACCAAAATAGTCATTTCAGTACTTTTTTGTGGGCTCAACGAAATGGAAATAAACTGGGTAATCCTTTACTTGGGGAATGGTTGAATAAACAGTAGTAGGTTAACATTAGTATGCAATAAAAAAGGACAAAGGTGAGAAATTCAGAGAAACAGGATAATAATAACAGCTAAAATTTACATAGTGTTTTCTATATGCCAGATACTGTGCTAAATGCTTTATAATTATGATCTCATTTCATCTTCACAACAACCCTGGGAGATAAATGCAGTTATTATCCCCATTGTACAGATGAGCAAATTGAGGCAAACAGAACTAGAAGAATTGTATGGACCAGGACTACAGTGGAAAAAAACCTTAGTACTCTTGGAGAATAAATAATGAAATGTGTCTCCCTCCTTTTGTCAGAGAGGTGGGGAGCTGCAAGGGAAGATTGTTGTGTTCAATTGTCATAATAATGTTTTTCTTAGGAGTGAGGGAGGGTTCAGTCCTAGAAGTTCTGTCCTTTAATAATAATGGCAGCTTGGTGGCACATTATATTGAATGTTGGACTTGTAGTTAAAAAGACCTGAGCTCAGATGTGGCCCAGAAACTTTCTAGCGATGGCTAGATGGCAAAAGACATCAGTACACTTTATTATTAAATAGTAATAGTACTATATTATAACATATAGTACATGTCATTCTCTATCTGTAGAGTCTTCACGCAATGGAGGGTCATGTCATGATAGCTTTCTTACCCACCATCCTCAATCAGCTCTTCCGAGTTCTCACCAGAACTACCCAAGAGGAAGTAGCAGTCAATGTGACAAGGTAAGGTAAAAACACCACATATTTGAGCATGTCAGTATGTGAAGCTTGTCATTGTTCCCTATCCTAGTGAAATCCCAGATCTGTTCCCTATCCCTCTCCCATTCATATGAAGTTTTTCCATCCATTTCCTATTTTCATATGATGTTTGTGGCATTACAGTTTTTGTCTTGTTTTGCCCCTGCATGTTTGATTTCACCTGCTTATGAAACTTCTAGTATGGAAGTTCCTTGTACCAATACAGATCAGGAATTCTTGTGTAGCTTAAAATCTGTGAGAGTCACCTGGGACATTTGAGAAGTTAAATGAATTACTCATAGTCTGTGTCCATAGAATGTAGAATAAAGGCAAGGTTTCATAAAGTTCTACTTATTCCACACTTCCTGTCCTAAACATCATTTTACTCAACACGTTTGTTAACAATAGCTATGGTTAGAAATAAAATAGTTATAAAGCCAAGCACAAGCAGCTTTCCAGAAGACTGCTGCTGTGAATATCTTTAAGATTCTGATCACATAGTATAGTGAACTCTATTTATTCAGCAGTAAACTAAAGCAAAACATTCACAGAAACCAAAGTACAGCATTCACAATGATATAACATAGCAACTTATCACTAAAGTAGACACATAGTTTAAACAAAAGATATCATTCAGTAAGTCCTTAACTCAGTCATCCTTAAGGAGCAATCCTCCTTAAGATCACAGTAAATCATGATTTTGTCAGTCAGCACTAAGTACCCAAGGAGAGGTCTTTTCATCTTGGCTCAAGGCTGGCTCCCAGATTCCATGGTTCTTCTTCCATGGTCCCAGCTTTAGGCTGAATTCAACCAACTGTCACCTGGATTCACAGGTAGGCAGCTCTCAGCTCCTCATCTAGCTCCTTGTCCAGTTCCCATTCCATATTGAAGCTTATAGTATCTAGTTCACCTCAAATCCTTCACAGTTTCTATTTCTGGGAAGACAAAGCTTAATAGGGCCAAAACAACATTCATAACTGCCCATGAAACCAATATAGACCCACAAACAAGGTCTGAGAAGTCAACACAAATCATCAGCATAGTCCCAGGACCCCTGGAACCCTCCTCCAGGACTTTTGGAGACAGACAATAAGAAAATCCTCTTTCAGGACTTCCAGTAAGGTCCCAGGGCTTCTGTACAAAGTATCACAACACAAATCAGCACAGACAGAACAGACAGACAGAGTGTTGGCCACCACAAATGCTCTCCTCAGTTCTGCTCTGTTCCATTTGTGCTCCTCCTTATATATGGTGATTCTCCTTCCTGTCCCACCTTCCTGTTGCTCAACAAGTTCTTCCCACCTTCAAATCACAAAGGGCTCAAGCAACGTGCTTGATACTAAGTGCTAAATACTTAAGTAGCTGAAATAAGTTGCTATGTATTTCTTTGCTTGCCATTACAATGGTTTCCTTTAACAACTAATGCTCATTGATTTATTTGTCCCTCTAGAGTCATTATCCATGTGGTTGCCCAGTGCCATGAAGAAGGATTGGATAGCCACTTGAGGTCCTATGTAAAGGTACGTTGATGCCCTCCCCTTGCAAAAAAAAATCATATGGATTTGCATTGTTGATATTTTGGATTTATTTATCCAAGTACATGTTGCTTCCCAGTAAAATATAAATTTCTTGAGGGCAAAGACTATTTGACTTTTGCCTTTATATTTCTGGCATCTAGTATGGTGCCTTGCATATAGTAGGTGCTTAATAAATGTTCATTCAGTGAGTGCCTAAATACATGAACAAATATTTTCATTCCTAGGGTACTCTTCTGAAGTTGATTTCATCAAAAACTATTTAAAACTGAGACTCTATGATTTGGTGCTAAAAGAGCTCTTCAGTATCTAATACATTTTTAAAATACTCTTTAGCTAATAACTTAAATGTCAGTGGCAGGGAATTGTTGAACTCTGAGTGAAGATGGAAGTATATTTTTTTCACTCTTCTTATTTTTCTTTTTTTTTTTTAAACATGGCTAATCTGGAAATATGTTTTGCATGACTTCACAAGTATGGGTATCATATGGCTTGCCCTCTCAATGGGTGGGAGAAAGAATAGAGTGAGGGAGAAAATAAAATGAATGTTTAAGAAATAAATTTAAAAAATAAATGTCATTGTCTATACTGCATGTTTAATGTTTATGTTAGAACTAGGGAACCCTCTTTGAAGTTTCAAGAAGTTTTTCAATTTGGGCTGTTGGTTTTGAGGTTTTTTTTTTAGTGCCAATAATAAGATATTTCTTTACATAGAATGTAGCAAACATAATTATCCAAAGAAGTTCTACAATAAAGAAGGGATTTTTAAAATTTTGTGAATGGTAGATAACTAAGAGACATCTAAATATATTCTGGATAAGTTTTTAAGTAATAAGGATATTAAATTACCAAATTGTCCTGCAGAACAGCTGTTGCCATGACTGTCAGAGACATAATAAAGCAAAAAGATAGACTCAGTATAAAGTTTCTTACATTCTTATTTTCATGTTAATCCAGACATATCCCAGGGTCCTTTCCCTATCACCCATCTCCTCATGCTTTGAACACAGTAAGGTTCATGAATGTTTGTTGGCTTGTGACTTGAGTTTCCCTCTTCTGGCAAGCTAAGCTCTGGCTTGATTTTTTTTGCCTACTCAATTCCCATCACATCTCTCCCTTGCTCAGTATGTTTCAGTTCTTGGGGGCAGGTCTTTTCCACTGCATCAACCTCACCTTGAGACTATAACCAGGTCATAAGGGCCTATTAAAATCTCATTTTGACCTTCTTTCTTTCCCCCAAGTATGCTTATAAAGCGGAGCCATATGTTGCTTCAGAATATAAGACTGTACATGAAGAACTGACCAAATCCATGACCACAATCCTGAAACCTTCTGCTGACTTCCTTACCAGCAATAAACTCCTCAAGGTAGGTCAGAAAACTGGACTTGGTGGTTTGTCTTGCTCTGTTACAAGGATAGGCTCTGTGAGAATTCAGGAGTGATGGTGGTACAAATAAAAACCCGTTAAAATACCCATGAAGCATTTTTAAATAAAAGAAAACACCATGGCTCTGCAGTATTGATGTCAAACCATTGTGAGTCCAAGACCATGGAGTAATTCTGGAGCTAAGCTCTACCAACCCAAATAGGGGTCATGGGACTCCCCGACACCATGTGTCTAAGCAAGATTCTGAAGCCACAGCTGTATAGGTGACAGTATGATGTAATGGCACTCAGAGACATTACCCCCTGCCCCCACTGGGTAATTGTATTTAGATGCAAAACAAGCAGACTACACTCTGGAGTAGAGATTTTTGTATAGGACATTGTTCTTGTTAGTTTTTCCTATGACGATGTGTTTCTTTTCAGTATTCGTGGTTTTTCTTTGAAGTTTTGATAAAATCCATGGCTCAGCACCTGATAGAAAACTCAAAAGTCAAGGTATGTTATTTGTTTTCTAGGAGTCAGTGCCTAGGGAGTACCTCTGACCTCATCCTCCCCTAAAGGAAGGGGTTGTCTTTTCTTTCTAATGTCCTAATTAATACCTTAAATTTGGTTGAAGTGCAGGGGTTATTTAAAACTGAGCATCTATCTTGTTCCACATTATAAAGCCTGAGGGTTTGGGATCTTAAATTGTCTCCCCTATTTTAGCACCCTGATGGTCATCATGGTGATAAAAATACTATAGTTACCTTCCACCAAATTTTAATTAAACACCTATAGCAGGCCTAATAGGGCCCTAGGCATCAGGGAAGATAGAACAATCATAAAAGACATTACTCTGTCATGGAACTCACCAGTAAAATTCATTTCTCCCAAGCAACATATTGTAAGAAAATTATTATTTTTGGTCAAGTCCTATAATTTCACCAGTTGCAGGCATTTCCTTCTACTAGTGCTGATTCAGGAATTCTTCCACAGTTTCCAGTCTAGGGCACACAGAGGTAAAGTGAATTGACCAGGGTCACACAGCTGGTAGATGTCAAAGGCCTCAAACCTAAGTCTTCTTGACTCCAGGGTTGGCTCCTTATCTCCTATATCACAGTGTTCCTCTCCCAAATTAAGAGCGGTTATGGGTAGTTGTTTATTGTCCAATGGAGCTTGAGAATCACTGAGATCTTCTAGCCCAACTCTCTCATTTTAGAAATGAGGAAATGGAGGCCCAGGTGGAATAACAGCCGTATCTTCTTACTTTCAGTCTGGAATGACTGATCCCTTGTCACTTGCTTCTGAATTTAGAGGCATGAGGTTTACCTCACAGGGAAGTAATAATTTCTCAACTGCTGTGCTTTTTGCAGAAAAAAAAAATGCCCAGTAACAGTGGGCTACAGCAGGAAAAGAACTCTTAGCTCCTTTGCTGAATACTTATAACTCTGGCCAAGTCACATCAATATTTTATGTCTCAGTTTCTGTATCTGCACCATGATTAATCTTCCCTCCTCATCTCCCTCACCTGGCTTCTTCCCTGGCTTCCTTTGAATCCCAACTAAAATTCTACTTTCTACAAGAATCTTTTCCTGAATGCAAAAGTCAGTACTAGTTTCTCAAATTTCTGATTTAAATTGTGATTTCCCAGGATTTTTAATCCTAAAATACCAAAACTCTCAGGAAAAAATCTTCTGTGCTCTGAAATCACTAAAATACAACCATGTAAAACCTTTGCTATAAGTGAATGATAACTTTGTTCCAAACTACAGAGGATTTTTTAAAAAATATTTACTTGTAGAAATGTTAGCTAGCTGTGGAAGAGAAGTCCCAGAGGAGGAAGATGTTTAATATACTATGCTATAAAAAGGAGTCCCAGACCATCTACTTACTACTTCTGAAGTTTCAACATTATTACTCTTTGGATATTTAATCTTCCAAGATCTAAGTCTGGTCCCTACATCTGGGAAGCCAGTAGATGCTGTGTGGCCTCAATTTCTGCATCTATAAAATAAAGGAGTCAGATTAGATGTCCTCCAATGCACCATTTCCTTTCAAATCCTACAGTGTCCCCAGTGTGCATCACCTTCCTTTACATAGGAAATACCTGTTTTATTTAGAAGGCCTTTCAGATGACTGTCAGTCTACAACAACAACAAATCCCCACAGCTTCCAAAGGCAATGTGCTGATTCTGTCTCTACACAGGTATTATTCTAGGTCAAAACTTGGGCAAAATTCAGGAAGGGGGCTAGAATAGATTTTCCTTGTGCCATACTCAAAAAGAGTGAGAACTTGATCCCTGTGATGGAGAGAACTGAATTCAGTGATTATATTCTGTTTCTAGCACTTAAGAACTAAAAATCATTTTATTACAATTCTATTTCTCACCCCTACCCAAACTGAGCTTTACTGGAGACATCTGCAAATTAGAACATCTTTCTTTGGCATCTCCATATGTTCAGAAACAATAGTCATTTTCATAAAATATTTAATAATAGATATTCTGAAATGGTGTAAAAATGGATTAGAAATGCCTAATATCTTTTTTAAATTTTTGTCTTTTTGGAGAGGGGAAGGCAGGACAATTGGGGTTAAGTGACTTGCCCAAGGTCACACAGCTTATAAGTGTTAAGTGTCTGAGACTGGATTTGAACTCAGGTCCTCCTGACTCCGGGACTGGTGCTCTATTCACTGTGCCACCTAGTTGCCCCCAGAAACTTCTAATATAATAGACATATGAGAGCAGGGCTAAGCCACAATGTACAGACAGAGAGATGTTTATATATAAGGGGCATTTAGGCAGCTTATCCACATATTTCTTGACTTCAGCTATTCTCTAAATTTAAAGCAGAACTAGAGCTTCAATTTTCCAACAAGTACTTCTTCAATGAAGAGTCTTTCAGAAGAGTCAGGATTTTATCATCTTGGGCTTTCTCTTTACTAACGCAACTAATCTTCATACTTTAGTGGACAGTTTTGCAACTGTCAAAAAAACAACATACACTCCCCCTATCCTGTCCCCTGCATTTGGAATGAACCTTCTGGTAATGAACTTCTCTAAACTTAATTAACCTGGTCTTCAGGTAACAGATACAGAGTCTGTCACTAGGCCCAAACAAAAAGCAGATCTAAATAAAGTGGAGTAACCTGAATTTTTATCACTTCATTCATCCTGGAGGAGTCCTTTTCATTTGAATTCATCTGAACTAGATCTGAATTGGATTCGTGACTTGAGAACACTGCTATTCAAGGCAAAGAAGAGTTAAGATTTGTTAAGAATGGCATTTACTCTGTAGAGACAGTCATAGAAGGAGTAGTTACCACCAGGGAATGTTTATATTTAAAATTCATCATGCAAATGGTATTTTATCAACCAGACTCCTGCTGGCTGATTGGTCATGTACCCACTAGCATATTTAAATACAAACAATTGATGACACTTATAGCATTTTAAGTTTTGCAATATGCATATATATGTAACTGCATAAGACTCTCCTTCAAATGAGAACAAATGAGATAATATTTGTAAAGTGTTTAGTATGCTGCCTGGTATGTAGTAAGTGTTCTATATATGCTTATTCCCTTCTCCCTTCCCTTACACACTCCAGTCTGGCCAAGTTGTTCTCTCCTCTTGTCTTTTTGGTAAACATTTTGTATTATCTGAATACATGTTGTTTCCCCCACAATAGAGTATAAGCTCCTTGAGAGCAGGAACTATTTAATTTTTACTTTCATATTTTTTATTTTTTACATTATACATTTTATCTTTATTATTTTATTTTTATTCCCAATACCCAATACATAACTTGGTATATAGCTATTGTTCATAAGCCATTTCAGTTGTGTCCAACTCTTCATCACTCCATTTGGGGTTTCCTTGGCAAAGATACTGGAGTGGTTTGCCATTTCCTTCTCCAGCTCATTTTACAGATGAGGAAACTGAGGCAAACAGGATTAAGTGACTTGCTCAGGGTCAGCCAGGCACTAAGTGTCTCAGGCCAAATTTGAATTCGGGAAGATCACTCTTCTTGGTGCCACCCTGGGCACTCTCTATCCACTGCACCACCTAGTGGCACATAGTAGATATTTGATAAATGGTATTGCTCTCTCTTTGTTGTTGTTTGTCTTTTGTTCTTGAATCGGACCAATGATACTGCTTTTGAATTGGATTTAAATGAGGCAGAGTTGTGCAAAGTCTTCAGCCTTGCTCCCCCAGAGTCATCGAAGTCTAGAGGCAAGACATAAGTTAAGATGGCTAGCAATGGCCTGTAGGCAACCTGTTGAACCCCTCTTCTAGGGGTTTAACCATATTGGTGATAGACATAGTTTGGACACTTGATTGACTTAGCTCATTGCAGCTCAGAAGTCCTGAGCTCAAGCAATCCATAAGCTTCAGCATCCCCAGTAGCAGGTCTGGCAGACCTGTGCCACCATGCCAAGCAGAGAGTGTTTTTATAAAATTAGTGGTTGTGGCTTTCAGTGTTATGTCGAAAAGCATTTTGTGTTCATTTTCCTAACAGTTCTATGGAGAAGGTCAAAGGACTTGCTTATAAAACAGATCTAAACAGCTTAAGCCCAACAGGAGTTAAATGAATTAAATTCTAAGTACCTATTAAGACATGTGAGGATTCCCTGGGAGTCTATTAAAGGGTTATGGGAAAGAATAGCTTTGTGAGACAGAAACTTACTGCAGAGAGGGGTGTGGGTGCTCATATATCATCTGAAGAGCACTTCTCTAGAATCATGTTTGCACAGGGCCTAATTTGGTGGAAGTAATTCTTTGCTTAAGAATCATCAGTGCTGCTGTGCATACAACATGCTTTTTTTTTCTTTCTTTGTATTTTAGTTTCAATATTTAAATTTATGATATGTTTTTGTTTCTTTTCTCTATTCTCTATTTGTGTTCTATCCCTTGGGTCTAAAATAAAATTTAAAAAAATCATCAGTGACTCTTTTGCCTCTAAAAATAAAGTGAAAATCCTCCAACTTGCCATTTTAAAGCCTTCTACTACTTGGCTTAAAGTATATTATTCCAGGCTTATAGTATATTACTTTGTCACAAACTCCATGTTCCAGACAGAGTAATCGACTTTGTGTTTCTTCCTTTTTGAATTGAAATTTTCTTTTTTTATTCTGGACATAATAGCTATCAACAAACATTTCAGTATGCGAAGGAGAAAATAGGGTAAGAAAATGGATGTAAGGAGAGCAATTAGGTGATAACTGGAAGCATTTATGGGTTTTGATAAAACATGAGTGCCTTAGACAATATTTTAAACTTGATTGTAAAAAAAATCAGAACTGTGACTTGATGAATGTAGGGAGCTGTCAGTGAGGCATTTCCCTTGCCAATGCAGATGGGTATCTTCTCATAATCTTATAGTCTATAGTCTCTTAAAAAACATTTTATAAAAAAAAACCAAAAAAACATTTTATTAAAAAGTTTGTTTTATTTCAATTACAATCATTTTATGAATAATTTAAAATAATTATTAATCGTTTATATTATTTAATTAAGTTTTTTATCTAAGTTTTGAATTTAACCAAAACCAAATAAAATGAACATCTTCTTAGAGTTGTTTAGGGGAACTTAGAGGTTAATTGACTTTCTGCTAGCAGTAAGCAGGACTCGAACCCGGTTTTTCCTGATTCTAAGGCCAACTCTATCTACCTTACAATCTTGAATCAATTAGTTTATAGATATTTGGTTAGAAAAGAATTCCTGATTGGAAAAAAACCCCACAACATCAGAGTATATGATCAATTTGAAGATTACTGCATTTGAGTAGTTTAATTATAAATCTTTAAATTGAGTAGCTTAATTACAGTTCTTTAATTTTTTTCTTAGTTTTAAACTTTGAGGTATTGAAAACCCATCTGCACCTTATTAGTAACATAGAGACAAAGTTTAAAAAATGTATTTCTACTGCTTTAAAAATAATATTTAGGAAATCATTCTAATTAGAATTGTTAAAATCTTGTATTTTTTAAAGTATTTTTCACATGGAATCTGCAGTGATTTTTCTTTTTTTTTGGTTCCCAGGTTTTCAACTTCAAATAATAACAGGTATTTGTATTAAATTTGTTTTTTCAGTTGTTGCGAAACCAGAGATTTCCTGCTTCCTATCATCATGCGGTTGAAACAGTTGTTAACATGCTGATGCCGCACATCACTCAGAAATTCAAAGACAATCCAGAGGCCTCAAAAAATGCCAACCATAGCCTTGCAGTTTTTATAAAGGTGAGTACACCAAATAGTGATGGTCAAGTCAAGTCAGCAAACATTTGAGTCTTTACTATTTGCTAAGCACAGGGGGTAAAAAGCAAGAAAAAACAAAGGCCTTCCCTCAAGGAAGCTACATTCTAAAGGGGGAAGACATCACATAAAAAGGGAGCTGAAAGGTGGAGGAAGCAGGAGAGTATGAAACAGCCAGGAGAAGAAGGAAGGATGAATGGTCCAGGCCCTTTCTCAAAATGGAGGTTCTGGAAGGAATATATGGATGGGAAAAGGGGTTGGCAGGAGTGGAGGGATGTTCCAAGATGAGAAGACTACATGGATTGTGAGAACTTCTAGTGTGAGAAGACGGCTCAGGCATAGTGGTAAAGTCTGGAGAGTAGAAACAGAGTTAGGAGAGGCATTGTGTGTGTCTGAAGGACCATCCCCTTTTCATCCCTATAACTTATCAATTAGCACATTCCTTGAGCATCTAAGAGCATTTGGTATGCCTAGGTCTATTTTAATTAAATGCTAAGTTATTAATGCTTAAAAAAAGGTAGAAAGCTGTTCTTCAGAAAATATTTTCACTTTTTTTCTTCCTTGCTACAGAGATGTTTCACCTTTATGGACAGAGGCTTTGTTTTCAAACAGATCAACAACTATATCAGCTGTTTTGCACCTGGAGATCCAAAGGTAGCCCCTCTTCTTTGTCCTCCCTAGATCTTTGGGTATCTTCTTTTGTTCTTTCATATTCATATTTAGCAATCCTTCCATTTCTCTCACTATTCATTTTCTAGGAGATTCTAGGAGATTGAGCTCAATATACTTTTGTTGCCCCTTAGACCCATGAGGGCATTTAAAAAAAAAGGAGGGAGGGAAAAGAAAGTATGAAATTTTCTCCCTATCATTTAGGATCATAGGATCACAGATTTAGAGCTGGAAGGAATAGCTGAGATTATCTAGTCTAACTCCCTCATTTTCCAAATGAGGCCCAGAAAAGTTATTTCTTTGCCCAATGCCAGAAAAGTAGCTTACCGCTTTATCTTGAAATATCCCTCTGCCATATTACAAAACCAGAAGTATATATTTTACTTAGCATGTAGGACCTTATGGATTCCAAATATTGTGATTATATATGTCACTACTCAGAGACCTAAACGGCAGTTAGTGAGTGAGGGTTCAAGTGCTTTGATTTTTGAAACAATTTACTCCAGTGATTCTTGGGCTTGTAAAGTATAGCAAAAACATTTCCAAGAGAGTCAAAGATATGAAGACTGAGGGTGCTTGGTTCGAGTAAGTATTCTTATTTAAGATGGTCAGCAAAGTGTCCAATGAATTACTAAACCTCATTATTTACAGCTAAACCATTTTTCCTGCAGACCCTTTTTGAATTCAAGTTTGAATTTCTCCGTGTAGTGTGCAATCATGAACACTATATCCCTTTGAATTTGCCAATGCCATTTGGAAAAGGCAGGATTCAGAGATATCAAGGTAACTTATTCCTCAGCTGTACTAATATTAAGTAAAGAAATAGACATTGATTTATGATGTGGGGAAAAAAATTCAAATGTACAGTTAAGATATCTTGAATTTTGCAAGCTGGTCTAGATAGCATATGAAGACATTTCCCTCCCCCTGAGTCCCATTAAGCTGTAAGGGAATTGCATCTGTGGAAAAATCACTGGATTTCAGCATACTTTAGGTAATGAATTTAGTCAGCTTATCAAGCAATAAGATAAACTTGTGGCAGAATGTAACTTTTTTTTCCTTTGTAAATTTTCTTTCCTTGAATAACCAAAAGCCATTTCACTTATGGGAGCTTGTTTTTTTTTTGTTTGTTTGTTCCACTTTATTTCCTCTTTTTTTATGACTTAGCTTTTCTTTCACCAACTGTGGAGTCGCATGACGCTCCTCTAGGTAGGTGTGAGGTGTGATGTTTGCTCTTTCTTGCATTTCCCTCCTTGAAAAAGAATGCAAGTGCTGCTAATTCGCTTCGCTGTTTGTCTAGACCTTTCCTGAGCTCTCTTCACAGTTTCAAAACTAGTGACAAATCAGGTCATATGCATTTTATGCCAGCACTAGGAACCCTCCAAGAAATGGCCAGACCCCTTGCCTCAGGGGCTTTAGGAACTCTAGGGCATCCCTTTAAAGGAGAGGAAGGGTCCTATTTGTGTTCTGACCCCATGCATTAGCTTTTCACATTCTCACAGCTCTTGTTCACATTAGTGATGATAACAGCCATAAACACAAAATATCTCATTTACATGCCTTTTTTTGTTTGTATTGTTGTGTTTTGATATAAATGTCCAGTATTATCCTTGAATTTAAAAGGAATGTTTTAGTCATCTTTTGTGTCCTCTTTTGTATAGTGCCTTAAACTGTTTTGTTTAATGAACAAAAGTTCATAGCCAATTAATTCTTGTCCTTATGAGTGAATCAAATCAAGCAAGTTTGACATAAGATACCAACCAAAACAATATTTAATTGTGTTTAGCATCCTACAAGTACTGATACATCATGTGGAGGGATATTGATTATTTTTTAATGAAGGAGAGAAGCAGGTAGATAACAAAATCATAACTCCATAATTTGATTTTGAAATATAGATTTTGTAATGCAGATGTCAACAATCAGGTATACTCATTCCAATACACATACAGAGGTTCTCAACAAAGAGAAAATCACTCCACACTGTGGCTGACCCAGACTACAAGCTCCAAGTGCTCTATCTTCTTCTTAAGAATCTATCATCCCAGGAGCGGCTAGGTGGCACAGTGAATAGAGCACCAACCCTGGAGTCAGGAGAGCCTGAGTTCAAATCTGGCCTCAGACACTTAATATTTACTAGCTGTGTGACCTTGGGCAAGTCACTTAACCCCAATTGCCCTCCAAAAAAAAGCAAAAAAAAAAAAAAAAGAATCTGTCACTCCTAACTTCCTGCATAGTACACTGCATACAGTAGATGCTTAATGATTGAAATATCCCTTTGCTATACCACTGCAAACATTAGGTACTTAATGATTGGACTTGACTTGAATTGAGGAAGCAGCCCTACATTTTGATATTGTTCGGTTGTGTCTGACTCTTTGTGACCCCATGTGGGATTTTCTTGGCTAAGATTCTGAAGCACTTTTCCATTTCTTTCTCCAGTAGATTAAGGCAAACAGAGGTTATAAGTGACTTACCCAGTGTCTAAATAGGTGGCTGAGACCAGATTTCAACTCAGGTCTTCCCAGCGCCAGGCCTTGCAACTCTATCTTCTGCATCACCTAACTGCTTCATGGAAAACATACTCGAGGATAATTAAGATTTTTCTGTATGAGGTACAGACACAAAGAGTGGAAGCAGTCTTTGCTTTCAAGGAATTTAAGGGCACTTAGTCATTTATTAAGCTCCTCCTATGTGCCAAGGGATAGATAGCTAAGCACTAAAACAAAGTCCTTGGGGTAGTTAGGTGACACAGTGAATAGAGCACTGACCCTGGAGTCAGGAGGACCTGAGTTCAATCCGGCCTCAGATACTTGACACACTTACTAGCTGTGTGGCCTTGGGCCAGTCACTTAACCCCAGTTGCCTTGCCTTTCCCCCTCAAAAAAAAAGTCCCTGACCTCATGGAACTCACAGTCTAATGGAGGATGTGATGGGTATGTACAAACAAGCCACATACAGGATAAATAGGAAATAGATGATAGAACGAAAGGGTTAGAAGGGGGAAAGGCTTTGGGAAGATGGAATTTTAGTTGAGACTTGAAGGAAGCCAGAGAAGCCAGGAGTCAGAGATAAAGAGGGAGGAAATTCTAGGCATGGGGGACAGCCAGGGAAAGTACCAAGAGCCAAGAGCTAGACTGTTTTCAATATTAAGTGCTGATGTAGGTAGTTCCAGCCCAATTATATAGCCTTTTATATCTGGGCCATTTCTGTTAATAGCCAAAGGGAAGTAAAGGTTCTTATTTTCACTCTTAAGAAAGGTTTGATTTATTGTCCATTTCTAATTATCTAATCCACCCCTAGAGTTTCTGTATCTGTAGACAAGCTGTCAAAGCATTGTTTTCCCCCTTGGTGCAAAACAGCATCAGCAGGTGTTCACTATCCCTGTTTCTCTTTTTCCTACCTTTTCTCCCCATTTTTCTTTTTTCTCTTCTTTATTTTAGGTATCTCCTCCTCTCCCTCTCTTTCTCCCTGTCTGTTTCTAAACTTTTTAAACATTTTCTCTGACATGTAAGAGTTATTTAATACACTAGAACCCTACTTTTCTATAATAATTACAGTGATATTTTAGTGAGACCTATATACACTAACAATTGATGTCTTCATTGAATGGATCTTTATACAAAAACAGCAATTTTCAGTCATATGTATGAACATTTCACTGATACTTTTAAAATTTTATCAAATTGTTTCTATCTCTGTATAGAGCATACTTAAGTAGAATAATGTAGAATCATCAATAAGAATACTTTTTAATAATATCCTCCCGTGATTTAAAAAAATATTATTTTAAGAATATTATTAGGACCCAACTAATACCTTCAGCAGTTGAGAAGACCCCAATGTTTGGGACAGAAGCTCCCCTGTCTGGTGGCAGAGTCCTACTGTGGCAACAAGCCCAAAAGTCAAGTAATTAAGTGGCAACATGCCTAGGCAAAGGAAACAAAATAAATAGAAAAATTCAACATTAGACTCCTATTTGGGGGCAAAGAGGATTGAAGCATGGAACAAGAGGAGGACTGTGAGGTCAGAACTCCTGTACTAAAAGTCCCAAATGAAAATATGAGCAGGTTACAGGCCATAGAGGACCTTAAGAAGGATTTTAAAAAACAAATAAGAGAAGTGGAGGAAAAATTGGGAAGAGAAATGAGAAGGATGCAGGAAAAGTATGAAATGTGAGTCAACAGCCTGACTGAGGAAAATAACACCTTAAAAAAGAGACTAACTCAAATGGCAAAAGAGGCTGAAAAAGGCAGTGAGGAGAAGAATATTATTAGGGGTGGCTAGGTGGTGCAGTTAATAGAGCACCAGCCCTGAAGTCAGGAGGACCTGAGTTCAAATTCAGCCTCAGACACTTACCACAAAAAAACCCCAACAACTAGCTGTGTAACCTTGGGCAAGTCACTTAACCCCAATTGCCCTACCTTTCCCCTCCAAAAAAAGCAAAAAAAATTATTATTATTTTCCTAGTAAAATAATTCATCAGTTAGATCCTGGCTAATAGATTTTGAGAAAATACTTGGGCCATTGTTGATGACCACCTTATCAATAATTCTATTCCAAGACTTCCTTCTCTGGTCATTTTCTCCTATGTCGCAATGCACAGGAGCCTAAGATCAAGCAATATCTCTTAGCTACGATGTGTCTACATTGACATATCCCATGTAAAGCTCAAGTAATTCCTTTGAGAGATTAAGTGGATCCAATCTCTGACCCATAGTTTGGAGTTCCAGGCTTGATAATCACTAAACTATAAAAGTAGTCTTTCCATAAATATTAACATTCTCTGTGTTCTGCTTGAGTTAGCTGGACAGGGTTATAAACTTTAAGTTCATCCTACAAGTAGACCCAGGTGGCACGGTAGAGAGAGCACCAGTCCTGGAGTTGGGTAGGACCTGAGTTCAGACACTTAGACACTTAGGTTCAGCCTCAGACACTTACTAGCTGAATGACCCTGTGCAAATCACTTCGCCCTCTTTGCCTCAGTTTCTCATCTGTAAAATGAGCTGAAGAAGGAAATGGCAAACCACTCGTATCTTTGCCAAGAAAACCCTAAATTGGGTCACAGAGTCAGACACAACTGAAATGACTCAACCACAGCATAAGTAGACCTAAGTTTGTATAGTGAGGAATTAAAATCACTGTCTACATGATTTTTTAAAAAGGACATGAAGGTAATGATAACATTACTTTCCCCCAAAATAGATGATGTGTTTGCTTCTCTCTCTCATAGAATAAGCTTTCAGTTAACATTTGTTGTTAAGCTTGCTGATGGTTTGTTAGTTTGGTTTGTGGTGTGCTATTCATTTTAGTTTTAGCTTTTGTTGATCTTGTTTGCTTTTAGAGAAGCATAAATATTGATTAGATGATGAGTGCATTGCTGTCACTGTATGATTAATAAAATAACTTCTGATTTACATAGCTCAGTAAGCATCATTTCACATCCCCTGTTCACATCTCCCTTTGGAATTTAATGGAATGCATATTGTACTAATAATGAGTAGAACAGGAAAAGGATAGATGTGGTTGTTGGAAACAGGTGGATATACCAGAATAAGACATTTTATTCAACCACCATACATTAAATCAGTTTTCTTAATTACGTGCATATTAATTACAGATGGCTTCTACCCTTCCATTGAATAGAACTATGACAAAGCATTTTAACTTTTATTTCATTGTAATAAAATTCATTTTCATGCTATCTGTACTGTATGGCATACTAAAAATCAGGATAGACAGTGACTCGTTAACTTAGTAATTATGTTAGAAGGAATTTGTTGCAAAGCCAAATCAAGGATTTGTATTTAAATCAGTTCTTCATTCCTAAAAGTTAAGCAAACATGAAAGGAAATTGGTTTCTTTATTAGAGCAGTTTTCTGCTCAATTAACTCTTAAAAGATTTGAAACTAAATCTAATAATTTACCCTATTTTTGGAATGAATAGGATTGCTATGTAAAAGGGGAGTATGGTTTTTTTTTTGTTTGTTTTTGATGATTTAAGATTTTAAATCATATTGCTTGTGCCCTAATTAAGTTGATGTTCACTCTTATTTTAGATCTTCAGCTTGACTACTCATTAACAGATGAGTTCTGCAAGTACCATTTCCTAGTGGGCCTACTGCTAAGGGAGGTGGGAAATGCCCTGCAAGAATTCAGGGATGTCCGGCAGATTGCAATTAGTGTGTTGAAGAATCTGTTGATAAAGCATTCTTTTGATGACAGATATGCTTCAAGGGTGAGTTTTCTACAACAGAAAATTAAGGATTATAAGAAGTGGGTTTTTTTCTAGGTTTTATGAAGATTTTAGCCAATTATAGTTATTAGAATGTTCTACCTCTTCCCCTTTGCTTCCTGGAACCCTTTGTTTCCTTCAAGATTTAACTCAAATGAGACACCTATTTACAGGATTCCCTTCCCAATTCTCCCATTTGATAATACTGCTATCCCTTCCACATCATGACTTTCCCCATTGCGGTTTCTATATATTGCAGGTCTGAATAAGAAATTAAATGGGAATCTTGGGGGGAATTTTGTGGAAGCTGCAGACAGCATGTGAAGTTCAGCAGATGACACAGAAAAAATTTCAGAAACTCAGAAATGCATAAAATACATGTATAGTATTATATAATGTCAACCCAAATTTTACAGTAAGGTACTGTAAACATCCCATAAAAGAAAAATAAAAAATTCAGACTTTTTCTCTGATATAAAGGGAGGGCCAAAATATTTTATGTGGATTTTCCAGATCACAGGGGTGCCATGCTCCTAACCCCTACAATGTGGAAGAGATAATTGTACCCCTCTCTCCATATCACTGTCTATTGTTATAATATGTCTTGTATTTATCAGTAAGCATATTGTATACCCAAGTCTCTTGAGGTCAAGGACTGTATTTGTATCCCCAGTGCTATGTATTATACCTAGCACATAGTAGGAAATTAGTAAGTGCTTATTGGTTGATTGCTGGATAAATCATGTGCCTAGAGAACATTAAATGAACCTTATATGTCTAATAATTTTCTCTGTTAAGTCACAAGACTGTTAGGTATCACACTAGACCAGAGTATGCCAAGCTCACAGCCCAAAGCAGAGTAAAATTCAATTGGGAAATGTTTAACAAAATCAATTTTTAAAAATTACAACATAAGTAATATTAATTTATGAATGTCTAAGTCATTAAGTGGCCCACAAAGATCCGTTTCTATTTGAGTTTGACACCATTGCTGTAGATGAAGACGTTGAATAAATCATCTTTCCCTTAAGTTCTCATAGTGATGCGGTAAGTGAGCCTCCTATGTTTTGTTTCAGAGCCACCAAGCAAGGATTGCTACTTTATATCTACCTCTGTTTGGCCTGCTAATAGAAAATGTGCAGCGAATCAATGTGAAAGAGGTGTCACCCTTCCCAGTCAACCCAAGCAGTGTGAGTGAAGCATTTTGGTTGGTTTGTTATTTTAGTGGTTCTGTAAGATTTCAATGAGTGGGGAATGAGAGGCAGCTAATCATAGTTTAGGATTTTCTTTACTAGATTTTCTTTAGACTTTTTACTAGATTTTCTAGAATTTACTAGAATTGGGCAGCTAGGTGGTGCAGTGAGTAGAGCACTGGCCCTGGAGTCAGAAGGACCTGAGTTTGGATGCAGCCTCAGACACTTAACACACACAAACATAAAAACCTAGCCCTGTAACCTTGGGCAAGTTACTTAACCCTAATTGCCCTCCAAAAAGCCAAAAAAAAAAAAGAATTTACTAGAATTTCTTTAGAATTTTCTTTACTAGATTACTAGAATTTTCAGGTTCAGCTCTCACACTGGTCCCTTATTCTAGAACTACAATGTAGGGGTGGTGAGACTACATATCTTTAATGTATGTCTAATTTGTCAAAGTCACGTTACCTTCTCTGTATCATTTGACTATCAAAAGTCTTTAAAAATCTTAAAAATGAATTTATACATATTATACATAGCTTATTATGCATCCATTTATTACATGTGCTCCCATCAGCCCCAACAGGATCAAGTCATGGAAAATCCCAAGAGACTCTCACCTTAGATCAGAATAACTCAGAGATGTTAAATCATAAGAAGGAAGGTAGGATGTATCTGAGATAAGTGTTGACCTAAATGATAATGTTGAGGACACATGAGGATTGATTCTATTTCATAATCCAGGCTTTCCGACTTACCACTTCTGTTATAATATTTGTTATTCAGTTATTTCAGTCACATTCAACTCTTTGTGACCCCACTTGGGGTTTTCTCAGCAAAGACATTGGACTGGTTTGTCACTTACTTCTCCAGCTCATTTTACAGATAAGGAAACTGAGGCCAACAAGGTTAAGTGACTTTTCCAGGGTCACCCAGCTAGTAAGTGTCTGAGGCTGGATTTGATACCCATGAAGATGAGTCTTCCTGACTCCAGGTTCAGTGTTCTGTCACTGATCCTTGTTATTCTATACAAGTCATTTAACATCTCTGGGCCTGTTTCTTAAATAAAATGAGAATAACAGTCCTTGTTCCACATACCTCATGAAATTGTGAGCATCCAGTTTATAAAATGTATGTAGTAAATACTAATACAAAAGTAAATACTAATAAATACTAATACTAAATACTAATAATAAAATAAAATAAATAAAATACTAGTAAAAACTATAGTTATTCGAGCTTAAAAATGTACTATGACTTTTGGGATACCCTGTAGATATAAGAGTTACACGCTGTGTATGTGACAGTTGGTATTAGAAGGCAGCATGTAGTAATATGGATTTGGAGTTAACAGACTTGGGTTTGAATGTTCACTCTTCTGCTTACTTCTTGTGTGACCTTGGGTATTAACCTCTCTGGAGTACTCTTTGCCCAGCTATGAGATGAGGTGATTAAATCAATGGTTCTCAAACTTGTTGGTCTCAGGACCCATTTACACTCTTAGAAATTATTGATGACCTTTCCCCACTCACCAAGAGCTTTTGTTTATGCAGGTTATATTTCTATTTATTGTAGTTGAAAATATTAATTTCAATTTATTATTATTATTATACTTTTGACCTCACAGACCCCCTGAAAGGGTCTCAGAGAGTTCCATGTGCCAGACAGACTTGGAGAATTTCTGGACTAGATAATCATGTAAATCCCTTCTAGTCCTCCAATCTCTGCAGATGTTCTCCTGCTGCCCAGAAAAGCCAAAATGTCTTCTTAAACGTCGAATATCCCTTTTGTGGTGGTGTTGTCAGTCCCCTAGAAATGTAACTTCTTTCCCTTTACTGTTTTAGCCAACTCTAATTCTTCTCTGCACTCTTAAAACATTCATGTACTTCATCCCCTTCTGACTCTCATTCCCAAGATCACTATGCAATATTTCTGCTTATTCTTTTTCCTTCATAAACTTTGGCTTTTGGGATGGGTCTCTAATTTTTACTTTGATTGGTTTTGGAATTATAACTCACCTTTTCTTTTTTCCCTTCCATCTTCAGTCACGGGCATCAAAAATCTTTTTTACTTAGGCAAATTCAGAAGCCAGGTGCAGGTGTATCTCCTTTTTCCCCTTTCCATCTCCTCTTTTTAACAGACACTGCCTTACTTTCCAAGGAATTTGATGTTCTATTTATCCTCTGCTATCTTCCACCTGGTCCTTTGTCCTCACCTCTCTCTCTTGAAATCCTTACCTCCATTTAGGTCTCTCCTCTATCAGATCTTTCCTGATGCCCCCCAGTGGCTCCTGATCTCTGCCTTCCCTAAATTCCTTTATATAGTATTTGCTTTGTATACACAATGTATCCCCAATGTCTTAGTGTGATTTTAAGTTATAAAACCACACTAAGACTTTTTGGAATACCCTCTTTTTTTGTAGTTCTTTATATATAAGTATGTCTTCCTCTCAATAGAATGAAACCCCAGGTGGGCAGAAACATTTTTCAATTTTTCTTTGTAACTCCAATGCCTAATACAGTGCCTTTTCTTCATAAATGTTTCCTGAATTGAGTGACCTCTTTCCTTGCTCCTGCAAGGAAATAGAAAGCCTTAAAAATCTTTTTAACGTCCTCATTCGTATTTCTATTTTATGAGTGAAAATAGTAATTCATTGTTCAGTCGTCTTTCCATTGTGTATGACTCTTTGTGACCCCATTTGGGGGTTTTCTTGGCAGAGATACTGGAGTGATTTGCCATTTACTTCTCCAGCTCATTTTACAGATGAAGAAACAGGCAAACAAGGTTAAGTGACTTGCTCAGGGTCACACAGCAGTGCCTGATGCCAGATTTGAACTCAGGAAGATGAATCTTCCTATCTCCAAGCCCAGAGCTCTACCCCCTACACCACCTAGCTGCCCCAAAATAATAATAAAATAGTAATAGCTATCCTTTATATAGCATTTCAAGGTTTGTAAAACCCTTTACAAATATTTTCTATTTGATGTTCACAATAACCCAGTGAAGCAGGTGCTGTCATCCTCATTTTGAAGAAGAAAAAAAATGAGACTGAAAAGGATTAAGTAACTTGCCTAGAATAACATACCTAATAAGTATTTGTGGCAGAATTTGAATTCAATTCTTCCTGGCTCCCAGTCCTGTGTTCTATTGAGGACACCACCTATTTTCCTTACTTGACATTTCTTCATATATTACTTTCCTGGTTTTCCTTTTTAGCTCCTCAGCCTTTATCTTCCATTCTGTGATCATCTTCACATGTCTTCACAGTCGCCCTTTTAGATTTATGAAATTTTCTACTTTTTAGTGCAATGTGGTCCCTTTTCACTAATTGTTCTTTTGTGGTCAGGTAGAACTTTGAAGCTTTTCCTCTCATCATCCTCTGCCTTACTCAAGTTGAGAGACACTGACATTAAACTGTATATCATGCTTAACTTTCTCTCATGGCTATTACATTTTATTATTAAATATCTTCTACCCATATTTACCCTGTTACTGTTATATAGTAGGGGTTATTAACCTGGGGTCCACAGACTCCCAAGTCTTCCTTCAAATCTAACCAAAGATTGATTTTAGGGGATCCATGAACTTGGTTGGGGGAAAATACATCCTTATTTTCATTAACTTCTAATTGAATTTTGGCATTTTCTTTAATTATTTAAAAACCTTATTCTCAGAAGAGATCAGACATCTCGCCATGACCCCCCAAAAGTTTAGAACCCCTGTTCTATGGGTACATTAAAAAAGGATACTATTAGCTGAACCCTATAGCTGGTTGGTCAGAATCTTATGTAATTAACATGTAATAAAATTGCTACCAGAAATTAATTGATCTTAATAGTAATCATAATAATAATAATGATAAGCATTATATAGTGACAGACACAGTGCTAAATGCTTTACAGTTATCTTGTTTGATTCTCACAATAACCCTGGGAGGTAGGTGTTACTATTATTCCCATTATATAGATAAGGAAACTGAGGCAAACTGGGTTGAGTGACTTGTCCAGGGTCATACAGCTAATAAGTGTCTGAAGCCAGATTTGAGCTCAGGTCTTCTTGACTCCAAGCCCAGCACTCTATCTCCTTTACCACCTAGCTTCCATCACATTTGGCCATTTTCTAACAAAAGCTTCTAAATACCCTATGTTTGCTCTCTTTACTGCTTTCTCTATATTAATAACTTTCCAGCATCTTGAAATCACATATAAACTAGAAATGCTCAGTGGTCCCTGTAATGTTTCCTTTTTCATGGCATTTCCCTCAGTTTCATTAATTTATACTCCTACCTCATCTAATTTATTATTTAAAAAAAAATAAATTTCAAATAGTTCCTTCTCTTTGCAGGATAATGCCTTTGCGTAAGCAATAATCAGGCCAGTCTGTGTATTACTGCCTCTTTTGCATGACCGTGCTATGGTTCTTTTGCTTTTGAGTGTGCTTTCCCTTTTAAATCTACAAATTAACCACAGAGTAATGAGCTGTGTGTCAGCCTTGCCTTACTCCCTTCTCCATTTTCACTTTATTTCCTAACCTCCATTGACCATGAGGATCCATTTTATGTTGGCATGTCATACCATCACATTATTTCAGAACTTTTAGTGAGGCAATTCATTCAATCAAATCCAACCAACTCAAGTTTTCCAGTAAGGGGATATAGGGAACAGGAAGTGACTCTTAAATATCAGGAAAACAAATTGAGTAGTGCTTCCTTTGCAGCAAATTGTTGATTTCAGGGGCAATGGTGGCAGGTGTGGAAAGAGTTATGAACAAGTCTCTAAATATTTCAGAAGTTTATTTGCTCTTTGGAAATTATTTTTCATTCCCCGTTGAGAATGTTCCTTTCCAAATGTGTTCTAAACTCATGTTGCATAGAAAAAACTCAGTCATTATCTCTCCTTTCTTCCTATTCCATTTTTTACTTTATTACAGTAGGAATTACAGTAGGTAATTTACTTTATTACAGTAGGTCCTTTATTACAGTAGGAATTACATTTGGAAAGGCTAAGCATAGAAACACTTAAAGCAGAACCACCAAGAGGACTGTATTCTAAAAAGAGGCACATGCTTTTTTTTAGCTTAGGAGCCTTGGTGAAAATACAGATTAGAAGATCGCACCCAATGACTCACACTCACGTTGGGTCCTTCTTTTACAAGAGGAGTGTCAATTTATTAAGCATAAAGAATTAAACTTTGGGAAAATTTGGGCTCAGGAGCAAAGATAGAAATCATTGTTCATAAGTAATGGTAAATTAGTCCATTTAGATATATTCTTTCAGATTAAAATTCATTCCAGAATCTAGATATACGTTCAGATAGAAATTCAATTTTAGTAGCTTCTATCTAGAAACATCATTGGAGGACTGGTCTGTAGTATGGAGGGGTGAGAAAGAAGACACCTGCTGGGTCCTCTGCCTCATTGTGTCTATAAAGCACAGATAGACCTGGCCTAGTTTTTTGGGTCTAATTACTCTTTTTAAAAATTATTTTTAGTTTTCAATATTCACTTACATAAGATTTTTAGTTTCAAAATTTCTTCCCTTCCTTCTCCTCCTCCTCTCCAAGACCACATGCAATCTGAGATGGGCTCTACTTATATATTCATATTAAACATATTTTCACATTAGTCATGACATAAAAAAGAATTGGAATTAATGAGAGGAACTGCAAGAAACAAGAAACAAACCAAAACAACAAAAGAAAAGGAGAGTAAATAGTCTGCTTCCATTCACATTCAGATTTCAAAGTTCTTTCTCTGGATGTGGATGGCATTTTCCATCATGAGTCTTTTGGAGATGACTTAGATTCTTGCATTGCTGAGAAGAGCTAAGTCCATCAAAGTCAGTCAATTCACAGTATAACTGTTACTGTGTACAATGTTCTTCTGGTTCTGATCATTTCACTCAGCATCAGATCATATAAGTCTTTCCAGGTTTTTCTGAAGTCTGCTTGCTCATCATTTCTTATAGAACAATAGTATTCCATCACATTCATATACCACAAATTGTTGAGCCATTCCCCAATTGATGGGCATCCCCTCAATTTTTTATTCTTTGTCATTACAAAAAGAGCTGCTATAAATATTTTTTATGTGTGGGTCCTTTTCCTATTTTTATGATCTCTTTGGGATATAGACCTAGAGGTGGTATTGCTGGGTCAAAGGGTATGCACAGTTTTATAGCCCTTTGGGCATAGTTCCAAATTGCTCATCTTCTCCAGCATTTATCATTTTCCTGTTTTGTCATGTTAGTAAATCTTATAAGTGTGATGTGATACCTCAAAGTTGTTTTGAATTGCATTTCCTTTAATCAGTAGTGCTTTAGACCATTTTTTCATGTGACTGTAGATAGCTTTAATTTCTTCCTCTGAAAACTGCCTGTTCATATCCTTTGACCATTTATCAATTGGGGAATTACTTGTATTCTTATCAATTTGACTTAGTTCTCTATATATTTTAAAAATAAGACCTTTATCAGAGATACTAATTGTTAAAAAAATTTTTTTCTGCTTCCCTCCCAATTTTGGTTGCGTTGGCTTTGTGCAAAAACTTTTCAACTTAATGTAATCAAAATTATCCATTTTACATTTCATAATGTTATCTATCTCTTGTTAGGTCATAAATTCTTCCATTCTCTGTAAAACTGACAGGTAAACTATTCCTTACTCTCCCGGTCTGCTTATAGTATCAGCCTTTTTATCTAAATCATGTACCCATTTTTTTTTTTTTAAGCAATTGGGGTTAAGTAACTTGCTCAAGGTTACACGGCTAGTCATTATTTATGTGTGGGTGCTCATTTTCTGAGGCTGGATTTGATCTCGGGTCATCCCAACTCCGAGGCCGGCGCTCTTACTCACTGCGCCGCCTAGCTGCCCCTTTTAGGGCAATTGGGGTTAAGTAACTTGCCCAAGGTCACACGGCTAGGTTTTTGTTTGTGTGGGTTAAGTGTCTGAGGCCGGATCCGAACTCAGGTCCTTCTGACTCCAGGGCCAGCGCTCTACTCACTGCGCCACCTAGCCACCCCAATCATGTACCCATTTTGACTTTATTTTGGCATAGGGTGTAAGATGTTCATCTATACCTAGTTTCAGCCATACTATTTTCCAGTTTTCCCAGCAGTTTTTGTCAGATAGTGAGTTCTTATCCCAGAAACTGGAGTCTTTGGGTTTATCAAACATTAGATTACTATAGTCATTTACTATTGTGTCTTTTGTACCTAACCCATTCCAGTGATCCACCACTGTATTCCTTAGCCAGTACCAAGTGGTTTTGATGACTGCTGCTTTATAATACAATTTAAGATCTAGTATGACTAGACCACCTTCCCTAGCATTTCTTTTCATCAATTCCCTTGATATTCTGGACCTTTTGTTCTTCCAAATGAATTTTGTTATTATTTTTTCTACCTTTATAAAACTAATTTTTGGTAGTTTGATTGGCATGGCACTGAAAAAGTAAATTAATTTAGGTAAAATTGTCATTTTTATTATATTAGTTTGGCCTATCCATGAGCAACTAATGTTTTTCCAATTATTTAGATCTGACTTTATTTGTGTTTGGTCTAATTACTCTTAAAAAATTAAATGTTTTGTGAGAAACTTAATATTAAAAGTCAATACAGTTATCTAAATATGCTTAGTTACTGTTTACATTTAAATTAATTCATTAATTTTTAGCACATAAAGGATAACAATTTTTCTGGCTCTACAAGAGGATTGTGAGGATTCTGTGATCATTCAGTCTTGCTCACTTTTGTATATGGGACTTAGATTTTTTTTTTTAATTCTCCTTTGCATAAGGGTAGAGTTTTGGTTCTAAACCCTTTAACTGTATCATATATCTCACTCTTGAAGGCTTAGTCAACACTAATGTGACACTCCATTTAATCAACTGTATTGTCTGAACTGCCTCAAAAGTTTTAAGGAAAACCTATGGTTAATCACATTCAGGTTGTTCTTTTCTGGGGAAAGAGGCCAAGGTTTTTAGAGGTATAACTACCACCTTGGCAATAAAGAAATGTCCTTTAAAAATGTATGCAGGGAGGGGCGGCTAGGTGGCGCAGTACATAGAGCACTGGCCCTGGAGTCAGAAGGACCTGAGTTCGGAGCCGGCCTCAGACACTTAATCCACACAAACAAAAACCTAGCCGTGTAGCCTTGGGCAAGTTACTTAACCCCAATTGCCCTAAAGGGGCGGCTAGGTGGTGCAGTGAGTAAGAGCACCAGCCTCGGAGTTGGGATGACCCGAGATCAAATCCAGCCTCAGAAAATGAGCACCCACACATAAATAATGACTAGCCGTGTAACCTTGAGCAAGTTACTTAACCCCAATTGCTTTAAAAAAAAAAATGTATGCAGGGGCAGCTAGGTGGCGCAATAAATAGAGCCCTGGCCCTGGAGTCAGGAGGACCTGAGTTCAAATCAGGCCTCAGACACATGAAATAGCTGTGTAACCTTGGGGAAGTCACTTAACCCCAATTGCCTTGCCTTTCCCCTCCCCACTCCCAAAATGTATGCAAAGCCTTCTGCGTTTTTCCTTTTAGTATGAAATAATTTCCCATAAATGTAGAGAAGGCCAGCTCTTTGCAGAACTGAAGCAATAATTGTGTGAATTTGGGTATTTTAGCATGGAGAATATTGATTAGCCTGGCAAAGTAGACCCTCTTTCACCCCTGAATTATCAAAATACTACTTATCCATTTGTTCATTACATTTATTGCGTAATTACTGTACGTGTGGCACTGTGGTATATCCTTTGGGGAAAAGAAAAGATTTAGAAAATAATAAGGTGGGGCCCTGCCTCCACAGATCTTATAGCCATCAGGGGATGTAAGACATGTGCTCAAGTAACTAGTGCAAGACATTGTCTAAAAGTGCAGTATGAGGGATATAAATTCAAAGGAAAGGTTATTTCTATCTTGGGGAAATACAGAGTGTCCCAAAAGTCTTAGTATGGTTTTAAAGTCGAAGAGCTTATATTGTAGGGCTCCAGTTAATTTAGAGAGTACTGTGGAGATTCTCCTATAGGAAAACAGATATGTGAGTATGGAAGTTGGAAGTGAATAACATTCTTAGCGTATGCATTCTCGTTCATCACTTTCCTTACATACTCTTCAGAGCAGAGGTTGTTAACTTTTTGTGTGTAGTGCACCCTTAGGCAGTATGGGGACATTTATAGATTCCTTCTCAGCATACTTTTAAAAAATGTGTCAAATAAAATACATAGGATTATAAAGGAAACGGATTCTTTGAAATGAAGTTACCAAAATATTTTAAACAAAAGTTGATGTACTTTAGGCTAAGAACCCCTAATCCAAAGGAACAATACAATGTATTGGAGGCATTTCTCTGGACCTCTTCATATTTTGTGACTATCATCACACTGTTCAGGATTGTTGTCTGTTTTCTTTCACTTCTGCAGGACTGGCTTACCCTCTTTTCCCATCACATGGTCCTTAAGATCTTTTATGCCCTTTTATTGTTTGTGAGTTCTCTTCAGTACTGGACTACAGCCTACCTATACCTACGTATATCTATCCCATGCCCTTTTGGTCAGCTCTCATTTGGATTCTTTTTTTAAAAAAAATTTTATTTGTTTACTTTTAGTTTACAACATTCAGTTCCACAATCCCTTAAGTTCCAAATTTCCTCCCCTCCCCCCCCACCCATGGTGGCATGCTATCTGATATAGGATCTACAAATACCTTCACATTAAACATTAGTCAGGTTGTAAAGAAGGATTATAACCAATGGAATGAACAGTGAGAAAGAAGGGACAAAACAAAACAAAGAGAGAGGGAAAGTAGTTTGCTTCATTCTGCATTCAGACTCTGTAGTTCTTTTCTCTGGATGTGGATGTCCCTTTCCATCTCATTTAGATTCTTGAAAGATCAGTGTTAAAACTAAAGAAAACAAAACAAAACTTTGGGCTTTGGCAACAGGGAATAACCGGTGATTGCTGAAAATGCTGGGTGATTTCCCAGTTTTGAGCCAGTAGTCTCTCCTTTCTATCCTGGGCTTACCATCTTCAGTACCTGTACAAGACAGTCGTAATAGTGAGAGTAACAATGAGATGTCACTTTAAGGTTTGCGAAATGCTTTTCAAATATTTCCTCATTTTAATTCTCATAGGAAGGAGGTGCTATCATTATCCCCATTTACAGACAGGGAAACTGAGGCAGACATAATTTAATTTGTCTGCTGAGCATCTGAGACTGGATTCGAATTCATTTTCTTAAATTGAGGTCCAGTGCTCTTTCCACTGCACCACCTAGCTGCCTCTGAAATAGGTACTGATAGACTAAGATTGTGAAGTCAGCTCCAGAAAGAGGAGAAATGCCGGGTTATCCTGCATTAATTAAGAGAGAAAGACCACTTTCTCTACTTTTTCTCACCTGATTAAATGAAACATCTCTAAGTGACTTGCAAACCCAGACACACTCTCCAAGTGCAGGTTATTATGATATTGTAAATATCACCATATCTCCTTTCCTTCCCTCCCATTTCTTTTATTTTTATTTTTTTTTTTAAGCAATTGGGGTTAAGTAACTTGCCCAAGGTCACATGGCTAGGTTTTTGTTTGTGTGGGTTAAGTGTCTGAGGCCAGATCCGAACTCAGGTCCTTCTGACTCCAGGGCCAGCGCTCTACTCACTGTGCCACCTAGCCGCCCCTTTCCCTCCCATTTCTATCCTCATCTCGTTCCTCATTCTCACTTTGGTTGCCTCTTTCCCCACTTTCTCCTAGTTAGTTGTTCGTAGCTTGTTAAAAGAAAAAAAAAGTGCCCTCACACTCTCCAGAATGGAATGATTTTAGGTAATAAATATGAATTTTTCAGTAATAATTATGACTGTTTTTCCCCTTTCTTTCTCTTTTTTTGGGGGTTGACAGAGTGCAAAGGATGAATCACTAAATCTGCCAACAAATCCATTAGTAACCCCACAGAAGTCAGGAAACACACTGGATAACAACCTCCATAAAGACCTCTTCGGAGTGATCTCTGGCATTGGTAATGCTTTTCGTGTTGTCTACTTTCCTTTAATTTTAACTTTCTGCCAAAATGACCTTCTTTTAATATCTGAATGAGGGAGTTAACATTTTAAAGCAAGAGTTTTTGCTCTGAATTTTTTTCTTTTTTGTCTTAATTGGGGGGAAAACCCTAGAATTTTGATTGACATAATGATTCTGATTTTATGTGAAAATGCAAGTAAATCTTTTTAAAAGAGCTTAAGTATAATATTTAGAGCCTTTGTATCACTGTAGATCTTTATTCAATGTTTAGCATTTTAACTTAAAACTCTGTTGTTTATGCTTTCAGAAAATTAGGTTAGGAGTGGGGGAATCAAAGATAGATTGTACATAGTCTCAATTTAGAACAATAGAGTTTTACACTGGATATAAAGGAGAGCATCCTAAAAGAAATAGCGATGTGTTGGTGGTGAAATTTTGCAAAATATCCTTAAATAGAAAGAGTCTAGAATGCATTGAATCATTAAAAGAAGTCCTGCATAAGAGGGAAAGGATCTACCTAGATGAAGGTTTTAATTGTGTGGGGTTGCAAATTAGGTCCTTTCTTGGATGCATAGAGGAAAATTTGTTATCTTGCCAATCCTTTACTATATAAGATGTTGGTCCAGACCCAGGGCTAGAGAAATATTTTAAATACCTTGTAACTAAATTGTCACATACTTTCACAGTCTCTGTCTGTTTCTCATCCTAATCTGGATTGATTTTAAATTGTATCACGGCTTGCAGATAAGCCTTGGAAAGGTTGCCTGAGATCACACAATGAGTTAGTAGAAAAACAAGAAAGAAATCCTGAATGTCTTCACTTTCCAATGTACATTGTAGGATTTTTTGAAATCTGAATTTCAAACAAGCTCTCCCTATTTGAAGCTCAGGTGTTTGAGAGTGTCATAGTATCAGAGCCTGGGAAACCAGAAAGGAAACCAGAAGCCAATTAGAGCAACCCTCTCATTTTACAGATTGAGAAACTGAGCCTCAAATGGGTGAAATTACTTGTCCAAGGTCATCATTTGGTTGCAGAGCTGGAGTTTGAACACAGGTCCTCTCTTTTCCCTCCCACTCTACCTGCTGTGTGCTGACCTCGGTGCACAGCACTTAACTAAAACAAGTTGCTCCCTCCCCACCCACCACTCAACTGTTTTTTAATTCCATTGTCCATGCCACATTTCATGGGAAGTCTTTGATACATATCTAGGCATATAGTCAAATGTCAGATATATCCTTCTCCACTGAAAAACAATAAACAAAACCAAAACCAAAATTTTAAATCCCTAAAGCCTTTGTTTCTCTCCATTCAGTTAGCCTGTTCATGAGCTACATAGAGACAAATTTGAACTTGTTCTTTGACTCTGAAAAATTCCAGTTGATTTGAGTCCAAATGCCAGACTTTTCCTTAAAACTGCCTCATAGACTCTCAGTTCTGCCCACATAGATTCCTCACCAGATGGCCTTATCTTGCTCAAGTGTGGTATATAGGAAGATGCTAGAAACCTGCCCGTCTGTTGCTCCAGTGAAGTTTGCATATGATTAGCTTAGTCTTAAATAGCAAATATTCTTGCCTCAGGTATGCCTTCTTCACCCTCTCTTTTCTCTTGTTGCACCCTGCAATCTGAATGGTAATTAAAGGGGGAAGAATCTTTTTAAATCTTCATTTCATTTGCATGCTGTTTATCAAAGATTTTTTAGTCATCTGTAGAGTCCAACTGTTGAAAACATGAATGTAATTCTGCTATGTATGTTGATTTTGAGTCATTATGCTACCATCTGTTTCCTTAAGACTAGGATGTTGGTTCTGGAATCTGGCCTGGAATTCTGAGATTTTAGGAGCGGTTTTACTTGGAGTTCCTGAGTCTTAAAATGATATTAAAGTTTAGTTTGGTTTTTTTCCCCCATCTAAATCCTATCTAGCACACCAGAGCTAAGTCACAAGGAGGTCAGAAAAACCCTGGGCTTATATCTTGTTCTGGCTTCCATCTGTCCACAAGTATGGAACAGCTGAGAGTTTTGTCCTCTCTTCACCTTTCTCTCCTATGGCCTCCAGCATACACTGTTCTTGCTGTCTGTGTAGCACAGGATGTGTAAAATAAGCCTCCTGTGCTTGGATTTTTTTTTTACACTTTTCAGTCTTTGTTTCTATTTCCAAATTTGCCTTTCTCTCTCTGTTCTCATTCCTGATGTAGTAGAAAGAGTTCTGGACTTTGAACTGGGAGAAGCATGTATTTGAACCTCTAAGCCTTAATTTCCTCATCTGTAAAGTGGGAAGAATAATCATAAAATCATAGATTTAGAGCTAGAAGGGCCCTTGGAAGCCATCAAGTTCAGCTCCCTCATTTTATGGGATGAGGACAGTATGAATGAGACAAAGTGGCTTGTCTAGGGTCACCCATCTAGTAAGTAATATCTGAGGCAGGTCTCCAAGTCCAGCACCCTATCCCTTGTGCCCAGTCACCTCATACCTCTTAGTGTCTACCTCACAGTGTTGTGAGGATAAAGGTTGGCTGCTGTTATGAAACTTGGGAGACGACTTGGTGTGAGGGAAAGAACTTTGCCCTCGAAATCAGATGACGTAGGTTCCAATGCCACTTTTGATACAGCCTAGCTGTTTGCCCTTGGACAAGTTCATTTTTCTCATCTACAAAAAGTAATGATGAGGGATTAGAGTTGGGAAGGGGATTTTCATCAGCTCTAACTCATAGGGTTACTATGAAACAAAAAGCATTTACAGCATATAAGTGTAAGCTGCTATTATCTACCAGGGGTGGGGAACCTGCGGCCTCAAGGCCATATGTGACCAGCTAGGTCTTTGGGTGTGGACTTTTGCCAGAGTCCAAATTTTACAGAAAAAATCTGTGAAGTTTGGATTCAGTCAAAGAAATGGACTTGAGTTCCTAGAGGACCACATGTGGCCTTGAGCCCACTGGTTCCACAGCCCTGAAATTTCAGCTGGGACACTGGGCCCCACCATTCAGCACTGCACTTAAGTCTCAGGGGTGGCTCAAATGAAATGCTGGTGCTTGGGGTCAGTTGGTCAGTCAGTTAATAAACATTTATTGGGTACCTACTATATGCCAGGCAATCGATAAATGGCTGGAGCTACAGAGAAAGGTAAAAGATAGTTTTCTGAAGAGCTCACAAGCTCACAAGCAAGCATGTACAGTATTAATTGGAGATAATCAACCAAGGGAAGGCCGTGGGAAAGGTTTGTGACCTTGCCTCTTCACTGAGGCAAAAGACTTTGCTTGGAGTTGCCTCTAATGTGTTAATCGTTTTATACCAGAAACCAATCAATTAAGAAATGCCACAAATGTGTGACTTGGTAGAAAGTTTGGGCCTGAATCCACAGCTAATCCTGCCCCTGCCCCCTCCCCCTCTGTTACAAAAAAGCAGAGCCCAGGTAGGTGAGGGCTTCAGTCCCACCAATAGCTGTTAGACCTATTGAATTCCAAATGGCCAGTCCTTCCCCAGGTGATCAGTAACGTAACCCCAGTAACTGCGGCTTCAGATAATGTGTACCTAAGGCTGCTGCCTACATTTGCAAGACTGCAGTGCCAAAAAAGCATTGGATGCCATCTGCAAAACCAAATGTCAGTCATTTCTGGATGACAGCATGCCCTTTGCATCCATAACTGTTCAAGTGCAGGTGTTTAAGCATGCAGCATGTTCACCTGTGGTTTTGATGGTGGAAATACTGTTTTGCATCAGGCAGTGACCCTCACTCCTTATTACCATCAAAGAGAAGGGAAATGCTAATTATGTCTCCAGAGGCATATTTTTCACACCAGCCCCATCATTTCTTGCTCCAAAAGCAGCATGATATCACTAACAGAAGAATATTAGATTTGGAGCCAGGGCCCAGCCTGTAAGTTAAGCATCCTCACTGGTAAAGTGAGCGAGTCTGGCCTTCCGATATTTTATTTTAAGGGCTATCATGTGGAAAGCTGATCGTTCAGCTTATGAACAATTCATATTGCTTTTTATGAACAATTTATGAACTGAACTTTATGAACAGTTCAGTGAACAGAGTGCTGGATTTGGAGTCAGGAAGAACAGAGTTCAAATGCCGCCTCAGACACGTACAAGCTGTAAGTGGGAAAATTGCCAGGGCCCTGCCAGCCACAGTTTCCTCATGTGTAAAATGGGATAAAAATAGCACTTATCTCACAGTGTGGTTGTAAGGACCAGATGAGATAACATATGTAAAGCCTTTCGCAAACTTTATTGTTGCCTGTGTGTCCCCATTTGGGGTTTTCTTGGCAAAGATACTGGAGTGGTTTGCCATTTCCTTCTCTGGCTCATTTTACAGATGAGGTAACTGAGCCAAACAGGGTGAAGTGACTTACCCAGGGTCACACAGTTAGTAAATGTCTGAGGCCAAATTTGAACTCATGAAGATGAGTCTTCCCAGGCCTGGCACTCTATGCACTGTGGTGCCACTTAGCTGCCCATTGCAAATCTTAAAGTGCTATATAAATTATTATTATTGTTGTTGGTATTGTTCTGCTTGGCCACGTGATTCAGAAATGGGAACAACGGGTGAAAGTTTTTAGGATAGAATTAGGCCTATTATAAGGAAAAAAACTTCCTAACAATTAGAAACCGCCTAAAAGTAGAATGTGTTGCTTCAGGAAGTTGTGAGTTCCCTCTCATTAGAGGTCTTCAGGTGATTTTTTGATGACTATTTGAGATCTTGAAGAAAGCATTTTTTATAGTCTGGACTGGACTGGACTAGACAGCCATCAGGGTCTCATTTAACTTTGATTTTAGGTGATCTCTAAGATGATCCCTGCCATTTTGTAAATTGGTGCAGTTCCCAAGACTTTGCTGGGTTCTTAGTTCCTTTCACTGTTGTGTAGTATGACAACATAGAGACTTACTTATTTGTTTTTTTCTTAATTGTGGTTGCTATGGGGTAATGGTACATTTTATTTTCTTTGGAGAAAAACAAAAACAAAACAAAAAACCAATTGGTTCCATTTCAGGAGTGTTACATTTCTGAAGTTATGTGGCCTCTTTGGGGTCTTTGGGATCAAGGTTACTGTGTATATGAAGTTATACTTTCCATGCATGTGTTTTTTAATCCCCAAATTGATATTGATTGCCTGAACTTTAAAAGCTGGAGTAGTTGAATAAAATGCTTGAGCCAACCTCCTAACAGAAATACTTAAAAATTGTAATATGTTGCTATATATTTAACATTTTGTCCCCTATTTTTTCTTTTAAAAAATTTTTTTTAGCTTCACCCTATACCACATCAACACCAAATATCAACAGTGTGCGAAATGCTGATTCCAGGGGCTCTCTTGTCAGCACTGATTCGGTGAACAGTCTTCCAGAAAGGAACATTGAGAAGACCAATTCTCTCGACAAGGTAGTTGTTTTTTTCCTGTCTCTTATAATTCTTCTTCTTGTGATTGGATTTAATTCAAGGTCATGAAAGTTTGCCTCAACAAATCCTAGCCATTTACCGAAAGAAAATGGGCCTGGGAACTTTGGCTTACTCTGTTTCTGCCCTGGGCTGCTTTGACCCCTTTTAAGCAGTCTGGTGGCCCCCCTTTTTCATATGATCACCTTAGCCCATTGCAGCTCAGAACTCCTGAGTTCTAGAACAGACCTCTTACCCTGGCATTTAAGGCCTTCCAAGTCTGGCTTTTGCCTGTTTTGCTAACCTTATTCTCTTCTTGTTTCATTAAAAATCTGTCAAAACCAAATTGGACAAAGATTCCCTAAACTTATCTTGCCCTTTCCCTCCTCCATTCTTTCACTCAGATCACCCCCTAATGTTTCCACATACTCTTCACCTTTCTGCTTTTTAAAATCTTCTGTTTTCTCTTGAGGCTTAGCTCAGATATCACTTCTTTTCATGAAGGCTTTCCTGATTTTCAGATCTGTTCTGCTTGGCTGATACTGACTTCACTTTGCCTCGAGCTTTCCTTTGCCTTTATAGAAATTTACCTCTCATCATTTCCTTTCTCCCTACATTAGATTATTAGTTCCTTTAATGCAGACTGTTGGTTTTTTCCTCTTTGTCTCTCTAGAGCTTACACATAATAAGCATCTAATGAATGCTTGTTGAATGGAATCAGTCCTCCCAGATTCCTCTCTTGAGTTTCAGGTTGTCCTTTGTTATCTCTTTAAGCATTCCTTATCTCTGGAAGCCCCACTACCCTTTTCCCCAGACAATTCTCTATCATGTTCCATTATCCTTGAAAAATATTCACTAAACAGCTGATCTGTTTGGTTGAAGTTGATTCTATCCAAGATTATATCTGTGCCTACGAATCCTCTCTGTGCATGGCCATGTCTGAAGCCCGTTTACCTCCTGCCAGCTATCTACAAAGGCCCACATTTTAGACCCTTTATCTCTTCCTCCTTTTTCAAAGTTCATGCCCCTTTCTGGGACATACCTCTTATCTCCTTTTGAATCTAAGGGAATAGTTCTAATTCTTAGCTCACTTGCAGGGCCCTGAGTTCAATGAGTAATCACATTTTTTTTACCTGGATCAAGTTACTAATTCTGCTCACTCTTTCAGGCTTTCTTTGATGACAGATAAATCACTAAGGTAACCACCAGGGGGGTATTGCCTAGAATATTCTGGACATTTATTACATGTCTTAGAATAATTATGAAAATGCTTTATATAAGCAGTAAGAATAATAATCAGTGGCCTACAACTGTGAAAGGCAATAGGTCAGGTGTTGTGGATATGTATGTATATGTATATCTAATATATATGCATATAAAATAGATATAAGAGAATTTGAGGGGGGAAACTATAGCAGCTAATGGGATCAGGAAAGGTTTCATACAGAAGATGGTACTTAAGCTGAGCTTTGAAGGAAGCTAGAAATAACAGGTATTTTACCAAAAGGAAGAAAGAAGGTAGAAAAGAGAAAGCTCCATTTGTAATCAAGATAGAATAAGGAGTCCATATGATTTTCTCTGCAGGAATGGAAAGTGTACCATAATTGTTACCTTAGTTATCCCCAAATACACACACACACACACACACGTGTGTGTGTGTGTGTATATATATATATATATATATATATATATATATATATATATATCACTTCATTTAAACTTCAGAACAATCCTGTGAAATAGGTGCTATTATTATTCCCATTTTATAGATGAAGAAACTGAGGCTTGAGAAGTTAAGTGACTTACCCAAGGTCACACAGCTAGTAAATGTCCAAGAGAGCATATGAACTCCCAGTCCAAAAACTTTAGCCATTGTACTACTTAGCTGCCTAATCAAATCCACAGAGCAGAATTGACTAGAACAGAACCTAGTTAGTATCCTTTTCGTCCTGTCTTCCATTCCAGACCTCTTTTCCTGAAATAACCAAGGCTCATTCTTTATGACATTTTGTAGAAAAGCTTCAAAAGTTTTGAATGGCACACATTTGAATGGAAACAAATGTTGTCAGTCTTGTCATCAGCACCATGGTTTGAGTTTTGGAAAATTTAATTGTTATTTTTGTTAATCCCCATATCTTAAGCATATCATCCAATACCATTTCAGATCTTCATTCAATAGAGCATCACTGCTTTTCCAGGACTTGAAAAACGCCCTCCTCCCTCAGCAAGTAACATTTGTAACCTCACCTTATGTTTCAGTAGCTGACTCTTCCTGGACTTAGGAGCATGCCATCTTGTAGAGGTGGAGGCCTCTTGGTGGTGGAAGTCTCATGACATGTGTTTAACCTTTCCCCCCGACCCTAACATGCCTTCGTGTGACAGAGGGAGAAACTTCTCAGAAGGCATTCCGCCTATGTCATGCGCAGCCCTGGAGAGGAGGGAGAGAGCTGCCAGTCAGCCAAGAGAAATCGGGTCACCATGGACTTTTCCCTCCTGACCATTCCTCCTTTGCCAGAGGACCCCTTGCATGCCGAACTTCCGTTGCCTTTGCAAGAAGTACTTGGTTCTTGTAGTTGTTCAAGTGTGAGGCTGATGTTTGGAGTGATAACACTAGCAGTACATTTTTGCCACAAACTTGCACCAGTTATTTTCTTTCTGGAAAAATAAAATAACTATAATACTAGCTTGCACTTATGCACCACTTTAATTTAACATTTTAATAATAATTGTGTTAATTAATAATCATTATTTTAATTATTTAATACAATATATTGAGAAATCAATAGAAATCGCTATTCTTGGATTATATAATAATATATTTGATTATGATAATTGATAATTCAATAATAAATTAAATGCAAATTGCTTTACCCGTATCACATTTGATCCTCACATCAGCCCTGATCTTACCCACCATTCTGTCTGCCATTTTGTCTACCATTTTTACCCATCATTTCACAGGTGAGGACACTAGGACTCGGAAAAGTAAAATGACTTGCCACAGGTAAAACAGCGAGTGTAATTGTCTAATGCAGGGTTTTAAGTCAAGTCTTCCTTATTCCCAAGTTGAGCACACTCTCTACTGTGCCCACTTTGCTGCCTCTAAACCTAAAATATATTAAAGGCACGAGACATGGACTTCATTGAAGTTCTTTTTCTTTGTTTCACTGTGGCATGGAGGGGACCCGGGGTCCTTTGCCATATTGCCAGCTCTTGCAAGTCCAACCAAAATGGAAAGGCTTGGAGTTTGCATCAGACCCAGTGTCTTCCATCTGAGGACTGGTCCAACTAGTTGGCAGTACTCATCACCATGAAGTTGGCTGCCCAGGGATGAATTTGGGGGGGGCCACATGATACCAGCTGTTGATAGGCTGCAGTCTACTTAAGCAAAATTCCATGTTGATGGAATTACAGATCTTTCAAACTCTTAAAAGAATAGTATTAGCTCCAAAACCAAAATATAATCTAACATGCTACTCATCTCCAACACTGAATAAATAAAGCATGTTTTTTTTTAGACTGATATTTTTTGGGGAATAGGGAAAAACCCTATTGATTTTCTACTGAAATACCTTACAGGTGTTTGCTTATCTGTTTTTAAAGCATGGGGTAAATATTCTTATGTTTTTATAAATGTGTATTCTTTGTTTACAGCTGCTCTGTGGCAAAACTGAACTAACTAGTCACACACGCTAAGCTTTCTGACAGACCTTGTTTGGGCATTTGCAGTGTCCAGATAAGCTGATGACAGAAGGACCTCATCACTTTAGGCTGTGTCTGGTGTTGCTTGGCTCAGCTATCTATCTACTAGGTACCTGCAGGCTTTTTTCTGCTGTGAGAACCCTCCATTGATATTTCCCAACTTGCAATGACTTGCTTGCAGAGACATTTGCCTGCTGGTACACGGGCAGCACCATAGGTTTGGTTTGGTTATTTTTGCTGTGTCTACCATTAATGTTTTCCTTAGAGTAGTTTTTAGTTCTGCAGTGTTGTTTTCTCCATCATCTCTTCAGCATGCACACCCTCTTTTGCATGATATTTCATTATTTTTAAAGGTCTACATCAATAGCCTAGGATGTGGCAACATTGGACTCTGAGGCTTGGGCGTTTCTTTTTTTCCCCTCCTTTTAGACATCCATCAAGAAATAATGGCTGCGGCTACTTTGGAACAGCCCTTGTTTATGGTGGGGCCAGAGGTGGGAAAGGTGTGCCGCCTATACCTAACATATTGTAGTGAGGGATTACTCTTACCTGGAGTATCCTAGGTTCAGTAATCTCCCTCAATTTTGATTGTCTTTCTTTTTCAAGGTAATAAAAAAAATGGAACTGAGAAGCTATTATCCCTTGAAATTAATAAAATATTCCCTATTATTTTTTTTTCAGCATCAACAGAGTGGTAGTTTAGGAAGCTCGGTCGTCCGCTGTGACAAACTTGACCAGTCAGAGATTAAGAGTCTTCTCATGTGCTTCCTATACATCTTAAAGAGCATGTCTGATGGTAGGTAAATGACAGATTCCATTTTATTTCATTCATTTTACAGGATGGGAAAATGAGAAAAAAAACCATGAGAAATATTTTGAAATAAATGAGAATATTTCAGTTGAAGAAATCTTTCCCTCTCGTGTAATTTGTGTTACTTCCTTTTCTCTTCTTTCCTTTCTTTCTTTCTTTTTTGTTTTAGTGTGGGAATAAACTAGGAGCTACAGAAGAATCCAGTTTCCTTTAGATCATTTCAACCAGAAATTTAATAGGCCTTTTTTAAAAATCCTAAAAGATAGGATCTACCTTTTCCTATAGAGAGAATAGCAATTACTCTTTTTTGTCTAAAATGGATATTACTTATAGTAATGGTTTGTATTAGTACTGGTACTTATAGTAATAGTGGTGTTTTTATCTCTACTTAAATCGTAATTTCCAGGCCTGTATCTATTAATTAAAAGAGCAGAGAATGTCAATCAGGTTAGCTGAAACAATGTTTTCATTTACAGGCAATCCTTCTAATTAATTCTTTCGAGATAGGCAATGAATTAAGATGGTGTAAATCCAATCTGATTCTATCCCCCTCACCATCCAGTGACATGATGGGGGCAGGGGATTATGTTCCTGATCCTCAATTTTTAAAATATATGATCACAAGTGCCATAGTCAACTGTAAAAGACACATATCCATAGTACAAGGGATCCACAAGAGAGGTAGGTGTGCCACACACTGCGGGGGCACATTCCCATTGACCCTTCCCCTCAAGGCAAAAGCCATTAAGAATGCCATCCTAGAGTGTGCTGACCTACCTATAGGTGCCAATGTATGTTAAACATAAGCTTTCTATAATGTATACAAGTTAGCAAAATAGGTCACTTAGGGCTCTAAGACACCTTAAACATTATTTATTCAAATATCCACAAATGAAATCGAGATCCAGGGCAATAAAATAAGAGAAGCATAAGCTTTCTAATGATTATGCACTGAGTACTCAAGATAAAGATTCTTAAGATCTTAGAACACGAAGGCATTTTATAGGTTTCTTTTTTTTTTTTTCTTGTTACTCTCAAATGAGAAAACTAAGTCTTAGAGAGGCTAGGCAGTGTGACAGTGCTGAGATTTTGACCTAGGTCTCCTGATTCCTTCCTTCAGGGCCTTTTTGGTTAATGTCAACTTGCTTCCTACATTGTTTAAGTTTTTATTTCATATAAAACAATATCAGAGTGTTCTGTATAAAGTTCTTCCCATATACTTCAGAATTTTTGCCATATTTTCAGGTCAGTGAATTATCAGATGAAGGAACCTCCATCAGGGTTCTGGAATTCAAAAGTTCCTCTTTGAGAAGATTATTAGGGAGGCTTAGGGCTGCTTGACGCATTTGTGAAAAACCTGATTCAGGGACATACGTTTTGCTGCTTTTATCATATTGCAAATTTCCCTGTAGCAAACATACACAGGAGATCGTTTTAATTATCCTAATGCTTTCAAAGCATTATCTAAATGAGATAATATTTGTAAATTGCTTAGCACAGTTTGGCATACAGTAGGTGCTATATAAATGCTTCCCTTCCCTCCCCCTCCATTCAAAGCAGAAAGCTTATTCATATTCTGAAACTGCCATCTCAGTGGTTGGTATTAGCAGTGATATATTCTACTGTTAATGCAATGTATGCCTACCTTTAAAATGTTGAATGAAATTTTATGTATGCTGAATTTCCCATTCCTTAATCCCCCATCACATTACTTTTTCTCTTTGTAAAAATCCACAAACCTCTAGCTTCCATGTGGCCAGACTCAAAAGCTCTGAATTGGTGTTAAGTTCAGTATAGCAAATATATATATATATAATTTTTTTTGCTTTTTTTCTTTTTTTGGAGGGCAATTGGGGTTAAGTAACTTGCCCAAGGTCACACGGCTAGGTTTTTGTTTGTGTGTCCGTTAAGTGTCTGAGGCAGGATCCGAACTCAGGTCCTTCTGACTCCAGGGCCGACACTCTACTCACTGCGCCACCTAGCCACCCCTAGCAAATATATTTTTTAAAACTCTGTGTTTAATGCACCAAGGGGGAAACAAAAATGAATAATATCTCTAAGGGACTTACAGTCTGAGAGGAGAGATGTAGTTACTTACACACAATTCTTAATAAAGATAGTAAAGTGTATTTGGAAGATGCCATCAGCAGAGGAGAAAGAGATAAATTTCCATTTAGTGATTCATGGAAGGCTTTCTGGGAGATAGGACATTTGAGGAGATCCTTGGAAGAAGGAAAGAATTTCAGCAGGTAAGACAGAAGGAAAGGGTCTTCCCACAGTTAGGAGTGGTGTGCAAAAAAAAAGTTTCAGAGTGACCAGAAATGGTAGGACTTGATTGGAGGCTGACAAGGTGCTCAGTTTGGCTGAAACACTCCTTTATATAAGGGGATGATGTAAGATATGGATGAAGCAGTGGTTATAGGCAGGTTATGGAGAAACTTGAAGAACAGTCTAGGGAGTTTGGGCTCAATCCAATAGACAATGAGGAGCCATTAAAGGTTTTTGAACAATAGTATTAAAATAAATATGGCGGTGATGCATGGTGGGTTAGAAACTGGAGAGACAGATTATGAAGCTATTACAATAATTTAGGTGAGAAAGAATTGGGAAATGAATGGCAATTGTGGCTTATATTTGAGAGATATCTTGGAAACAACACCAATGATGAGGATGGCAGAATTTGTGAAGCACTTAGAGGCTCATAAAACCCATTGCATGAATTATCTCATTCAATATTGTAGTATAATTCAGCCTATTAATCCTTCTGAAAGCTAAGGTAGTCCTATAGATGCTGTTATCCCCATTTTACAGGTTATTTAACCTCAAAGAAGTTAAATGATGTGTTTTTTGTTAGTTTGTAAGTGCTGGAGGTATGAATAGATTGTTTTAGTTAAATTTTTTTTCAATTAAGGATTTATTTTATTTTCTTTCCACTCCGGGAAGAAAACCCTTGTAGTAAATATGCATAGTCAAGTGTAACACATCCCCACATTAGTCATGTCCAGAAATTAAAATATAAAATCTTCAAGAGACATAATTTCTGGGTAATCAGTCATTTTATTCATTATAGCTAATGAGTAATTATTAAAAGGATGGATCATTTGGCTGTCTCTTGTGAACCAAAGATAGATCATGGCAACTTCTTGACACCTATATACCCTTGGGAGAGTGTGGGTTCCTGACAGATGGTAATCAACTCTGATTGGTTAGCAATTAATAAGACAATATTATAATGGAAGGTGGACCTATTCTAATGAGGGCCTGAGGGCCATGACTTTGATCACTCAGACCTGTCTGACTAGAACACAATGGGCCAGATTTCACCCATTAGATTTTCTTTGTAAGGTTTTTCTAATTGGGTGGGCAATAATTGCATCTAGATAAGATGGTCTAAGGTGGGGTAAATTTTTGGGCAAGGTCAGTGATCGCCTTGAAAGATTGAACTTTGAATGAGGAAGTAGGAAAAGGCGGGGGGGGAAACCCCTGGATCTCCCTAGTAATTTGTTATTTAATATAAGAGAGAAATAAATATTTTTCTCATTAGGATTGGAATTTGGATTTTCCCTGACTCCTAATTTAATCCTTTATCTATTATAACATAGTGCTTGTCAGTGTGAAAAATGTATAGGAGTTAATAGCTTGGTTAGATGAGTATTATGAAAAGGAAAGATGAGGCTGTGTGATACATTGGAGAGGGGCAGCTAGATGGCACAGTGGAGAGAGCACTAGGTCTATAATCAAGAAGACTCATCTTCCTGAGTTCAAATCTTGCCTCAGACACTGTGTGACCGTGTGCAAGTCACTTAACCTTTATTTTCTTCAGTTTCCTTAGCTTAAAATGAGGATAATAGTAGCACTTATCTCATGGGATTGTTGTAAGGATCAAATGAGATAATAATTGTAAAAGACTTAACACAGTATCTGGCTCATAATAGGTGCTATGTAAATATTAGCTACTATTATTATTAATTTCTTCCTTATTGGACATTTTCATGGAAAGGCTGAATGGTGAGATTTTTCTTCAGATAGATGGACAGATAACTACTGATATCCCTCAACTCCACATTCCCCATCTCTTCCCCTCATCCCTAAGCTTAGTTCAATGTATTCCTTTTCCCCCTTAACACCTTAATCTTTGTGCCAACGGGTTAGTTTAATGTATGTGCTGACTGGGAAAAGGGGATAGGGATGAGGCTCTGGGCCTAGACCAAGGCTAGGAGCCAAGGAGAAGCCTTGCCCACAGCAGATGTGGAGGCAGACGGATTTTAGTGCATTTGCAGAGTTGTAATTGGTTAAGTGGTCAATTGAAATTGCTCTAAGTCAAGAGCTACTTATATATGACTACCAAGGGAATTGTAAAAGAGATTGACCTCCATTTTTGCATTGGATATTTTCTTGTAGGAAAAAAACAAGCCATGTATAGAAAAAATACTTGCAAATGACATTGTATTATTACATTGATTTTTTTTACTTTTTCATTTGATTATTATATTTGATTTTTAAAACATGTTTCTTTAGGGGAAAAAAAGTGGGTCCACATACCTGATAAAAATTACTGATTTTGGGGGCAGCTAGGTGGCACAGTGAATAGAGGACTGACCCTGGAGTGAGGAGGACCTGAGTTCAAATCCGACCTCAGACACTTTACATTTAACTAGCTGTATGACCTTGGGGAAGTCACTTAACCCCAATTGCTTTGCCTCCCCCCCCCTACAAAAAAAAACAAACACATTTTTAATCTCATAGTCACTTCAGCAAGCATTCCACAAAATATCTGATGTTTGCTTCTCTCTCATGCATAGTTTCTCTAAGGATGTAATGAATTAGGTGATCAGTCTATGTGACTGGCCTTGCTTAAACACACAGGAAAAATGTACCAGATCCTCAATTTTCATAGCATAGGGAGTTTTCCCTGACTTTGAAATCTGTAGTAGACAAGCTGTACTTGTCATTCCATGTATTTAACAGAGATTCCATTTGGGAAAGCCATGCTGAGTTCCTAATATTCTCTTATGAGTAAAGGTCTTGTCCCTGTTTCTCAGCTGTCAATTAATTGTTTTTAACCTTGCAGAAAAAGTGCATCTGATGAGCTTTTCTACCTGCTAATAAGTATTTTATAGTGCTGATCTAATCAGTAGGAATGCCAAAAGGTTCTTGAGAAGACAAAAAGGAAAATACCAGATATACAAATTGCATTTGCTGCCTATGACATTTTCTTTCATGCTATGTAAGTTCCTTCAACAGGACCAACTTCTGGTTTTTATCTTTTGGTGCACAGCAAGTGTCTTCTACCCTCCATGTGCCACTTATCTGGCATTCTTGTTTCCTTGGTAACCTGATGATTGGGGTAGAAAGGAGTCAATTGTGAGCTACCTTCAAATTTGTTAGTAAGCGAATAAAACTGTATAATTTGTGTAAGCTTTTAGTTGCCACCAGAAATAGAAATACCAGTATAATTTAAAAAAAATAAAAATTCAACATGTAGAATCCATTAGATTGGAAATTCCTTGAGGGCAGGGACTATCTTTTGCCTCTTTTTGTATCCCTAGCACTTACCACAGTTCCAGGCATATAGTAGGTGCTTAATAAATGTTTATTGATTGATTTAAAGAGTTAATGGAGTCAGGAAGAACTAAGTTTAAATCCTACTTCAAAACCTTAGTAGCAGTGTCAATTAACTCTCTTAACCTCAGTTTTTTTAATCTGTAAAACAGGGATGATAATAGTAACTACCTCCCAGAATTGTAAGAATCAACTGAAATAGAACGTATAAATACTTCGCAAATTTTAAAGTGCTATATAAATGCTAGCCCTTATTAAACACTAGAACTAAATCCCTTGATAGCCCCTCAATAGATAGAGATATAGGGAAGATTTAGCATGGACATTCTTTTTACTTTTTAGGAGGTCCTTCTAGGGGACAGAACTCATTTAGCTATAGGGTTTCTGACAAAATTCCTCATTAGACAAGATAAGTCATGGGAACCATGCCTGCGAAAAGGATAAGAAGAGTTGGAAGAAGAGGAGAAAGAAGGAAGAAGAAGGAGGAGGAGGAGAAGGAGGAAGAAGAAGAATTACAATTATTTATGTAATGCTTTGGGGCTTGCAAAGCCATTACATGTTATCAAATTTGATTCAGCACAACAGGTGCTCTGGTTATATAGGGGGTTACTCCACAATAACACATCTGTAGTCTGCATCTCTGGCATTTCTCAGCATCTTATTCAAAGTGACAGCCACAATTCATCAGGACAAAAGATGTTGATCTCCTCTATTAGGGGAACTTCAAGAGTTGTCCTAATTCAGAAAACATGGCCCTGGACCTCTGTGTACATGTGGGCAGTCTCATTGATAGCTCCTATTCTCTCCAACAAATCCTATCTGTTCTATTTCTTTTCTACTCAATCCATGGGTTTGGATTAATGTTGTTGTTGTTGTTGTTGTTTTTAGTCCTGGTAATATCTACTTCTGTTTAGTCAGTAAAGTAGTTTGTCATCTGAAAACCAAACTGATGAGAAAATTTTCACCTGTTTCTCAAGTCCCAAACATATATATTAACATGCAATAATTATTTTGAATAAATAGTAGTTACTTACATTCTTCCAACTATAATTCCATAATGAACCTTTACTGACTGTCCTTCAGTTGGGGTTTATCTGAATTGTAGAAGTTTACCCCCACTCAAAAACCCCAAATTAGACTTATTAGTAGAATAGTAGAAAAGTATCATTAGTCAAGAAAATGTTTGTATATGTGTATATGTATACACACAGAATTAGGTGTGACATGTTGAATACTTAAATAATTTGTGATTTCATCTTTCCTGGTATTCTCACTTCAGCACAGTTCTCAAACCTTTTATACTTTTTTCCAAAGAAGTAAGTGATACTTTCAATTTTACTTAAGTTGACTCAGTTTCACTTAAAACTTAATAATCTTCAAGTATTGTTGGGACTTAAAGTATCATCACCCTTTGGCCAAGTTGCTTATAAGGATCCCTGAACTTAGCTAGAATTGACCCTGTAGAGCAGATCTTCTGTCCATCCCAGCTGGAGTAGGACCTATTTGAGCCCAGGTTCAGCTGTCAGAAGTTTTGAAATCCAGCTTCACCTCCATGCCAAGAGGAAGCATCAAAACAGGATTTGAGTGGAAATTTAGCAATTGTTTTAAATGTTATGATTACTCTAAGTCTAAAACTTTTAAACTGAAGATTCTCCAAAGAAATAATGGGTTACGGTATTACATACAATTCCATTAATCTCTTCAGACCTAATTTTCTTTATCTGTAGAATAAAGAAGCTAATTTAACCATGCTCCAGTATTCCTTAGCTCTGAGGTCTTTATATAGATGGTTATATAGATGAGTTACTCTAGATGCTAAAAATGAAGTCATTAGGGTCATATGTGTAAATTGCATTTCTGACCAACTGTATTTTCATTTTCTAGATGCTTTATTTACATATTGGAACAAGGCTTCAACATCTGAACTTATGGATTTTTTCACAATATCAGAGTGAGTGGTTTTAGTCCTTCTCCAAGATTGAATATTGTACCCTTACTAAGCTATTCTGAGTTGTATGAATATTCAAATAAACTACAAAGGACCTGTGAAGGAAGATGCTCTCAGCCTGCAATGAAAGAACTGATATATGGAACTATGTACTATTGGCCTACTCTAGTACCAGGTTTAGAGGGAGAGAGGGAAATAGCTTGGAATTGAAAAGTAATGAAAATAAATTAATATGACATAATATAATATAATATAATATAGTATAATATAATGAAAAAACGAAAATTGTGCCCATTAACCATTGGATCATAACGTAGTCAATTCTTGATCCTAACATAGATGAAGGGAGACATACAAGGTATATTTTGCTTTGAAATATAGGTACTTACTCATTCTTGGATACATGCCTGTGTCCTCATTCAATCATTGCTCTATGTCTGACCCACCTTCCCTATCAGTGGTTTAGGACCCAGTAGGCAGAGGAAGAAATAGTAAGTTCAAATAGCATGGAAAAATGAAAGGAGTGCTATAGTTTGAATTGGAGGACCTGGTTTCAAATTCTGACTCTGTTACTGTATTACTTTGGGAAAAATCGCTTGACCTTAGTTTTTTGTAAGTTGTTTCTCATGAAAATTGGATGGACCAAATGAGGACCTAGGATAGGAAAATTAATGACTTTGGGGGATACAATATTAGGAAAAAGCGTTATGTGTTTGAATGAATTATTTATTTTATCTAATTTTATCTTCCTGAGTTGTTTCCAACTCCTCTTCCGGTATATTTTCTCTTTACTTTTAACTAATGCCTCCTATTTAAATGTTCCTTGTGAATATCATAAGCAAAAATCTGACTCCTTCACTCAGCTGGATTAATAATACAGTTGACAGGTAGTTGAGATTAAGTAAAATGCCTGTGAAAACCCATTGGATAATTCCTTTTAAATTTCTCCTATTAGATAAATAAGTGATGCTTTAAAAATATTTGCTCACCTATGTTTATTTAAAACAACAACAACACAAATACTTGAACAAAAAAAGTTCTCCTTATATGATTGTCATTTATCCTTATGTTACTCCACTTCCTTATCTGTAAAATAATACTTGCATTTCCTACCCCATAGAATTATTGGAAGGAAAGAGTTCTGCAAACCATAAAATGCTATGTAATTTATAAATTATTATGACCAAGAAATAAGTGAGGAAGTTTTGGACACCCAATAAGATGAAGCAATTTTGAGAAAATGTTTAGACTCTTATTAGATAATTGCTTATAACTGGCAAGAGTTTATATTTGGTTTAGTGGAAATTACATCAGATTTAGGGTCATTTTATGGCCTGTGCTTAAGTCATAATCCCTATACTTCTAGGCTAGTTGACCATAAGCAAGGCTTTCAATTCTCAGGACCTCATTTTTCTCATTTGGGAAAAGGGACTAATTATACCTCACAGGGGGATGATGAACAAAGTGCTTCCTTGCTGTATAAATGTGAACTGCATTTATTTTTTATTTTTATCCTGCTGATACCCTATTGTGGCCACAAACTAAACAAGCCTTTTGTCAAAAGTAGGTAGATAATAGGTTTAGACATTTTAGAATATTTATGATAGCTGGGAGAAAAGGACAATGGTAGGATGAAAAGAGTTATTGGGGAAAAAAAAGTCTTCTAGAATTCATTCATCATTGTTAATATTATAATTATGTGTTTAAAATATTTTTCCAAATTATCTTTTATAGAGTGTGCTTACATCAGTTCCAATACATGGGAAAAAGATACATAGCAAGGTACTGTGTGGAATTTTAATTTGTAATGTTATTCAGTGATCTCAGTTTTCTTACTTCTCTTGTCCACTCTCCCACCCATCTACTCCCTTTCTCTTTTGTGTTAAGTGTATCTGAGTATGTGGAAATTGTCACTCTGTGATGCATGACAATTCTGTCATAATCTACTGTGAAGACAGTTGGCAGATATTTTACTTGTCTCTACAAAAATTTATAAGTATCCTCCACCTACATTTAGGCTATTTATCGCCATATATAATGCTACAGATCTTCCTGTCTTCTGGAGAGCTTTTTCTTGGCCTGTCTGCTCATATCTATACTTCAAGCCCTTCCTATTAAGGTCCTAGTTCACCATCTCTTCCTTCTGTCTTTATTTTCCTGTCTTTTTCCTCATCCCTGACCCCTTTGCCCTCTCCTCCTCCTGCCCCCTGAGCACCTGTCTATTCCTTTTAGTTTCTAAATCTGACAACTCTATACCTATTCTCAACCACAAAAACACACATTTCTGATCACTTCTCTCCTTTCTTTGGTGCACACAGATTATTGAACACATATCCTTCTTTAGGTATTTGGATTTACCTCATGAGACTTTAAGTAAAATTGAAGGTATCACCTTCTTTGGAATAATCCAAAAACAATTTTTTCATGGACCCTTATCTGACCAAAACACTCTCCTGAGTACAGGCATACTTTTCCTAATGTCAGTAATTGGTTTTGTGAACAATGTTGTGCAAAACAAGATTACAATTCCAGGTTAATTCCATGGGGACAGTGTTTAGGTACACACAGTAAGCCTAAGGAGACTCTTGTTTGGGGAAGGTGACACTGTTGGGCCTCAAGTTCCAATTCAGATTGTTTCCAGCAATCCAAATCACACCTTGGATGGACATTATTACTGCAAGTTTCGTTACTTGATGATGACATCCAGTATAATTTGTTAATGTGATTATTAAATGACACTAGCCAAACACTCTCATGGTAGTATGTGTCTGTACTCAAATTGTTGTGCCGTCTTATTCTACCTGTATCCATTTGGTCCTATGTTAAAAAATAGCTAGAATTTACTTAGTTGTCTCATGTTGACAATGAATATATCTTTCTTTGGAAAAAGTCATCCAAACCACATCTGTTCTTGCAAATATTCCCATCCCACTTCCTCCATTTTGCTCAATTACCTGTGTTCACTTTTTATGTGTTTTGAGTTCTTCCAGCATGTATTGGGTGAGACCCCTGACACAGGGGTTACACTTTTGTTATGCATTTCTCACCCAATACCATGTGTGTTTTTGAACAATTTGAATATAAACTCATATTCTAGATTTAAAGAAAAGCTTCCAAATGTGTTGACTTGTTGAGAGATTCCCCTCCTCTCTCTTAGGGTATTAGAGATTTGATTCTCTATACCAATAGCTGTAAAAATGGGGGAGTGATACTCAATAGAATGTCCAAACTGAATGTGAAAAAAATCATCTTCTTGTGTTAATGTTATTCTCTCTTCATAATATTTTTAAGCTTGTATGCTTTGTGTTTTATGTTAACATACATGAATTTAAAAGGATATAATTTTAATAGAAATATGTAGCCATAACTTTTTCCTATAATCTCTTTTTTAAAAAATCTAGGATGTTGATTTATAACAATTGTGTTTTAGATTTAATACTGCTTAAACTCTTCTAACCTATTATTGTATTTAAAGCACAGTAGTTATTTAACCTAGATTTTTGAATGCATAATGCATTTGAATATATACTGGGTGTTTTTTATGCTCTTGGCCTCTCATTCCCATCATTTAAGTCTCTGGAATTTTTTCTTATGGAGATGAGTGATTACCATATTTTATAACATTATACTGTTGTGATAGAACTCCAGGGGTCTCTCTTGGAGTATTTTTTCAGGAAGACTCAGGTCTTCCATCTCTAATTCTTGGATCCTGTGACTTATTTCATATTTTAGCCTTTCAAGAATGTGTTACCCATTAAGGGTGAAATGACAGAAAGTTTGAAATGGTGAACAAGAGAGGATATGGATCCTAGAAGCTGCACAAAAATTCATAGATTTGGGAAATGTGGAAGTCTGTTTCTTCCTTCAGGGGGTGGAAAGTTATTCATTTTATAAACAACTCAAAAAACTCATTTCTGACAAGAGTTTAATAAGCACCCAGTGATATATGCCTGTATGTATTTGTGCTTGATGTACTGGTATTAAAATGAGGAATATAGAAGGGAGGATTGGAAAATAATGTTGTTGGGTTATGTTCAGTGTGGAATGTTATGTTATGCTGCACTTGACAGTAAAATTCTATTCAGCTTCTACTGCATGTTTAAAATGCTGAACCAGGATTTTGACTTTAAGTGTTTTAGAGGTCTTGATCGTCTGTGGTAGCCACCGTTCCTACTATGCTTCCTTCCTAAGTTTGACACATTGGAATCCTTCAATGGCATGTTTTGTCTGAAGACAGTAAATGCATGGTCTGTTATCCCACACAGAATAACACAGTGAGGAAAAAAAAAAAGGTTGGCGATGGGATGTTTGTGATTCTGGCACTGATTTTCATTTTTTCATGAGCTCTGGTGATGGTACACTGTAGGGAGGTAGTCTGTTCTGATTGCTAACACAGACCACTTTTCTGTTTTCTTTACTTGATTGCTGACAAGTTTAACAAAGTGTATGGCTCTTCTCCCTTCCTGCCTGGGTAAGACATGGGTGTGAAGATTACTTCATCTAATCCACCTTTCACTGCATGTTTGCCTTCTGTCTTTTATGCCATACTAGTTTCCAGTTTTATTTTATTTTATTTTTTGTTTGTTTGTTTGTTTGTTTTGTCCTTCAGTCTCCTGTATAAGCTAAATAAGTTAGTGCTGTTTGGATACTTGTCAAAAAATTTGAATCCGGTGTCACATTTAGCTGACCCTCTTTAAAAAAACACTTAATGAAATTTAATATTAACAAGCTGTGACTACTATTTAAAGGATATTAGCTGTGCCTTTCATTGATGCTTTTTTTTGGGGGGGTCAGAAATTGTGCTGTGATATTTTGTAAAGTGGCTGCCTCCTGTTTTTGCTTTCCACAATACGGCCATAGGATAGGCCGAGTTTATAAATGCCTCGCCTGCCCCTGTTTGTGCCATAACAGCTTCACTAATGCTCCCTTTCCCCTCTGCGGTGTAACAAGTCTAACTTTTGCTTCTGTCCCATTTCACCCATACTGCAGGAACCAGGAGGGGTTGGGACCCATAGTTCATGATCGAAAATCTCAGACATTGCCTGTTTCCCGTAACAGAACAGGAATGATGCATGCCAGATTGCAGCAGCTGAGCAGCCTGGATAACTCTCTCACATTTAACCACAGTAAGTTCCATGACGTGACATCGTAACAGCTGACCATCTCATCCTGAACATCAGAGGGGAGAGCCCCAGGCCACACCAGAGCACACGTCACAAAACTGATTCTCTTTTCAGGTCAAAACAAATGGGGATGAAGAGAGAGAGAAAGAGAGAGAGAGAGAGAGTTCATGGCACAACTCCCCCCCCCCTTTTTTTTTTCAGTAATAAAGTCAGCATCTGGCAATGACATAATGTGGAACATGGTCAATTGTGGCAATAAATCAGCAGGAATCAGACCCCTCCACCACACTCCCCTCTTCTGTTAAAAGAGAAAAGAGAGGGAGATTCATAAAATGACTTGATCAGCTTCTCTTGTCTTTAAAATCCATGTTTGAAACCGTTAGTCGCAGCAACTGGCTTGGTTTTGAGTTCCAAAAGAGGAATTCAGTGCTGTATTTCTAAACTTTTTGTTAAGAACCGATTTTGATTGTAGACGCCGAGAACATCCTCCCCTCCCTGACAAAGTGCATGTAATTGATCATGTCTCCACATTCTGACATTTCTGCCAGGAGGAAAAAAAATGTATTTTAATCCTTAAAACTGCTATGAGAACATAAAGTCCATGAATCAATTTCTGTAGATGTGGAAAAACGCCCAATAACAAAGTGACTTTTTCTGTTTTCAGTGTGAGAAAGATATCAAGTGTGCTTGGGATTTCTGTAGACAATGGTAAGATTTAATCAGGTTGAAGTCGGCTTCTAAGACCGCTTCACTTGTAAACAGAGACTTTTTTTTTTGTTCTTGTTGTTCATCTTGCCTTCCTAACTATGGGGCTTTCTAACTTCAAAATAGAGACTCTGCCAGTACAAGGGGGAGGGGTGCAGTTTGATTGATTTCTATCTATAAGCCAAGGGGACATGGTGTTTGTACAGTGTCCCTGGAAACTTAAGTTTTTCCGACACATTAGGAGTTCACAAAGCAGAAACCCTAAAGTCTGCTTACCATCCAGCATGACAAAAACTAATACGGCCATCAGTAATCAATGCCAGTGACCCATGGGTTCCTCCACCTCCTCTGAGAGCATGACTCCAATTAAGGTTCAATACCAGGACAAGTTTCACATGTTAATGAAAAAAATATTCTCTTTAGTTCATGATCATTTCTAATGGTGGGGACTCCATTTGCTGTGGTTTTCATGCTCACGTCTTAACCCAGGCTAAGAGTAAAGAGAACATCGTCAGCTCTGTTTATTCACTGTTGCTCAAATTTAAGACAACTCTTTGTAAGGGGGAGGAGATATGTACTCCAGCAGAGTTAACATACCTTTAATATAGCCTGAACCATGGTGAAATCATAGTCTAAATCTCAAATTCTCTTATACTAATATTATGACATTCTTGTCAAAAGATGAATTGAGAAACATCAAAAATCCATATTTTATGTCCTGCTTTCCTGTAGAGTGGTTATTAATGCCATGCCTTAAGGCTATAATAATTTGTATTAATTTGTCACACACTTATTATCTATTAGAGATTGATACTTCTAGGCCTGAAGACAAAGTAATTAAATTTTTTTTAAAAAATCTTAACACAAGGGGTGGCTAGGTGGCACAGTGAATAGAGCATCTGCCTTGGAGTCAGAAGGACATGAGTTCGGTTCTGGCCTCAGACGCTTAATGCACACACAAACAAAAACCTAGCCATGTAACCTTGGGCAAGTTACTTAACCCCAATTGCCCTCCAAAAAAGAAAAAAAAATCTTAACACAAAGTTTCTTCCCTCTGAACTTCCTGTTTAGAAAACAGAAATTAAATCTAGCAGAGAATAGAAACCTGCTAGACTGTCTTCACCTAGGTAGCTATATTTAATCAAGTCAACAAATTCTACCTAGCTGCTCGGCCTGTACCAGACACTATGCTAAACCATTAGGGGTATAAAAAAAAAAGACAAAAAGGAGTCCCTGTTTTCTAGGCGCTCATGGTTGAATGGGGGAGACAGCATGCAAACGACATTGTACAAACAAGACGTGTTCGACTAGATTTGAGAGCTCCTCAAAGGGAAGGCTAGTTCCTTAAGGGGAGGACTGGGAAAGTTTTCTTGCAGAAGGCAAAGACTTTAGCTGATACCTGAAGGAAGCTAGAAGTCAAAGATATATCCTGCTGACTAATTCTTTCATTTAATAATTTGTAATTAATGCTTGAAGGGACAACATGGCATGGTGGAGAAAGCTGGCCTTGGAGTCACTATAGGGTTCAAGCCTTACAATGCCACCCTACAAACTATGTAGCTTCAGGCAAGTGACTTAAACTCTCAGCCTTAGGGAACACTCTCGAATTGTTAGTTACAAAGCATTTGCCAACCTGAATTGAAAAAAAGCATTTCCTGTATCACTGAAATCATAGGTCTGGTCCTTCTTCAAAAAAATTATTGCCTCACATACTTAACACAAAAACTAGCTGTGTGATCTTGGGCAAGTCACTTAACCCCAATTGCCCTCCAAAAAAAAAAAAAAAAACACGAAAGATTTTGAGTTCCAAATTTTTCTCCCTCCCTCTTTCTTAAGACAGCAGGCAATCTAATTTAGATTATACATTAAAAAATTCATAAATAATCCCATGGCACCCCACCACAAAATATAAAACCATTCTTGCGGTTAGATCCAGTGATCTAGCAGATCCAGTGACCAGTGCATGAGTTGTGGTAAGGACACATCTGAGCATCGTGAGCTTCCAGAAATCACGTTGATTTCAGGTGTTGTTAGTTACTACTAGAATAGGTACCCTCCTCCTCTAAACCTGTGCACAGATGACCTAAGGAGAAGGTAGAGGTAAACTCACTGTTAATCATTAAAGACCACAACCGTCAGGCCTTTACTCACTGTTTAACAGATAGGCTTGTCAGGTCATTTTATAGATCTGGTTTTCTCTGACTGAATCACTGGGTCTCAGAAAATGTCATGAAGGAGCAGGTCAACTTGCCCCCAGGAGGTCAGGCATCCTCTTTCTAAACAGTGAAAGAACCAGCTGAAAGAGAATCTGTTCAGGCAGAAAGTTATAAGACTTTTCAGAAAACTGAATGTATCCTTGTACCTCACTGTCCTTGAGCCTGGATACTTTATAACTGGAAATCAGAATAAATTCAGAGGACAAAGGAATGTACGGCTCTTAAATAATTAATGTTAAAAATATACAGAAAGACTCAATTTCAAATTGACTAACATTTCAGGCTTATGTGAGTGCTTAGTTTGTTTTTAAATGTAAATTGATGTAAAATTTGTTAGTATCTTATTTATAGTGAAAAAACTTTTTACCTTTCCCCTATCCCAAGTCTGATTTTAGACTAGTGCTTTACTTGCTGCTCAATAAATAACACAGAGCTGGTTTTGTTTGCTCTTAGCCTGGGTGCCTTTTTTCCTCTAGCATCTGCTCATTCAAATATAACTGTTAGTTCTTGCAAATAATTGTGCCCACCTCTCAAATTCAGCTGTTCATCTTCCATCTTCTAGTCCTGATATTTCCAAGTGGTTGCAGCTTTTCCTTAAGTTTTTAATCTCCAAATCAGCTCAGCCATGAGCTAAGAGCATAATATGTATATATGTGTACAAATACATGGGTATAGGTATATGTCAAACCTGAAGCACTCTGTCCACAATCATGTGCTGGGAAGGTTTGTAACCATGTTTTTCTAGGAAATCCATACTTGTTTGATGAATAATGCAGTACCTTATATTGGACCAACCAAAATGACAAAGACAAGGAGAGTTCTTTATTCTGTCATGAGAGGCTTGCCAGGCATATGTGGGAATCTGGCATGGATTTGACAGGGGGACATTTATGCACGTTAGCAGAGAGATATCCTTACTCTTCTGAGCACCATCTTGGATATGGACAATCTATCTCTAGAGGCCTGAGGATTAGGGGAGGCCCCTGTAAACTTGAAAGTGACCACCAGGTAGCAGCAGAGGACTGCAAAAAAACTATGAATTCTTGGAAAAATCAGGGCAGACTCATTGCATTTGCAGATGACTCCTGCAGGTGCGTTACTTTGCCCCAGTGTTTGGGCAAGAAATTATGTGAATTAAAAGCATGTATGTCCATCATAGATATCATAGGTTAAAGTGGGAAGAGACCAGGGAGGTCAACGTAGTCTAACCCACTCATTTTTTCATACGAGAAAATTAAGAGGTAGTAAATCTATTCCTTCAATCCAAGAAATTTGAATTCTGCAAATAAGCCTATAGAGGGGGCCACAATTCCCTTTTGAGATATTTCCAGGACATATAAAAAATTAATGTGGGTTATATTCATATATTTACTATCATTTGCACATGTAAATAATAATGATAAAAGAACAGGTAGGTAGTGTAGTCCATCCTCACTCTGACCTCAGATACTTACTAGTTGTGTGACCCTGGGCAAGTCACTTAGCCCTGTTTGTCTCAGTTTCCTCATCTCTAAAATGGGCTGGAGAAGGAAATGGCAAACCACTCCCAAACCATTGCCAAAAAATCCCTGATGGGGTCACAAAGAGTTGAATATGACTGAAAACAATTGATAATAACAAACTAATAATAATAGTTAGCATTTATGTATATAGTTTCAGGTTTGCAAAGTACTTTGTGTTGTTTTATTTGAAACTACAACAACTTTGTGAGGTAGATAACTATTATTATACCCATTTTACAGATGAGGGAAACTGAGAGAGATTAAGTGACTTGTCCAGGATCACACAGCTAATAAGTGTCTGAGGTAAGATCTGAACTCAGATCTTCTTTACTCCAAGTAACACTATCCATTTCACCTAGATGTCTCTAAGTTGGTAGATAGATTTGTGCCAAATGGCATAGTTGAAGTCATGAGAGATGAATACAAAACCTTTTCCATAAGAAAAATCTGTGCTTGGTTTAGAGAAAAATGAATGCACATGTTAACATTAATATACTATATAAAATATTTCATGTTGGGGGCAGCTAGGTGTCACAGTGATTAAGAGTGCCGGCCCAGGAGTCAGAAGGACCCAGGATCAGTTCTGGCCTCAGATGCTCAACACCCACACAAAAAACTGGCCATGTAACCTTGGGCAAGTTACTTAACCCCAGTGGCTTTAAAAAATATGTAGTTCACGTTTCTTTACTATGCATAACATCAAATATGTTTGAATTTCATCTAGACCCATAGGCACAATCTCTGTATAAATATAGTTATTTAGACCTCAAGAACCAAGTGTTTTAAACATTATGTAATACAGAAAAAATGTTGTAAGATGTTAGCTAAGACTTAGTTTTATGGAGTTTAAAAACTGATGCCAAAAATGGTTTAGCAAATTGATGCAAAAAAAAAAAAGTTTTGTGCAATTTGATGATCCATTCCAATTAGGTCTTTTAAAAATACATTAAAAGGGGTCTATTTTCAGAAGATATGCTTAATGAGTTTTCCTATAAGCTTAAATTTTTTATTCTACGGTATATTCCATATCCTATGTCATTTGCATACATAAGCCTCCTAATCAGGAAAATAATCAAATCTTGCAAAGACAGCAAGTAATATTCTTATCTCATATATTTCTTGTCATTTGATATAAATTTGTCTTTTCGTATCCAAGTTAGAGAAAAAAAGGACCATAGTCAATATCTATTTTCAACTTGAATAAGTATTCTCAATGACGTTTTCTGTCTGCCATTTAGGTGTGAAGAAAAAGTATTTACGGTAGCCTGACTTTTAACAGTTAAAAGGCAGGAAAAAGGCATTTTACATGATGGTTAAAATTAAGTCACAGTGTCACAGTGATAGTAGCACATCCATTAAGACATGTTCAAGTTATTTGGACATTGCTTTTGGGAAATTTGTGTTTTGGGGTACTCCTTTCAGTAAGTGACTGTATACTGTTTAAAAGATGCTTTTGTAGATCATAAAATTCTAGATTCAGCAATGAAAAGGACCTCAGAAGTCAACCAGTTTAACCCTCTCATTTTAAAGATGAGAAAACTGAGGCCCAGGTAGGTTAAGTCACTTGCTTATTAAGGCTATAAAGGTGGTAAGTAGAAGAGCTGAGATTTGTGACCAATTCTTCCTACTCGAAATCTAATGCTTTTCCAGCTTGAAATTCTTTTCAGGGTCCATCACTGGCATTTTTAACCTTTAGAGGAGAAAAAATTCCTGGTTTCAGGAAAGACTATAGGAAGCTTCAAAAGAATTCTAAATAGTTGTTTTCCCTCCCAGATGCTCTGATAATTAGGAAAGCCCCTTGTTTATAGATAGCAAGTTATAGAAAAAAATGATCTAGGTACATTTAGCTATTGTGCTTATGGAATGGAATCAAGTAGACAGTCTGAGACTCAAAATGAGTTAAAAAACATATATATATATATATATATATATATATATATACATATAATTGTGTGTCTATATATAAAGATATATACAACACACATATGTACATACACATATGTATGTATGTATGTATATCTTTTTTCCTTCTGGCTCATAGCAATAATTTGTTAAATGAAGCAACAGTACCCAACTTCCACTATTTCTTTTTTCCTGTGTGTCTAGAACAGTCTTGGTTATAGACTAAATTCTCTGGTAAAGTAGGTAAAATACGTGTGTGTATTATGTCATGCATAATACCTACATACATATACATATTAGTATGCATGTACATATAGACAGAGAAGGCTAAAACAGTGGTCAGCAACCCCTGGTGTTCATGCCACCAAGAATTATGCTTAGGTCAGTGGTCAGTATCATATCTGATTCTCAATAGCCTATTTTCCAAAATCACCCAACACCTCACTCCAATTCTTTTCAGTTTGGAGATCAATACAGTCAATAAGCCCTGCATGTTAGAGATAAATTTCATCTACAGTGGAGGAAGTTCTCATGCTGAAGAAATAACAAGTAATCAATGTATACATGTTAATATACATCATGGCTTTATTTTATATAATGTATGTTTATAAACATTTAAATAATTTACTGCTGGACTGACAGTACTTACATTCTTCCAGGATTTAAATTGGAAGATAGGTATAGTCTCAACATTTTTCATGTTTGTGTGGGTAGGTTGGAGATGGGAGAAATCATTCTTTATAGTGCATTTATTTGTCTCCTACCTAATGCCCACAGGCAATTGCCTACTATGTGCCAGGCACTGAGCTAAGCACTTATTTTTTTTCTTTTTGGAGGGCAATTGGGATTAAGTGACTTGGCCAAAGTCACACGGCTAGTAAGTATTTCAAGTGTCTGAGAATGGATTTGAACTCAGGTCCTCCTGACTCCAGGGCTGGTGTTCTATTCACTGTGCCACTTAGCCGCCCCCTGGGCTAAGCACTTTTTAAAACATATCTCAATTGATCATTATAACAATTTTGTGAGATAGGTGCTATTTGTTGTCCCAGTTTCACAGATGGGGAAACTGAGGCTGAGAGAAATTAAGGGATTCTCCCAGGTCCAGATTTGAATTCAAGTCCCTCAGCTCATCTGACCTCAGGCTCAGAACTCTAACCATTGTGCATCTTTCTGCCAGAGAAAGAATAGTCCCCACCCAAAGTCACTGAAATTAATTACCCGTTACTATCTTATCCAACTTAAAATTTATTGTGGGGGAAACTGTAGCACCTAAGAAAAGGTCCCTTTACCCTAATGCCTACAGGATATTTTTGGTTGGTTCAAGAACAGGTACCATATGTAAACCACACAACCTCATCATTATATAAAATCACTTTCACATCAATTCGGTTTTTTCTCTTTTCATCACCATACTGTTTTCATAGAATGAAGCGATGGCTTCTCTCATAAACCAAAGATGGCATTATTCAAAAAACAAAAATATATTCATATTCATCCTCTAGGGAAGATTTACTACAAAACACAAGGAAAAGAAAGCCAGAATATAATATTAAACAAGAAGCTTGAACGAGATTCCGGTTTGCCAAAAAGGAATGTCTAGCAAATGTGTTATACCAGTGTTAATACTGCTTTACAGAAAGCATAAAACCTAAAATTTTGCAATTTAACCACTTTTTAAAAACCAGACAGAATTTAATAAAAACATATTTAGGTCCTTGTATTTTTTTAATTCATACTGAAGTTTAAAAAGGAAGTTGTATAATGAGTTCTTTAAATCACATTGTAGATAGAGCTGGCTTTCACTTGAGTTATTATATTTTATTCATAATTTCTCATTTTTGCTATTTAAACCAATTGATTTTATTCTAATTCTATAACAGAGGCATTCGGACGTAGTGAATTGAATGAGGAATTTGGAGATCCAGGCTCTGTTTCTATCCTGTTGCTAACCTTGTGAGAATTCCTTATGCATTCTGTGCCTCACTTTCCTGTTCTATAAAATGGGACCACTTATTCACCTCGCTAGGGTATCATGTAAATTGCCTATTCGTTTGTAGTGCTCTTTGAGGTCCTTGGAGAAAGACACTATTTTGTGGAGTTATATAATGTTGATACATGCTCTTTCTTTGCTGTCTAGGTCAGTACAATAACTTCTCATCACTAAATGCCTTTTTGCTAACGTGTGCCATTTCATAGTTTAATTTCTCAAATTTCCCATCGACTACACTCACATTAATACAAAATTCGTTTTACCATTGTATAAAGGGAAGAGTAAATTGTGTATTCATGTTTGTGTAATTAGGTTAGAAAAACCATAAGTTGATACCCTAAAATTTCTTTCCTTTTCTTAAACATTTCTTTCACTGGAAGTGACTTTCATGCTTTTTCTTAAGATGGCTTGCAGCAACTAGGAAGCAATGTTGTCAACTCTAGATTATCTGTGGTAACTGGGGACATGGCTAGGCTACATAAATGTCTATCGGTCTCATTTAAGCAATACTTTCAACAGCCTCCCCCACCAAGTATTTTTAAAAATCAGAAAATATAGCAGCCTTGCATGTATAATAAATGATACATTTGTGTTAAATTGGATATATTTGTTTTCTCTTTCCTGTGGAAAGGCTGGCAAATGGGGAGAATTGACCAGTAACCTGAAATCAGGAAATCAGGCATTCCAAGAGAAGAATCAGAGGAACGGGCCTGGATCATTTGCCTCTAAATAATCCAGAGTTGACTCTCCTTTCATTGCACTCTAGAACAAGCCTTTATGTCAGAATTCAAACCCATTATGTAGTAATGCTCATGTTATAATTCATACAGGCTACGGCCACTCTGATGCTGATGTTCTTCACCAGTCGTTGCTGGAAGCAAACATTGCCACTGAAGTTTGTCTCACTGCTCTGGACACTTTATCGTTATTCACGTTGGCATTTAAGGTTTGTTTGATCAAGAATTTCCTGATAAGTTTTTTGTTGTTGTTGTTGTTTTTTAAGCAATTGGGGTTAAGTAACTTGCTCAAGGTTACACGGCTAGTCATTATTTATGTGTGGGTGCTCATTTTCTGAGGCTGGATTCGATCTCGGGTCATCCCAACTTCGAGGCCGGCGCTCTTACTCACTGTGCCACCTAGCCGCCCCTCCTGATAAGTTTTTAATGTTTTAAGCTAATTCATTGGTTTGATCCCTACTTGAAGATGTTACACTCTTCCAGCCCCTAGTTTTCTTTGTTAGTTATAAATCATTCTGGGAAGTTGCTAATCCATAAATACCATTAATGAAACTATTTTACAGCTTAATGACTTGAATTCCCTGAAATATAATAAAGCTTAATTTGTTAGTCTGTACAACATGCTTTGATATGATGGAAACACAGCCTCTGGAGGTAATTAAAGCTTGGGTAGAACAAAACATTTACCAAAGGAAACATTTCTCCGCAGTACTGCACCCTAGGGGATGATAAACTCAATGACCTCATCAGGCATTTCTGTCTTCTTATATCTTTGTTCTTTTGAACGAATCCAAATGCTGCATGCAATGAAAGTCGAGATTTAAATTGAGGACAATGCCTTAAAATTATTTAAATTAACTCATACAAATGAATTTGTGTTGATTTGTATTTGTCTGCTCTCCTTAGTCTTTTAGTAAAACAAAAAAATGTTTATTTAGAGATAAGAGAAACTTTTAAAAATGCTTTAAAATTAATATTTAAATTGTTCTGGAATCATGAGACCATAGCATATTATAATTAAGAGAAGAAAGGCAGATTCTTTTTTTTTTTTAAAGCGGTTGGGGTCAAGTAACTTGCCCAAGGTTACAAGGCCAGTTTTTTTGTGTGGGTGTTAAGTATCTGAGGCCAGAACCAATCCTGGGTCTTCCCGACTCTGGGGCCAGCACTCTTACTCACTGCAACACCTAGCCACCTCTAATATATTTTTATTTAATTTTTTGCTTTTTTTTTTGAAGGGCAGTTGGGGTTAAGTGACTTGCCCAAGGTCACATGGCTAGCTTTTGTGTTAAGTGTCTGAGGCTGGATTTGAACTCAGGTCCTCCTGACTCCGGGGCAGGTGTTCTATTCACTGTGTCACCCAGCTGCCCCTAGAAAGGCAGATTCTTGCTGGGCCTTGTTCCTGTGCTCAGGAACCTAACATCCCTTTTCTACTAAATGGTTATTTTCTTTTCCAAGTTAGAAAGGGCAACTAATGATGATAAACAATGAAGATTGAAGCCAACAACTCTACTTGAATGAGAGTCCGAGAGAAGTTTGCCTTGCCTTAATGTGGACTCAAATTACTCTATTAGTTTACTTGTTTTCCAAATAGCAATGTTCTTGTCACATGGTGATTAAATCTAGATCTCTCATTAATCTCTGATTGAGCTGAGATGACTGCAGTATAAATTAAGCTGACTAAAATATCTGGGGGAGTAGATTGTTTATGTGGTGGCTTGCAATATTTGTGAATGCTTTGAAAACTTTTATTTTTTTAATTACTCCTTTGCCCCTTCTTTCCCATCAGTAATAAAGCAAGTCATTATTTTAAACCCCATCTTATAGATGAGCAAATGGAGACTAAGAATAGATGATCTCCATAGTGGTATTTAGCATGGGGCTAAGGAAGACAGCTATGTTTGGTTTAATGAGTTTGAATCTCTATTTCCATTTGTTTGTTTGTTTTTTTAAAGTTAAAAATTCTCATCAAAATTGGCCATGGTTGGGGACAGCTAGGTGGCATAGTGAATAGAGCACCGGCACTGGAGTCAGGAGGACCTGAGTTCAAATCCGGCCTCAGACACTTAACACTAGCGGTGTGGCCTTGGGCAAGTCAACCCCAATTGCCCTACCTTCCCCCCTCCAAAAAAAAAAAAAATTTTTTTTCCCATGGTCTTTGGCTACACTTTTGGCCACAACTTCTCTTTGTCAAGGTCTCATGATCCTCTGACCTAGACATAGGTAATGGGAATAGGAAAAGGTTTATAAAGTAATATCGATGCTATAGCTATAGCTAGTCTGTGACTAGTCATCTGTCACTAGGGCAGCTAGGTGGCACAGTAGATAGGAATACCCAGCCTGGAGTCAGGAAGACTCACCTGAGTTCAAATCTGGCCTCAGACACTTACTAGCTATGTGACCCTGGGTGAGTCACTTAACTCTGTTTACCTCAGTTTCCTCATCTATAGAATGAGCTGGAGAAGGAAATGGCAAACTACTCTAGTATCTTTGCCAAGAAAACCCCAAATGGGGTCACAAAAAGTCAGACATGACTGAGCAACAACTGAACAGCTAACTAGTCATCACTTCCCAGCCCTTTCTTGCTCTCTATAATTAAGACTTCAGGTAACCTAGTGCAAAGGACTTTCACAGGGACACACATACAAAACAAGGGAGCACAAACCCAGACACTTGGGGAAGACCACCTAGAACTTCATGGGTCAGCTACAGTGACCTCTCACCGATCTCTTGTTTTACCCCTTTTCAACATCAGTACCTTCACCAAGAGGCAGCCTTAAAATAAACAGACAGACAAAACTCCAACGGCTTCTAAGTCCCCTTGCTCGGGTTATTTTTTATGCACTGTCTGTTGTTGTATAAAAGGCCTGTCGCCCTGGTTGGGCAATAGCTGCTTCTTCCTGTCCTACAGATCTGCCACCCTGCAATCCTAATTATGTAATAACACCTATGTTCCACATCACCCATTCATACCTTTAAAAAACTCTGTGTTAAGATGGAGATAAATTATGAATTTATAATAACAGCCTTTACAGAAATATGTTTGTTTTATGTTAATGGAATTTCAGTTTTTGAATTATGGTTAGGACTTATGATATGTTCTGGGAATTCAGATTTCTCACTACCATATTGGTGTCCCAACATTTTGACGTTTAAAAGCTTAAAGCTTTTCTAGCTTGAAACTGCAGTAAAGATTTTTGAACACATTGTATATTGACAAAGAACATTGATGTGGTGTTTTAAGATATAGAGTATTTATCTCATTTGAGTTTCAGAGGAACCTCAGGAACCAGGTTACTGTAGGTCCCATTCCCCTCATTTTACCAGTGTGGAAACCAAGGCTCAGATGTGTTAAGTGACTTACTCATAAGTTGCGCAGCTAGTAGGTATTAGAGACAGGATTTGAACTTGGGTCATCTTGTTCAAGTCCAGCACCCTATATACTACACTGTTTTACTGGCCAGGAACAAAACAGGGCTAGGTGATCTTAAAACAAAGCTTGATCATAATCTGCCTGTTAATAGCCTACTTGTTGCACTGAGGCCCTAGCATCCTCATCACATTACCTCAACTCCACCAAAAAAAAAAAAAAAGCTAAAGACGGGTCTGAGATTTGGCAGCAGGATAGATGCAGAAGCAGGCTTAGGACTGAGGGCATGTCTTTGTCAGGGCTTCTTGGTCTGCCAGAACATTCCGTCTCTGGCACTGTGTCACAGCACACATTCAGAATTGGAAGATTCTCGAAATTTTCTATGAGCTGGCCATAGGGAGATTTTTCCTAACAGTCATCAGTGGCCAGGTTTCAATTTTCTTGCTAATAGAACAGAGCAACAATAGGGGACTTCACTAGTGACCCTCAAAGGGCACACAGGTCAAGGTCAATTGGGGAAGGATAGTTCTAAACCATGAACGTGGCTTAAATGATCCTATAGAGAAATAAAGAGCAGAGAACCCTTTCCAAGTTGGCCACTTTTGATAAACTGCCTGTAACAAGTTGGAAGATGGGTAGATTTAAAAAACAAAACTGAAGAAAATATTCAGAAATATCAAACATGAGTCCTCTTTAAGCCCTAACAGAGAATATCTTCAACAGTGTCTAAGTTAGGTGGTATTCATTCAATAACACTTTCCACTGATGTGCCAATAAATGTAAACAATCAGTTCTCTAAGAATAAAAAAAAGGAGTTGGGGGGGGGTATTTACAAAAGATTCACTTTTCAGTTAAATCTGCATTATTACCATTTTCTCTACAATTTTCTTAAATCTGTGCAATTAACAAAATAACAGATCAAGTCCTGATTTGTAGCATTTATCAATTTCCCAAGTATAAAATGCTCACATTGAATCACCTTGAGAACCAGGGCAAGCTGGCACCAGCACACTCTTGCCTATAACTACCAACTTGTCTCTTAGGTGGCATAATTATCACTTTTCAGCTGTTCAGATTTCTCATACAGCCCTAATATAATTCTTTCTTATAGATATATCTATATGCATGTTTATATATGGTATCATATCTGTACACACAGATTATATGAGATAAAGATAGATAAAATTCATCATCAAATTGTAAAGCAAAGCAGGGTAGTTGGCACATGGGATACAAGACTGAATTCCAAAGCTGGAAATGAAATGAAATGAGACACCTCCAGGGCATCCTGTCACTGTGACCCCGGAGCACGTCACTTAACTTCTTAATACTCTAGAATCTAGAATTCTAAATAAACGTCTTAAGACTAACCTTAAATTTAAAAGAAAGTTCTGGCCTACATTGGTAAAAGGATGTTTCTTCAACTAGAATTTCCTTCTACCTGAATCAGTCCCTCCCCCTACAAAGTTTTAAAGCTATTCCAGTGTAAACCTGTTTGTTTGTTTTTTAACATAGTACTGCACTCTCTTTGTTCTAAAATAATTTCAATAATAATCTGCTTCTAGTAAAAATCCTCTTTATTTCTCTTAAAACAGCTTTATGGGGTGATACACAGCACATAGACTGTATTGTAAAAACTTAGATATAATTACAGAGAGCAGTAAGAATTTAAAGGGTGCTCTCACAAGTAATTGAGGAGTGGGTTGCTAGGAAGTTGGTAAAAAAAAAACTTGAACTGGTAGATTTTTTTTAACTTAGTTGACTCTGTTAAGTGAGTTCAATACTTCTGTGATTTTTGTTGTTATTGAGTCTTGTCTGACTCTTCATGACCCCGTTTGGGTTTTTCTTGGCAAAGATGTTGTAGTGATTGGCCATTTCCTTCTCCAGCTCATTTTACAGATGTAGAAACTGAGGCAGATAGGGTGAAGTGAGTTGCCCAGGGTCACACAGCTAGTGTCTGAGTTCAGATTTGAACTCAGCAAGATGAGTCTTCCTGATTTCAGGTTTGGCTCTCTACTTGCTATACCACCTAGGCTGCCCAAAAGGGTGTTTTTCTAAAAATGAATTCTGGAAGAGTGAATTCTCAAAGCAAAAAATCCTGAATAAACATGTATGACAGTTGCTTAGGTAATAGCATGTCTTCTAAAATAGGACTATTCCTAGCATCTCCTTTTAGAGCCTAAAAAGCCTGTGTCCCTAAAGAGACCTATTTATTAATATGAGTCTTTAAGAAGTCTGATATTAATCAAAATTTATGAAGCTTAACATTTACTAATACATAGCATCTATGAAGAAAGGTAAAAATAATCTTGCCTCCAAGGAGCTGATTCAGTTTTACAAAAGGCCCCATTTGGATTAATTTGTTTGATTACTGATTCTGTGACTTCATCCTTGAACAAACTCAATTCAGTTATGTCAGTGATGTCTGACTCTTCTTGACCCCATTTGGGATTTTCTTGGCAAAGATATTGGAGTGGTTTTGCCATTTCCTTCTCCAAATAGTTTTAACCTTAGTATCCTCAGTAAAATGGAGATGGACTAGATTTTCTCTAAAGTTCCTTTGAACCTTCAGTTCTATGCTATGATCCTATGACATTTTTTTTTTGATTCATTGAGTTTTCTCTACTCAGTCACTGTGAGTTGAGCGGATAAATACTAATTCTGAATTTCTATAACTATAACTTCATCCAGTTTACTTTGCAACAAAACTAGTTTCAATAGTTTCCTGTCTTTGTTTATCTATTGCCTGGCTAGTCTAAACCATAAGATGAATTTGGAATGCCATCCTTTTGAAGATTCTTGTTAGAATTTTAATTTGGATTATGGGGTCTGCCTGTAGACAGTTCACTTCTAATGGTCAATAGTTGCTTCTGCAAACATGCATATAAAAATAGCATGCATTTTGTCCTTACTTGAAAACACCCCTGGACCATTTCACTTCATATTTAGGTGAGAAAGGTGTATAAGCTTCTTGCTGTTCTGCATTTTTAGGCAACTAATGTCAATTATTTGACCAGCCAGACTTAGAAAATACCAAATCAATGAAGTTATTTGCATGGGGAAAATCTTGAAAGTTAATTGGAGCTACCCAGACTCCCATTCAATCTTTCTATCATGACTTGCTTTCTAGTTTTTTCTTTAAGAAATGAATAAAAGTTAGTAAAAAAAAATTATTTTGTTCCATTTAGAACATTAAAATAACTCAGAAGCCACACACATTTCCTCCCTCTTCCCTGTTGGTATGTTTGTTTCCTGGATTATATTTCAGTCTTATTACATGATCTTTAATTAGAGAACATTAGTTGTGGGACTTCCCTCTGTGGCTTCAGATAATAATTGTAAATGACAAAGGACTGTGCTACATTTATCACCTCTGTTAACAGCTGCTCTCATTCACAAAAGATAATTCAGGAATCTGCCTTAAAGTATAATAATCTTAAGGTATAATAATAAAATATAATAAATAATATAAGTATATAATAAAGTATAATGAATGATATTACAAATAATAAATAATGAAGCATAATCATCTTAAAGTATAAGTAATATTGTAAACAATAAATAATAAAGTATAATAATCTTAAGGTCTAATAGCAATAATAAAGTACTATAAATGATATAAATTTACAATGAAGTATAGTGAATGATATAATCAATAATAAGTAAGTATAATAATCTTAAAGTATAAATAATACAAATAATAAATAATATAATATAATAATCTTTCGGTATAATAAAGTATAATAAACAGTATAAATATATAATAATAAAATATGATAAAAGATATTATAAATAATATAAAATAATGGAGTATAATAACCTTAAGATATAATAAATAATATAATCAATAATATAAAAATAATGTAAATAAATAATAAAGTATGATAATCTTAAAATTTTTGACAGGTTAACTTTTGAATAACATGAAGTAAAACTACTTACCAAAAAAAACCTTATATGCTACATAAGCATCTAAAATCATGGGACTACACTTGGAAAGTTATTTGTGTGCCACAAGGATTCTTTGTTTCACTGAATGACTTTATGCCAGGTATCTTAGGGGGCCTAACCAGGGTACTTACAACACAACTTGTTTTAGTTTTAAAAAATAAAAATTCTGATGTCTACACATCTAGTTCAGAAAACATGGCTATTGTGTAAAGTGAGACCCACCCCTAATTGGAAATGCTGTCAAAAATCTCGGGGACTACTGGGTTGTCTTACTAACTGTCATAACTATCTATTTTATCTATTTTAAGAACCAGCTCCTGGCTGATCATGGACATAATCCACTGATGAAAAAGGTTTTTGATGTTTACCTGTGTTTTCTTCAAAAACACCAATCAGAGACAGCTTTGAAAAATGTCTTCACTGCCTTAAGGTCATTAATTTACAAGGTAAGTCATTTAGTGGAGATAATTTGTTACTTATACATCCCATTTCCTGCAACGGATATTCAGGGGCAATTTATTGGGCATTAATTTTTACAGCATTGACTCCCCTTTTTCCCACAGTTTCCCTCTACGTTTTATGAAGGGAGGGCAGACATGTGTGCTGCCTTGTGCTATGAGATCCTTAAGTACTGTAATTCCAAGCTGAGTTCCATTCGCACTGATGCCTCCCAGCTGCTGTATTTCCTAATGAGGAATAATTTTGACTATACAGGAAAAAAGTCCTTTGTGAGAACACATCTGCAAGTAAGTGTGATGTATTGTTTTCATTTCTTAAATTTTAGCTGGATAATTTGAGTGTCCTATTTATTGATCTGTCTCCTCTTTCAAATGATAATATTCTGGCTCCAAAGATGTATTATTGTAATGGCAAAATGCCATTTTGGCTAAATCCTGTGTGTTATTTTCCCAAATTCTACAAGAATTAGCATGATATTATTATTATTGTGATTTAAATATTGAGACAATGTAGTAAGACTGAAACACTCAGCTCAAGTCTTGGGAATTCCATTTAATATTTTTAAAAAAGAGAGATCTCAGAATCTTAGATATAGGAAAGAAGGAGAGAGGTGTTTATTAAGTACCTGCTATGTGCCAGCACTTTACAAATAGTATCTCATTTGACCATCACAACAGCTCTGTTGTTCTCATTTTATAGTTGAGGAAACTGAGGCAGAGAGAGGTGAAGTGACTTGCCCAGGGTCATACAGCTAGTAAATGTCTAAGGTCGGATTTGATCTCAGCTCTTCCTGACTCCAGGCCCAGCACTCAGTCCACTGTGCCACCTATCTGCCTAGGAGCTCCTTGTGTCTAACCCCTTTGTTTCATAGATTCAAGACTGAGGCTGGGGGGCAGCTAGGTGGCACAGTGAATAGGGCACTGGCCCTGGAGTCAGGAGGACCTGAGTTCAAATCTGGCCTCAGACACTTAACACAAAAACTAGATGTGTGCAATTGCCCTACCTTCCCCCCTCCAAAAAAGCAAAAAAAAAAAAAAAAAGACTGAGGCTAAGAATAAGTAATTTTCTCAAGGTCACATAGGTAGAGCCAGAATTTGAATTCAGGTATTCTGTTTCTAAACAAGGACACCATATTATGATGCCACCGTCCATGAAAAGCTTCTCTAGTAAGCGACTGATTTTGAAGGAAGAGAAGCCTCAAATTATCATCCCTTTCCTCCTTGTCTCCTAGTTTTATTTTTCTGGCTTTTGGCTATCCAAAACACTACCATCTTTTTTAGATTCGTTAATTCAAAATGTATTTTTGCTGATTGCTCAAGATGCTACATTTCCTTTCTGCTTTCCACATATAAATGATGGAAATCCTTTCAACTTTTCTATTTCCATTCATTTATTAATTTTCACCTATGTTTATTGAACTTTTTGCAATGCATGGCACTATGTTCTGAGGGAGTTGTTGTTCGTCCTTCATTCTTGAAGAGAGCTGTGACGTCAGGGAGGTGATGCCTTGACATGCAAATTAATTGGATTATGGATTATATTAAATTATTAATGCAAATTAAGCAAGGGAGTTGTGCAAAGTTGCCAGCCTCACTTTCTCCTCCAAAGTCATCTGGGGCCAGTGGCAAGATGTAGGAATGAAGGAATGAACAAATGAATGAACAAACAAACAAATGAACTGCATTGTCCAATTGGAACTGTCCAGTTGGGTCCCCAGTAGGGCAGCTTATAGTACTTATTATTTGTCCTTGATTCTCTTGGAGGACCATGACATAAGGAAGGGGACACAGTGACTTATAAGTGAATTGGATTTAGTGAGGGAGGGCTGTGCAAAGTTACCAGCCTCACTTTTTCCATCAGAGCCATCTGGATCCAGTGGCAAGATATAAATCAAGACAACTAGAGATGGCCAGTGGGATGCAGTGGGAGACCTGATAAAAGATATTGCCTCAAGGAACTTGAAGGAGAAGTCCCCTCATTGAGAGTGGAGTATCTCTCTTCCTCCACCCTTAACCCCAGTCCACTCCCGCCCTGCCAACCACCAAGCTTTGGAAGGCAATAAGTAAATGTAGAAATAACATTTAGTGGAGGTACCATTGACGAAGTAAGAACACTAACCATAAGATCAAGTCATAATTCAGTCACTTTCTGACCATGAGTAAATAATTTAATAGCTGATATTTGCAAGACTTTAGGGCTTGCCTTAATTTGCTTTGACCCTCACAACACCTCTGTCAGGTAGAGTACCAGTGATAACATCCTTCTTTCACAGAGGAGGAAGTTGAATTCAGAGATTTTCAGCAGCATGGTACATGTTTAAGAGATATAAGTCAAAGGCAGGTCTCTCCCGACTCCCAAGTTCAGCATTCTTTCCACGGTATCATGATCCTGAAGCTCAGGGTTCTCATTTGTAATCCCAGTGTGCCTCGATTTCCCCAACTCTAAAAAGGGGGTCATAATAGCACCTAACTCACAGTTTTGTTGCTAGGATCAAAAGAGATATTTATAATGTGCTTAGCAAAGTTCATGGCACATAGTAGGTACTTACAAATATGTGTTCTATTTCCCTTCCCCACTGTAAAATAGGATTTATAATAACATACCTACTTTATCACCTTGTTCCATGCTTTACACTTGTATCACTAGCACCTGGAACAGTGCCTGGAGTATGGTAGGCACTTAACAAAAACGTAACTGATTTGATTGATTCACTATATTAGGAGGAAAGCCCTTTGTAAACCTTAAGGCATTAGAAAAATGTGAATTCGTACATAAACTATTAAATTGCTTACCTTCTCAATGAGGAGGTTGGGGAGAAGAGTTGGAACTTAAAGTTGTAAAAAACAAAAGTTAATTATTTTTACATGTAATTGGGAAAAAATAAAAAGTCACTCAAAAGAAGGAAAAATGTGAGTTGTTGTATGAGTTATTACCAGTCAAGACATAATTCCTGTCATTAAATGTCCTTCTAATACAAATTTCCATATAGAAGTCCTCGAATGAATTTGAAGTTACCCTCCAGAAAAAATCTAAAGGAATAAAAATGTCCTGTGAACATTTTTAGTTACATTCAAAGAACCACTGCTTAAAACAGTTAATGCTATCCCTATAAACATCCTAACTGAACATACAGCCTTACGGAGTAGATATTTGAATTTAAACTGATTTGATCCTATTGGTATTTCTTCAAGGTTATCATTTCTGTAAGCCAACTGATAGCAGATGTTGTTGGAATTGGAGGAACCAGGTTCCAGCAGTCCCTTTCCATCATCAATAACTGTGCCAATAGTGACAGACTTATTAAGGTAGGTAGTTGAGTTTCTCCTCTGCCTTGCCTTTGTAGAGGGGGCAGTAGAAACGCTCAGAGTCTGACCAGTCCTCCAAGACATATTTGTACCAGAAAATGAATCCGTGAAAGCTTACCTGTGTCCATCTTTTCTCATTTTAGCACACCAGCTTCTCATCTGATGTAAAAGATCTGACCAAACGGATTCGCACAGTCTTAATGGCCACAGCTCAAATGAAGGAGCATGAAAATGACCCCGAGATGCTAGTGGACCTCCAGTACAGTTTGGCCAAGTCCTATGCAAGCACTCCAGAACTCAGAAAGACATGGCTGGACAGCATGGCAAGAATCCATGTCAAGAATGGAGATCTCTCTGAGGTAGCCTTAAAAACCTCTGGTTTTGTGATTTAGATAATAAGATAAGGTATTGGGGCGGCTAGGTGGCACAGTGAATAGAGCACCGGCCCTGATGTCAGAAGGACCTGAGTTCAAATTCAGCCTCAGACACTTAACACAAAACTAACCGTGTGACCTTGGGCAAGTTGCTTAACCCCAATTGCCCTACCTTCCCCCATCCAAAAAGCAAAAGAAAAAAAAAAGAAAAAGAAGAACATAATAAGATAAGGTGTTATCCATCAATTAAGATTTTGTGCATCAATGTATAGTGAAGACTATGGAGTAGTGGTGTCAAACTCAGACAGAAATAGGGGTTACCAAAGTGTACATAATGGATCCCTGTAAGTCATATATTGATGTTATTTCTCTTCATTGTATTTTTGTTTATTTTGTTAATTATTTTCCAGTTTAATATGGTTCTCCACTTGGGAGAGCTACAAACCTGGTCCCTGTTTGACACCTTTGTATAGGAAATAGAAGGAAATATAAAGTCCCTGCTTCAGGGGAGTTTCTAATCTAACTGGGGAGATAAGACACACACAAAAAGCTGATTAACATTATGAGCCTTACCTGAGAAGTGCTATGTATAATCTTTATAAAATTGCATGCCTTCTCAAGTCAGGGAGGGAGAATGGGAAAGAATTTAGGAGTCTGAATTGTAAAAAGAAGAAGAGGAAAATGAAGAGGAGGAGGAGGAGGAAAAAACAAAGCTTACAATTGTTTTTACATGGAAAAAATAAAATATTAAAATTCAAAAGGGCTGGTGAGTTCAGACAAGAGAGGATGAGATCGCTGGATTGTAGTGGCCAGGAAAAGATCAAGTTGGACCTTGAAGGATGGGCAACACTTGAATTTAGAAGGAATACATTTAAATTTAGATGACATTCAGCAGATAGGCAGTTGTACTAGAGGGTACCAACTGGTGAAGTAAGAAATAATAAGAAATACTAAGATTAGAAAAGTAGGTTGGGGGTCAGATTTTTGAAGACCTTGAATGTCAGGATAAGGTGCTTATAATTTATCCTATAACCTCTGGAAAACTACTGAAGGCTTTTTTGATTGGGGTGAATAATATGATCAAAATAACATTTTAGGGATTATTCATCCATCATACAGGATGAATTGAAAGAGAAAGACACTGAAGTCATAAAGAGCAGATAGAAAACTATTGTGGTGATCTAAGTGCGGTTCATGTCTCTAAAAATAGTTGACTAATACTGGTGAATTTTTAAACATTAAAATTATTGCCCCCTCCCAGTCTGATTTCTTTTAGATTCTAGGTTTTAGGAGCCAGGGCAATCAGCTGGGCTCAAAGACTTTTCCTGCTTCTTCTATAGGAAGTTATTCTTTATGAATTGGGTGTTGGGAAAAAATGCTGTGGGAAGATTTCTCCTTTTCCCTTCAACAAAATCATTTTACAAGCTACCATTATTGGGAAATTATGTTTACTTTGATGTCTGTCATGATAACTTAAAAGTAGTTTAATTATTGCTGGTAGGGTTACTTTTAAAATCCACCATCGATATTTTTTCCAAATAAAATTCAATATATAAGGAAGGCAGCATGCAAAAAACCCCAGAGATTTATGTGTTTTGATCAATCCCTATTGAGCCATCAATCCAAGTATTAAAAGCTTATATTTTACTGACCTTCAGATTCTACGTCAACTCTCCTGTGACTGTATTTCAGGTGAAAGGAAATCATGTGGTCTGGGATTTGAGGATATGATAAATGTTTATTTCAAAAGAATAAACCTGCTGCATGCCAAATGAACTAATTATTATTGCATTTTATTCTCTGCTATCAGGGCTGACTTGTTATAATGTGAACTAGAAGGATCATAGGTTTATAGATTTTAGAGGTAGAAGAGACCTGTGAAACCATTGAGTCTAATCCTTTCCTTTTACAGATGAGGAAACTGAGGCAGGCAGATAGGTTAAGTGACTTACCTAGGATCACACAGCTAGTATGTGTCTGAGGCAAAATTTGAATGCAGGTCTTCATGACTTTAAGGCCAGTTCTTTTTCTGATACTCTGTGCTGAGATTTGCAACATTGAATAATTTTAATTTATTAAAACCAGTGATTTTCTGAATCCTCTTCAACCAATCAAAAGCACCTACTATGTGCCAGGCACTGTGCTAAGTACTCAGGATGACAAAAGAGTATTGCACTTATCTGTAGGGCCAATGCAATATTTACAGCAGCAATGGTGACTGTAAATATGCTGGCATAGTTCTCAATCACAAAATATAACAGACTCTCCATATAGAAGACAGAAGCAAAACATTTATTCAGATACCAGAAAACTGAATCCCAAAACTAGAAAGTTGAATCCATAATAGTAGCAAAGAAGTGAATAGACCATAACACCATAGAGAGCCATACCATTCTTTAGCCTTCCCACAAACCAACATGCACCAGCCTAGCTGTCTCCCTGGGTACATCCTCTCCTCCCTCCAGCTCTAACTGCTCTAACTCCCAGCTTCCTATGGCCTCTGTTCCATCCTTTAGCAAACTCCTCCCACCATAGGCTCCATGTGATTACATTCAACCTATTAGGGGTCAGGGAAGATCTTCAAATTACCATTACCATTACATTATCTCACACAGTTGTTGTAAGGATGAAATGAGATAATATCAAGGATCAAATGAGATAATATTTGTAAAAAGCACTTGACACAACGTCTGGAAAATAGTAGGTGCTATCTGAATGCTTACTATCTGCCCTTCCTTGTTTATGTCCTCAGTGCCTAGCACAGTGCTACTCTGCTAAACTCTGGGGGTCAAATGCAAACAAAAAGAAAGACAATCTCAGTTTTTGATGAGCTTAGAGCCTGATAGGAGGAAGGGACAGCACATAGAAGGGAGCAGGAAGGGGGATAGGGTGCCATATTGTGACAGAATCCAAAGAGTGGGCCATGGCTGGTCTGGTCCTTTCTTCAGATCCCAGTAGATTCTGGGAAGATCTCACCAATGGGAGAAAAGGACTACAGTGGTACCGTAAACTGTTAGTAATTTCTTGTTGGTTAACTGAGTGGAGACCAAAGACCAAAAGTTCTTATGAGATGGACTATTGCCCATGCTATGATAACCAGACGTTTACATTTTCCTGAGAGAATTTTCCACATCACAGTCCTGTCCATTAGTGCAGAAAGCCTCCATTATAGTGTTTGCTTACCTCAGGTGTGAGGGTGCCTGAACAAGTATTTCAAGTCTTCTTCGGTTCTGTGTATGTAAAAACCAAGGAGAGAAATAACAATGGTTGATATTTATATGGTGCCTTTAAAAGTCTGCAGAGCACTTTCCATACGTTCTCTCACTGAAGTCTCATGACAACCCTGTGAGGCAGATATTGTCGTCCTCATTTCACAGATGAGGAAACTAAGCCTTAGAACAGTTAGTGCACTTAACTGAGATCACAGAGCTCATAATTAGAGCTGGGGTTTGATTTCAGGTTTCTCCTGACTCCTAAGCCAGCTGTTTCCACCATTTGATGCTACAAAAAGCAGCCAAGCTGCCCACCCTTGGCCAGATTATCATGCAGCTTCTGCCAGCCTTCATGGCAACATGGTGGTAACAGCAGCCCCCAGCCAAGTGTTCATTGGAGAGGACTCTACATGAGATCATTCCTAGCAGTGTGTTACAGCAAAAAGAATCACTGAAGACCTGGATTTTGATCAAGAGTCTTAACATTTAATAACTCTAGGACATGAATAAGTTAATTAATCTCTCTGGACCTTAGTTTTCTTCTCCATAAAACAGAAATAATGGACCATGAAGTACCTACCTCACAGAATGTTTATGATGAAGTAACTTAGGAACAACAAAATATGTTAAAATATGAATTATTATTCTTATTATAAATAGTAGTGCATGCCATCTCAGAATTTGTCATCACTGGCAATGATACGATAACTAGATTTTTCAGCTTTGCTTCTTTCTAGTCATAAATCACTTAATTAGATTCTTAATAATTAGTACTTTTTATGTGTTTGGTCTCCTGCCAGAATGACTTCTCTTCTATGATTAAGTCAACTGGTTGGGTTTTGTAGTTAAATTTTGCCTATCCAAGACAGCTTAAAATTGGAAGACCAGAAATATATGTGTGTGTCTCAGTTTTAAGTTAGATGTATTTGAGAGTATGTGTGCATGTATGTGTATACATGGTGAATATATGTATTTGATAAGTATGTATCAAATGTGAAGATATATATGTATACATATATAATACGATAAAATGTATATTTATCTAATATAAAGATATGTATATATACATACATGTATTTAACTTAAAACTGAGAGACTTGATAAAGAGAATTTCTTTTTAGAATCTGCAAAAAGCTAATTCCCATTTCTTAAGCAGTGCTCACACCCACCACACACATACAAACTCACACTCACAGATATACACATACACTCAAAATTGGGAAAGAAGGCACTAGTACCTCAGTTCTAAAGCTATTCACCACCATAGACCATGGTGCCACAGCTCACTGCAGGATATTTTACAATTTTGACCTAAGTACTTAAAAAGTAAAACTCTTGTTAGGTATTTCTTTTGGTCTCAGAATGCTGAGGAAAAATTACTGAGATGCTAAGAGCACTACAAAGCAAGAAAGTTGGGGACTTTGATACTAGAATCTGGGTGATCAGTGAAGATTTTCATGTATAAAGTGGCATTTGAACTGAGTTTTGGAGGATGTTGGGGTTCTGAGAGGCGTAGATGAAGATAAAGTGAATTCCAGTCATGAGGAACAGTTACTGTAAAGACATGGATAAGACCAGAATTGGAATGTTGAGTATGAGAGATAGTAAAAAGACCAGCTTGGCTAAACCATAGAGTGCATGAATGGAAGTAAATATAGTAAAGCTGGAAAGGTAAGTTGGAACCAGGTTGTGAAGTTTGTTTGTTTGTTTTTTATTTAATTTAATATTTTTCTCCCAATTGCTTATAAAAATAATTTTTTACATTTTAAAAAATATTTTGAGTCCCAAATTCTCTCCCCTCCTTTCTCTCCTTCCCCCTCATTGAGAAAGCAAGCGATTTGATATGGGTTATACGTGTGTAGTCATACAAAACATATTTCCATGTTAGTCATGTTGTGAAAGAAAGCACAGACAAAAACACCCAGGAAAAATAAATATTCTTCAATATGCATTCAGACTACATCAGTTCTTTTTCTGGAAATGGATAGCATTTTTCATTGTAAGTCCTTCAGAATGGTGTTGGATCATTGTATTGCTGAGAATAGCTAAGTCATTCACAGTTGACCATCGTATAATACTGCTGTTACCATATACAATGTTCTCTTGGTTCTGCTCATTTCACTTTGCATCAATTCATGTAAGTCTTTTCAGGTTTTTTGTGAAGAGTTTTGAATGCCAAACCAGAGGAATTTTTATATGATCCTTGTGATAAGGAGCCATTGGAATGTATGTAACTGAAATTCATAATGCCAAACTATTTGAAAAGCCAATTCAAAATAATAATTAAAGTTAAACTCCAAAATATTTATGAATTATATGAAAGATTAAAACTAAAGAGTGACAGGGTCAGACCTGTACTTTAGAAAAATCACCCTTTTTTGCAGAGGATAGATTGGAGTGGGGCACAACTTCAGACAGATTAATTAGGGGGTTACTTGAGTACTTCATATAGGTGAGAAGTGATGAGTGCCTGAACTCAGGTGGTAGCCAAGTGAATGGAGAGAAGGAGAGATATGCAAAGATGCTGTGGGGGTTAGAAAGGACAAGGTTTTGCAACTGATATATAGGGGAAGAAGAGTGCGGAGTCAAGGATTACTCCATGGTTGTAAAGCTGGGTGACAAGAAGGATGGCATTGCCCCCACCCATAGTAGAGTTCAGAAGAGGCACAAGTGTGAGGCAGGGTAGCCCCAAGGACACACTTTAGATTCAGTAAAAGGGCCCCACTTGAGGACCTAGGGGACCACATATGGCGTGGAGGCGGGTGGTGGGGGGAGGGATAATGATGTTTGTGTTTTATCTTTCCGGTTAAAACAATCCCTGTAATCAGAATTGAGACTTAATGGGTAATAGCGCTCATGATTATATTTTGGCCCTCAGTTTGTTTACAGATATTAAACTGAAGCAAGTTATGTATGACCAATTGCTTAAGAAATATATGGGGTCATTACATTAGTGTAAACAATGGTAACAATTCCTCAAAGAAACACACACATACTGTTTTTGAATTTTGAAGCCTTCTGTGGTTATGGAACAAGCATCTGTTCTTTTGATTCCCTTTTTCCATCCATAAACTTTAATTTCAAACAGCCATTTGTGGAATTTTCAGTTCCATGGCTACACAATATTTTTCTTTTTGATCCTTCTTCAACCAGTGAAAGGTCAACCTAATTAGCTATTTTTTTAGTTACCTTAGTAACTAAAAGTGATTACAGGTTGTTATAGCACATGATAGAATACATGTAAAGGGCCTGGTAACTGTAAAGTGTTACCCAGATATAAAATGTTACTAATGACACGTCTAATGTACGATGTTTTATTTTACAGGCGGCTATGTGCTATGTCCATGTGACAGCCTTGGTGGCTGAATATCTTACAAGGAAAGGTAAGAAGCTATTGCCAGTGCTTTAGGAAGCCGACTTTGTCTGAATTTATGAGGTGTCTTTAGTGGACTGCTGTGCTGGAAACATTTTCTTCTTCTGGTATATAGACAACTTAGGAGGATGTTAACTGTGAAGCTGTGTGAAGACCATTCTGGGATGCTCTGAAGCAAACTTTTTGAAACAAAAGAGGAAACAAAGGTTTTTAAAAGAAAAATAGACCCCCCAAAATGACTTTTTAATGACAGTACCAGCAGAAAGAGGTAGATTGTCAGACACCCTTGTTTGACGTAGTAGTCTCAGACTGAGGACCAACATTGGAAGACTTTTTTCCTTCCTAAGCCTTTTTCTGCAGTTTTTGCTGAAGGTTTCCAACAACAGTTGTGATGCTTGTTGCTGAGCATTCCCTCCCACTAAGTGAAACCAGGGCCAAAAATACTTGATCTTTCTCAAAGTAATCTACTCTCATAGGACCAGCTCCTTTTCCTTTTGAAGGCTTGGATCATAATTCAGGGTATTCAGGAGCATAATGTCATGGTCAGCTCCGAGCACTCTATTGGGCATATAGTTCATTTTTGAGAACCTGGGAAATTTTCTGAATATATAGCCTTCATCCCAATTGAAAATAAATGTGGGACTTTGGGATAAAAGGAAGAGACTGAAGGGGTAGGGGTCAGGGTGGAAAGTTTTTCATATGACTATAGATAGTTTTAACTTCTTCATCTGAAAACTATCTGTTCATACATATCCTTTGACCATTTATCAATTGGGGAATGACTTGTTTTCTTATAAATCCTGACTCCATTCTCTATATATCAGAGTAATGAGACCCCTATCAGAGACATTGGTTATAAAAATTGTTTCCCAGCTTTCCACTTCCCTTCTAATCTTGGCTGCATTGGTTTTGTTTGTGCAATTTTTTTAAATTGAATGTATTGATAGTAATTTTCTTGTTCAATTTAATTCAACAAATGTTTTTAAAGTACCTATGTGTTGAGAACTGGATTGGGTGCAGGGGATAGAATAATGAAAAGCAAATCATGTTTAAATAGGAATTAAGGTTTAGGTTGGCCTCAAAGCCAGAAAGTCTTGTGGGTTCATGTTAAGAACATCATCAGGTAATTCATTTCCTCATATTTAGAAGCAGATAAAACATCCCGACGGGAGCTCTCCTACTTTCCCTACAGCCACAGCACCATCCAGAGGAGCAGTCGGGGAGGTGAGCCTGGGAGTGGCCTCTCCTCTAGCAGCCAAGGACTGCCACTACTTCCTATTGTCCATTGGTGTTGGGTTTTTCTTGGTCAACTTTGAACAGATGCCTTTCATTTTCCTCCCCTTCCTCCCTCTCTTTCTTGTGCTCTCCTATGGTTGGCAAGAGAGAGCTCATCTATACAAAACTCCTTAATATCTTCATTTACTAAAGTCAAATTATATTTTGTCAGCTGACTCAGTAGCTTAGCCTGAGGTTTTTAAAGGTCACATTTTGTTTGCCTCTGCCTAACTCATGTTTTGGCTTCTCTGTTTACAATTTTCATTCATAAAACCCAAATTTTCTGTTTTGGAAGTAATTCTAATAATCAAACAATGTAATTAGTGACATCATATTAACCCATTAATGGCAAGGGCCTATTTCCCTTACATATGGTGAAAAGTAATTGTGAAATAGAAGGCAGTCTTTTCTGTCACACACATGTCATTCTATGGGTTAAAGTACTACCCACTTAATAGCTATTACTCAGCTGACATTTCAAGTGGTTGCCCAACTAAGGCAGGATATTGTTCCTCCACCACCACCACCACCACCACCACCACCACCACCACCACCATCACCACCACCACCACCACCACCACCACCACCACCACCATCACCATCACCACCACCACCACCACCACCATCACCATCACCATCAATTATCATATAGACCTGAAATAGTTGGAAGTACTTTAAGGAAATTGATCCCAGCTGTTTCTTCTAGCTCTAACTTTAACCTAGGGTTTTTTGTTGTTGTTGTTGGGTTTTTCCCCCCCAGAATATAGGTGTGTCTGAATTTTTGAAGCACCAGTGCCATTCCTTATCCTTTTTTCCACCTTGGGTGGGGTAAAAGACCTCATATTCTAGAGGCAGTTAATGGGAAAACCAGCTAATCCAGTCTCCAAGTTTCCCCTTATAGGTCACACTATAGAAGTGTTTTCATGTAATATCCCTGTCTCATTTTAGAGAGGGAAGGTGACATGTAAATTATGATTTGTTGGTCTACTCCCAGTCCTGCGTGGTGAGGCGAATTGTAATTTATTGTATTATTGAGGCTTGAGGGAAGTGGGATTCTTTCAGTTGCCTGTTTTTCTCCTTTGATGGTCTTGGTTTGCACATTTATCTTGGTATCTAGGTGGTGATTATCCTGACAAATCTGTTCAGATTTAACTTAATATAATTTTAATGTGAATACTATTTCCTGCAACTCAGGAACTATGCATTTACCATAAATTTGATTGATAGCCTATAATCATGATACGGAAAGGCTTTAGATATTCTATGCTAACATTAAATACTGCTTTAACATACATGAACTTGTTAAAAGAATAACTGATTAGGAAATCTGAAGATTAATGTTAAAGAAAAATATAAAGGGGGTGTGTGTGTAAAAGATAGGACTAATGCTCAGGAGAAGTAAACAGCAGCATTGACTTCACTACTCTGAGTGTGTCCTTAAGCCTTGGCCTATTTCAAGACTTGGCCACATCCCTTTGAAAATGGAAACACGCCCCCCCCCCCCCCCATCAGCAGGAAGGAACTTTGAGCTAATTGAGTTTACCTACTTTAAGGCAATTAACTCTTCAAATCTTTTTCTCTCAAATTTCCTAGGCATGTTTAGGCAAGGATGCACAGCCTTCAGGGTAATCACCCCCAATATAGATGAAGAGGCCTCAATGATGGAAGATGTTGGGATGCAGGATGTCCATTTTAATGAGGTGAGTGCTCAGATTTCCCGTTGGGTTACTCCATTACTTGAGCGTACCGTGATTGGCCTTTTCCTGCTATTTGGTTCCCAACAGGCTTCTAGACCCTCCACCTTTCTTCATGCTTCTCTTTCTTTCCTCTGCAGCTGCAGCCACTCTCAGATCTGATTAAGATCATTCTGTCCGTTGCTGGGAGCCACAAAGGCTGTAATTCTTCCTTGCTAGGAAGCATCCTCTCAGCTCAGGGGGAGGGGGTGTGGGGAAGCTGCACGTGTAAGCGTTCTATGAGAAATCAACAAGAGCCGAGTGTAAAGAATTTCACAGTAACCCTCCATTGCTCTGGAAATAGGAATTAAAACTCTCTAGCTTTAGAAATCATCACTTTTATTTAATCTTTAAAATTCAGCCGTAGTTTAGACGTATTACATGTAACTCAAAGCAGTTAGATTCTACTTGACTCCCACTTTAGGGCAATTGCTTAGAAATCTTTTCTGTTTTCTTATGTTTGATAGATCTTTCATAGGATGAATTTGTGTTTAGAGCTGGAAGGAACCTGGCTGTCATCTAAGCTAGTCCTCCAATTTTATAGAAGCAGGCCCAGAGAAATTGACTCAAGGTCACATGGCAGAGTAGAAATTTGAGCCTAGGACCCCTGTCTCTGAGGGATGCTAGGTGGTGCAGTGGATAGAGTGGCAAGCCTGGAGTCAGCAGGACTATCTCTCTGAGTTCAAATCTGGCCTCAAACACTTACTAGCTGGGCAAGTCATTTAATGCTATTTGATTCGGTTTCCTCATCTGTAAAATGAGTTGGACAAGGAAATGGCAAATCTAGTATCTTTGCCAAGAAAACCCCAAGTGGGACACGACTGAAATGACTGAAAAACAATAACCCCCGACTCTAAATACAATACTCTTTCTACTATACCACATGGTTTCTTTAGAGTGTATACACATTAAAGAATTTGGATAACTTTAAATAAAAATTACCTAACTCAGGGGAGAAGAGAAATAGAAGACAGCTAGTGAGGAAGGATTAAGGATGTCTATTTCCAAACCAAAATATCCCCTTCTAAATGAACAAACTGACTACAAAGCATGGAGATTGTTTCAGCTAAAAAAAAAATTCCAAAGACTGCTTGGAAAATTCCATTTTCAAAAACATAATGAAGATCTGGTTCATGCTTATAAAAACTTTGGTTGTCACTTTCTTATTGGGATATCCACTCTATGAAATATTTGTTTTACTCAGTAGCATGAAAATTGTTACTACTGTAGCTAAGCCTACAGCTCCCTGGGTACAGGGAGTTGATTTTTTGCTAGATTCAGAAGTTGGGTTTTTCAAAAAATGCTGGGCTATAGCATCTCCTTAGTATTAGAAAACCAAATGTGGAATTGTGCCAATCCATCTGACTCCATTCCAGTTTTCTTTACATTGCACTATACTGACTTTGATCTGAAAACCTGGCTGTGAAACTCACTAGTTTTGTGACTGTGGATGGGTCACTTCATTTCTCTCTGAGCTTCCTTTTCCTTATTTATAAGATGCAGAAAATAGTACATGACATTACTGCCTTGTGGGGTTGTTGTGAGGAAAGCACTTAGCAAGCCTTAAAATAATATAAAGAAAAAACATCTAACACTGGATGGTATGGTACCAGATGCTGACCAGATCAGCCTGTCAAACCAACCCCCCACTTTGTGTCTGGGGATTACTAAGGCAGGATGCAAACTTTTCTTAAAAACCTTGTTTAGTCATCTCAATTGTGTCTGAGTCTTTGGGACCCTGTTTTGGGGTTTTCTTGGCAAGTAAACTAGAGTAGTTTGCCATTTCCTTCTCCAACTTATTTTACAGATGAGAAACTGAGGCAAACAGATTAAGTGACTTGCTATTAAGTGTCTGAGGCCAGATTTGAACTTAGGCTCCAGGCCCAGAACTCTATCCATTTTACCACCCAGCTGCCCATCTTAAACGTGGTGATCAGCAATAAATTAAGAAATGTAGGAGCCAATAAGTGAAATTCCAATTATGTTCATCTGGTTGACATATGTAACAGCAAGCACCCTGGCATATCCAGGATGGCTGCTAGCACAGGTTCTTTGATTTGCTTTTCTAAAGGAAAGCAACTTTGAAGAGGTCAACAATCTTTAATTAAAGATATGTTTGCGTGTGTGTTTATATACGTGTATATATATAAATACATACATACATGTGTGTACATATATATATATATATATATATATATATATATATATATATATATATTTTTTATATATCATTCACTTAGTTCAGGGAGAAAAGTCAGCACCCTGAACTTTAGAAAATTCAAACAAATTACAAGCAGACAAAATATACGGGCAGAGAAAATAACACAATTCAACAGACAAACAGGCCTTCTATCTGTCTGATCATTACATACATACATCGTTAGTTACCAGAGAAAGAGGCACCAACATCTAGGTTTTGAAAGCTCAGTGGCTACAAAGAGTCTCATCTGGCCAAAGCACACAACTCTTTCCATAAGTGAGTCCCAAAGCAAAACCTTCCCTCAGAGTATATTTATACACCCCTCTTCAGGGTCAGAGGACATCACAACCTTCATGACCCACTGTCTAATTACAAAGTAACAAAAGGTGTGAGCCTTCCTGAAAAACAAGCTTTCCCACAATCAAGCCCCTCTTATTGGATTCCACTTGAGACCCATTAAGGGGCAGGGAAGATCTTCAAATTCCCGCAGCCTAACAAATTGGGAAGCACAAAAATTAAGATATCATTATGAGCTCCTTGAAGAAAAGAACTGTCGTTACCTGTCTTTATATCCCTAGCACACAGTAGGCACTTTAATAAAATCCTCATCAACTGACTGTGAACAATTTGAAGTAACAAAGTGAATGAAAATCTTGAACTCCTGTAAATATACTGATTACCAAGGATATTTTTAATCACTAATTATCCAGAAGACGAGTTTGCCCACTTTGTTTTTAAAGTATAAAATTAGTTAATCTTTAACAAAGTCCAGAGTACATATAATTAAGAAGGGATTAGGATGTAACATACAGTGGAATTATAAAGGACTTAGAAAAAGATAAAAGCATCGAAAGTGAAACTTCAAGAACTTTGGAGACTTCAGCATATGTACAGAGGAGGGGGAGAAGCCCACATGCCTCATGTTTTACAGTACTTTTATTTGACTATCAGGATTTTTCAGGAAGTGGTGACTTTCATTATGAAAGGTGATTATCTTTGCCAGATGTTTCTTGATTATGGAAAAGCTGAAGTGAAAAGATGCACATGATTTGCTGGAAATAATTGCTAGGATAATTTTTACTGCCAGATGCAATTAAGTACATAAATTGGTCCCATCAAGAGATTCCAAAGGAACCATCTAAAAAATAGACTTGTCTCTGAAAGATAGCAAGCCTCAACTAGATTTATAGAGAAAGTGAATTTCTTTGCTCATGACTGTGGACTAAAGGAGATGACCTTCCTCTTCCCTTGGACTAGCAAAGGGGATGCCTTCTTTCATTGCTTTAGAAGGGAAATAATGACTTTTTCCCCCAGTTGGGGCACAGAAACATCATTAAGCTATGACTGTTCCTAGGTCACCTAGGTGATACAATGGGTAAAACACTAGATTTGGAGTCAGAATAGACTTGAGTTCAAATTTGACTTCAGATGCTTACTTTGTATGACTGTGGGCAAGTCACTTAACTTCAGTTTGCCTCAGTTTCCTAAACTTTAAAATGGAAATAATAATAGCACCTACTTTTCAAGGTGGTGAGGATCAAATGAGGTATTTGTAAAGCTCTAGTACATAGTAGATACAATATAGATGCTAGCTAAGAGTATTGTTATTATTACTATTCCAATGCTCACAAAGGCTGACCTCTAGTGGGAAACAGTCATTATCATGGGGGTGTTTAACTGGTTTATTTGTAATTTCTAACATCCTCCCTTCAAAAAATATCATTTCCTGGATCAAGTTGAATCTGTCTTTCATCTCTAGGGTCCCCCCCCCAATTTGCTCACAAGTTTACAGTTGTCTTTAAGTGTTTGAAAATGGTACCTTTTGGTCTACCTTGCACATATGTAGTAAGTTCTCCATTAATACTTGTGGAGTGAACTTCTGTGCATGGATTTCTGACTCTGTCTTCAGTAACCTGCTTCTGACAGAGAACAGCTTCCAGGAGATCGGATGTAAGTTGTTGTTATGTCACAAAATCATTATGAAGCATACTATCCAATTCAGTTCAACTTCTTGAGGATACCCTTTATACCAGGCACTAGACACACAGAGACAAAAAAAAATTCTCTGCCCCCATGGAACTTACATTCTAGAGATATTTTGTAAAATGGGTTACTCATGAATTGTCCCTGGCCTCTAGAAGCTTACATTTAGTTTAAAAAAAACCACAGGACCAAAGAGCTAGGGGTAGAAAGAGACATTAGAGACCATCTAGTCCTGGCCCATCATGAGGAACCTGAGGCTCTGTGGAAAGGAAATGACTTACCCAAGGTCACTCACATAGTAAGGTAAAGAGCTGGGATTTGACCCCATGTTCTCTGACTCAAAATCCAGTGCTTTCTGCCCCACGCTACAATCTCACTTCAGAACACTTTATGCTATAAGAAGAGGTTCTTTCTTTTTTTTTAACTTTGACCTGTGAGAAGGGTATACCCTAATTGGAAACTCCCTCACTGATGAATATTGGCAACTATCTGTAACTTATAGTCTTAAGAGAGTTGCCTGGTGTCTTTAGAGGTTAAATTTCCTGCAGGTGGTCACCCAGCTAGTCTATGTCCAAGGTCTCATGGAGGACCTGAGCTGAGCCCTGAAGGGGCACAAGGACTCTGACAATGAAAGCACTCATATGAGTAGCATTTGTGCAGTTCTTTAGGTTTGCAAAGGGTAGATCTTCCTCTAGTCTCACAGTAACCCTATAGAAAGAGATGCTCCATATTAACAGGAGCAGATTACTTGTTTCATTCTTGTGGTTTTCTTTGAACTTTATTCAGGTTTTTCATAGTCAGGTGGGAGCAAGGAATATTTGGTCATGGTGGAGCCTTCACTTAGAAAGATTTCATAAAAGATAACCTATAAGAAAATATACTGAACATATAATGCATTTTTAGGAACTCTGTTGGTTGCTATGTATATATGGCTTCTTTGCCCTCATTAGCTAATGGGTATTATAATGAAAACCATTAGACATCTGTTTCTCCTTTTATAAACATTGATCCCAGAGTTCAGTCATGCACATAGTGATTTTATGATTTGTATGCCGAAAGGCTGTCACAAAAGTAGAGACTGTCTTACCCTGGCAGAGATTTTTATAAAGCCAGTGTTTTTAGAAAAAATTAAAAATTCACAACAGACTTTATTTCCTACCACTTGAAAAGCAATTTACTCCAAATCACTAGATGAGAATATCTAAGTGTGGAAAACAAATATGTGAAAAGTAATCATTCTTTTTAAAATCTCAAGAAGAAAGATAAATGCTTGTTGAAATAAGGCAGAAATGTCCTACTATAGACTGGAAACCCAGAATATTACTGTTGTTGTTTTAACTAGATATGGTAGTAGCCTATTACTGGTTATAGCTGCTAGTTTCTCCTCAGTAATATAATGGGAAAAGAAAGCTTAAAGTGTGGATAAATAATAAATATGTGAAAAGGATCTGAAGTTCTCAGTGGACTACAAACTCAATACAAGTCAGTCAGTCAATAAACTTTTATTAAACACCTACTATGCATGAGGTATTGTGCTAATCATTGGACTCACAAAGAAGGGCAGAAGAAAAGTCCCTCCTTTTGAGCAGTTTACAGTCCAATGGGTGATACAACAAGTTAAGAACTGTGTACAAACCAGATTTACATGGAACATACACATACTCATACATTATTAGGGTTAGAATTTATGGTTAGGGTTTTGTGTATGTGTGTGTATAAATATATGTTATATATCATAACATTTTATCAGTTTCTGTATATATACATGCATACATATATGTATATATGTACATATACATATGTATGTAGTGCAAAATGGAGCTAACAGAAGGAAGACACTAGAATTGTGGGAGACTAGGAAAGACTTCTTGTGGAAGGTGGAATTTGAAGGAAGCCAGGAGATGGAGATGAAGTGAGAATTTCAACCATAGTGACAGCAAGTAAAAATGCCCAGAGTTAAGAGATGGAGTATCTTGTGTGAGGAATAGCAAAGAGGCCAACAGAACATGGGAGAGTGCTGGGGGTGTGAGTTGTTAATCATCCAAAAAGATGGGATAAGGAAGCCAAAAAAGTTAATTTGATCTTGAGAGTTGTTCAGTTGTGTACAACTCTTTGTGACTCCTTTTACTTGGCAAACACACTGGAACAGTTTGCCATTTCCTTCTCCAGCTCATTTTACAGATGAGGATACTGAGGCCAATATGGTTAAGTGACTTGACCAGGGTCACACAGTAAGTATCTGAGACTAGATTTGAACACTCTATCCACTGTGCCACCTAGCTGCCCTAGGAGTAATATACCCTCCAGGAATGGGGAGGTGATAATCCTACTGTGGCCTTCCTTTCTCAGTTTTCTCCTGAAGCATTGTGTTCAGTTCTGGGCACCATGGTTTAAGAGAGACATTGATTAGCTGGAGAGGGTCCTGAGGAGGGCTGCCAGGATGCTGAAGGACCTTGAATTCATGCCAAAGGAGGAGTGGTTGAAGGAATTGAGCACATTTAGCTTGAAGAGAAGTATTGGGAGGAGTGAAGGGGTCATGATAGTTGTGTTGAAGTATTAGAAGAACAGTCATATATAGCAGTGAATATACTTGTTCTAAGGACAAAATGGGATAATATTTCTAAAACTCTAAGCACAGTGCTGGTACATAGCTGGTGCCCAATAAATGCTTATTCCCTTCCTTCTCTCACTCATTTGGCCTCATAGGACAGAACCTGGAGTGGTGGATAGAAGTTACAAGGAGGCCAATTTCTGTCATTTTATCAATTTCTGGAAACCCCTGTCTCTCTCTACCAATTCAGATTTTTCAAGCAACTCATCTATTATTTGAAGTCTTAATAATAGCTAACATGTATGTAATCCTTTAAGGTTGGCAAAACATTTTACAAATATCTCATTTTATCCACACAACAGCCCTGGGAGAGAGGTGCTATTGTTATCCCAATTTTACAGGTGAGGAAACTGAAATTGAAGGGGGAATAAGTAACTTGCCCAGGGCTAGGATGTATCGGAGGCTAGATTTGAACTCGTGGCTTCTCTGACTCCAGGTCTATTACTCTGTCCACCTAGTGGCCTCTTAGAGAATTACTTAAGGCATTGAGAAGTTAAATGCCTTGCCCAGGGTCACACAGCTAGTATATAAAAGAGGTAAGCCTAAAAACCAAGTCTTCATGACTTCAAGACCTTCCACTTAAGGCCCTTATGCTGACTCTTCACCTGAGGACTTCTGCTTGATTGATAGGCCATTCTTGCTGTTTTCTCCCATTGCTGCTTCATTATAAGGCTAGCCTTAACACGTGTTGAGGCTGTTTACACTAACTCTCCATATGATTACACTCCCATTTGAGCTTCACAATAAGGCAGTTTTCTTTTTTTGGAGGCAGTAGATATCCTTCTAGATTCATTCATTGTAGATGGAGTAGAGTAAAGGAAACATCTGCCAATAACTAAAATGCTTTGCAAACCTTGGAAAAGTAAACAGGTGGATAAACAAAGCATTTATTAAACAGTCACCATGTGCCAGGCATTGTACTAAGTACTGAGGACACAGATACAAGCAAACAATGATAGTTCCTGCCCTCAGAAGGCTTCTAATGGGAGAAGACAACCCATAAAGGGAAGCCAGAAGAGGAGATGGGATGACATTTTGTGGAGCTGCCCTGAAGTGGCATGGAGGCCTGAATCCTGGAGCCAAGAGAAAGGCTCACCTGTTAGAGCCAATGGACCCAGGATCAGAGTACAGGTTACCAGTAGGGAAGGAGGGAGAGATCATGGTCCAACAAGCCAAGAAGTAGTGGTGGATACCTGGGCCCCAGCAAGTGGTGATTTTAGTTGTCTTTGTGGAAAACATAAATGATAGTTTCATTCCCTTCACTAGATACGTATGGTCATCACACCAATAGCCAATTCTGAGCTTTATTACTTAATGCATTTTTATATTTTTTGCAAAGCATCCGATGGCTCTCGAAACATGTCTCCTGAAAGAACATAGTGGACTAACTTTTAACCAACAAGGACACCTTAATGGACTTAAACTGCTGTTAGGTTAACACTCCTATACTGCTCAACTTACACTTCTCTACAAATTATTTCACCAATAATTGCCTTATCTTTCCGTTGTGTTTTCCTCTGCGATTAGGATGTGCTGATGGAATTACTGGAGCAGTGTGCAGATGGGCTCTGGAAGGCCGAACGCTACGAGCTGATTGCTGACATCTATAAACTCATAATTCCAATTTATGAAAAACGCAGGGATTTCGAGGTATCTTCTTTTGGGTTTTCTACTTTTCATGATGTTTGTTAGAAAAACTTCCTTTTCTTGTTTCTACACAATTTTAAAGTTTTCTCAGAAATAAAATCACTTTCTGGTTTTCTTCTTTTTTTCTAAAAAGTCAAAAAATGGAGATGAGATTATTGCACTGTCTAAAGTTTTGCATGTAGGAGGCTTTTAAACAGATGAAAATAAATTAGTTTGCTGAAATTGGGGACCATAAAGTCAGCTCTCAATTATCCACACCACTGGAGGACAGCAGCAGCATGGAAAATCCAAAATGGCAGCTAATTTAAATATAAATTTATTTTACTTTGCAGGATGGTTTTGTTCTTGTATTTGAACATATGGGTGTTTGGGATTTTTAAGAATTCGTAACAAAATAATGAAACTACACTGTGAAAATCTGCAGGGTTCTGGAAGAGAGGCAGAACAGGATTTAGGCAGCACCCTTGTATTGCACATGGGACAAGGAGGGCACCCAGACTTTTCAATGGAGACTTATTTGCTACTTCCATTTCTTTCTCTTATGCCACATGCAAAAATTAACGCCTCTGTCTTCACTGCTGGCAACAGTCAGCAGGTAAATAAACACCCACTGCATTTATTAGGCAGGTGGCATCTTGTAACCATTCTGAATCATCATCCTTATATCACTGGAGCTCTCAACACTCTAGACCTCTGGACAAAGGTCATCTACTTGACACTGAAAGTATTGATAGGTTGCCAAATCTCTGACCAAGAAATCTAGCCTTTGTTCACAACTCTCCTGGCTTCCTACTCCATGCTTAAAATGGCTTTATTTCAAATACAAACGTATCCTAATAGGACGTTATGTCTCCTACCTTCTGTTGAGGGAGATAAATATCTCCCCTTCAAAGGTTTTCTGCAGGCTACTCTGGTAGGACAGAGTACTAGGTCAACAAGTCAAGAAGAGCTCCTGTGTCCACATAACACAAAGCTATATTATTTATTCCACTTGAATATTTTGAGAACTTGAAAGCAATTTTTTCTTTCATATAATTTGAATATTCAACCACTTAGTAATCCAGAATTGCCTGTATCTCAATTTTATTGTAATATTGAATTGTTTCTGTTGTATCTGACTCTTTGTGACCCCATTTGGAGTTTTCTTGACAAAGATACTGGAGTGGTTTGCCATCTCCTCCAGCTCATTTTACAGATGAGAAAGCTAAGGGATGCAGGGTTAAGTGACTTGCCCAGGGTCACACCACTAGTCTGAGACCAGATTTGAATTCAAGATGAGTCTTCCTGACTTCAGGCCTAGCACTCTATCCACTGTGCCACCTAGCTGCCATAGTTTATAGACAAGCTAATCCTTTGTACAGGAATTGGACATTAGTATTCAGGATATCACTTTTAAATTTCCCAAAGAGGTTGAGTTGATAAAACTAATATTCTATCTACTTACCTTTAAAGGTGATTTTTTTTCAATTAGTAGACAAATAGAGGTCTGGTCATTTCTTTTGTAATCCACTGCAAATCTCATGAGAAAAGGAGATTGGTTTTCTGTTTGAAAGGTATCCAGTTGTCAGTGTTTTAGCTTAATTTGATTTTCTTTTATGGAATTCTATTTTTAAAAATAGCTTTGCTAGGAGGATCCATTACTTCACTTTAAAAAACTGAAGTGACATTTATTTTCAAATCATCTTGTCACTGTAGTTTATTTGGTTTTTTGAAAGAAAAAATTGAAAATAACTTTTTTTAAGAGAAGAGGGCTTCAAAAAATAACAACAACAAAAGTTAAATATCTAGGGGCAACTAGGTGGCACAGTGAATAGAGCACCGGCCCTGGAGTCAGGGGGACCTGAGTTCAAATTCGGCCTCAGATACTTAACACTTACTAGCTGTGTGACCTTGGGACATGGGACAAGGGAGTCACTTAACCCCAATTGCCTTGCCTTCCCCCCTCCAAGAGATAGAGAGAGAGAGAGAGAGAGAGAGAGAGAGAGAGAGAGAGGGTTAAAATGAGAACCCTTTTCTTTTTATATTTAATATTGGGTGGAAACTTGAATCCACTGTTTACAAGTATAAAGGAAACTGTTCTCTTCAATATTTCTAGAGATTAGCTCATCTGTATGACACTCTCCATCGAGCATACAGCAAAGTCACAGAAGTTATGCACACGGGCAAGAGACTTCTGGGGACTTATTTCAGAGTGGCCTTCTTTGGACAGGTGAGCATAACCTCTCCTTTCTAAAGTTGATAGTAAGTCCTGTAAAGACGTTTGCACCTTATTCTGTTTCATGTATTACAAATTCTTTATATGATGCAGACTTCTTTGATCTGTTAAATTTAACATTTGGTATAATTCTGATCTTCCTCAGTAAACTTTCTGCTTTTTTCTTCCTGTCTTTTCTTTTATTACTTTCTTAAGGCAGCGGTAAGTTCTTCCTACGTAAGACATTCCTAAGAATGTTTATTGAGCGGCATCTTTGGTGCTTCTGTGTGGTTTGCCAGTTGCCTTTTCAAACCTGTATGTATATCTATTTAGTCATCATACCTCCAAACAATAACACTGGATTCCATTTACAGAAATAAATCACCTGTCTCCTATACATCTGTACTGCATGTTTTAAACCAAAATTAAGAATTTCTGGCTGCCCTTGTGTACGTGGCATCTTCACCTTTTTGTAATATAATATCTCCACAGTAGATTGACCATTATAATATTTCAGAGAGCCCATGAGGAAGGGCTCTTTCTCATTTCACTTGCCTTTTTTTAACCTACAAGTATCTAACATTATTACATTGTATAAAGTGTCACCCATGTGTTTAGGAAGTTTGCATTCCTATGAGCAGTATATAACCTTCAATTTATTCTGTTGTCTTTCACAACTTTATAGCAATACCAGTTTACAGACACTGAGACAGATGTGGAGGTAATTACAGTAAATGCTTATGAAGCAAGTGATGTAGTCAACTGACTGCATTTCATCCCCTAGTTTGATGTGGATATTTTTGTTCAGTCTAGCCTGCCTTGTTTTGTTTTGAGTGTATTCTGTGTTTTTTCTGTTGTTTTGTTTGTTTTATCTTAGGACAGGAATTTTTTTAACTCATTATCTCAAATATTAACTGATATTTGGCTTTTTAAATTTTCATCCTGTTTCACTTCTCAACTCGTGCCATATTGTTGAATTTTACCGAGATTGAATCTAAAACAGATGTTAACTGGAGATAATACGGCTATACCTTACTATTGCACTGACAGACTTAAGTACTTTTGAAATTAATGATATGTGATAGATTTGGCATAATGTTTCCTTTATAACATATTTGCCCTTCTCCAGACCTAGAGTTTTAAAAAAAATTATGCTATAAAATCTAGTGTAAATAACATAGATTGGGACATTTTTGCAAATCATATGGGCAACTGCCTTTAGCAGACAATGGCACCATCAGTCTTGGGAATATGAAACAAGGATGAACCTAGTCACTCCAGCTGAATGAGAAAAGAGTCTTGATTCCCAGACCTTTAATTACATTCAAACACGTGATGACAGCATCCTCAAATATGTTTGCAATTTTGTGTTCTTTCTTCATTTTTACACCCTTCCTCTACCCAGACTTTTCTATTCACATTTTTTTTTCTTCCTTTCAGGAAGCATATTTGTATAAGGTTTTATTTTTTTTTGAGTTGTTAATTTTTGTTTTGAACCCTAACAAGAAATGTTGAAAGTGCTGTTTGTAAAACATAAAAAAAAAAAAAACCCAGCCCAAAAGCACTGTCTGCGTTATTATAGGCCAGAGCTAACATGCTGGAAACAGTCCTAATTTTACTTTTTCCCCCACAGGGATTCTTTGAAGATGAAGATGGAAAGGAGTACATTTACAAAGAACCAAAACTGACACCTTTGTCAGAAATCTCTCAGAGACTCTTAAAACTTTATTCAGACAAATTTGGTTCTGAAAATGTCAAAATGATTCAAGATTCTGGCAAGGTATGAGCACAGTTGGATGATTTTGAAAGCACTGTTGATTTTGTTTCACTTTTGCTTAAAACCAAACTTGTATCTTGCAAGACTTCAACATCTCTAGCCTATAGTTTAGAAGATGCCCATTTTCTGTCTGTATTTTTAGTTTCTATTTCTAGAGACTAGTTTCTCTTATTCTTTTCTCAAGACACACGTTTTACCCTGGACATTCAACCCCTAAAACCACATCTCCAACTAGTTATACTTGTATTGCCCTAAAACTCACGTAGGAAAAGACAAAACTCCTCTTATGTTTCACACTAAAATCTTGCTATTCAATTTGACAGATATTTGTTAAGTACTTTCTATGTATTAGGCATGCCTTCTGCCACTGATGGCAGCCATCTTCTTTGTTGATCATTTTGCTTGTTATAAATAAGTTTGAAGTCATGCTTGATATCTTGATAATGACAAAAAACAAAGATAATGCCATAGATCTTAGGAATAATATTTCTAACACCAAAGCTATTATATTGGTCTTTGTTAATGGATTACTCAGGCCATTGTAACCTTATTTTTCAAGGTTCTTCCACATTTTTCTACTTCTTTTTTCAATCCATATACAATACCCCTAAAGGAACAGGCCAAACCTATCTTTTCATCCAAGCAACTCTTTTCCAATCCTTCCAATAATATATCTTACCTAAACAAGTTGTTCAGTGGATTGATTTAATGTGTAGGTATATATTGGAAAAGAAATGGGGAGATTGATGTGGCAAAAGTGGAAATAAATCCTTCTTTTTCAAATCTGAGTAAGGAAATTTCATAATGAACAAAATGGTTCTTAATTTTTCTCTTATAAAAAATTTTGCAGCTTGCCCATCAAAAACTTGAGGCACATTCTTTAGGAACCTCTGTGACAGTTATAACCGTGGGATCTGAAGAGATCTCTAGCAAAGAGCATGGCAAAACAGGAGCATGAGACCCATCACCATGCCTTGGGGGGGGATACAAAGAGTTATGAGGCAGGGGAGGAAACTGAGAAGGAATGGTCAGGCAGGTGGGAGGAGAACCAAGACAGTGACTGAAGAATTACCCTGAGGGTGATCAGCAACATTGCTTGTTTCAGAAGGGCCAGGAAAGAAGAGGTCTCTGGTAACTTTTGTAGAGCACCATTTCCAGGTGGAGCAGTTGGGTTGGAAGGTGAATTGCAAGGGGTTGAGGAGAATAAATAGAGGACATAAAGAGAGACAGCTTTTTTCTATGAGTTTAGTGGTGAGAAGTTGGAGAGTTCTGGGTTAGTTGCTTGAGAGGGTGATAGGATCTAATGATGTTTTTTTTTTTTTTTTTTAAGAAGAGGGGAGACCTAGGCATGCTTATAAACTGTGAGAAGCACAAGTACATCAGATACTGAGGCAAAGGAGTAGAGAATGGGCATTGATTTCCAGGGGTTTGAGGATGTAGAATACAGTGTTTCTAATGGAGAGTTCCTGTTTTCTCAGTATGATGTAAAGGAAAGTCCTCTGCTAAAGAGGGAAAATGGATGAGCATATTAAATACTAATTTAATTTTTTAAAGTCACACAGTATACACAAGTAGCAATGACTTCAGTTTTTATAATTAATTGGATTCTTTTAATTCCATGGTTTTATGTAATATCTTTCTTCCTTAAAAGTTCAAAGCATAGTTGTCTTTTAAAATTTTCTTTTAATCTCCACATTATATCTATGAATAAGGGAAGTGTTTATTAGCACTTAGGTGAGTCCATTAGACCTGTGCCTTTCTCATTCCCTATTCTGTTTTGTTCTTGTACTATTACAATTACTGACATTTTCTGTCTGTCTCTCCAACCTCTTACTCCCTCCTCACGCTCTGACCCCTTACCCATATTCTCTTTTCTCTTGGCATAGGAGGTAAAATGTGCCTTAAATACATTGGAAATTTATCAAAAATGATCTGAAAACACTTAATGAGACATCCTTTGTTTTTTTCTTAAAATTATCTATCTTTTATTTCTTACAAGCTTTTAGGTTTAGCTTTTAAACATAGACACACACCTTTCCCCACATATACATGTATGTGATTATGCATGTATACATACATATATACATATGTATCTTTTAAACATACCTTTCTTAGAAGTATGCTAATTTCTGGAGTTTAGTTACTAAATTACATGAATAGTGAGAAAAAGACTTTTGCAACTCAGCATTTCCTCTTTTTAATAACTGGGTGATTATAATGGGAAAGCTATGAATTAAAGCACTATTGCTAAGCTAAATGTTTACTTTCTACAACAGATCTATAAAGGTCCTTTCTCTCTTCAATATTTTCACCTTCCTTTTTTCTTTTTTCTTTTTTCATTTTTCATTTAAAGGTTAACCCTAAGGATTTGGATTCAAAGTATGCCTATATCCAAGTGACACATGTAATCCCATTCTTTGATGAAAAGGAATTGCAAGAAAGGAAAACTGACTTTGAAAGAACTCATAACATCCGCCGTTTCATGTTTGAAATGCCCTTTACTCAGAGTGGTAAGCGACAGGGTGGAGTTGAAGAACAATGCAAACGCCGTACGATATTGACAGGTATGGATTTTTCATTATTACCTGGGAAGTATTTCATTTAGGTTGCTAGGGGGTAGAGACAATATTATGCTTTTTTCTTATGTTTTGGTTGGAACCATATATTGACCACTGACACTTAGAAAAGGTGCTTTCCAAAGCAACTAATTCATTAGGGTTTGAAGGAACTCTAGAACTATTTAGGATTTTCAGTTTGAAGATGAATTTGAGTGTTCAGAAGGAAATGATTTCTACATATATATAGTAGATGGCCAAGCCAGAGTTTGAGGCTAAGGCCTTGGATTCCAAAACCAGCAGTTTCTATAATACCCCACTGCCCAATCAGCACATGAACCCCCTTCACCTCCCTGAGAGCATATACATACCATTGGATTTGTCAGATGTACCCAAAAGTAATTTACTTCTATATCGAACCTGTAGCTAAGACTTGGAGCAGCTAAGATCCAAGAGGGGGATAGATAGTGGATAGAGCACGGGGCCTGGAATCAGGAAGACCTGAGTTAAAATCCAGCCTCAGATACTTACTAGCGGTGTGATCCTGGGCAAGTCACTTAACCCTGTTTGCCTCAGTTTCCTTATTTGTAAAATGAGTTGTAGAAGCAAATAGCAAATCACTCCAGCATCATTGCCAAGAAAACCTCAGATGGTGGCACTTAGAGTTGGACACAACTGAAACAACTGAACTGCAACAAGCATACAAGACACTGCACTAGGTGTAATTTCACATATGCACAGAATCCTTTGGCTAATCGTAAAATAAATTTGGTCTGATCATTTAAGATACAATGAAGAAAGAAACTATTGTGTGTAAGATCAAAACTAGGATATTATATTATTTTGCTTTCTAATGGTCTATATAAATATAGTGAACCCCATAATTTAATCTAGATTTGTTCAGGTTTTATGTGCTTCAGAGGAGGAAATTCGGTTTCTTTAAAATGAATGAATGAATTTTTCACCAAAGTATACCTTAGCTTGTCACTCTAGGTGAATCCTTATTCTCTCTTCATCTATAGCACTCTAATTTCAATTTTATAAAAGCCTTTCAATTTTCCATCCTAAATCCATACCTAGGCTTTACTCTTCTCTAGTAGAATTTCTGTTTATCATTCCTGGGTCACCAAGGGACTTATTGAGTAGAGTAGCAAATGAAAGAGACTTATTCACCTCTCACCTGGTTTGTTTTTATATTAATCCCATTCTGGGCAAAACAAACCAAAATATCTGGAAATGCATGAATTTCTTGGTTGCAGTCGACTGAATTCATTCCATTTGCCTTGTGAAGGTTTCTTCCCCTGGGGGAGAAAAAACTCTGGAATTCACAGGTTTGTGTGGACAAAGGTTTGCAAGCAGTAGTGAGAGAAAAGAAGATAAAGAACTCTGAAGGGACAGAGAGAGAGAACATCTCAAAGCTGGCAACAAGATGCATTTATTGCCTTTCACCTTCAATGGAACTATGCATAAAGGGATGAAAATCATTAACCACTTTTGTGAATGCTTTGAATCCCTGTTGAACAATTATAGCTGCAGCGATATCTAGACTTTGTAGAATGCTTGTCTCCAAGGAGTCAATGCCTAGTGATTTTGATTTTTTGGTTTTTAGTCCAGCTAATCTTCAGCAGCTAATGATGAAGAAAACCAATGAATTGTTGAGTGAATGAATCAGAAAGTCCTTAAGAGCCTTCTATGTGCTAGGCACTGTGCCAGGTGCTAGTGATTCAAATAATGCATACAAATAATACAAATAAAGCAAATAGTCTTTGCCCTTGGTCTTACATTCTAATGGGAGAAAATGGCACATACGGAGAGGTGGGAGTCAGGGAAGGGATTTTTTTTGTCTGGGGAATCACATGAATGGTGAGTAAAGTCAGCATGTAGTAGATTACTGTGTCCTTTCTGGAAGCTATGATATTATTGATTTGGTTACTGCAGCTCGGTTGGAAGGGGTGAGACATATATGGTGGCAAGGAAGCTAGGAGCAGCTAAGTGGTGCAGTGGATAGAGAAGCAGGCCTGGAATTAGGAAGACCTGAGTTCAAATCCGGCTTCAGATTGTGTGACCCACAGCATGTCACTTCATAGCTGTCTGCCTCAGTTCCCTCAGCTGTAAATTGAGGATAATAGCACCTACATCCTGGGGTGGCAGTTACAAATGCTTGCTTTGTTTTGATTATATGAATCATAGTCCGGGGATAGCTCAAAATAGTTACAGGCGAGTTTATACCCTCTCACTTCCTATTCAAAACAGCCTAGACCCGAGGCAAAGTTCCAGAATTGAGTGCCTTGATTCATATGGTCTCTGGAGTTCTGGTCCAGAGGTTCTAGGTAGGGAGAGAAGGGGACCACAGGAAGGCAGTCTGCATCTGGCCAGGGAGGGAGGGAGAGAGGCATAGTCTCTCAAGGTCAAGTGTAGAGGATGCTATTGCAGGTGGGGAAGTTGCATTCTAACTCTAAATGTATTTAGAACTAAAATGGGATAAAAAGAAGAACTGTTGACATCAGAACAGGGTCTCAGAGAACAGGGTAGAATCAGAAATGTAACCAAACCCATATAACCTCACTCTCTGTATATTCAGTGTCTAGCAAGTAGAGCACAGAACTAAGAGTGAGGAAACCTGGATTCAGATTCTGCCTCAGAGCCTTACTAGTGGTATGATCAGGAACAAGTAACTTGGGGTACCTAGGGGGTGCAGTGAACAGAGCACCGGTCCTAGAGTCAGCAGGACCTGAGTTCAAATCCAGCCACAGACACTTAAGAGAAAACTAGCCACTTAAGTGCCTACCTTCCCCCCTCCAAAAAGTAAAATAAAAAACAAAACAAAGGAACAAGTAACTTAATTTCCCTGAGCCTCAGTTTCCTCATGGGAATGATAATACACTACATACTTCACAAGTTTTTTTCTGAGATAAGCGATCTATAAACCTTAACGTTCTATGGAAATACAGGTTATTATTAACATTTATTTTAAAAATTATATAGCACCTTTTGTATGCAGGAGCGCTCTGCTAGACACTATGGAAGATACCGAGTTCAGGTTAAAAACAGCCCTTGCCCTCATGAGGCTTACAGTCTTCTAGGGGGTATAAGGCACAAATATTCATAGTACTTAGCTATTTATTTTTGTGAGGATCAAATGAGATAAGGTATGCTAGGTGCTTTACAAACCTTAAAGCACTATCAGCTCTAGCTATCATTGTTAATTTAACTGTTGGTTGTCTTTTGTTCTCAAAGAGGACCATGAAATGCACGTAAATTGGATTTAAGTGAGGCAGGGCTGTGCAAAGTCACCAGCCTCACTTTCTCCTCTGGGGCCATCTGGGTCCAGTGGCCAGATATTGATCAGGACCACTAGAGATGACCCTCCTTCATTTAAATAGAATGATTTATAACACCACATTTCTGAGGGACACCATTTAAATTTTAAGCATAATTCTAGCAGTCTTTAGTGGGGATTTAGGAAGAAGGGTGCCAATTTTATTGTGAAATAACTCCTCTTTTAAAACTTGGTGTTTGTACCTAATTTTAAATAACCATATTAGAATAACCTATTTCAAGAAATGTCCCATTCTTCATAGGATAATAACGCCCCCAAAAAATGAATTTAAGAGAAATTTCTTTTCCTTTAAAATTTTTTCCATAATTAGAATATCTAATTCTATATGTAAATAGACTCTTCCTTTCTTCCAGGTTACTATGGCAACCAAAGAAATGTATGTCTTGCCAGGAAATCTTTGTTAGACAGAATTACTACATTGGGAAAGGTCTTGGGGGAGGGGAGATCTCCATGGAAATTATCAAGCATTTTTCAGCTACAGCTGCAACTACTATAACTGCTCAAGCATTTTTATTTCTCATTCTACAAGGAAGCAGTTCACTGATGAGTCCAAGTCAGAATTTTTGATTCTTCCATTAAAATGCATCATTCATGGATTTTGGCATGGGAACATTATGTGAAGGACTGTAGTTTATTCTACTATAACAGAAATACCCTATAGCCATCCAAGAGTTAGATCAGAAGTAGTGACTGTTCATATCTTTCAGCCTGCACTGATGGGACACCAAAAGGAGGAATTTCTTCCTTCAATACAGAGAGACAAAGTATATAAGAGGAAAAAAATGTGTGTTGAGTTATAGAAGGAGTGCAAGCCTACAAAAAGAAACCGGGTGACATAGTTCCCAGTATACTTCTGTCTGACTTCTGTGTTGGGGAAGGGAGGAAAATACTTCACAGTGCCAGGCTTAACCTCAGTGTTCACCCAGCTCCTTTTAATATTCATTAAATTCCCATGCTATGCTTGCCACTACAAGGTACAGCCATGGATCTCCCCTTCATACACACACTATGCTCCAAGCCTATTTTCTGTCAACCATACATAACATCCCATGCCCCCTCCCCCATTATTTTATATATGTTTTGTACCATTCCGTATCTTTTCTAATCTAATACATAGATACTTCATAAATATTTAATAAATTGAATTGAATTGTTATCCATAATTGCACTGTTATACAGAAAGCCATGTGATTCTTGTCTGTGTGTATGTTATGTTATTTGGTCCTTACAAACATCTTGTGGGGGAGGGGCTATTAGTATTACAGTTTTACATGTGAAGAAACTGAGATTTAAGAAAAGGTTAAATGAGATTAATCTCACAACTAGCAAGGACCTGAGGCGGGATTTGAATTCAGCTCTTCCTTCTAAATCTAGTGAGCTCTTACCCACCCTGCCAACCACCTTCCTCCAGTTGCCAAATGCCAATAAAACCATTGTGTACTTTGGTCTCTTCGTTGGTCATTGTCAAAGACATTGACTCTTTCTTAGAGATTTAATGAACATAAAATAATCACCGAATTGGAGTAGCCAGAAAAACCCTCACCCAGAGGACATTTGATTTACTTGAGAAGTAGAGGCATTTCCCAAGATGGAAAACTATAAGCAAAATCACCTGACAAAGCAGAAGTTTTTGGTGGAAAGATCAACAGAAAATGTGAAATAAGACCTAACAAAATGAGATCCTGCTTAAGAGATGAGACTAAAAAAGGAATAAAACAGAATAAATCTGTCAGAGTTTCTATTGGGATTTCTTCTCATTAGTGGTCTAAGAACTGCTACATTTGGAAATGAAGTTGGGAATAGCAGTTGATTTCTGTTCTAGAATGCAATTTTAAAGGCACTCACAGATTTTCAAGATATTTAAAAGAAATGAAGATTCCAAAGGAATAAAACAAACTGTGACTAGCAATAACAAGAATAAAAGGGTCAGGAATTACTGAACTATCTGTTTTTTTCTCCATGTCTAAAATGTTCTTAAGATTAATCTCTGCCTGAGTTGAAGATAATTTTTGATGAAAATGTGAAAAGGAAATGGGTCAAGCATAAAGGCCACTTAGTTCACATGAACCCTATGAGTTAGGTGATTTAGATGGTATTTCTCCCATTTTATAGATGAAGAAAGCAAAAGCGAGACTGTAACTTTGCCTGGTTATAGCAATTTAGTAGTAGAGTTGGTGGGGGTCTGGAAAGGGATTCAAACCAGTACTTCTGAAAGCTATTGAAGCTTTAATGCACTGAGACTTTTGGGACAACTCTGTATTATAAAGGTAGTAGATGTGTTTTTATAAGGTCAGGAAAACTCAGTAACTCTGCGTGATCTGTTTCCATTCTCTCAGCAATCCACTGTTTCCCTTATGTGAAGAAGCGCATTCCTGTGATGTACCAGCATCATACTGATCTGAATCCCATTGAGGTGGCCATTGATGAAATGAGTAAGAAGGTGGCTGAGCTCAGGCAGCTGTGTGCTTCTGCTGAAGTAGATATGATCAAGCTTCAGTTAAAGCTACAGGGCAGCGTCAGTGTTCAGGTGAGAGGGAAGCTTGCCTTTTAAATCTCTACACTGAAAGGGAAAAGAAGGTGATTTCTCTTAATCTTTACAAGAAAAGAGATACCACATATATCCAAGTATACACCAATATGTATACAGATGCGTATGTGCATGTGCAAATACACACACGTGGAAGAGGACAGCATAAAGCCTTGGGATCAGCTGGGGAAGGTAGATTAACTGCCAATTTTGGAGAATTCCACATTTAAACCCTGTCCTAAAAAATAATATTTATATGAAATGAATGAAGGAAAAGTTTTTACTGAACCGTTACTGTGTTCAAAGCACCCTATGAGGCATTGGGGATTCAAACAGAAAAACAAAGAACAGTTCCTTTTCTCAAGGAATTCACCTGCAGGTCAGAATTATAGGCTCACACAAATGGACTATTGTAGTCTGTGTGGTTTTTATTTATTTTATAGGAAGGGATCCTGAGTCTCATTTAACTAAAAGGATCAAGGCTCTAATCTAAATATAATGTAGCAAACTTGATCTTGTTAAGAGGAAGGCAAGAAAGTCACTTACAAAGGCACAGTAACTCTTTTTAAAAGTTCCAGTGATGACACAGTCACTTCCCAGTATACCAGTCATGTGCCATAGAATCCTTCCTTGCAGCCAGGAAAAAAATGGTTAAGTAAAAACCAATTAATGTAGCAACCACATCAGACAACATATACAACATTCAGCACCCATAGTATTACACTTAACTCTATCAAGAAGAATTCTCTCTCTCAAATGTACCTGTGATCTCATTCACTTGAAAGTCCCCTTCAATGATGTAGCATGCAATCCATCTGTGCCTACCATCTTCTGAGACTTGTCCATATTATGTCCACTATACATAAGTTCTACACAAAGTGTCTCCCCAGTGTCTTGGAGATCTTCCTCACTTTCTTCTGACACCAGGAGAATCAGTCAAAAAGTATTTATAAATGCCTGCTTTGTGCTAGTCGCTGTGCCAAGTACTAAACATACAAATCCAGTGAATGAAACAATCTTCTCTCAAGAGATATTCAGGCTATCCACCAATCATCTATTTTCCTCACTGGGTGACCAGTCAATTCCGTCTTCCCATCTTACCTTCCTACCTGGATAGCATCCTTTACCCCTGTTCTTCTTTATGGCTAAATTCTTTGAGAAAACTATTTAGTCATTGATGCCTCTCACTCTCTCTTTTTTTTTTAACTCACTGCATTCTAACTTCTGACCTCATCATTCAACTAAAACTTCTCTCTCAAAAGTTGCCAATGATCTCTCTCTTTTTTAAAAAAAAATATTTATTTCAAACTTAAAAACTAAAACTTAAATACAGAATAGAAAAAGAAACAAAAACTTAAATACAAAATAAGAAAATGGGAAAAAAACATTGCCATGTGCACAGCAGAACTTAAGGGAGGAGTCAAAATATACAGCAATAAAATTCCATTTCAAGAGAGCCTATGTAATAAATATTATACATTGTGTTCAGAGTTGCCCATCTTTTCTTTGCTCCCTTGTGAGTTTTCTTTTGTTCTCTGCTGTGTACTTTTTACTTTGTTCTTTTCTCCCCCTTTTCTTTCCCCCCTCCCCCAAGAAGGCTATAATTAAGTGTGGAGATATGTGTGTGTGTGTGTGTGTGTGTGTGTGTAATATATGTGTGTATGTATATATGTGTGTGCATACACATATATACTATGTATGCATACATATACATATACATACATACACATGCATATACTTAGATATCTATAATCATACTCATATAGAAACATATACTTTCATATACATCTATGTAAGACTATATTATACTTGTTTATGCTCTGTTTCTCCAAGAGTAGATTAACATCTTCCTTCCTAAATCCAAGTCTTTCCACATTTTTCTACCAATAACCTCTTGATCACATAATTTAATGGCTTTTTCTCAATCCTCACCTTTCTTGGCTTTTCAGGAACCTTTAATACTAAAGAAACACCTTCTTCCTGATGCTTTCTTCTCTGGCCTTTTGTGATATACTCTTTCCTAATTCTCCTACTTGTCAGACCACATACTCTCAGTCTCCTTTACTGGATCTTCATCCAGGTCATGCTTCTGTAGGGACCCAAGGTGCTCTTTTCCCTCTCTACTGTTTCATTTGGTAATCTCATCATTTCCAATGGATTCTACTGTTCATCTATCTATAGGTTCCCAAAGTGTGAACACAACCAATCCAAAGGGGCAGTAGTAGCCTCGGGTGCAACTGGGGGGCATTGAATAAAAATAAGGGGGCAGTGGAAGCATAAGGAAAGAAGAGAAAATAAGAAAATTTTGAAAAACTATTCATACATGTTTCATCTGTTGTGTAACAGACATAAAGTTGCAGTGATTATATTATTTTCCAAATAAATACACAAAATGTAAGTTATAACCCATCAGTGGTCAAGTCAGCTGACAGGTCTTAACAAGCGAGTGTTGGCAGGCAAGCACATCACACGTTGTTGGGAAGTCCAACATGCATCGGCAGGAATATGTGCATGTAATGACTTGTTTATAATATGATATTATATGACTCAATATTGCATCAACAAAATTTTAGTGGAGAAAAAAATAAAAAATTCACAATAAATTATTAAATTTAAGATGTCATTTAAAATATTTTATATTGTTTTTAAAATGACACAAATTTAAAAAAAAACAACATTAAAAGATTAAAGAAAGTAGATTTCCAGGCGGGCGCTGAGTAATTTTTTTTTTTTTCAAAAAGAGGACAGTAGGCCAAATAAGTCTAGGAACCTCTAATCTATGCTGATAATTCTCCATCTACTTCTATAACCTCTCTCCTCACTTCTAGTTTCTCATCCCCAGATGCCTACTGAACATCTTGAACTCTATTACAATTCAATATGTTCAAAACTGAATTCACTATCTTTTTGCACCAGCAGTTCCCTCTTCTTAACTTCCCTATTATTGTTGAGGGCATGGCCATGCTCCATGTCACCCAGGCTTGCATCCTAGGAGACATCCTAAATTCCTCCTTCTCTCTCGCCCTCCCATATCCAATATGTCCTACTTTTACAACATCTCTTGTGTATTCTCCATGTTCTCCTCTGATGCTGCAATAGCTTTACGGTGTTAGCCCTCATTACTTCATTCCTAGACTATTGCTATATCCTGCTCGTGGGTCCTCCCTGCTTCAGGTCTCTCCCATCCATTCTCAACTCAGGTATCGAGTTGATTGTCAAATTCCTAAAGCACAGGTCTGACCATGTTACTTTCTAATCAGTAAATTGCCCTGGCTCCCCATTAACTCTAGTATCAAATATAAAATCTTCCTTTTGGTATTTAAAGTCCTCCACAACTCCTTCCTACCTTCCTGTTCTTCCACCTTACCCTCATATATTATCTGGCTTCCTTGCTATACCTCAAACAAGATACAGCATCTTCCAACCCCAAGAATTTTCTTTGCCTGTTCCCCATGCCTGCAATGTTCTCCCCAGTTTCTCTAACTTCCTTTACCTTTCAGCTAAAACCCAACCTTTTACCAGAAGCTTTTCCTGATTCCTCTTGATGTTATTGGCTTCTCTCTACTGATCATCTCCAGCTTAACTTGTATATTTGTTTTTAGTCAGTTACCTATCATTTATTAAGCACCTAATGTTTGCCAGGCATTGTGCTAAATTCTGGACATACAGAGAAAGGCAAAAAATATAGTTGTTTATGTGTTGTTCACCACCTCTCCCATAAGACTTAAGTGGGAACTACTTTTTTTTTTGCCTTTCTTTATATCCCAAGGAATTGGCACAATGCCTAGCACACAATAGGCACTTAATAAGTGTTTTTTGGCATGTCTTGGAGTTCTATGGTTGCGTAGCATTAAATCTGAGGTCAGATATTACATAAACTCCTTACCTCTAAGGAACTTGTTTAATCAAAAGTTGTGATTATCTTAAATGTATTTCCCAGTGAAAAGTAAATGTTAATGTCCCTTTTTAGTAGTCAACTTTCCCCCTCCTTTTCCTAATCATCAATTAATTGATTAGTAAACATTTATTAAATGCCTATGTTCCAGACATTGTGCTAAGCCTGGGGATACAAGGAAAGGCAAAAATTTGTATTATGATGTGACCAAATACATAAAACCCAGGGCCTCACTGCCATTATCTCTTTCATATCCTTCCCCTTTTTTTCCTTATTATGTTTGGTTACAGTACCTGCTCCTTCCCTTTATCTCTAAACCAATCATAATTTTCTTTAACTTTAGATTCCTGATAGGTTCAAAAAAGAATCCCATGTTGTTGTTTAACAGACAAAAAAGAATCTTCACATTCCAGAAAAGCCGTTCTAGTTTCTCTTGTGAACACTAAAAATTTATGTGTTAAAACAAGTTAGCAATTAACTGTGACAAATATCCCAGCCATATGCATGATTCTGTCATTATGGCATCTGGCCAGGTTTTTTTATTTGGTGAAAAACAAAGCCAGTGATAACAGGGACTGTACTGATTATGGAAATTGTAGCCTGGAAGCAGATAAGGCATATAAGGAAGGTCAGTGGTTCGGTATAGGCATCTGTAACAGAAATGCTGCTCTCCAACTGAGGGACTGTCTTAAGGGCAGAAGATACAAGGAAAGTAGGAATTGCTTCTACATTTACTTGAAAGCTTCCTGAAATGCTTAGCTTGACTTGAAACATGAAGGAAAATGGTAAAATCAGATTTCTGCTGAGTCCACCAGCTAGACTGAGACCACAGAAAATAGATTATGCCCAGTGATCTCTTAAGCTGATGCCAGCCTTTTACTGAAGGGCTTCCCGGATTGCTGTTTTCCAGCACACAGCAGTTTATGGTATCTTCTTGACCCTTCCCTCCAAATTACTCTGATACTATATCTTAAAATGATTATAGCTCACATGTACAGATTGCTTTATAAATGACTACACTGGGTGAACTTCTGTAGAAATGTCTCTGCATTTAGAAGGTTGATGTTAAATCTAAATTGTTTATGCAACCCTTGGTACACTGTCATGGGAGAAAATGATCAATTCTCAGAGTAATGTCTCTCATTAATTAGAATGCATCTTCTTTTATATAGGTTAATGCTGGCCCTCTTGCATATGCCCGAGCTTTCTTAGATGACTCAAATACCAAAAGATATGCTGATAATAAAGTAAAGCTCTTGAAGGAAGTTTTCAGGTAAAATCACAAAATCTTCAGGTGTAAAGAAGGATTCTATTGATTTTTTGTTTGTTTTTATAATAAGTGGAAACAGTTAAGCAAAACCAAATAGCAGAGCCCAGTCTGACAGGTATGCACCATTTGTTGACTGTAGTTTACCACCTTTCTTTTTTTGTTGTTGTTGTTGTTTTTGCTTTTTTTCAGAGGGGGAGGGCAAGGCAATTGGGGCTAAGTGACTTGCCCAAGGTCACACGGCTAGTAAATATTAAGTGTCTGAGTCTGGATTTGAACTCAGGTCCTCCTGACTCCAGGGCCAGTGCTCTATTCACTGAACCACCTAGCTGCCCCATTTACTACCTCTCTAACACCAGTAGCAGAAATATGGTGCAGTGGATAGGATCTTGGATCTAGAATCAGAAAGTGAAACTGAAGGGAATAAACATTTATAGAGTACCTACTTTGTGCTGAGCACTGTGCTAAGTGCTTTACTGATACCTTATTTGCTCCTTGTAACAACCTTGCAAGGTAATTGGTTTTTTTATTCCCTTTTTACAATTGAGGAAACTAAGGCTGAAGGACATTAAGTGACTTGTCTAGGGTCACACAGTTAGTAAGTGTCTGAGTGCAGATTTGAACTCAGACAGCTAAATGACTCAGTGGATAGAGCACTGGGCCTGGCATCAGGAAGACCTGAATTCAAATCCTGTCTTGACACTTATTATCTCTGTGACCCTGGGTAAGTCGCCTAACCTCTGTGTGCCTCTGGAGAAGGAGATGATATACTATTCCAGTGCCCTTGCCAAGAAAATCCCATGGCCAGTATTGGCATGATATGGTCCATGGAGTCACAAAGAATTAGACACAGCTGAACAACTGGACAACCACAAAATGTACTAGAGAAGGAAATGGACAACCGTTCCAGCATCTTTGCCAAGAACACCCCAAATGGGGTCACAAAGTGTAGGACAGGACTGAAAAACTACTGAACAGCTTCCTGATTCAGGAAGGCCATAATTTCAGTACAAGCTGATAATCCATAGCTCTGTCACCTTGGGCCAAGTCACTTAAAATCCCACAGCTTCAGTTTCTTTCAGATCAGAATAATAATAATAGCACCTCCTTCTGAGATTTGTTATGAGGATAAAATGAGATAATATTCTTCAAGTACTTTGCAAACCTTAAAGTGATAGTTGTTATTAGTCCTGTGGAATCAAGATTGATTATTACTGATTATTCATTAAATTGATCTGAATTCTAATGGTTTTCAAATTCTAATTCTGATGTTATTATTTTCCAATACCCAGTGGCACTTAGAACTTGCTTCCCTTTTAAAATATTACTAAATTACCAGAAAGTCATGTAGGGGTCAGATATTGACAGTGAGAGAAACATGCGTCTGACCTCCCAGTCTGCTTCCAAATCCATCTCTTTCCCAATTTCAGGCAATTTGTTGAAGCTTGTGGCCAAGCACTGGCAGTAAATGAACGTCTTATTAAGGAAGACCAAATAGAATATCAGGAAGAAATGAAGGCTAACTACAGAGAAATGGCAAAAGAACTTTCGGAAATCATGCATGAACAGGTAAGTACCTAATCCTAACCTCGGAGGATCCAGAGAAGTGATCCTTTAGGATATATATACCAATGACTTCTGCTTTTGGGTCCACTCCAGGCTTGCCTAGATTTAACACATTTTGTCTGGTGCTTTTCCTTCTAAAGAATAGAAGGACTTCACATTTTTTGCTCTCATGATACTTATACATGCCTTACTTGTAAGCATCTTTATTCATCAGTTCTCCAGAATTTAGAACACTGACTCATTTGGATCAAATAAATATAATATGAATTTATCACTTACTTTTTCACATTGTATGGATATGTAGATTTTAAAATTTGTATTAGTTTAAAACTAATCTAGATGACTTTCTTAGAACTTTATTTCTTGTGTTTGTCATGATTAAAGTCAGCATCATTGAGCATGTAATGCATTTCACCTATTTCCAGTATTAACTTATGTGTTAACTAATATAACAGCAGTATCAGAAAGTAAGCCAATATCTTTTGTGTGCAAAGTTGTCATCTGTCATGGGATGACTTTATTTACAAATTTTTATAAATTTAAATTCTCAAACTTTAATTCTCTCACCTCTTTTCTCCCCCATGCAAACGTGATCAGCTGGGATGGTAACATTTCTTGGTTTTGCTTTTTTGTTGCTAAACTTTGATTGACTAAATCGTATTAAAATACTGAGTACATATTGATATTTACAAATTCATATAGGAAGGAAATAAACCTTTCCCTGAGCATTTTAGAGTATTGCTTTCCAGAGTATTTTGTGTATGGCTTTCCAGAGTTGCAAGGAAGCTCTTCTTTATGACCACCCTGAGTTCATGCTGAAGACCTAGAGAAGTAATAGAAATGAAAGCTTAAATGGAGAGAAATTTGGGTATGAGGAAGACAAACCAAAAAAAATAAAATAAAATAAAGGAAGGAAGGAAGGAAGGAAAAAATCATAGAACCTAATGTACTAAGAATCCAGGAGAATATGTTATGATTTATATGGTGCTTTGTCCTGCTGAGTATTAGCTTTGTTTTAGCTTAATCTTCTGAGTCTCCTCCCAAAATGTAAAAAGATTGGGGTACTTCAAACCATGAAACCAGAAGGAAAATGTTATCAGCGTAGGCTTGTACTTAGGTCCCCATGTGCACCTTTTGATCTGGGAACAGATAAAGCCGTACCAAATCCCAGGGCACAAGCTCACTGAGTCCATTGATTCAGCATTGGGAGACAATGTGATACGTAGAAGGAGTACTTAATTTCAAGTCAAAGATTTGGTTTCAGACTCAGTTCTGACACCTATTTGTGTAACCTTAGGCAAGTGACTCTTTGCCTCTTTGACTAGATCACCTCTAAGCACCTTTCCAACTCTGAACCTGTGATCTGATCTGATTCTGTAATGTTATGATCTTCTTTACCAACACTCACTCTCTCTCTCTCTCTCTCTCTCTCTCTCTCTCTCTCTCTCTCTCTCTCTCTCTCCCCCCTCTCTTTTCTTGCTCCCCTTCTCTCTTCTCTCTCTCTCCTCTCTATTTCTCTCCCTCCCTCTATTTTCCGCTCTTCCCCTCTCTTCTTTTCTCTCCCTCTCTATGTAAATATACACATATACATACACACATATATACAAATACATACATATACATTTTTATATATGTATATAGTCACTCTTCATTCATATGACTGCTGCCCTGAATGAAACCCTTATCATATCCTGCATAGACTATTGCAACAGTAGTCTAGTCTTCCATCTTCAATCCAGGTCCCACACAGCTTCCAAGTTAATATTTCTAAGAAATAGGGGCAGCTAGGTGGCACAGTGAATAGAGCACTGGCCCTGGAGTCAGGAGGACCTGAGTTCAAATCTGGTCTCAGACACTTAACACAAAACTAGCCGTGTGACCTTGGGCAAGCCACTTAACCCCAAATGCTGCACCTTCCCCCCTCCAAAAAGCAAAATATATATATTTCTAAGACATGGGTCTGATCATGTCACTCCCCTGCTTAAAATTCACCCCCCCAGTAGAATGTCAACCCCCTGAAGGCAGGGTCTGTTTCATTTTTATCTTTATAACCCTAGCACCTACATTTGTGGTTGGCACTAAGTGCTTAGTGATCAATAAATGACTGTTAATTGATGGATTGACTAATTCATAGACTCTATTTTCCAACCAAACAGGCAGACTGTTTTTCCTGAACATGACATTCTATTTCCCCTCTCATTTCCTGTGTCCAGTAATCCCTCCTTCTGGAGCACTCTCTTCTCCTAGTATCTCTAGTTTACTTCAAGGCTTAGTCGAGATGCCGTCTGCAATGCAGTGCTTCTCTTGATCTTCTCCAACCGAAAATGGTTGTTCTCATTCTCCCATACACTTTCTCTCTCTCTCTGTATACACTGAAGTTAAATATGAACTTCTTCAAGATGGGGACTATTTTTCTTTCTTTTATTTTTATTTTTATTTTTTTTGGAGGGGGAAAGGTAGGGTAATTGGGGTTAAGTGACTTGCCCAAGGTCACATGGCTAGGGGTGTGTGTGTGTGTGTGTGTGTGTGTGTGTGTGTGTGTGTGTGTGTGTGTGTGTGTGAAGTGTCTGAGGCCAGATTTGAACTCAGGTCCTCGTGACTCCAGGGCCGGTGCTCTATTCACTGTGCCACCTAGATGCCCCTGATGGGGACTATTTTTCACATTTATCTTTATATCCCAAATGAATAATACAAAGTAAAAACTAAATAAATGCTTAGATTGAATTGTAAGATTGCAAAAGACCCACCTCCACAGAGAGAACTGATGAACTCTAAATGCAGAGTGAAAGCATTTTTTCACTTTCATTATTTTTATTTTGTTTATGTCCTCTTCTGAAACATAGCCAACCTAGAAATATGATTTCATGACTTCACATGTATAATCAATATCAATTGTCTGCCTTCTCAAAGAGGGAAAAGTGGTAGGAGAGGTGAGGTGTTTTTCAACTTTTTAGAGGGGGCAGGGCAGGGCAATTGGGGGTAAGTGACTTGCCCAAAGTCACACAGCTAGTCAGTGTTAAGTGTCTGAGGCTGAATTTGAACTCAGGTCTTCCTGACTCCAGGGCTAGTGCTCTATTCATTGTGCCACCTAGCCGCCCCCAAGGGGTGGGAGAGGGAATGAATTTGGGACTCAAATTTTTTTAAAAAATGAGTATTAAAATGTTTTTATATGTAATTGGAAAATATTTAATGAAATGAGTTGAATTATAAGAAACTGTAAGACAATTGTAGGCACTGTGTAATATAAAGAAATGTAATATGTATTTGTAGCTGGCAGTCTAGTGGGGCCCAAGTTTCCTCAATAGTAAAGTAAGGGCTTTGAGCACAGTTATCTCCACTATCTCTTCTTGTTTTAAAAGTGGAGTTCTCGACTTTTCTTGTGACCTGGGCCCCTTTGTTGCTCTTGAAGCCAATAGACCCCTTCCAAAATAATATTTTAAAATGTGCAAAGTAAAATATGTGCAAAATATGTTAAAATACAGTTATCAAAATTTATTTTAAAAATAAAACAAGTTTGTGGACTCTACATTAAATGCCCATGTTTTAGAGAAAAAAACTTCCAATAATTTACAAAGGAAAAGAAAAAGGTTATTTAAGCCTTTAGCTTAATGCTGATCTGATGATGATTGGTTAGAAGACATTGATCTGATGATGGTCCTTTTTTGGTATCTCCGTAGTTTAGTACATAGTAGGTGCTTAATAAATCCTTATTGACTTACTTATTATGTAAGATGAAAACTTTGGCTTTGTAAGTTAGCAGAGTCAGTTGCCAGACTACACCATTATCCCCAATAACTGAAGAACCTCACGAGAAAATTAGTCTATGTTGCCTGAAATAGTTGATTTTGAGAAATATTTGTTCTTGGCTGACAGAACTGTATTTTCTAATATTGTCTTTTTCTTATTATTTTTCAATCTGCTTTTTTTTTTCTTGAGATTTGTCCCATGGAAGAGAAGGCAAACGTCTTACCTAACTCACTCCACATTTTCAACGCCATCAGTGGGACTCCAACAAGCACAACCGTTCATGGGATGCCTAGTTCTTCTTCACTTGCATGATTTTCCTCATGAGACGTTTAGAGGATGTGTGGTTTTGTTTTGTCATTTACAGACTCAGGAGGACTTCAGATTGAGAATGCAAACAAGACAATGAGCATGAGGGAAGTTGGAAATAAACTGTGTTGTTTCATAGTCAACTTTCTATAGAAGTAATAAAGGGATGCACATTTTTTTTCAATTCCACTGGCACTACATACAATTGTTACGTCATTATGTCTCAGCAGAGGTGTGTGTGTGTGTGTTGGAAATCCTGCCGCTAGAGCTAATATTCCTTATTCCTTATGCAGTAGTATTAAAATAAATGGCACATTTAAAGAAGTGTTGGTGAATGTATATAGCAGTGAGAATAACACTGTTTAGGGTTGGGTTAGCCTTATGCTTCTGGGCTAGGCTTGTGAATGTTGAAAATATTGAGGTATTCTCTATTTTTCTCCTGTGGCACATTCAGATTGAGTACAAGGATAAGAACTATTTTTGTGCCTAGATAAACATTAGTTTTTGATGCTCTAAGGGAACTGATAATTATAGTTTTTTGTACCAGTGAACATGAAAGAAAAAGTCCTATTTTATACTTACTGGTATTTACAAAGTATGTGAGCTTAAGAACTGGTCATGCCATTTAGAACCAAATGTCTGTATTAATAAATACAGTTATACTACAATTTAAAAAGCAGTACAGAAATTGACATGTACATAGAATTTGTTAATACAGAATCAACATCCTGTACATACATGTATGGCATTTCTATACTTTTTTTTAATACTCATACCAGCTTCTGCGTTAAGTTTAGTTGTAACTGATTTGTGGTATTCTTCGTATAGGCTCTATATTTGACTCGACAGTTTTATTCTTGTATATAAATAAGTGCAGTATGAGGGTGTATACAGTCGTTGCTCTGTTAGGTTTATACACTGTTTTAAAAAAATTCACCTTTTTGCCAAAATGATGGTTTAGGAATTGGTCATCATAAATCCTGTGGTCAATGGTGGCATAATTTAAAGCTTTTACCATGTTGTCGTTCTTTTAAGACATTAATTTAGTAATTTTATATTTGGGAGAATAAAGGTTTTTAATTTTATTTAACTGAAATCACTGCCCTGCTGTAATTAAACATTCTGTACCACATCTGTATTAAAAACAAACAAACAAAAAATATTGGTGATTTCTCTGTGTCGTGTCTTGAGCATTACTGTTCATCACTGATTTGTGAATGGATGGGCTTTTCAAAGAGTCCACTTAGAGGAAAAGACTGTGGCAGCTTGAATTCCCTATTATGCTTTTTACCTGAGTTCAGAAGATAAAGATTCAATGGCTTCATCCTTTAAGTAGACAAGGGCATGCTTTCCTCTTTCATGTGAATAGAGCACCAGCCCTAGAATCAGGAGGACCTGAGTTCAAATATGGCCTCAGACAGTTAACACTTAATAGCTGTGTGACCTTGGGCAAGTCACTTAGCCCCAATTGCCCTGCCTTCCCCCCTCCAAAAAAGAAAAAAAAAAGCAAGAAGAATCTTAGTAATAATTAACAGCAATTAGTCAGTGGAATTCAGTCTAGAACCTAAGAGAATTGTTGGCCTTTGCCAGTCGTCTTGACCTATGTTTTGCCCCTGAGCTCCCAGGATTCTGGGGGAAGAGAGTGAGGCTGATGATTTGGCACAGCCCTGCCTCACTTAAATCCAATTCACTTGCAAGTCAAGACATCACCCTCCTGATGTCGTTGATCCTCTTCAAGATTGAAGGATGACCAACAACATTGTCCAAAACTGCTTTTTGATGGAGTGGATAAAATCCACAGCTACTATAATAAACAATACATATAAAGTCGGCAACGATACAGTGGTGGGTGGAAAAGTTAGCTCCTTTGAAACTGAGGAAAAGAGTATCCAAATCAAATTCTAAGTTTTGAATTACTGTTAACAGGTTATCATAAAAATTGAAAATCTGACGAAGGTTACTTTGTTTATTCAGTCATTTTGCAGTCATGGTCTGACTCTTTGTGACTCTATGGGGTTTTCTTGGCTAAGATACTGGAATTATTATTTCCTTTTCCAGCTCATTTTACAGATGAGAAAACTGAGGCAAAAAGTGACTTGCTCAGGGTTATACAGCTAGTAATTGAGACTAGATTTTGACTCACAAAGATGAGTCTTTCTGACTCCAGGTCTGGCACTCTGTCCACTGAGCCCCCTAACTGCCCTATGCTACTTCTTTGTCTTCTAATTAAGCTTGTAATGCTTTTTGTACAGATGGATAATTGATGCTCTTGCTGTGAATGAAGCCAGCAGTCACAAAGGATGGTTAGAAGTTGGTAGAGGTAATTTCACCCTCTGCCCAAAGGCAACAAAAAGCATGTCATGGTATACTTAGTCATCTCATATTGATGCAAAAAAAGGGGGGAGAGGGGAGGATGAGGGGTAATTAAAATTTTTGATTTGGGGATCAAGGAGTGAAAAAACCTGGCATATTAACTACTCAGGAGTTTCAGAAGAGACACAGTCAATCCTGAATGTCAAGTACTAAGTGGCATCTTTTTTTAAAAAAATAGGCTTATTATATAATTTAAGAGAAAGAAAATGGTTAGAAATAGAGAAGTTATTTCAGAATTATCCTTTTTGCAGATCAGCCATCAAATGGTAAAAGTAGAAGTCAGCATATGCACTGAATTAGGAAAAAAAGGATAACTATATCAGTATCCCTGTGTATGATTATAGCCTCACCTGTCTAATAAGCTGTCAACCCTGAAAAATAGGGACTGAATGAATATGAGGAAATTCATTATCACTATTTCCCAGAGAAGTTGAACTAAAATAGACAGTTGCCATAATGGGAAGGTGGTTTGAAAAAAAAAAAAACAGAACTGTGGTAGCCAAACGCAATTCACAATTCAATTCCAATATAATTTGATCCAACAAACATTTAAGAAATGCTTAATGAGGCACTGTTTTAGACCCTAAGGATGCAAAGACACCAGCATAATACTAAGTGGAAGAGATGAGGAAAGGGCTTCTATAGGAGGCAGCACCTACACTGACCCTTGATGGAAGAGAATGATATTGAATGGCAAAGATGAGGGGAGAATGCCAGTCAGGTATTGAGAACATTGCATAAATACATGGACGTAGGAGATGAAATGAGATCAGGGAACAGCTAGTAATCTTGTTTGACTAGAATATAGAGTTCATGAAGGAAAAACAGTGAAATAAGGTGGGAGTCAAACTGTGGAGTAACTTAGATGCCTTTTTAAAGAGCTTGATTCCCCATTGCTTATAGGACAATATGAGCAGAGGTGGCTGTTATCTACTGTCCTCAGAGGGATCTTCTTCCTTTTTCAATGGGTTCAGTGTCTGGATCACAGTCCTTCTTTGTACTACAATTCCTGTTCACATACTAGGGGATGATAGATAGATAGATAGATAGATAGATAGATAGATAGATAGATAGATAGATAGTAGGAAGAGAGAGAGAGAGAGAGAGAGAGAGAGAGAGAGAGAGAGAGAGAGATTACCTCAAATACCCTAACTTCCTAGTTCTTCAGTATACTCAATTTCCATGACCTACTCCTCTCCATCCTAATTGTTATCACCAAAAAGTGTTCCACGTTGATGTTCATAAACTTCAGGATTCCTTTATAAGAACATAATATTTTATCATTCCATCTTTTTCTCTGCTCTATGAGCCCTAATTCAGAATCTAAGTCCTCACTATGATTTCAATCCCTTCAACTCAGTTCTTCCCAGGTCACACTGTTACACTGACTACATTTAACACTCTCAACTTCCCTATCCCATCCCTTGGGTGAATCTTTTTAATCCCCACCCTTGCTCCACACCATCCTCTATATGTGCATCCCTTGACCCTTTATCCTACTGCTGATCATTCCTTTCCAAGCCCCAACCCTACCCAGTTTACTCCCACCATCGCTTGCTTTTGATACTATTAACATGCTATTGAACAGAGCTGGAGAAAATCATTAAATGGTACTGACAGGGTTCACCATAAATCTGTTACATAATGAAGGACTCTCTCTCTCTCTCTCTCTCTCTCTCTCTCTCTCTCTCTCTCTCTCTCTCTCCTTTCTCTGCCTCTATCTCTCTGTCTCTCTGTCTCTCTCCATATATATGTTGAAGTCGCCTAATATAAGAACAGGAGTTGGGGTGGAAAGACTGTAATCCATGCACTGAACCCTTTGAGGGAGGAAGGAGAGCATCCTATGGAGTCAGTAAATATCTAGGCCCTTACTATAGTATGGTACTGCTTTTATACCTCCCTAATCAATTCATGATCCCAGTCACAATTGTACCTATTCCAAATCTTGTCATCTCTCATGACACCCCCTTTTAATTTTTTGAGAGCTGAGGGTTTGACCTTATACTTCACTGAGAAAAGACCATTTGTTGGAAGCTGACTTTCCTCTCCTAATCTCACATCACTCAGATGCCTTCCCCCACTCTCATCTCCTTCACCCCTGTCTCCCACAAAGATTTGGCCCTTCTTCTTGCCAAGGAAAACCTGTCCACAAATACCCCGATGCCATTGAATCCTATATTGCCCAACACATTGTCCCATCCATCATCTTTACTCTCTCACTAATCTCTAGTCTCTCCCTATCAGCTCCTTCCCTGAGACCTACAAACACATCCATATCTCCCCCATCCTTTAAATGTCCTCATTTGATGCTATTATCACCACTAACTATCACTGCATCTTTCTTTTCATGGCTAAATTCCTTAAGAAAGCCATTTAAAATCAATGTCTCCACTTCTCTCACTAGCTTCTAAACCTTCTGTAGCCTGCCTTGCTACCTTATCATTCAACTGAAATTATTCTCTCCAAAGTTACCAGTGAACTTATTACCAAAATAAATGACTTTTTGACCTCACCCTTTTTGACCTCTCTGAAGTCTTCAATACTATCAATCACTCTTTTCTTCTTGAAGTTGTCATGACCTTGCTTTCTCTTGGTTCCTCTTCTACCTGTCTGACCACTCCTTAGTCTTCTTTGCCAGCTATCTATCCAGGTGACCCCCACTTATTATGGATGTCCCCCAGTAGATGTCGGGGGATCTCTTCCTTTCTCCATCTATACTGTCTTGCTTAAGGATCTCATCAGTGCTCTTCCTAGGGTCTGACCATCTCTGTCTCTGTCTCTCTTACACCCACACACACTCACACACACACACACACACACACACACACACACACACACACACATACCTCCAGTGGCTCTTTATTATATCTAGAATAACAACCTTCTCAGTCTTCTTTTACTTTACTCCCTTCTACGTGCAAGTCAAGACATCACCCTCCTGATGTCATTGGTCCACACACTCTGTCATCCAGTGAAACCAGTTTTCCTGCTGTTCCTTGCACACAATATTCCATCTCTGATTCTTTGCTCTTGCCTGGCTGTCCCCTATGTCTGGAAAGTTCTCCCTTTCCATGTCTACTTCCTAGCTTCAAGATTCAACTGAAATCCTATCTTCTGCAAAAGGCCATTCCTGGTCCCACCTTGCTTCTGGTGCTTCCTTCCCAGATGACCTCCCTTTTATATTGTACATTTCTTATGTGTATATAGTTGTTTGCATGTCATCTCCCCCAACTCAAATGTGAGTTTCTTGAGGACAAGGACTGTGTTTTTTACCCTTTTTTGTATCCCTGGTGCTTAGCATAGTGCCTAATACATTAAGAAATGGTTATTGACTGACTGAGACTTGACACAGACCTGTGATTTAGAAATACTGTTTTTCCAGAACTTTTGGTCAGTAAATTGTAGAGGTATGAGACTAAAAACAGGAAGAGTACAAGTAAAAATGGGTAAGGTCCTGAATTAGTGGGACATGTACCTTTGTGAGTGGAAAAAGGCATAAAGAAGAAAGATGTTGTAGAGGTAGAATGGACAACACTAATCAATTGATTGGTTATAAAGGGTGAAGGAAAGGGAAGAGTCAAGGATAATGCTGAAGTTACAATCTGTGTGGCTAGAAGGGCAGTGGTATCTTTGAAATAAGGAAATATGGGGGCGGCTAGGTGGCGCAGTGAATAGAGCGCAGGCCCTGGAGTCAGAAGGACCTGAGTTCGGAGCCGGCCTCCGACACTTAATCCACACAAACAAAAACCTAGCCGTGTAACCTTGGGCAAGTTACTTAACCCCAATTGCCCTAAAGGGGCGGCTAGGAGGTGCAGTGAGTAAGAGCGCCGGCCTTGGAGTTGGGATGACCCGAGATCAAACCCGGCCTCAGAAAATGAGCACCCACGTATAAATAATGACTAGCCGTGTAACCTTGAGCAAGTTACTTAACCCAAATTGCTTAAAAAAAAAAATAAGGAAATATGGAGGAACTTGGGTTTAGGGAAAAAGATACATTCCCTTCATGTTATCTATTGTTTATTGAGGGGGTTATTTTGTTGACAATTGGTTTTATATTTGCATTAAAATCATAAGATATTCTGAGAAATTTTACTATAGAAATAATTTTGTTTACTGTTTCACTTAGAATTGAGAGGTAGCAGGTATACTGTAAGGTACACCATGGCGTAGCACCAAGGTAGCATGGTGTATCTGGTTCAGATCCCACTCTGACACTTCCTAGTTGTGTCACCCTTGACAATTCATCTAACCTACCTGTGCCTTCATTTCCTCATGCATAAAAAGAGGATAACACACGTACAGAAACCAAGGAAAACACTTAAATATGAAAAACCAGCAATAGATTTTGAGAGAAGGATAGAAGTTATTGTGAGGTTTAAACAAGATAATGTATATAAAGTATTTCTGAAAGCTTTACAATGCTACACAAAATTTATCATCATTGAAATAAAGTGAGAAGATGCTGAGTGAGGGGAGCAGAACCAGGAGAACATTGTACACAGTAAGAGCCACAGTGTTCGAGGACTGATTTTCATAGACTTAGCCCTTCTCAGCAATGCAAGGACTTAAAAAAATTCCAAAGGACACATGATGGAAAATGCCAGCCAGCCACATCCAGAGAAAGAGTTATGGAATCAGAATGCAGAACAAAGCAGACTATTTTCTTTTTTGTTTTGTTTTATTTTGTTTTTTTTTCTCTTTCTCATGGTTTTCCCTATTCATTATAACTCTTCTATGCAACATGACTAATGTGAAAATGTGTTTAATAGGAATATATGTGTAGAGCCCATATCAGATTGCAAGAGGAAGGAATGAGGGAGGGGGAGAAAATTTAATACTTATGAAAAATAAATGCTGAAAACTAAAAAGAAATAATTTAATTTTAATAAGATTTTTTAAAAAGAAAGTGAGAAAAATAGAGATGCTTAAGCCTACCTAAAAGTATCAGGAAAGATGACCTGTGCAGATTTTAAATAAAAAAGCATTCAAAGAGGTACAATTCTTCAAATACTTCTATCCACAAATGGATTTTATTAATTGTACAGTGTCCAAACACCAAAAAAAAAAATTCCTTCAGTGACTTCTCCAACAGTGTTAAAGAAATTGCTCTAATCATCCACAATGGAAGACCAAAGTGGATGAAAAATAAATATTACCCAGACTGTGGCATGCAGCTGAACAAAATTCTCTTTGAATTAATCCACCTAAATGTGTAACTTGGAAGTCTCTACAAATGGACTATGAACTGGGGCCAAAACAGAGTGAGAGGAGATTGGGAAACTGCAGTGGTTCCAAAGATCCCAAACTTCTCATTGCTACACAAGCCCATCTCTTTCTTGAAGTTATATGGCTATGACTCATGAAACACTACTGCCTTGGAAGAATTATAGTTACAAATAGCCCAGAGGATAAAGAAAAGACTCATGGTGAGCATCAATACATCATAGCACATAGCATGGCACATGTGTAAAAAGTATTTTTTTGTTTGTTTTTTGCTTTTTGGAGGGCAATTGGGGTTAAGTAACTTGCCCAAGGTCACACGGCTAGTAAATGTCAAGTGTCTGAGTCCAGATTTGAACTCAGGTTCTCCTGACTCTAGGGCCAATGCTCTATTCACTGTGCCACTTAGCCACCCCTAAAAAGTGTTTTAAAAGAGAGAATTACAAACATGAATAATCAGAGAAGGGTGTGTATGCAGAGAAAAGTCAGGAGGACTGATGAAGAGTCTACGTGGTCATGTGAGTACCCCCAAAATATTAAATCAAAACATAATGAGGCCTCTAGAACAGTTGGTATGTTCTCTTTATGGGATTGACAGTAAAACATAAATAAGATTCATAGAATATATAAGGTGAAAAGGTTGCCAGTGATTTGCTTTGATGGAGGCAACACCCAAATATCTCCATTCATGTTACCATCAGACAAAGTCCAGTGGCTAGTCAAACCTTAACACAGGGAGCATAGTCATTATGTGGAGCTTCATGAAGCTGCCCAGATTGCTGTATCCCAGGCAGAGGCCCATTATTATAGGCTATTTTATGTGTGTTTAAAAATATGAAATAAATTTTGTTCACAACATTCTATTATGTGCAAGGGACCTGCATCTTATGAGAAAATGACTTCTTTAGACGCCTGTTTCCAAAGTCTTCCTGTGCTGTTGCTAGGGCTTTTTTGTAAGGAAAGCTAGCTAGTTACCTCAGGTAGCAATTAACATATAAAATAGTATGTAAATTAATTCAGTAGCCCAAGCTAAAGAAAGCTGATGGAAAAGGAGAAATTCTAAATGGTAATTGGCAGCCATTAAAAAAATGGGAGTGATGTGAAAGTGACCATCTGGGGAGGCTGGGTGGTGCAGTGAATGGAGCACTGGCCCTGGAGTCAGGAGGAACTGAGTTCAAATTCAGCCTCAGACACTTAATACAAAAACTAGCCTGTGACCTTGGGCAAGTCAACCCCAATTGCCCTCCAAAAAGCAGCAGAAAAAAGTGACCACCTAATAATGATTCGTTTAAGACAGTCTTGGCAGCTATTTTTCAGCCCCTGTCTCTATGACGAAAGTTGACAGCTGCTCTTAAAGAGCAAAACAGAGAATGCTGGAAAACCAAACAAATGCTGTTATCTGATGAGCTCAGAAGGAAATGTAATAAAAAGCATAATTAAAAGAGCTCTAAATTTGGAGTCAGACGATGAGTTCTAATTAAACCTCTGATACACTGTGGCTCAGTGAATCGAGTTCTGGGTCTGGAGTCAGGAAAACCTGAATTGAAACCCTGCCTCAGACACTTACATGCTGTGTGACCTTGGGCAAGTCACTTAACCCTAGTTTCCCCCAACTGTAAAGTGGTGCTAACAACAGCACATACGAGGATCAAATGAGATAGTATTTGTAAAGTACCTAGCACATAGTAGGCAATGTATAAATACTCATTCCCTTCCCCTTGTGTGACCCTGGGATTCAGTTTCTTCATCTGTAAAAGGATGGGGTTAGTCTATCTCTAACGAGAAGCCTCCAACAACTTCTACCTAAAATGGAATATGTGAAAATAAAGCCTTCTGGTCCAAATTAGTATAATAGATGAGGTTTACAATAATTTGGATCACAGTTAAGACCTAGTTGGGGGACAGCAAGATGGCTCAGTGGATAGAGTGTTGGGCCTGGATCAGAAGACATGAGTTTAAACTGGGCCTTAGACATTTAACTAGCTGTGTAACCCTAGGCAAAAGTCACTCAGCCTCAATTTGCTTTAATCCATTGGAAAAGAAAACAGCAAACCCCTCCAGTATCTTTGCCAAGAAAGCCCCACGGACAGTATGATCCCCCAGATCATAAAAACATGACTGCACAAGGCTGTTAGAGAAGTACCAGACTGTCCCGCAGGCAGTAATTCTTTGTGCTGCTTTTAAAAGAAAGGATCTATTTTTACTGGTCAATATTGACAAAGTTCAATAGTTGTAACAGAGATTTACTTTTGCTAGTAAAAGGGAATCAGAAATGATATTAGTCTAACCCTCTCAAAATTACTTTGAATATATTTTGTATTTAATTTTCAATGTAGCCACCAGTCTGCCACCCATAATAGAAGGTAAGCTTCTTGAGGGCAGATTGTTTTAAATATTTGTATTTCCAATGCCAAAGCCTAATCCTTAATAAATTCTTGTCGACTAAATCTTACATATACTTATAATTCATAACTTAGTCCTTGGATGTTGTCATTATGGCAAACTGTGGTGATAGCCTATCTAAACTGCATTTCGTATTTTCAGAGAAATGAATAAATCCCTTTAGGGAGATAGACTTTGCAAACTTAATGACACAGTTATAGCAAATGTCACGAACTACATTTTATACCTGTGGAAACAGACAATGAAAGTTTATGATTGCTTCTAAAATACTCTGAGTTGGGGCAGGTAGATGGCACAGTGATTAGACCATTGGCCCTGGAGTTAGGAGGACCTGAGTTCAAATCTGGCCTCAGATACCTGACATACTTACTAGCTGTGTGACCTTGGGCAAGTCACTTAACCCCAATTGCCTTGCTTTCCCCCCTCCAAAATTTAAAAACAAAAATAAAAACATTCTGAGCCAGGGCAAAACCAACAGGATAATCATCTGTCTGAAAGACAAGTATTGCTATTCTCTATGGCATTGTTTAATTTATTTATTACTCTAACTGGGTCTTTGAACAACAAGACTACCTCTAACATTTCCCCTTCACATTCAGCTTTCTCTTTTTGAAAAATTAAAAAGAACACAGGATCTGCATTTCCCCCAGTCACATAAATACATAAAGCTATTTAAAGGGCATATAGTACTGTATCTTCTCAAAATCCATAAGATTTTGTAGTGGAATGGAAAGAAACAATGGATTTGGCAAGTCGATTACCCCACCTGGGTCTCAGTTTCTTCAATTACAAAATGAGGGAGTTGGAGGAGATGGCCCCTAAATCCCTCCCAGGTTTAAAGTTGAGATTCTGAAAGTAATTTGCCTTGTGCTTCTAAGTCGAGTGATGGGTGAGAGAACCCATTGCATATTTGGCAGGTACTACTGTGATCAAGTCATCAGGACAAGTAGCTGTAAGATTTAAGAAAATCAGAGAGAGGGAGGAGAGCGAGAGGGAGAGAGAGAGAGAGAGAGAGAGAGAGAGAGAGAGAGAGAGAGAGAGAGAGAGAGAGAGAGAAAATCTATACTGTTTTAAAAATAAACACCAAACACCTAAATGAATATCGGTTTAATTAAGAGTTTCTGTGAAGATTTGTGCAAATTTTAACTTGCTAATCCTGCCAATATTAGCAAAATTTAAAAAAAAAGAAATCAACTTTTTCTACTTCAATTTCTTGCTCCTTCTTCCTCTTCCTCACCCTACTCTGCACTTCCTGATTAGATGCTGCAATTGAGTTAATCAGTAATGAATAATGAACCATGCCCAGATTTAAGTATTCATCTGCTGAGACAGCATTGGTGTGAGGAAACATTGGTCTTCCCTTCACCTGTGTGCACTGTCATTAATAATGTACGTCATTCTCTTGGTTTCAAAACCCAGGGCAAGTGTTTATCAATGTCATTTAAGCTACTCCGTCTTGTGTAGACTTTGCATCTGGAGGAATGTAGGAGGTAGTGTGGTGTGGTAGAAAGACTTTAACTGGAAGTCAACAGTGCCCAGTTCAAAATCCCTTCTTTGCTACTTACTGACTGGGTGACCTTGGACAATTCACTTTTCCTCACTTTGTCATCTGTAAAATTGGACTAGATGATTTTAAAGTTCCATTTCAGTTCTTAAGAATATGACCCTATAGTTATTGTGAAGTCATAGCAGGTCTCATTCATCAATAATATCCACAATCCTTTTTGGTTAGTGTTTCTAATTTTTATTGTTGCTATTCTTTTTTTGTTTTGTTTTGTTTTTGCTTTTTTTGGAGGGCAATTGGGGTTAAGTAACTTGCCCAAGGTCACATGGCTAGGTTTTTGTTTTGTGTGTGTTGAGTATCTGAGGCCAGAACCTAACGCAGGTCCTTCTGACTCCAGGGCCAGCGCTCTACTCACTGCACCACCTAGCCTCCCCTATTGTTGCTATTCTTGTTATTGTTTAGTCGACTGGTAGTGTCTGACTCTTCATAAGACTCCATTTGGGATTTTCTTGGCAAAGATACTAGAATGGTTTTGCCATTTCCTTCTCCAGTTCATTTTACAGATGAGGAAACTGAAGCAAACAGGGTTAAGCACACAGCTAGTAAATGGCTAGTAAGACTGGCTTTGACCTCAGGTCTTCCTGACTTCAGGCCCACCACTCTATCTACCTAGCTGCTCCTTCATTAGAAAATAAATTGCATTTTTTTCAGTAGAAAAGAAATTAAATTAAAACTTGATCAGGGGGTGGCTAGGTGACACAGTGAACAGAGCACTGGCCCTGGAGTCAGGAGGACCTGAGTTCAAATCTGGCCTCAGACACTTAACACAAAAAAACTAGCTGTGTGACCTTGGGTGAGTCACTGAACCCCATTGTCCTACTTTCCTCCCTCCAAAAGCCAACCCCCCTTAAAAAAAACCAAAAACTTCATCAGCATTCAAAGAGTTTTACAATCTATCTCCAGTTTACTTTTCTAGACTTATCTCCTTACTTCCTTTCACATAGTTTATATTCCAGACAAGCTGGAGTACTCACTCGCCCCATTGTCCTCTCCATCTTGGACATTTCACTCACACCATCTTGCATGCCTACAGTGAAGATTAATCTTTTCATAAGAGAGTGAATATTCTCTAATCTATGGAAACAACAATATTGTAGCTAATTTACCTTTCATGTCATGGCTAAAGGCAATGATGTCATTTGAGGGAAGAACCCATTCTGGGCTCACTCTTGCAAAAACACTGACTGAGTGGGTCCAAGACAATGACTAATTCTCTGCTGAGAGTCTTGGGGGCAACGTTGAAGTGTTAGGGTTTCTAATTCTGTCATTCAAAAGCCCTTATTCCTTACACCTATTCAGACTGTGTCCATTAATCATGAGGATCTCCCAAGACTCTTTTCTAAGCCACCTTCTCTTTTCTCTTCACTATTTCAACTCCTATGGATTCCAGGATCTTCTCTATGGGGATGATTCTCAGAACTGTTGATCTAGCCCTAATTCTCTTGAAACATAGTCTCATTCTCCAGCTACCCACTGGACATCTCAAGCTGAATATTCCTTAGACATCTTAAATTCAACTCGTCAAAAACCTGTTAAGGAACCTCACATGTGACATTGCTCATCTATAAAATGGAGATCAAACCAAATAAGTTCTTAAATCTTTTCTAACTCTGACTAATTACTTATCACACTTTATGATTTACAAAGGCATGTAGTACAACCATTGTTATCCCTATTTAAATGATGGGTAAACTGAGGCTCAAAGAAGTGTTTTTGTTCAATGTCATATATTGGTATTATATAGTAAATAGGAGATCTGAATGCAGTCTTAGGTCCAAACCCAGTGCTCTTACCCCTGTATCACAGTTCCCCTCTCCACCCCTACATATCTAGATGTGTAACCTCACTTAATCTTGGCAAGACTTTATTCCTTTTCTCCTTCTCACATCACTATCCCCTTTCTGATTCTAGCACTGGAACCAAGGCCACATTGTAGTGGTAGAAAAATTGCACTGTAATAATCCTAACATTGTGAAAAAACCAACAATCTATAATTATTGAACATTCAGTATTGAACATTCAATGGACCAACACACTGGACATCAGTAGTGTTTGGTATTTTAACAGGATTTACAAGACTAATTAACATTTTGCTAATGTTAATCAACAAAGCCACATGCTATTATTTGGTCCTTGTTCATGTTTTGACTGTATATGAAGTTATTTGTATAGTGAGAATGTTCTCTAAACTCATTTCTACTTCCTGAAATTCCGTGCTTCCTTCAAAATTTATGTCAAGCTCCACCTCCTATGGGAGGCTTTCCTGACACTCTTCTCTCATATCTTCTACCTGTTCTTAGTGCTCCCCTCCAAATAAATTATTTTGTATTTACTTATATGTATACCTGTAATTCCCTTCAGTAGAATATATCCTTGAGGTCAGCACCTGTCTCATTTTTTCATCTTTGTATTCTCAGAATCTAGCAGACTCCTAACAAATGCTTGTTACTTACTGTGTGATGTTGGGCAAGTCATTTAACCTCTCTAGATTTATTTACTCATCTGTAGCATTGAGAGTTGGGACCAAATGACCTTCAAGGTCACTTCAAGCACAAAATAAATGATCCTATTGGTCTTTGATCATGGAGAGGAGGACATGATAACTGGATGTGACCTTCTGGCCTTCTAGACTTCATCTTCATTTCTTTATGGGGACTTGGGGTAGGGGAGAGGAGACAGAGGAATGTACCTTGATAGCTCCTTCACAGAATGAGTCTTGATAACAGTAAGCAAAAGAAAGCGGAATTTTGAGATGTAAAAGACTAAACCAACACACTGGACAAAACATTAAGGGTTGCTTCATGCCTGAGCATAACCATTTAACAGCTTTCTCCCTCACTGACTCATCTCTAAGACAGGAAGAATATAGGTCTACATCATAAGTACCATATAAGCTGTAACCACCATTTACCTAGAGTGTGGCTTCTGAAAAGGAGTGAAGGTCTCCTATCTGGAAGAAATAAAAATAGAAAGTCTTCAGGGGTATATGGCTTTTTGAATATGACTGGAATGTAGTCCCACCCTGGGATGGGAGCATTGGCCCCTACAGGTATGTCACCTACAGCCACAATAATAATCACATGTTCCTAGTACTTGAAAGTTGGCCACGCCTATAGGCTCCACAGGCAAAGGGCTGGCAGTTTGTCTGGTATAAACTTTGCTTCTCTCCAGGGGCCTGTCCTAGGGAATTGCACAGAACAGCAGAATCTCAGAGTTGAAAGGGCCATCTAGTCCAACCCTGTACTTGGAAGGATCAGAATTCCCCTTTCCAACACCTCCAACAAGTCACTGTTCAGCTTTTGTTTGATGACTCAGGACAACCCATTCCCATTTGAGGGCAGCACTATTTGTCTGAAAATTTCCCTCATAATTTTATATGCACTCGTGCACTTTTGTTGAGTTGAATTTAAAGTTGAGTTAAATTTAAAGTATTTCCCTCAAAATAACCCCATGAGATAGTTATAATAAGTCATATTATCTTCATTTTACAGATGAGGAAACTGAGGTTCAGTGAGGTTAAACAGCTAGTCTGTAACCTGTCTTTGGGGTGCAGCATCACTTCTTATGTTTCTTATGACCACTGACAAACTGGAAGGGACCTCAGAGTTGTCTTGATCATAAAGCTAGTAAGTAGCTGGGATTTGAATCTAGGCTCAGCTGCTTTCATTTTCTACCCACAATTCTTTTTTTTTTCTTTTTGGAGGGGGAAAGCAGGGCAATTGGGGTTAAGTGATTTGCCCAAGGTCACACAGCTAGTTTTGTGTTGTGTCTGAGACCGAACTTGAACTCAGGTCCTCCTGATTCCAGGGTTGGTGCTCTATTCACTGTGCCACCTAGCTGCCCCCTACCCACAATTCTTAAGCATGAAAGTGAAGGTCTACCCACTCCATCCAGTGGTAGCATTATTTCACTAAATCTCTTCCCCCCTAAAATCCTATTATACCCACCGTTACACAGCTAGTAAGCTGAAGCCTTCCTTATGTGCTTTCTATACCTAATGAGAGGAAAAAGTAAAATCTATGGGAGTACTTGCCAGCTCCAGACAGATTATAATTTTGGGGAAAGTGATGTCTAGTCCCATTCTAAGGTTATTAAAAGGATATTATGAATGAGATTGACTGAGAAAGTGAAACCGGCCCTTTCAGGGTCAGAACATTAAAATGTGCTCTAAAAAGCAAGGGCAAAGAACTTTGGGAGAGGCACCAGGCTCCTCTCCTAGGTTTAGGAATTCTTTCTATGTTCAGGAATGCGGCCTATCTATCCAGAAGTGCTAGGAAGTAACCAGCTGCTGGAATCCATACAACAAGAGCTATGCACTATGCTAGAACATATGTGGCCATTTACTGGCTCTCTTCTACATCACTCCTGTAAATAAATACAAAGCAGAACCCAGGAAGAAATCCAGGGCATCCTTCAGATGCCACAGGGCAACTTGGGTGCACACCAGCCATTTCACCAGAACAGGAGATGAATGGCAGCATTCTGAATGGTCCAATCCAACTTGAGGAGCATTTAAGTGCTCTCCATATTCAGGAAAATGGGATGCAATGATTATAAAACAGTCTCTGTCCTTGAGGACATTACATTCTCCTGAGCTTGGAAGAGGGGGAAAGGAAGGAGACTGGCATTTGCTAAGCATCTACTCTGTCCCAGGCACTGTGCAAGCATTCCCAAGTATTATTTCATTTGATCCTCAACCAGGAGAAGAAGGTGCTGTTGGTGCTGTTATTATCTCCACTTTTCAGTTGAGGAAACTGAGGCAGATAGATTTTAAAAGACTTACCTGGGGTTACATAAGTGAGGTTGGAGATTTGAACTCAGGTCTATTCCTGGCTTCAAGAGCCAGTGCTCTATCCATTGAGCAACCTAGCTGGAAAGGTACAAGGCAAACAAATAATTTATCCAAAGATAGAGGTCCATGAATCCTCTATCAGCCACAGGGTGGCATGACGAGTTAGGTGAAATAACACATAATCAGACAGGAATAGAGGAATGGACATCAGGCCCCTGAAGAAACCGACTCATCTTTGAAAACTGAGTGACATTGGGGAACATAAAACTATAGTCCTCTGGACTTCAGTGCCCATCCCAGGAAACTCTACCTTGTTTGGCTAATTGCTAATAAATCTCTCATAGGGCGAACACACACTTACAAGTAGGAGAATTGACCTGCCCAGTTGTCTTTCCTGGAGAGGGTGGGAAGAGCCTTGGATTTAGAATCAGAATGACTGGGTTTGAATTCCATCCCTGCCACTTAACTACCACCTGTGCATACTTGGGCAAGTGACTTCCTTTCTCTCCCCCTCAGTTTCCTCAACTGTAGAATGAGCTGGTTAGACCAGATCAGCTACCTCCAAAGTCCTTTTTATAATCCTGAAGAGCAGTCTAGTATCATGGGAAGGGCCCTGGACTCCTTGGAAGCTAAGCAAGGATTTGTTTTTTTCTAGACCCCCCAAAACTCATAGCCTTGCTGCACCTGTCCTTTCCCTTCTCATTCTTCCTTTCAGTGGCATCACCCAGTTGTCAAATTTAATTGAACTGTTTGGTTAAACAAGTATCCTATGTTTCTTGGTGGGGGCTCAAATTTGTAAGTGGTTATTTTAGTTGAGGATTCCTCTTATTAGAGTCAGGAAGGCAGGATTCCACATCTTACATACTCAAATAAAGCAATGGACAAATCCCAAGAAATGCTAGCACTTCCTTTGAAAATTTGCACATTCACACATCTTCAGGGAAACAGAATCCAGCTCCACCTGAGAGCAAATATCCCAAAGTTCTAGAATCTAGCAACCTTTCAGCTCAGAATGTGCTGAGTATTTAATCTCTTTTTATTGTACGGGCATATTCCAAGCCAAGTCCAATGAAAATTCTTTCCTCTTTCTCCTTCTCTCTTCCTTCCTTTTATTCCCTTCTCCCCTTCCTTCTCTTCTCTTCTTTCCTCTTCTTCTTCTTCCTCTTCTTCCTCCTCCTTCTCTTCTTCTTCTTCTCCTCCTCCTCCTCTTCCTCTTCTCTCTCTCTCTCCCTCCTTCTCTCCCTCCCTCCTTCCTTTTCTGTCTCTGTTTTCCTTTCTCCCTCTCTTTCCCTCTCTCTTCTTTCTTTCTTTCTCCCTCCCTCTAGGTTTGCTATAATTGTAACTTGTTTTTCCAGTCCTGTAAAGTATTTAAGAAGCACCTGAAATTACCAACTCTTCAACCTGTTTATGGAGAGACAGCCTAAAATCTGTTTAATCCAAGTTGAGCAACCAAATGTCCTAAATTCGTAAATCTCAGGAGCACTTCAGACCACAGGCATCAGTAAGTAACATCCAAACATCTTTCACATGGAAGGAAATGTCATCAACAACCTAGCACAGGACCTACCTCAGGGACCAGGGACCAACTGTTTCAGTTGTTAGGACTTCCTCAAGTCAACTTCTACTGAAAATTCTATACAAATCCAAATAAACCAAAATATCTAATTGATTGTGATCCATTTTCTTATTGTTCAATCATTTTTCAGTTGTGTCAAACTGTTCATGGCCCCCTTAGGGGCTGTCTGGGCAAATATATTGGAGTGGTTTTCCATTTCCTTCTCTAGCCTATTTTACAGATGAGGAACTGAGGCATCAGAGTTAAGTGACCTGCCCAGGGTCACATGGCTAGTAAGTGTCTGAGTTCAAGAAGACAAATCTTCCTGATTCCAGACCTGGTACTCAAACCACTGTAATATCTAGCTGCCCTTATGATCCATAGTGTGATTGAAAGGGCTCACAGAAGTTAAACAAATTTCTCTTTCAAAGAAAGAAAAAAGAAAAAGTCCCTTCACTGACTTAAATGCTTCTCTTATTGGTGTAATCTGAAATTCTACCAATGAGAGTTTCATTTGATTTTATAAGCAATTATTCACTTCCATTGGAAAAATGGAACAGGTTAAAACTTTTATCCTGATCAGTAGTGGCATTAGGCCAATAAGTAGCCATTGCATTTCCTATCTGGGAAAGGAAGGGAAGGAAGGAAGGAAGGAAGGAAGGAAGGAAGGAAGGAAGGAAGGAAGGAAGGAAGGAAGGAAGGAAGGGAGGGAGGGAGGGAGAGAGGAAGGGGGGAATGGAGAGAGAAAGGGAGGGAGGGAGGGACAGAAGGAGGAAGGGAGGAGGGAAGGGAGGAAAGAAGGAAGGAGGAAGGAAGGAAGGGAGGGAGGGTAGAAGGAAGAAAGAGAGGGAGGGAGGAAAGGAGGAAGGAAAGAAGGAAAATAGTAAGGAAGAACCCAAGAATTGGAAGGGTCCACTGGAAAAATAGAAGAAAAAATTTATTTGTAGGTCAGTTTGTAGGACAAATTGAACTCATATAAGAACTCCTGAAAACCATCAACACCTGCTGAAGAGATCTTTCTGTAGCTTCAGCCATTTGTGGACCCCAACAAAGTGGTCATCCACCTAAAACATGAATCCTCTCTACAGCATCACTGAGTGGCTATCCAGCCTCTGCTTGAAGACAGAATAATAGGGACTTTCTTTCCTTTTCCTTTTTTTTTTAAAATATCATCAAAAGGAAACAATTTTTAAAAATTTTATTGCTGACTACTTGGGGGCAGAGAGAAGCACAAAAAGTAAAAAATGTGCATTACAGAGTAAAAAGCTGCTAAGAGCATGTAGTCCTCTTTTGTTAGGGAAGATTGTCATCTTTCTTTTATAAAAGGTGCGCTCTGAAAATAGACAATCATATTCTTTAGAATTAGAGGGGTTCCTTGTCATCAAAGCATAATGTGAGAACTGACTGAGGGCCCAGTTCTGACCAGTTCCTGTTGATAACTTGCATAATTTGTTGAATTCTGCTGAATTAAGGTAGAAGCTCAGGGGATAGAAAAACTTAAGGAAGAAAGTGTTCAACAGGATCAAATGCAGGAGTCTATCGAAAGAACAAATCAATATAAGGGTGGGGATGGAAGCCAGATTGCAAAGGTCTAAGGGGTGTCAGCAATACGGAAATTGGCAGTGGGTACAGATTACTGGTTCAAAAAATTGGCAGGGAAAGGAAGAAAAGAGAAACATTTACAGACATAAAACCAGTATGTTGATTTGTTTTGCTTGATTATATTTATTGATTACATGAAAGAATTTTTATTTCAATGGGTAGGAATTAATGGTTAATGAGAGTGATTCCCCTCTCCCCCCAAAAAAGGCAATAAGAAATGAGTATTTTGGGAAAGCTAAACGATACAATGAAAAGAACACTGGCCCTGAAGTCAGAGTACCTGGGTTCAGATCCCACCTTTGATCCTTATATTTGGGCCTTAGCTTCCACATCTGTTAAATGAGGAGATTGGACTCCTTAGCTTCTTTGGGCCCTTCTATCTCTAAACCTGTGATCCTTTGATCTTATTAAGACATTTATAAAATTAGCAGAGATAAGAGAACAGAAAAAAGTTCAGAAAGGAGCACAACAGGCAGTGTAGATTTCTTATTGTTGTAAAAAAAAATTCAAAAACTTTCAAAAGCTTTAATAAGAGGGGTGGCTGAGTGGTGCAGTGAGTGGAGCGCCGGCCCTGGAGTCAGAAGGACCTGAGTTCGGATCCGGCCTCAGACACTTAACGCACACACAAATAAAAACCTAGCTGTGTGACCTTGGGCAAGTTACTTAACCCCAATTGCCCTCCAAAAAAAAAAAAAGCTTTAATAAGAGAAGTGCACAGTTCCATATGTGGTCTCTTTTTATGTTCTTTGTTGATTAGGATATGAGCGTTTATGTTGGTTAAGTTCATAATAAAAATAATTTTTAAAAGGAAAGAAGATAGAGCAAAGTGAGTTGAGGAAGAAGCAGACTCAGCCCAAATGACATTTTTTTCCTTCAATTACAACTGCAAGCTCATTACAACTCCCCCAGGTGGTTCCTTCTTCTCATGACCTTGCCCTCTTTCTTCAGCTGAGCTCTCGGCCCTGGAAAGAGCCCCTGCTTTCGGGCCCAAGTGGCACAAAGCGTCCTGTGGCCCCTCTCATTGGACACTGACTCCCTTGCTTTAGCCTATATAGGCAATGAGGTAGGGCAGGAGTCAGCTGTGACCCATGACCCATGCGCCCCTTTTACATGTAGTCAAACATATATCTGAACAGAAATTCTCTCTAAAACATCTCCAGCAAGCAGGCAACTGGCTGTTGATGTGCAACCCAATACCTCCTGAGGCAGGTCATGGATAGCTCTAATAACTAGAAAGACATGGAAAAACTTGCACAAAATAACGAAGAGTGAAATGAGCAGAATCAAGAGAATATTGTAAGGGGATGCCCATCAGTTGGGGAATGGCTGAATAAGTTGTGCTATATGAATGTAATGGAATACTATTGTGCTATGAAAAATGAGGAGGAGATGGACTTCATAATAACCTGGAAAGACTTACATGAACTGATGCTGAGTGAGGAGAGCAGAACCAGGAGAACTTTGTGCATAATTACAGACACATTGTATGTGTGAAGACTCACTTTGATAGACTGGGCTCCTCTGAGCAATGCAAGGTTATAAGACAACTCCAAAAGGCTCATGATGGAAAGGGATATCCACATCCAGAGAAAGAGCTACAGAGTCTGAATGCAGACTGAAGCAAGCTACCTGCTCTCTTTCTTGGTTTTTTTTTTTTGTTTGTTTGTTTCTTCTTTCTCATTGTTCACTTCATTGGTTATAATCCTTCTTTACAACCTGACTAATGTTTAATGTGAAGGTATTTGCAGATCCTATATTTGACTGCATGCTGCCATGGGCGTGAGGGGGCAGGGTGGTGGTGAGAGGGAGAGGGAGAAAATTTGAAACTCAGGGGATTGTGGAACTGAATCTTGTAAACTAAAAGTAAATAAACACATTAATTAAATTTTAAAAAGAACGACTTTGAGTGAATAAGTCATTTTAACTATTATAAATACCCAACTTAACTATAAAGGACATATAAAGAAAGGTGTTATCTGCATCCAAAGAAAGAACTGACAATTAGATGTATGAAATAATCTTTATATGTGTGTACATATATATATATGTGTGTGTGTGTGTATGTGTGTGTGTATATGTGTGTGTGTGTATATATATATATGTATATATAATAATTTTCACCTACTTATGTCTAATGGTTGCCAACTCTAGGGCAGGGGGAGGGGGGAAGAACAAAAAGAAATTTACATGCTAATTTTATAGTATATTTAAAAGGAATAGGAAGTTGTCCATAATAGATTTACAGTTTCATGTGCAATCATCTTTTTATTATACTATATTATAGAAATGTTTGTTTTATTCCACAAATAAAATTAAAATAGAAGAAAGTGTTTCCTTATATCAACAACAACCTGCCTCTACCACTTCCACTATTTGCTCCTAGTAGCTATCTAGGACCAAGAAGGACACAAAATAGCTCTACATATACCTTCCCTTCTGTTTAAAATAAAAGGAGTCCCAAAAGTCACTTTTAAGTTCACTTTAAAGCATGCTTAAAACTGCAATGAGACTTTTGGGACAGCCTGCACACGTATGTTAGTTGGAATTTAAGAATTTTCTCTCCTTGTTGTTCAGAAATAGTAATAATCCATTTTTGACCACAATCAACAACCCAGTAGGCCCTATACAAAACAAAGGTATTTCACTTGACAGTGGGAGCAGTTTAAAAACACGGCTTGAGCACAAAGAGTGGATTATGGGTAGGATACCCAGTCAAGATGAAGGTAAGGGCATTTCATCATTTTAGTGCCTATGGTTTTCCTGCACATGTGATTTAGATGCCCCAAACTCTTTGAATGTGAAGATTTTTCTTTGTAAATCCTGGTAGCACAGTAGTTGTCTAGATGCAAAGAACATTTCTCCCCTTTCCTTTCACAACAGTAAAAGCAAATGATAAATCACTTTTAAAAATAGAATGGGCATCAGTTCTGTTCCTCCTTTTGAGTCTAGGATTTTTATTCTGGCCTTGAACAAATATATGCCTTTGCTTTCCTTCTCTATGTCTTTAAACTTCAAAAGCATTCATTTTACCAAGTGTTAGGGACAAAAAGTTGTCATGTCTTCAATCAGGATGTTTAAATACATTCTCTCCATACTGCTAGGGCAGATATAATGCTGGGTTTGGAGTCAGGAAGACCTGAGTTCAAATCTGGCCTCAGACACTTACTAGCTATGTGAACCTGGGCAAGTCACTTAGCCCTCTTTGCCTCACACAACCAAATTGAACTCATATGAGAGCTCCTGAAAACCATCAACACCTGCTAAGATCTTTTCGTAGCTTAAGTCATTTGCAGTCCCCCAGTAAGCAGGGCTCCCAACAGGTCCTACTTTTTTATCACATGGCACCTAGACAACTCCCAGCAGGTGGTGCCCATTGGGGTGCTCCTCCCACCCCCAACTGTATGAGGATTACAGGAATCATTTCATAAGCTAGCTTTTAGATCTCCAGTTATGTCCTCTGTTTAAAGGGCCATACCTTGGTACAGACAAAGCTTGTGTTCCAGGTGAGCCTAAAGCATGCAATGTAAGGAATGTTATTGTTATTACCATAAGAAGAAAGGCTGGGCAGCCAGGGTGTGGGGGTAATGAGCTATGGGTGTCTATAGGTAACAATGGCTAATGAGCCATTCTGATTCAGCACTGTTACTTTGTTATTCTCTACTGTTGCCTCTTGCAGAAGGTGCCAGGCCCACTGTCTCCAGTGCCTTGGTTTCCCAACCCCCACCACCACATGTCTGTCTCTAGCATGTTCCCAGACCTGTGGGTCATTTCTCTTAAACTTCTCCTATGGGTCCTTAATGCCTAGACTCCTAGGCAACAACCTTGGCATCTCCTATATGGCCTGAAGTTCATAGGATGGGCTTAGCAGGTGAACCAGGTAGTCCTTTGTGAAAGCTTCTGGAAACTACAAGCCTGATATATCAGCCATGGCATGTAGTTCTATGTCTGGACTCTGGCCATTAATTATGGCAATAACTGTATCAAATCCTTCATGGACTCTATATCTCCCATCGGCTCATCTGAGGTAAGAGCAGTTAATCCAGCCAGAACAACCTTACTTGATTTATATCTGTATTTTCTATAGTGCTATCACTATTTCACACTTTACTTTTTTTTTTCAAACTTAATTTATATAAGCTACAAAGTGGTCAACACCTAATATGAAACTGGAAAATGTGATCTGGCCCCAGGCTGACAATGCTATCAAAAGATTATTGAATGTTTTGATCATGCCTTTTCAAACACTCTTTAGATTTTTTAAAATTCTGAATTGTTATACCACTTGCTTTAAAAAAATAAAGTAGGGAGTTCATGGTTCTTCCTTGAGCTACCCACATGGCCTGGTCGTTTCTTATTCACATCTCCGAATCATGCTAAGTGCTGGACACTGAGCAGCCCACTGCAAATGGCACCCACGCGGGACACATAGGAACCTGAAAGGAAAGTCCACAGTGGAGATGGCCCTTACAAGCAGAAGGAGCTCCAAAAATCACAAGTCACAGGGTACTCCAAAAGAAACAAAAACTGATAATGCTCTTGCCTACACTGGCAAATCATTTCAATCTTTCTGTAAAACCTATTGACAAAAATGATAAGGTGATTTGGATTTGGACCAATATATCACAAGGGCAATTAGCTACTGCCTTTTATACCCTAAATTTTTTTAAGCATCCCTTAAAAAGGGTATAAACCAGAGGAATAACAATTTGAAAAAGTACATATTCCCAAATAAAGTAATGGAAAAGACTTGCCCCTTAATTATGTAGAGGCGAGGTTGTGCTTATATTTTTTTAGATGCTGATGAATGACCACTGAAGATGCCAACACAGAATGTCCAGGTGTGTTCCAGCAGATGCAGAAACAGAGAAGACGATCAGAGGATTCCTCACAAGGACAACCCCAGAAGAAATGACTTGGCATCCCACCTTTTCACAGAATGATAGTTTTCTAATAGAACATTACACAATGACAGACTTCAGAGGAGCTTGCACTTCAAGAAATATCTGATTTTCTACTAAGAAATGACTTTTGGACTTTTTAAATCACAGGACTAATTGCCTCCCTCTTAATGTCAGCAACTGTGTCTTCTATTTTAAGTGGGATACAAACTGCTCCATTTGTGAATGAATTTGCAAGGAATGTTACCTTGCCTTTGAAAACTCAAGACCAGACTCCCTCTCCAATGTAATTGTGGATACACCTATCTATGTGTGAACTTTTAATTGCATTGATTTTACTTTTGCTCAATGTATATCTAGTTGAGATCTTGTTGAACAATCTTTATTTTGCTTTTTTCCAACTAATTTCACTTATGTTTGATATCAAACATCGAGGGTATATACATATCTGATATCTTTATAAAGGGGGAAAAAGGTTTGTCAGATTTCCTGTTACTATATTCACTGTCCTAATATTGTTAATGGTTCCAACTGCTGTGTTTGCAATCTAAACTGCACAATAGGTTAATGAATTATCAAAAAAAAAGTTTCTGCAGCCTTTAAGACACAATATGATATCGATAAGGATCTATTGTATAAGATCAATTTATTACAATTAATATTATGCTTAGGTATCAGTTAAAACCATTAAAAACTCAACTGTTACTCAGATGTGATTATAAATACACAGATATTTGTGTTGCCACTAGCTTATATAATTCCTCTCATCCCAGTATCACATGGGAGAGGATCAGAGCCTGCTTATTGGGAGCATGGCATAATTTCAATATCACCTTAGAAATAAAAAAACTTTCAATCAAATTATTAAGATATTGAACACAATGAGATTCCTGGGATTGACCCAGTAGGAGCTATGAAAACAATTATTGATACATTGAAAAATCTCTATGCACCTACTTCCCATATTGATCATTATAATAGTCTGTTGTATATTTGGACCTTGCATTATAAAAATTATGAGGCACTGAATTACATGCCTTTAAGCTTCTCCTTAAAAAAGGGGGAATATGTGGTGAGCCAAAGAGGCCTGAGCCAGGACTTCAAATAATTACCCTGATATCAGTGGACCTGAACAACAGAGACCTCTTTGAGATGCGACTTTTCACTAAGTCAGCTCCGGAGTTCTTTTGATATGGGTTACACTTATAAGGATGGTATTTGAGTTCTGAGGCTAAGAGGCTCTGCCCCAAAACTTTAGTTGTCCAAAACATTTGCAGGAAGTCAGTTCTTATGCAGATGTTCTTGATGATGGGGCCTTGGCCATCAGGCTTTGAGGCCAGCTCTCAAGAGCATCCTTTCTGATGTAACTGACTGAGTTAAGAGATAACTGCCCAAGACTCTATGGCACCTAGGAAACAATAGGCCTTATTACCATGCTACTTCCAGGATACAACAGACTAAGGTAATGATTTCTCTTCCTTCCTGTCCTTTGTCTCTTTGCTCTATAAAAACCTTTCCCTGAGTATCAATAAATGGAGTTCATGGTTCTTCCTTGAGCTAAAAAAAAAAAATAAAAAAAATAAAGTATAGGTTGGTTAGGTGGCGCAGTGAGTAGAGTGTCGGCCCTGGAGTCAGAAGGACCTGAGTTCAGATTCGGCCTCAGACACTTAACGCACACACAAACAAAAACCTAGCTATGTGACCTTGGGCAAGTTACTTAACCCCAATTGCCCTCCAAAAAAATAAAAAAATAAAAAATAAAGTATATTCTAAATTCCATGCATTACTGCTCTCTGGAGGCATGCCACTACATTGATCAGAGTTCTTAAGACTTTCAAAGTTGCTTTTTTTTTTTTTTACAGTTATTGTTCATGTATAAACTTTCCTGGTTCTGTTCATTTCTCTCTGTACAAATTCATAATTCACATAATTCTCTAAAAGTGTCTCTCATTTATTTTTTAAATTCTTATTATGCTATAACTTAAAAAAATTCTATTAGCAAGCATTTAACTGTTTTTCCCCTCTACTCCTTCATTTATTAAGAAAAAGAAAAAAAACCCTTGTAACAAATATTCATATTCAAACAAGACAAATTCCCATGTTTACCATGTCCAAAAATGATCAAATGTGGGTAGTATGAATCATCAGTTGGTCCCCTGGAATTATGGTTGATTGTTGCATCAACCAAAATTCTTAAGTCTTTCAAAGTTGTTTGTCTTTACAATGTTATATAAATTGTTTCCCTGGTTCTGCTCACTTCATTCTGCATCTGTTCAGAATTCTCTCAATTCTCTGAAATTTCTAGCAGCATTATAATATTACATTATATTCATATACCACAATATGTCTAGCTATTGTCTAATTGATAGACAGGAAAGCCTGAGTTCAAATCTGGCCTTAGACACTTTCTAGTTGTGTGACCCTGGACAGATAACTTAACCTCTGTTTGTTTTAATCCACTGAGTCACCAACTGCTTCTGTAGAATGTTATACATACTGTAAGTTATGTTCATTGACTTTGCTGAATCACTGTTCTTAAATATTTGTTACAAGGGATGGATAAGTGGGGAGAGAACATATTTGGACATGAATGTGATACCAAAATTAAAGACCAATTAAACTTAAAAAAGAAATACAATTAAAATAATCATAGCCTGACCTATTTAAACATGCCGTTGCTGCAAGAAAATGAGAAATGAATGGAAGATCAGGCATTGGACACAAATCATAACCATTTCCTAAAGAAGCTAAAGTAAAACTCACATAGGTTTTACAATGAAAACTAATCTAGTCAGCAAGCTTGTATGCCTACCAAAAGGAGTGAACATTCTCCTTTCTGCCTATGTTCTTACCGAGACAAACCCTGATGAAAAGTTTTGTGAAGACCTGGAAACCCTTATCATCAATGTGCCAAAAGAGGATAAGCTTATAAATCCAGATGACTTTCAAGCTAGAATAAGCTAGAGTAGACTACCAGACATGGCAGGGAGTCCTTGGGAGGAATAGAATTGGAAACAGTAACAGCAATGGTCACTTACTACTGAAGACTTGTGAATCTCATGACCTCATCACCAACACTATCTTTCATTTTCCTAAACACAGTAAAACTTTACAGATGCATGCTTTCAGCAAATATTGGTATTTATCATATTATGTGAATATAAGGAGAAGAAACAGGTAGGATGTGAGAGTGACAAAGGCAATGTGAGGTGCAGAGTACTAGACTGATCATTGATATCTTCTTTAAGCTAAACATTCACAGTCAACAAAAGCAGGGACCCCAAGGCAAAATGACTACCAGAAGAATGAATGTCAATGGATTAGAGTTCTTCACTAAATGGAAACAGTTTGTTGCTAACTTGGAGGGAAAGTTGAGCCAACACACAGTTGGCAACAGTGAAGTAGAAAAGGATTGGGCAGCTTTCAGAGATTTGGTGTATAGCAAAGCATTTGCTCATCTGGGACAGAACACTGGCAAACATTAAGACTAGTTTGATGGAAATGATGGGGAAATTCAAAAGTTGATAAATGAAAAAACAAGAACTCTACAGGGTTTACAATTAGGATAGTTCATCCATCTCTAAGGAGGAAGCATTTAGTTACATCAAAAGTAAAGTATAAGCAAAGCTTAGAGAGATGCAGGATTCTTGGTTCAGTAAGAAGGCAGATGAAATTCCATTTTATGCTGATAGTAACAATCCAAAGTACTTTTATGAAACCCTGAAGGCTATTTATGGGCCACAGATCTATGGTGCATCTCAGCCACTCAGTGCTGATAGTGCCACATTGATTAATGATAAGGACGTGAGCCTAGAGAGATGTGCCGAACACTTCCATAGTATTCTCATCAATCAATGCTGAAGCCATTGACCATTAATTTGAGGTTGAATCAATTCTTCCCCAGATGAAGTTCTAACTGAAGAGGAAGTTTGAGTGCCATTAGATTCCTTTCATATGGCAAAGTACCTGGTGCTGATTTATTTCAGCTGAGATTTACAAGGTGGTGGTGCTTGGGTCCATTGCTCATACAAAAGCTGACTGAAATTTTCTAGGTTGTAAGGCAAGAAGAGGTTATCCCCCAAGAGTTCAAGGATGCCTCCATTGTCCATCTCTATAAAGGTAAAGGAAATAGACTGTCCTGTGACAATCACGGGGGGGGTCTCTCTCTTAGTCATTGCTGACAAAATTCTTGCCAGAGTCCTCTTTAATAGGCTGATCCTTCACCTGGAAGATGGTTATCTACCTGAGAGCCAGTGTGGCTTCAGAAAGGGCCAAGCAACAGTCAATTTGGTATTTGCTATCCAACAACTCCAGGAGAAATGCCAGCAACATAACAAGGTCTATACCCAGTGTCTGTAGATCTGACCAAGACCTTTGATACTGTTAGTAGTGAGGGTTTATGGAAAATTATGTCAACATTTGGTTGCCTGGAGAAGTTAATTAGCATTGTATGTCAATTTCATGGTGGCATGTCTGGGTTCTGGATAATGGACAATGCTTCCATGCTTTCCCAGTCACCAATGGAGTAAAACAAGATTGTGTGCTTGCTCCCATGCTTTTTAGCATGATGTTTTCAGCCACATTATCAGACACCTTCAATGAGGATGAAAATAGCATCAAGGTCAGCTACTGCACTAATGGTGAATTCTTCAACTTGAAAAGGCTACAAGCCAAGACTAAAGTGGATCAAGTGTTGATCCACGACTTTTTGTTTGCAGATGATTGTGTACTCAATGCAGCCTCTGAAACTGAGATGCTTGTTCTAATTTTGGCCTAACAATAAACACCAAGAAAACACAGGTGCTCCACCAGCCAGAACCATACCATCCATATGAGGAACAATCAGTTACAGTGAACGGAGTTTTGAATATTGTGAATAAGTTCACTTACCTTGGCAGTATATTTTTCTGGGATGTGCATATTGATAATTGAAGTTGACACATATATTGTCAGAGCTAACAGGGTTTGGAAGGGTATGAAGGAAAGTGTGGGAGAGAAGAGGTATTAGACTGAAGGTCTACAGAACTGTTGTACTGACCTCATTGTTATATGCCTGTGAAATCTGGACAGCATGCCAGGAAACTGAATGATCTTCCACTTGAATTGTCTTAGGAAAATTCTGGAGATCAGACACTGAAGTCCTTTCTCAAACTAAATTGCCAACCATTCAAACTCTACTGCAGAAAGTACAACTCCAATGGGTTGGCCACGATGTTCAAATACAAAATGTATGCTTGCCAAAAAAATCTATCTTATGAAAAACTCATATAGCACAAGTGCTCTCATGGTGGTCAGGAAAAGCTATATAAGGACACTCTTGAGGTCTCTTACGAACTTTGGAATTATGTGACATGAGAAACTCTGGCATAGGACTGCCCAGCCTGGCATGCCTTCATCAGAGAAGGTGCTGTGCTCTATGAGCAAAGCAGAAGTAGCTCCAAAGAAACATGAGATGTACAAACTTAGAGAATCCACCCCATATGTTGGGAGTGGGGGGACTATTCATATCCGACCTGTGGTAGGGCATTTTGAGCTCATCTGATCAGCCATAGTTGGACACACTATGACTTGACTCTAGCATAGTGATTTCATTTTGGTCCTCTTTGAGAAAGAACAACAACCAACTGTTCAGATGGATTAATGCTGTATAGAGTTCATCCATTAGTACATTGGGTTGATAGTTGAATAGGAAGAGGATGGGCTAGATTTCCTTTGAGAAATTACTTATTTCTTACTCAAGCTTCTCACTTAAACAAAGACTTACCTTGAACAACAGCTTTCTTTAGGTGATGTTATATATGCCAGTATATTATGGAATACCACTATAAAGAACTGAAATTCAAAATTACCCAATGAGTAATGGAGAGATGCATGGCAGCTATGAATAGGCTGCAAGATGTTACATATAAACTACATGGAAGACGAAGTATAAAAGATGTCATCAGAGAAACATATGATCAGAAAATAAGATAAGTTGGTCAAATGGTAAAAATGAGAGATAATTGATGACAATGTGTTCCCATCACATTCACAGGCCATAAGAACAACTAAAGAAAGGTCCCCTACCCACCACAGAACATTTCGTGCACCCCTTATAGCAGAGTCATGAGAGATCATGAACAAGACACAGGGGTGGGGAACCTGAGGCCTCAAGGCCACATGTGGCCCTCAAGGTCCTCAAGGGCAGCCCTTTCACTGAGTCCAAACTTCACAGAACAAATCCCCTTAATAAAAGGATTTTTTTCTGTAAAATTTGGGCTCAATCAAAAGGCTGCAACCAAGGACCTAGGAGGCCACATGTGGCCTCAGGATCACAGGTTCCTCACCCCTAGACAAGAGCCTGACAAGATAGGCATGCATAGATGGACTACCAGATTCATTGTTGGAGAAAGAAAACTCATTGAGACTATATGTATTGAAGTTCAATGAATAATATCTTACTGTATTTATGCACCTATGTGAAATTCTGCTCTGATTTGCAGCTCCTGTATCTGGAATGAAATACGAGGAAAGAGGGACTTTTTTTTAGTTCCAGTCCCTTGGGATCCTTTCTTTAATGCCTCTCTATTGCCTTTTGAATCAAATAGAAACTCCTCTATTTGACATCGAAAGCCCTTCACCACTATCCCTGAACTACCTCTCTGCCTTCATTTTACAAGGGACATATGCTATGCTCTACTCAAATTGATCTTTTTACTATTCCTTATTCATTATATCTCTACGCCTTTGCACCAGCTGTGCCCCATGCTTGGAGTGGAATCTCTCCTCATCTCCATCTCTTAAAACCCCTACTTTCCTTAAAGTCTCTGCTCAGGTGTTACCTTCTACATTAAGACTTTCCTTATCCTTCAGTCTCTCAAGCCTTTGTCATTCATGTCTGTTCATACGTGTGGTTATATATCTATACATATATATGTGATATGGATATATGCATAGATAAATATACAATCTGTGTCCTTATATGTATAGATCTTCATATATCTATATACATATACATACACACACACATATATATATACACATACATATAACATATATATGAGAGAGAGACAGAGACAGACAAAAAGAGACAGAGAGAAAGTCTCCACACTAAATTGTTATTCTAGTTCAGGGACTGTCTCACTTTTGTATTTGTAGCCCCAATTCCTGCTGCAGAGTGATGCTTAATAAATGCTTTTTGATAGATAAATTGTATCTATCAATGGATAGATACAATTAATAGAAAGTGGAAACAAATTGTATCATTCTTTTGAATGACTTTCAATCTATTTCAACAGGGAAAAAAACAAAACCTCCCACTTAACCTTGCACTGAAAAGACTCAATGTTTAAGTTTCAAGTTGGGATCTGAATATTCTCCATGATATGGATTGCCACAACCAGTAATTATGCCCTCCTCTGTGGGATGAGTTAGGAAAAGCAGTGGGTTCCCCCAGGGAGACACCTGATGATAACAACTCTTACAAAATCCAGTTATGTTTTCTGAATAATTTTTCATCTGAATGACTTCTACTGCAAGCTTTCCTTTTTCTCCCATATACACAGTGCTCCTATCCTGCCCTGAAGCTTTCTGTGCTCTTCAAAATATCATAGTCCTCTAATGGATCTTGAACCAGTGTCCTGGTTCAGGGTGACAGTCCTACTGCCAGTCTATTAATAACGCTTTCTCAAGACAACTCTAGAACTGAAATCCCATCCAGTAACTGCTTGGTACAATGCTGAAAAAGAAATATCTTATCTTGTACTTACAAATGCTTGTTATTTTTCACCAATTCATTGACAGGTACTGGGTGTAATAGAAAGTGGAAACAAAAAGGAATAAAATGAGTCAGTTCCAAAGTTGAGACTAAAGTCCTTAAACTTCTTTCTGTAGAACTTATTTACATACTGTCCTAGGGCCACATCACTACATGACTACCAGATTGTAGACTCTTTTAGGGTGGAATTTCAGGGTCCCATGACCTCCAAGAAGAAGGAATTACTCAGGTGTCGTCCAACACAAACCTTGTTCCTGGCTTTCAGATAAGAATGCATCACCAATTCAGCACTTGGGTGTACTTGCAGCATGGCTAGTCATCCAAGACTTCAATGGGGACATATACCTGATCAATGTATCTGAGATATATAGGAAAGAACACCTGCAGCCTAATTGGTCCTCCATGAGGAGGTTTCTTCTTACTCATTCTCTCTCTCCCCCTCCCCCCCTTCTGCCTCTCCTTCTTCCACTTTTCTCCTCCCCCTTACTCCCTCTCTCCTCCTTTCCCCCTCTCTCCTCCTTCCCCTCCCCCTCTCTTTCTTGCTCTCCCTCTCTTCCTACCTCCCTTTCTCACCCCCTCCCAAGTGAAAAACCTCTGTTAGAGGGGTTCTTTATATTTTTGTGTGTCATGGACTACTTTGACCTATAGACCCTTTCTCAAAATGACATTTTTAATGTATAAAAGAAAATACAGCATAAAACATCACTAAGATTTGGGATGCACTGTACAAAGGATTACAAAGAAAATCAATTATGTCAAAATCATTATATTAAAGTGTTTTTTTTTTTTAATTCATGGACTAAAGATTAAAAACATCTGCTAGATGGTGTAGTTGATAGAATGCTATGCCTGGAGTTTGAATTTGGCCTCAGACACTTAATAGCTGTGAGACCCTGAGCAAGTCACTTACTCTCTATTTGCTTCAGATTCCTCATCTATAAAATGGGGATAATACTAGCACATATCTCCCAGGGTTGTTGTGAGGATCAAATGAGATGATATTTAAGTACACAAAAGAACTGTGTTGTTTTCAAATATTTTTCTCTCCAGAACCAATACCAATACTTTGTATTAATAATAATAAGTATTTATTTGGCATTTTAAAGTCTAAAAAGCACAACACATAGTTATAGTATTTGATCCTCATGACAACCCTGTGAGGAGGTGCTATTATTACCCTCATTTTATAGAAGAGGAAACTGATTCTGAAAGAGCTCAGGTGACTTACCCAAGGTCACACATGTCTCAGGCAGAATTTAAACTTGAGTCTGGTAGGCACTTAATTTTAAAATTGAAGTTTGCTTCACTGAACTAACAAAAGTTATTGAATGTTTATTGTGGACCCAATAGGTCTAGGTAGCCTAGAAGATATGAGTACATGACATAGTCATAGAATTTTTGAGTTTGATGGGATCTTGGAAGACCCTTAGTCTAATCTCATTTACAGATGATGAAACAAGATGTCAGGGTCAAGGTAATTTACCTAAGGTCACACAGAGCAATACAGAATCAAGTGCTGGGGTTTCTGAGGCTGTGCTCACATGTTAGAGATGTTTGGAAAACAGTGTGGGCTGAAGACATTTGTCACCTGAGAAAGGTGGCATTTGCATAAGGTGATAGGAGGATCCAAGGGAGGGGCAGGGCAAAGACCCAAGGAAAAAGGTGATTAGGAAAAGGAGAAAACAGTAGTGATAAAAATGAGGGAGGAAACCATGCTGATGCATCATCCTGCTGCCAACATCATATTTGAAAAGCCCTTGTAATGCCTCCGTTTCTTCCTTGGTGGAATTTGAACCTTATATATAGAAATATGGCACTTGACTATTTTTTTCCCTATCCCTTTAAGAATCTTAAAACTCTTTCAGCCTTTCCCCCAAGATGGCGCTGAAGGTGAAGGAAGCCGTTGTCTCCCCCAAGACAGAAGCCAAGTCCAAGGCTTTGAATGCCAAGAAGTCGGTGCTGAAGGGTGTCCACAGCCACAAAAAGAAGAAGATCAGAACACCCCCCACCTTCAGGAGACCCAAGACCCTGAGGTTCTGAAGGCAGCCCAAATACCCTCAGAAGAGCACCCCTCAGCAGAACAAGCTCGATCACTATGCCATCATTAAGTTTCCTTTGACCACTGAGTCTGCTATGAAGAAGATTGAGGACAACAACACCCTAGTCTTCATTGTGGACATCAAGGCCAATAAGCATCAGATCAAACAGGCTGTAAAGAAGCTGTATGACATCGACATGGCCAAGTTCAACACATTGATCCGGCCTGATGGAGAGAAGGCCTATGTCCATCTCGCTCCAGACTATGATGCTTTAGATGTTGCCAACAAAATTGGAATCATCTAACTTACTGTGTCCAGCTGTGTCCCATCCACCTACGATAAACAGTTTTCCAGAATAAAAAAACAAAAACAAAAACTCTTTCAGATTTTCCATCTCTGTAGAGTCAGCTTCCAAATTTATAGACATTTAGAACACTTTGAATAACAGGACAAATTTTTTTTTACTATTCCAATAAAAGCTTTTTCATGATTTATAGGAATCCCAGAAAAATAGAATTTGCAAATAGAGCAAAGATCCATAACAGGTAGCATTTCTACTTGGACCATTATAATGGATCTTTAGAAATTTCACTTTTTTAATGAACAGTTATTTTCTCTTACTTCCACCTTCCCCTCTGCATCATTTGGAATAAAAAGGAAAAACAAAATAAAATCCTTTTGACAAATATGCATTCAAGCAAAGCAAATTCTTCCAATGGCCATGTCGAAAAATATGTCTTACTCTTTCTAAAAGAAATTTATGTCATATTGAGTTCAAGACCTCTCTGGCAGGAAGTACTGTTTCATCTCAGTCTTCTGGACTCAAGGTTTATTATGCTATAAGAACAGAGTCCTCAAGTCTTTCAAAGTTGTTTTTCTTAAATGTCAATGTAGAAATTATTTTAGTTTTTGTAAACTCTGAATCAATTCAGAGAGGCCTCTACAATTTCCTCTGACACTATCTATTTCATCATTACTTATGGTGTAATAATACTCCACTACCATATACGATATTTTGTTTATATACTGTATAAACTATATATCACATACCATAATTTGTTTTAGTTTAGATTTCTTCCTATGAAACCTGTCCATTATATCCTTTGACCATTCATCATTTGGGGAATGTATCTTATTCCTTTGTATTTACATTCAAAATGTTCCTGTGGGTATGTTGGTATTTTATAGATTTAATAGTTATTTTAAATGGGACTTTTCTTCCTACTTTTATTGGTTTTATTGGTAATATACAGAAATGCTGATGATTTATGTATTAATTTCATATTCTTTCATTTTGCTGAAGTTTAATTATTTCAATTAATTTTGGTTGGCTATCTAGGATTCTCTAAGTAAACTATATCATCTGCAAAAAGTAATAAAAATATTTCTTTTTTGCCTGCACTTACTCTCTGCATATCTTTTTCTTGTCTTGTTGCTGTAATTTTTCTAGAACTAGTAGCAGTGATAATGAACGTCTTTGCTTTCCCTCTGATCTTAATGGAAAGTTTATTCCTATTATATTATTTTATATTATGTTGTATATATATTATATTATATATATTTATTTTATTATACATTATATAATATAAATATATGTATTTTGTATATTTATATTATATATATTATATATTTACATTATATATTGGCTCTTGGTTTAGATAGATACGGCTTCTCATACTAAGGAAAAGTCAGTTTGTTCCTATTTTTTCTAGTGTTTTTAACAGGGATGGGTATTGTATCTTGTTAAAAAGTTTTTTTCCACATCTATTAATAGAATGATACAATGTTTTGTTGTTCTTGTTATTAATATGGTATAGTTTGTCCCTTTTTTTAATTTGTGGAATAAAATGAGTATTTCCATAACATAGTATTAAAAAAAACAGATGATTACACATGAAACTGCAAATCTATTATGGACAACTTTCTATTCCTTTTAAATACACAACAAATTTATCATATAAATTTCTTTTTTCCCCTTTTTTTCTTTCCTCCTCTCCTCCCCTGACTTAGAGCTAGCTATCATTAGACACAAATAAGTATGTGTATGTAAATTATTCTATATATACTTCTATTTATCAGTTCTTTCTCTGGATGCAGGTAGCATCTTTCTTCATATAGCCTTATAGTTTATTTTTATATTTTTTTATTTTTATATTTGTAATAGCCAAAATGACTCATTTGCTTAAAGTTATTTTAAAAATAATATTACTGTTACTATGTATCATGTTCTTTTGGCTCTGCTCATTTCACTCTTCATTATTTCATGCAATTCTTTCCATGTTTTATATATAGTTATCTTAATATTAAACCAGCCCTGCATTCCTGATATAAAGCCAATGTGGTCATAGTGTATGATCTTTTTGATACATTGGCCTCTTTACTAATATTTTATTTAAAATTTTGGTGTCAATGTTTAATAGCGATATTGGTCTATAATTGTTTGTTTTTTCTATTTGTTTTTAACTCTTCCTGTCTTAGGTATTAAGGCCATATTTGTGCTACAGGATGAATTTGGTTGCATCCTTTGATTTCTTGTTTTCGCAAACACTTTCTGTTATATTGGAATAAGTGTCCTTTGATTCAGCCCCTAATTGGACCTCCAGGGACCAGGATGGCAGAATGAACCCCAGATGCTCCAACCCCTCCCCCCCAAAAAAACATAGTAATTATTGCCCCAGGGCAAAACCCTAAACAGTAAAGGCTTGGGAACCCTAGAGGAAGGGCGTGGCTAGGACTCTGCCTCAAAATGGGTAGAAAGCAGATAAAGACTCTGGAGTCCTACTATCATCAGAGGGAGGAACCAAATTCAGAGGGAGACAGTGTTGATTCACACCCACAACTGAAGCAGCAACAGGGAACTGGTCTCAAGCATAGAAAGCTTTCCTAGATGAGCTCAAAAGGAACTTTGAAAAACCAAATGAGAGAGATAGAAGACAAAATGAATAATTCTTTTAAAATCAAAATTGCAAAACTAGAAAAACATTACAATGAAGAAAACAACTCCTTAAAAAGAAAAATGTGGGATATGGAAAAGGAGCTCCAAAAACTAACTGAGGAAAATAATTTGCTATAAACTAGAATCAACCAAATTGAAGCAAATAACTCTATGAGGAACCAAGAATTAGTCAAACAAAATATCAAGAATGAAAAATTAGAAAAAGAGGTAAAATATCTCAATGGAAAAATAACTGACCTGGAAAACAGATCCAGGAGAGATAATCTGAGAATCATAGGCCTACCAGAAAATCATGATGAAAAATTGAGCCTGGACAACATCCTCCAAGAGTTCATCAAGGAAAACTGCCCTGAGATACCATAACCTGAGGGTAAAATAGAAATCGAGAGAATCCACTGGACACCTCCTGAAAGAGATGCTAAACTGAAAAGTCCACAAAATGTTGTGGCCAAACTCAAGAACTACCAGGTAAAAGAGAAAATACTTCAAGTGGCCAGAAAGAAACAATTCAAATATGGAGGAACCACAGTGAGGATTGCACAGGATTTGGCAGCCTCTACACTGAAATATCAGAGGCAGTGGAATACAATTTTTCACAAGGAAAAAGAGCCTGGGTTACAACCAAGGATCACCTACCCAGTGAAACTGAACATATTCTTCCAGGCAAGGAGATGGTCATTCAACAATATAACAGATTTCCAGACCTTTCTGATGAAAAAGCCAGAGCTCATGGAAAATTCAACCTCCAATTAAGAGATGCAAGAGGGACATAGAAAGGTAAACAAGGATAATACACACACACCCTGTTATTTAATAAAAGCAAACTGTTTACAGACAAGTAGAGGGTAGGAGTATAAATTACACAAAATGATAATTTAAAAAACCTTATTAAGGGCTCCAAAGGGATTGCAATTGAAGAAGAGGAATGAATGAAGTGGAAAAGAATAAATTATGCCACACAAAGAGGCATAAAAACAATATAGCAGAGGGAAAGAAGGGAGGGAGATGAGTATTTTATGAGCTTTTCCCTCATTGGTTCTGGTGCAAGGAGGGAATAACACAGCCAGTTAAGCATAGGATTCTATGGAGAAGAGACACAAAATGTATCATAATATAGGGAAAGAGGGGAGGGAGAGGAGTTTTGTATGAGATTTGTTCCTGTCACTCTTGATGTGAAGAAGAAATAACATACTACATTAAATATAAAAATATACTACAGGCAGTAAGAGGGGGAAAGGACTATGAAAGGGGGGATTAGAAGGGAGGGAAGAAGTAAGAGGGAAGGGGAAGAAAGGGGAGGGGGCTGATGAGAAGGAAATACTGAGGGAGGTGGTGGTCAAAAGGAAAACTACTAAGGAGGGGAAGGGAGGAGAGAAAAAATATAAGCATAAACAGGGGAGGGAATAGCATGGAGGGAAAGAAACAGATAGTAATCAAAACTATGAATGTGAATGGAATAAACTCTACCATAAAACAGAGGTAGATAGCAGAATGGATTAAAAATCATAATCCTACAATATGCTGTTTACAAAAAACACATCTGAAACAGAGGGATACACACAGAGTAAAGGTAAAAGGCTGGAGTGAAATATATCATGCCTCAGCTAAAGTAAAAAAAAAGCAGGGGTAGCAATCCTTATCTCAGATAAAGCAAAAGCAAAAATTAATCTAATTAAAAGAGATAAGGAGAAACTGATTTTCAGGTATTGTCTTTAAGAAAGAAATCTAGGGTGGAGCCAAGATGGCGGAGTAGAAACAGCACTTCCATGACACTCCAGCCCACTCCACTTCAAAAATTGTAAAAGGGGACTCTAAACAACCTCTGGAGCTCTAGAACCCACAGAGAAGCTAACCTCCTGCTGAGGACAGCCCAGCAGCCTGGCAGGGAACAGTCAGCACAGCACTCTGGGAGCCAAGCCCAGGACCAGGTGAGTCAGAGGTTTTAGCCCCAGGGCAGCCGGACCAGCAGCAGGCTGGAGGGACCCCAGAACACCAGCACCTGTGGCTCCAGAATTACCAACATATAGGTCCCTAGGACAAAGTGAGAGGTTAGTGCCCTATGGACTGTGGGACCAGTATTTAGGAGTGTGTCAGCTTCTACCCCTGGGGGTGAGAAGCCACTGAGGAGCCACTGCACCACTGCCATTTTGCAGCTTCAGTTGCAGCTTCAGCTCCTGACATGCAGACTGTAGGGGGATCCAGCAATCAGTATTGGGGGTAATCGCTCTTGCTTTAACCTCCCTGGATCTGGATTACGATCTGGGGTGGAGGTCTTGGGGTGCGTGTCCAGCTTGCCAGAGTGTGTGGGGGCTTCAGGGAGGGCACCCAACGAATATGTCCAGCAGTTGAGAAGATCCCAACATTTGGGACAGAAGCTCCCCTGGGTGGTGGCAGAGTCCTACTGTGGCAACAAATCCAAATGTCAAGTAATTAAGTGGCAACATGCCTAGGCAAAGGAAACAAAATAAACAGAAAAATTCAACATTAGACTCCTATTTGGGGGGCAAAGAAGATCAAAGCATGGAACAGGAAGAGGACTGTGAGGTCAGAAATCCTGCACCAAAAGCCACAAAGGAAAATACAAGCAGGTTACAGTCCATAGAGGACCTAAAGAAGGATTTTAAAAACCAAGTAAGAGAAGTGGAGGAAAAATTGGGAAGAGAAATGAGAAGGATGCAGGAAAAGTATGAAATGAGAGTCAACAGCCTGACTGAGGAAAACAACACCTTAAAAAATATCCTAACTCAAGTGGCAAAAGAGGCTCAAAAAGGAAATGAGGAGAAGAATGCCTTACAAAGCCGAATTTGCCAGATGGAAAAAGAATCTCAAAAGCTCACTGAGGGGATCCATTCCTTCAGAATTAGACTGGAGCAAATGGAAGCTAGTGACTTTATGAGAAACCAAGATGCTGTTAAACAGACCCAAGCAACTGAAAGAATAGAAGGCATTGTGAAATATCTCATGGGAAAAACCATTGACCTGGAAAATAGGTCCAGGAGAGATAATTTAAAAATTATTGGACTATCTGAAAACCATGATCAAAGAAAGAACCTAGAAATCATCCTTCAAGAAATTCTCGGATGGCGGAGTAGAAACAGCTCGTCCAAGCCTCTCTGCCCCCAGATTCCCCCCAAACTATGTAAAAGGGGACTCTGAACAACTTCTGGAGCCCCAGCACCCACAGAACGACACAGAGAAGCTAACCTCCCGCTGAGGACAGCCCAGCAGCCCTGCAGGAAGGACCAGCGCAGAGGTCCGCCTGAGCCGAGGTTTTAGCCCCAGGGCGGCAGGGCCAGCAGCATGCTGGAGGAACCCCAGAACACCAGGAGCTGTGGCGACTCCAGAATTATCAACATAGACATGCCGAGGACAAAGTAAGAGGTTAGGGTCCTATGGACTTTGGGACCTGTATTTGGGGAATGCGACAGCTCCCTCCCCTGGGGGCTAGAAGCCGCTGAGGAGACATGCCATTTCACAGTTTTCAGAGGCAGCTCCGGCTCTCAGCCTACAAATCATGGGGAGATCCAGCGATCAGTCTTGGGGGGTAATCACTCTTGCTTTAACCTCCCTGGATCTGGATTGTGATCTAGGGTGGAAGTTGTGGGTGGGTTTACAGCTTGCCAGAAACGGAAATTGCCCCCCACACGTTCGGGATGAAAATTCCTCTATCTGGCCTTAAAGCCATAGTGTGCCAACAAGCCCAGAAGTCAAGCAATTAAGTGGCAACATGCCAAGGCAAAGGAAACAGAAAAATGCAACCCTAGACTCCTACTTTGGGGGCATAGAGCGGGAAAAGGACTGTGAGGTCAGAAGTCCTGCTCCAAAAGCCCCAGGGGAAAACATGAGCGGGTTGCAGGCCATAGAGGACCTTAAGAAGGACTTGAAAAATCAAATAAGAGAAGTGGAGGAAAAATTGGAAAGAGAAATGAGAAGGATACAGGAAAAGTATGAAATGAGGGTCAACAGCCTGACTGAGGAAAAAAACACCTTAAAAAATAGACTAGCTCAAATGGCAAAGGAGGCCCAAAAGGGCATTGAGGAGAAGAATGCCTTAAAAAGTCGAATTTGCCAGATGGAAAAAGAATCTCAAAAGTTCACTGAGGAGATTCATTCCTTCAGAGTTAGACTGGAGCAAATGGAAGCTAGTAACTTTATGAGAAATCAAGATGCTGTTAAGCAGATCCAAACAAAGGAAAGATTAGAAGGCAATGTGAAATATCTCATGGGAAAAACCACTGACCTGGAGAATAGATCCAGGAGAGACAATTTAAAAATTATTGGACTACCTGAAAGCCATGATCAAAGAAAGAACCTAGAAATCACCCTTCAAGAAATTCTCAAGGAAAACTGCCCTGATGTTTTAGATCCAGAGGGCAGAGTGGAGGTTGAAAGAATCCACCGATCACCTCCTGAAAAAGATCCCAAAAAGAAAACTCCCAGGAATATTATAGCCAGGTTCCAGAATCCCCAGATCAAGGAGAAAATACTACAAGCAGCCAGGAAGAAACAATTTCAATCTTGTGGAAACACAATCAGAATAGCCCAGGACCTGGCAGCTTCTACACTGAGGGATCGAAGGGCATGGAATATGATATTCCAGAGGCAAAAGAACTGGGAATGAACCCAAGGGTCACCTACCCAGCAAAACTGAGTATCTTGTTTCAGGGGAAAATATGGTCATACAGTGGAATAGAGGACTTTCAAGCATTCTTGAGGAAAAAACCAGAATTGAATAGAAAATTTGACATCCAGACACAGGAAGGAAGAGATGCCTGAGAAGGTAATCGGGGAAGAGAGATCAAGGGGAACTTATCAAAGTTGAACTATTTTCATTCCTATGTGGAAAAGCAATAACTGTGACTGATGATATCTTTCTCACTATGAAAATAATGGAAGAAGGGGGTGTAGTCATATGAATACATATGTGAATGTGTGTGTATATGGTTACAGTTATATATGGATAGAGGGCATAGGTTGAATTTGTTGGGAAGGGAGAATACTCAAGGGATGAAATTATGAGGTGAGAAAGGAAAGTGGCAAGAGGAGATGGGGAAAGACAGGGTAGGGTAAACTATCTCATGTAGAAGAAGCAAGGGGAAGTGGTTGCAAGGGAGGGGAAGAATAGGAAGGCAAAAAGGCAAAACCACATTCTCATTGAATTTGGTTCAGGGAGAGAATGACATACATACTAAATGGGATATCTCAACCTGGAGCAGAATAGGGGGAAGGGGGATGAGAGGAGGGATGATGGATGGGAGGGCATCCTTGGGGGGAGGGGAGGTTGGAAGTACCCCCTATAGAAGAGGGACAGGATCATGTAGGGAATGGACCAGGTGGGGGGTGGGATGAGTGGGAGGGAATTATAAGCAGTCTTGTACAATATATCTACTGTGATAATGTTTTGCATAGCTAGACATGTACAACATATACTGAATTGCTTATCTCCCAAGAAGGAATGGGTGACAAGGGAGGAAGGAAATGGATCTGAAATTCGAGGTCATAACATTAAATGTTTCAAATATATATAAATACTATTATTAATACTCTTTTACTCTTATCTCATCCGACCAAACCCAAGAATCCTCCCTTTGGTCATTGAACAACCTGCATTATCTAAGAGTACCCCTGCCCCATATCCTGCCCGACCAACCTGCCCCTGATAAAAAAAAAATACTCTTTTGCTTGTAATAGGGAGATAAGATGTGCAGGCATTGGGACACAAAGATTCACCTTCCTCTAATGGAAAAGTCGATGGGGGTTTGGGAGAAGGTATGGGAGAGAGCAGATTGGAGGAAGCGATATCTTGTGGGACTACTATTCTGGGAGGTTGGGTAGGGGAATAATGGGGGGAAAATGATTGTAACCTAAAATCTGGCGGAAATGAACGATGTAAAACAGAAGTTAATAAAGCATTTGTTTAAAAAAAAAAAGAAAGACATTCTCAAGGAAAATTGCCCTGATGTTTTAGACCCAGAGGGCAAAATAGAGGTCGAAAGAATCCACAGATCACCTCCTGAAAAAGATCTCAAAAAGAAAACTCCTAGGAATATTATAGCCAGGTTCCAGAATTCCCAGATCAAGGAGAAAATACTACAAGCAGCCAGGAAGAAACAATTTCAATATTGTGGAAACACAATCAGAATAGCCCAGGACCTGGCAGCTTCTACACTGAGGGATAGAAGGGCATGGAATATGATATTCCAGAGGGCAAAAGAGCTGGGATTGAAACCAAGGGTCACCTACCCAGCAAAACTGAGTATTTTGTTTCAGGGGAAAATATGGTCATTCAGTGGAATAGAGGACTTTCAAGCATTCTTGAGGAAAAAACCAGAGTTGAATAGAAAATTTGACATTCAGACACAAGAAGCAAGAGATACTTGAGAAGGTAATCAGGGAAAAGAAATCAAAAGGAACTTATCAAAGTTGATCTATTTACATTCCTACATGGAAAAACAGTAACTGTGACTGATCAAACTTTTCTAAGTATGAAAATAATTGAAGCAGGTCATATGGGTATATGAATACATAAGTGAGTGTGTTTATATATGTTTATAGGTATGCATGGATAGAGGCCACAGGTCGAATTTGGTGGGAAGGGATGATACTTAAGGGGTGAAGTTAAGAGGTGAGAGAGGAATGTGGCAAGAGGAGATGGGGAGAGACGGTGTGTGTGTGTGTGTTAAACTATCTCATGTAGAAGAGGCAAGGGGAAGTAGTTGCAGAGGAGGGGAAGAACAGGAAGACAAAAAGGCAAAACCATATTCTCATTGAATTTGGCTCAGAGAGAGAATGACATACATACTAAATGGGATATCTCACCCTGCAGGAGAGTAGGGGGGTGGAGGATGAGAGGGGGATGATGGAGGGGGGCATGCTGGGGTAGGGGAGGTTGGAGGCACCCACTTTTGAAGAGGGACAAGATCAAAGTAGGGAATGGACCAGGTGGGGGGTGGGATGGGTGGGAGGGAAATATAGCCAGTCTTTTACAATATATCTACTATGGTAATGTTTTGCATAGCTATACATCTACAACATATACTGAATTGCTTATCTTCCCAGCAGGAGTGGGTGACAAGGAACGAAGGGAATGGATCTGGAATTCAAAGTTTTAAAATTAAATGTTTCAAATTTATTAATACTATTTTGCATGTAATTGGGAGATAAGATGTGCAGGCATCAGGGCTCAGAGATTCACCTTGTCCTAATGGAAAAGTCAAAGGGGGTATGGGAGAAGATATTGGAGAGAGCAGATTGGATGAGGGGATATCCTGTGGGACTGCTATTCTGGGGTGGTGGGTAGGGGAAAAATGGGGAAAAATTGTAACTCAAAATCTGTTGGAAATGAATGATGTAAAACAGAAGTTAATAAAGCATTTGGAAAAAAAGAGATAAGGAAGGAAACTATATCCTGCTAAAAGGCACTATCAAGAATGAAGCAATATCATTACTTAACATATATGCACCAATTGTTATAGCATCCAAATTCCTAGAGGAGAAGGTAAGAGAATTAGAGGAAGAAATGGATAGCAAAACTATACTAGTGGGAGCCCTCAACCTCCCCCTCTCTGAACTTGATAAATCCAACCTCAAAATAAACAAGAAAGAAGTTAAGGAAGTGAATAGAATTTTAGAGAGGGTAGGTATGATAGAACTCTGGAAAAAACTGAATGGGGATAAAAAGGAATATACCTTCTTTTCAGTGGTATATGGCACATACACAAAAATTGACCATGTACTAGGACATGAAAACTTCACAATTCAGGACAGAAAGGCAGAAATATTACATGCATCATTCTCAGATCATGATGCAATAAAAATCATATGCAATAAAGGGCCATGGAAAGATAGACTAAAAACTAATTGGAAACAAAACAATTTAATCCTAAAGAATGAGTGGGTCAAACAAGAAATGACAAAAATAATCAGTAATTTCATTCAAGAGAATGACAATAATGAGACAACATGCCAAAATTTGTGGGATGCAGCAAAGGCAGTTCTTAGGGGAAGTTTTATATCCCTGAGTGCATACATGAATAAATTAGGGAAAAGGGAGGTCAATGAATTGGGCATGCAATTGAAAAAGCTAGAAAAAGAACAAATTGAAAATCCCCAATTAAATACTAAATTAGAAATACTGAAAAACAAAGGAGAGCATAATAAAATAGAAATTAAGAAAACTATTGAATTAATAAATAAGGCTTAGAGCTGGTTTTATGAAAAAACCAATAAAATTGATAGACCCTTAGTCAATATGATAAAAAAAGAAAGAAGAAAGCCAAATTCTGAGTATCAAAAATGAAAAGGGTGAATCTACCACCAATGAAGAGGAAATTAAAACAATAATTAGTAATTATTTTGCCCCATTGTATGCACATAAATTTGAGAATCTTAATGAAATGGGTGAATATTTACAAAAATATAAGTTGCCCAGATTAACTGAATTAAGTAAATTACTTAACCCCATTTCAGAAAAAGAAATCAAACAAGTCATCAATGAACTCCCTAGGAAAAAAATCTCCAGGGCCAGATGGGTTTACTAGTGAATTCTATCAAACATTTAAAGAACAATTGATTCCAATACTCTACAAACTATTTGGGAAAATTTGTGAAGGAGTCCTACCAAATTCTTTTTATGACACAAATATGGTACTGATACCTAAATCAGGAAGAGATAAAACAGAAAAAGAAAATTATAGACCAATTTCCCTCATGAATATAGATGCAAAAATTTTAAATAAAATATTAGCAAAAAGACGACAGCAACTTATCACAAGAATAATATACTTTGAGCAGGTAGGATTTATTCCAGTAATGCAAGGATGGTTTAATATTAGGAAAACCATCAGTATAATTGATGATATCAACAGTAAAGCTAGCAAAAACTACATGATTATCTCAATAGATGCAGAAAAGGCTTTTGACAAACTACAACACCCATTCTCATTAAAAACACTAGAAAGTAAAGGAATAAATGGAGCTTTCCTTAAAATAATAGGTAGCATCTATTTAAAGCCATCAGCAAGTATTACATGTAATGGGGATAATGTAGATGCATTTCCAATAAGATCAGGGGTGAAACAAGGATGTCAAGGATCACCCCTCTTATTCAATCTGGTACTAGAAATGTTAGCAGTAGCAATTAGAAAAGAAAAAGAAATCAAAGGAATCAAATTAGGCAAAGAAGAGACCAAGCTATCAATCTTTGCAGATGATATGATGATATACTTAGAGAATCAAGTAAAAAAACTACTTGAGACAATAAATAAATTTGGCAAAGTTGCAGGATATAAAATAAACCCACACAAATCCTCAGCATTCCTTTATATTTCCAATGAAATTCAACAGCAAGAGATAGAAAGAGAAATCCCATTTAAAGTTATTGTAGACATTATAAAATATTTGGGGATCTGTCTGCCAAAACAAACCCAGGACCTACATGAACACAACTACAAAACACTTTTCACACAAATAAAGTCAGATCTAACTAATTAGAAAGACTTCAATTGCTTGTGGCTGGGTCAAGCTAATATAATAAAAATGACAATTTTACCTAAATTAAATTATATATTAAGTGCCATACCAATCAATTTACCAAAAAACTACTTTATAGAGCTAGAAAAAATTGTAAGAAAATTCATTTGGAAGAACAAAAGGTCCAGGATATCAAGGGAATTAATGAAAAGAAATGCTAGGGATGATGGACTAGCTATACTAGATTTTAATCTGTATTATAAAGCAGCAGTCCTCAAAACTACTTGGTACTGGCTGAGGAATAAAGTAGTGGATCAATGGAATAGACTGGGTACACAAGTCCCAGCAGTCAATGTCTATAGTAATCTACTGTTTGATAAACCCAACGACCCCAGATTTTGGGATAAGAACTCACTATTTGACAAAAACTGCTGGGAAAACTGGAATATAGTATGGCAGAAACTGTGCATAGACCATTATCTAACACCAAAATCAAAAGTCTAAATGGGTGCATGGGTGCATATCTATACCAAAATCAAGTCTAAATGGGTGCATGATCTAGGTATAAAGGCTGATACTGTAAGCAATCTTGGGAAAGCAAGGAATAGTTTACCTGTTAGATTTGTGGATAGGGGAATACTCTATGACTAAACAATAATTAGAGAGCATTATAAAATGCAAAATGGATAATTTTTATTACATTAAATTGAAAAGCTTCTGTACAAACAAAGCCAATGTAACCAGGATTAGGAGAGAAGTGGAAAATATTTTTATAACTTATATCTCTGATAAAGGACTCATTTCTAAAATATGCAGAGAATTGAGTCAAATCTATAAGAATACAAGTCATTCCCCAATGGATAAATGGTCAAAGGATATGAACAGGCAGTTTTCAGAGAAAGAAATTAAAGATATCTATAAACATATGAAGAAATGCTCTAAATCACTATTGATTAGAGAAATGCAAATCAAAACAACCACATCTCTCCAGTCAGATTGGCTAAGATGACAAAATAGGAAAATAACAAATGCTAGAGAGGATGTGGGCAAATTGGAACACTAATGCATTGCTGGTAGAGTTGTGAACTGATCCAACCATTGCCATTGGGCAATCTGGAATTATGCCCAAAGGGATATAAATAATTCCATACCCTTTGATCCAGCAATACCACTTCTAGGGTTATATCCCAAAGAGATCATAGAAGAGGGAGGAAGATCCATATGTACAAAAATATTTATAGCAGCTCTTTTTGTGGTGGCAAAGAATTGGAAATTAAGGGGGTGCCCATCAGTTGGGGAATGGCTGAAAAGTTGTGGCATATGCATGTAATGGAATACTATTGTGCTATAAGATGGACTTCATATTTACCTGGAGAGGCTTATACAAACTGATGCTGAGTGAGAAGAGTAGAACCAGGAGAAATTTGTACACAATTACAGACACAACATATGTGTGATGACCAACTATGACAGACTGGACTCTTCTCAGCAATGCAGTGATATAAGTCAATCCCAAAAGTCTCATGAAGGAGAGAGATGCCTACATCCAGAGAAAGAACTAGAAAGAACTGAGTTTGAATCCTGATTGAAGCAAACTACTTGATATTTTTCTTTTCATTGTTTGGTGGCTAGGTGGCACAGTGAGTAGAGTGTTGGTCCTGGAGTCAGAAGGACCTGAGTTCGCACCCAGACTCAGACACTTAATACACACACAAAGAAAAACCAAGCCTCGTGACCTTGGGCAAGTTACTTAACCCCAATTGCCCTCCAAAAAGAAAAAAAAGAGAGAGAGAGAGAGAGAGTAGAGCCAGGAGAAATTTGTACACAACTACAAACACAATGTATGTGTGATAACCAACTTTGATAGACTGGACTCTTCTCAGCAATACAGGATTATAAGTCAACCCCAAAAGTCTCATGATGGAGAGAGAGGTCTACATCCAGAGAAAGAACTCAGTTTGAATCCAGGTTGAAGCAAACTACCTGCTCTTTTTCTTTTTCTTGTTTGGTTTTATTTCCTCTTCCCCATTGTTCATTCCATCTGATACAATCCTTCTTTATAACATGACTAATGTCTAATGTGAAAGTATTTGCAGATACTATACTTGATTGTATGCCACCATGGTGGGGACAGAGGAGGGAAAGGGAGAGAAAATTTGAAACTCAAGGAATTGTGGAAATGTATCTTGTAAACTAAAAGTAAACAAATTAATAAAGACCAAAAAAAAAACAACTAAACTAAAATGGAGCTATTAAAATTCTCATTTTCTTGTTTTGTTCATCTGGACGTTTTATATTTTTGTATATAATTGTTTCATTTAAGTTTTTGTTTTGTATCAGCATATAGTCAGTAAAATAATTTCTAATAATTTCCTTTATCCCTCTTTTATTGTAAACCCCTTTTCTTTTGCTAACAGTAATTTAGTTATATTCCTGAAGAAAAAAAAATTTTTTTCAAATAGCTAATGACATCTATTTTATTGTTCAAAAAATAACTCCTAGTTTCATTTGTTAATTCAATGTTTGTTTTTCTGCCAGTTTGGTTAATTTTTTTCTCAATTATCTGTATTTCTATTTTGAGTATTTAATTTTTTTAAAATATTCAGGTGTTTTCTAGTTCACTTTGGTTGCATTCCCAATTCATAGTTATATTCTTAGTCCCTTTTGTTGACAGAAATATTTATAGATTTAAATTTCCCCTAAGGATTGCATTCCCCAAATTTTGGTGTATTCTCAATGTTGTCATTATCTTTAATGAAATTATCTATTGTTTTTAAGATCTGTTCTTTGTTTCTTTCTTTTTTGCTTTTTTTTAGAAGAAAATATTGTGATATTTTCATTATCTAGTACTATCTTATGAATTATTTGTGAAATTAATTTTCTATAAGGCTGTGAAGAGTATTCTCAGAGGGACGTCAAACCCTTATCTCATTCTGATAGTAAAGACAACTATCCCTTCAAGAAAGGGAGCCAGTTGTCCTTTGCTGTCTTTACCTAGAAGTGAACTTAGTGGGCAAGCTTTCAAGGGAGAAGAGGACTACCAGAGCCAGTCAGGACACTCTGTTCCACTTCCCCTCCCCTCTCTGTTTAGAGAAAAATGTTTTATAATCACCACATTTTGTCTGATTTTACTGTCCCCCTGGCAGTTGGTCAAGTAGTATTTATTAAACACTTACTATGTGCCAGGCTCTATGCTAAATGCTGGGGATATAAAGAAAGACAAGTAAAATAAAAATTTAAGTTTAGGTTTAAAAACACTGGATTTGGAATTGTAGACATTGTGATGAATCTTGACCCTGCTACTTAATACCTGCATGACTTTCATTTCTCTGAATCTCACTTTCCTCATCTATAAAATGAGGGGGGTTATTTTAGATAACTTTAAAGGTCCTTTGGAGCTCTAAATATTATTATCAAAGTATTTCGCCACCTACTCTTTCACTTCCTCATGGAAGAAAGGAGAGGGGGATGGAAAGTTTTGCATGGAGAATGGAATGGGGACCAGTGCTACTAGATCATAGTATATAAGGTGTTGGGGAAGAAGGTGTAAGAAGACTGGACAGGTAGGAAGAAGCAAGGTTATGAAGCCAAATAACGGATTTTGTATTTGATCTTGGAATCACTGGAGTTGATTGAATAGGGAGGTGATATGGTCAAACGTGTACTCTAAGAAGATAACTTTTAATGGAGGAAGGACTGAACTGGGGAGAGACTTGAGGCAAGGAGACCAACCACTAGACTACTGTAATATTAAGTACAGGCTTGAGGTGATGAGGGCATGCACCATGGTCACAGCGGTGTCAAAAGACAGAAAGGGGGCATATCTAAGAAATGTTATGAAGGTAGAATTGATAGATTTGGCAACAGAACTGATATGGGAGGAATGAGAAAGGTGGTGGGGGAGGAGTTGAGCATGACACCTATGTTGCAAGCCTGGGCAACTGGAAAGATGGTGGTACCTGGACAGAAAGAGGGAAGTTTGGAACCATGGAGGACTTAGTGATATAAGGAATGTGATCTCTTTGGAAGCAAGTTCAGTCTTGCTTTTTCTATTTGTTTCTGTTGGCATTTAGCATATTGTTTAGCCATTCTTAATAAATGCCTTTTCATTCATTCCTTCATTCATTACTGATCTCATTACTAGTAGTGAGCTATAGTGAGCATATCTATTTCATCAGACTTGGCCACACCAAGATAACTAGTGAATGGGGGCGGCTAGGTGGCGCAGTGAATAGAGGGCCGGCCCTGGAATCAGAAGGACCTGAGTTTGGAGCCGGCCTTAGACACTTAATCCATACAAACAAAAAAAAACCTAGCCGTGTAACCTTGGGCAAGTTACTTAACCCCAATTGCCCTAAAGGGGCGACTAGGTGGCGCAGTGAGTAAGAGCGTCGGCCTCGGAGTTGGGATGACCCGAGATCAGATCCGGCCTCAGAAAATGAGCACCCACGCATAAATAATGACTAGCGGTGTAACCTTGAGCAAGTTACTTAACCCCAATTGCTTTAAAAAAAAAAAAAAAAGATAACTAGTGAATGGAGCCACACTGAAGTCTTCTATTTCAGAGGACCCCTGAAGATGATGAAATAAAAAAAAAAAGTACCTCAGCTGGATATGGTACCCTGCTACTGGGAAGGCTACTGGGATGGATCACTTGAGCTTCAAAGTTCTGAGGGCTGAAGTCAGATGGGTGTGTCCATACAAAGTTCAACATCAATATGATAAGCCCCCAGGAGAAGAGGACTGGCAGGCTGCCAATGGGTATAACTAGCACAGCTTAGAAAAAGAGCATGTCAAAGCTTCTAACTGGATTCACAGCAGGGTGGGGCCCATGAATAGCCATTGCACTTCCAGACTGAACAAGGTAAGAAGACTTGGAAGAAGTTGTCTTTAGCTGCAGATAATAAAAATTAGGCACAAAAGTACTGAAGCAAATAAGCCAAGCCAATTTGCCATGATAGAGTTGCAATTTAGATTGTCTCCTGATTTCAGTCCAAAGCTCCCTTGAGCCATGACACATAAATAGGTCTACTTAGAAAAGAACTACCTGTCTCCAAGGAAGACTGTCTGTCTCCACCCACAACTATTGGCAACCAAAAACAAATCTAAAAATTGCAACTTGCTAAGCTTAAAAAAAAGCACAAATGTATTTTGTAACCTTATTCAAATAGGAAGTATGAATAATGAATAATAAAGTGAATAGTCAACTCTTTTATTAGTTTTTTCACCCAATTATATGTAAAAACAACTTTCAACAATCATTTTTTAAAAGTTTGAGTTCCAAATTCTGTTTCCCCTCCCTGAAATGATAAGCAATATGATAGAGATTATACATGTACAATCATGTAAAACATTTCCACATTAGTAATTTTGTGGAAGAAAACTCAAACCAAAAAAAGAAGAAGAAGAAGAAGAATATGTTTCAGGCTGTATTCAGACTCCATCAGTTCTTTCTCTGAAGGCAATTTCATCATGGGTCCTTTGGAATCATCTTGAATCATTGTATTGCTGAGAATAGCTATATCATTCACAGCTATTCATCATATAATGCAGCTATTATTGTGTATATGTACTCCTGGTTCTGCTCACTTTACTCTGCATCAGTTCATGTAAGTCTTTCCAGGTTTTTCTGAAACCATCTTGCTCATCATTTCTTATAGCATAGTAATATTCTATTATAATCATACATAATTTGTTCAGCCATTCCCCAATTGATGGACATCCTGGAATAAACAACTATTTAGAAAACATATATTTGATGGTATTGTAGAACCATGACAAAAATGTAAATATTTAGAAGCAATCAGGGAAGGATTTATAAGTGGAAACCCTGCCTCTTCTTGATCAAGTCATTAAGAAGTATAAGAGTAATAAAGATTTCAAGATGTTGCCTCTTTCAGCTATTAAAAATAACAGAAAAAAAAATAACAGAAAAAGCAAAGTTCTCAAGGAAGTCAGAGTTTACTATATGGAGGATATCACAATCAAATTCCAGAGGACAATTAGTATTGCTCATCATTCATTCAAGAAATATTTACCAGGATACCAAAATGATAACACAATGATAATATATAAAAATGATTCTGTCATGAAGGATTTATAATGTAGCAGAAGATAAGTCAAATCAAAAATAGTATAGACTCATCTTGAATATAAGTGTTTGAAGAGCTACAAAGTACTATGTGTGAGTCCAGAGGAGACTTCTTGTTAGAGGAATCAGACAAATCTTCATGGAAAATATAGCATGTGATCTGGGTTTTGTACAGTTGGATAAGATTTCTAAGGTGGGAAATGGCAGGGGTGGGCGAGGGACAATGAAGAAAGGCATTGCGGTAAGAGGAATAGTATACAAGAAAAAAAGCTGGAAATGCAAGGCATATTCAGGGAATATCTATTAAAACAATGTGACCTTAGGCAAGTCACTTAACCTGTTTGCCTCACTTCCTTATCTCTAAAATGAGATGGAAAAGTAAATGACAAACCACTCCAATATCTTTGCCAAGAAAACCCTGGGATCACAAAGAGTTGGACGTAACTGAAACAAATAGACAGCAAAATATAATATATTGTACTTAATAGAATGTAAGCTCCTTGAGAGCAGGGACCATTTTATTTTTTTCTTTGTATCCCTAGTACCTAGCATGATGCATAACAGGTAATCAATAAATGTTTATTGATTGACTGTGTACTCTGGTGTTGGTATTTTTCCTTCTGGAAAAGTAAGAGGACTGGGGAAACCAATTCCTAATTTTCAGTCCTGTAAATTAAGACCATTCATGAGGGCATAAAACAAGTATTAAAGAAAATTATAGCTGTATGTATATCAGCAAGGGTAGTGATTAAAATAATCCTCTTCATCTGTTGGTGGAATAAACTTGCATCATCAAGAAGGAACCCATAAAAAAACAAACAAACAGATTTCTATACTGAGGTAAACTACCCATTATATGAGGTAGCATGGGAAGGAAGAATAAGGGTTGACTTCAGATTCAGAATCATATAGGTACAAGTCCTTCCTCCGACACAAATAAACTATCACTTTGGCCAAGTACTTCAGCCTCTCAGTTGCCCCAGGCAACTCAAATTACAAATGAGTTTCTGACTTGGGAGGTAGGGTGTAGGGTGGGGAGAAGGAAATTTCCATAATGGGAGATCTCCAGACAGATAAAATCCTAAATCCAGATCAAATGAATAAATCTGTTAAGCATACACTGAATAAATAAATAAGCTCAGTTGTGTAAATATTGTCCAAGTGGTACCTTCCATACTGAAGGTTCCAGGAAGCGAGAATAATGAATGGTTGTCAATCACTCTAATTTGTAGGGAGTTTGCTAGGTCAGAGCACTAAGCAATAATGGGACAGGGAGGAAGTAATTACAAAAGAGGCAATAGAAATTGCCCCTGTCCTGGATGTTCTCAGCATCCAACGTTGCAGAACAAAGCTGAAAGAACACACATAAGAATACATGTGAGAAACCTTGTCCTATAGTGATCAGCTGCAACATCATATACAAACACATACACCCAGAGCAATTCAAAGTTCACCTTCAGAAAAGTGACAATGAGAAGAAATTCACTAAGATAACAATCCAAGTTCTCTCGGCTGTGCTGGGGTTATGTCAAACATCCTTGGAATTCACCTTTCACTCCTTCCAGCCATTAAGGATAATGTAAATTTGGGTCCTTCCCAATTTTTAGCCAAGGTTTTAGATGACATTTTTCTATACCAATGAGCACTTAATTCTCCTCTTCTCATTATCTTGGTTAATGTGGAAGTAATGTCACATATACATGTATGTTATACACATATATACATGCATATATACAACTACTTGGAAACCAGTTATATACAGGCAGTTGTACTATGATATATGAATTCACCAAAAGCACCTCAATTTGCAAAATTGTTCAGTAAGAACTAATGTTTATGGGGAAAATGGGATTGTAGCATAATGATCAAAAACTTTTTAACACATAAAATATGCATGTTAAACGCTTAAGAAATACATAAATACTACTATAGAGTCATGATGAAAAATGCTTTACACATCCAGGGAAAGAAATGAGAGAGTCTGAATATAGATTGAGGCACACTCTTTTAACTTTATTTTTTTCATGTTTTTTTTTTCTTTTTTTTGGTCTGTTTCCTCTTTCACAACATAACTAATTTGGAAATATGTTTTACATGATTGCACGTATATAATCTATATCAAATTGCTTACAGTCCTAGGGAATGGGGAGGGGAAGGAAAGGGAGAACATTTGGAACTCAATTTTTTTAAATGAATGTAAAAAATTGTCTTTACATGGAATTGGGAAAAAATAAAATACTATTTTTAAAAATGCTACTATCTAGAGTTTGTCCCCAGACTTGGGCAGCTGTTCGGCTGCATGTACATGGCTGCATCAGCAAGTTGGGCAGGGGAAAACTGGCAGAATGGTAGTGCCTCACAGCCCCTAGTGCAATAGAAGATATAAATATGGCACTTTACCTTGACAAAGATCTACTTTACTTGTGGAAGTGGACATTGGAAAGGTCGCAACTTGTGAGTTATTGTGAAGTGGTACAGTATTCTACATTTTTTATGTTTCTCATAGAAGAAATCTCACAGGAACAATCTGGGAATTTGTCTTATGCTTGAAATGTTCCCTAATATATCGATCACTTTGAAGCAAATTTGTGTTTTGGAAATGTTATAGCAGAACTGATTGTATATTATTTCTCTTTAAATATTTCTTTTCTTTTCTTTTCCCTTTTTGGAGGGGGGGGAGGCTGGCAAGTGGGGTTAAGTGATTTGCCCAAGGTCACACAGCTAGTAAAATTTAAGTGTCTGGGGTCACATTTGAACTCAGATCCTCCTGACTCAGGGCTCTATTTGTTGCACCACCTAGCTGCTCCTCTTTAAATATTTCTTGGTGGCATACTTCATATATCTTTTAGAATGCCTCTGAGGTTATATTTATTTTATTTTTGCTTCCTTCAACAAGTATAAGCTTTCCACCAAGGTCCCTAGTTTTTATGTTACTTACTTAGTGAAAAATCAACCTTTTCCCTGAGGGGGATTCCACTCCCATTTAACTCCCATTTGCATTAGTGGATGAGGTAACTAGAAGGTAGCTGACCATTACTATTCTCAGAATTCTAGGTATAACTGAGGGACGGGGATTTGTAACCCTGTAGCTCCTGAGTCTCTATATTGTTTTGGTCCCTATAATTAATCAGTAGAATTCTATTAGGTTTTAGAAAATGTTCTTTTAAAAAGCAGTATAGTAAGAAAAATAATTTTGAAAATATTCTCCCCAAACTCTAATGTACACACCCCCCCCTACACACAAGGTCCCTGGGGAGAGTGGGTACAAACTTAAAATACAATGATAGTGAGGTACATGTGCAGAGAAAAAATGTGACCAAGGTTTGCCTCTCAATTCCTGGTCCCAGAAGTACTTTTCTACCTTTGTGGAGTTCTCATGAGTTTCCCTTTAGGTACAATTCTCTGCTGGGCTCTGAGGACCAGTACCTTTCTGATCCATTGCCAACAATACTCTCTTTCAAAGAGGGTTATGATTACTGAAACTGTCACCATCCTCAGGTGACTTTCTTTCCATTTCTCTCTTAAGGTACTTCCTCTGTTGTCAGCCTCTACTATTCTGGTGGACTCTGATATTAATTACAGTTGTTGGTGGGACCACTGATGACTTTGATGGATCTCCCAGTAACTTGTTCACAGCACCCTTTCAGAATCTTCATTAGAGATCACAGAAGAACAAACACAAAAGAAGTAAAGTGCTATGTCTATGGACACATAGTGAGTATATGAGAGATAGGACTGTTGCCCTCCCTCATTCTTTGCATAATTTATGGCAGTCTTTGACTTGGTGACCAGGAAGGAAAACAGATTGAAGAATCATTATGTTCCCTTTTGTGTGTGAACTTAGTCCTCATTCAATACTTCTTTAATCACTGGCATTTTCCAGTTCTGTAGCCAATTAAAAGATTTTGTCATCACACCATACCAGCCGCCCTCAATCATTTATGATTGGAAACTGGCTCCCCTAAATTCCACATGTTGGATTAAAACCAGGTAAAGAATATCTTCACATGCGCTGTATAACTCATCAGGAAGGGCCAATCTGAGCTTGTTATAAGGACTGGGCCCTCACTGTCCAGTCCTTCTGTTTCATAAGAATAAAGTTTTAGAGCCATTCATTTAATTTAAAGTTGGTGGGTTGAAGATTTTTCCTTATATTATCATTTGGAGTTATAATAATAGCTACATAGTGCTTCCTGGTTTACTTATTCTTATGAGTTATGTAGCACAGTATTACCCCCTTTTACAGAGGAGGAAAGTGAGGTTCCATTGGCTTGCCCATGATCATTTAAACGGTAAAGATGGGACTGAAGCCCATGTCTCTTTATTCCAAGACCATTATTCTTTCATAACCTATAGCAATTTCTCTCAAATTGATCATGCTAGCCAAATAAATTAAACTCACCTCTTAGTTAAGGGGGCTTTGAGTTTGGCATTATTAGAGGATTCTGGAAATAACACATGGGACATTTATGAATGTATGTGTATGTGAGTATAAAAAAAAAATCGAACCAGTTTGTATAACTATGGGATGTTTGAATGCCAAAGGTAAGTTTACCTAAAAGACTGTTTTATGAAGAACTAACACAGGGCAAGTGCTCACATGGTGGTCAGAAGAAGAGATACAAGGACACTCTCAAAGTCTCTCTTAATTTTAGAAGTGATTGTGGGGGCGGCTAGGTGGTGCAGTGAGTAGAGCGTCAGCCCTGGAGGCAGAAGGACCTCAGTTCGGATCCAGCCTCAGACACTTAACACACACAAACAAAAACCTAGCCGTGTGACCTTGGGCAAGTTACTTAACCCCAATTGCCCTCCAAAAAGAAAAAGGAAAAAAAGAAGTGATTGTGTAACATGAGAGACACTAGCACGGGACTGCCCAGCATGGCATGCCTTCATCAGAGAAAATGCTGTGTGCTATGAGCAAGGCAGAATTGAAATAGCTCAAAAGAAATGTGAGCTATGCAAATTTAGAGATGCCGTTCCAAATGTTCACATGGACTATTTGTGGTAGATCTGCCATAGATTATTATCATTATTGTTATTGAAATTAAAATTGTGTTGTGCTCTACTTTATTTCTTCAGTTTATCTAATATAATTAGATTATTGGATTTGGAGTCAGGTAGGCCTGCATTCAAATTCTGCCTTTAAAGATTATGAGCTGTGTAAAACTGGGCAAGTGACAACCTTTCTCAGTCTTGGTTTCTCTATCTGTTGAGTGGGGATAAGAAAACCTGCAGTATCTACCTCGTGGACTGAACTCGAATTGTTGTAAAAGCCAAATCAGAGAATGTTTGTGAAGAGCCATATTACTAGATTGGGAAGAGTCAATTATTATAAATTACCCATGACATTACAGCCCTCATTCTTTGTCTTGGTCAAATTCTAATGACTCTTGTCTTAGCCACTGTGCCAAAAGTGTTTTTGTATTTGTATAGATGTGATCTATGCCAAAAAAGATGGGATGGAATTGGATGCAGGATTTGGTCACCTTTCTACCTTTATTGTCAGTGGTTTTTGTTCAGTCATTCAGTCATATCTGACTCTTGGAGACCACATCTGGGTTTTTGTTTTTTGTTTTTTGCAAAGCCACTGGAGTGGCTTGCCATTTCTTTCTCCAACTCATTTTACAGATGAGGAAATTGAGGCAAACAGGGTTAAGGGACTTGCCCAGGGTCACACAGCTAGTAAATGTCTGAGGCCAGATTTGAACTGAGGAAGATGAGTCTTCCTGATTCCAGGTCTGGCACTCTATCCACTGTGCCACCAACTGCCCCTTCTACCTTTATATATAGTGTTAGAAAATTGTCTCAGACACCAAGAGACTGAGTGACTTGCCCAGGGTAAACACAGTATATGTTACAGTTAATACTGGAATTAAGGATTTCCTTACTCTGAGGGCAGCTGTTTCTACTACTCCAGGTTCCCTCCTAGCTACACAGGAATAAAATTTCCCAGGGCTTTCTAGCAGGGATATGAAATAGCCTTTAAAAATATGAATACTTAATTTATTACTATCAAGAAAATTATTTTCTCATTTGATAATAAAATAGAAATTAGGGTAGTTACTCTTTGATACAATTATGTAGCCTTGAGTACAATCGAGGCAGCTGGGTGACACAGTGAATAGAGCACTGGCCCTGGAGTCAGGAGGGCCTGAGTTCAAATCTGGCTTCAGACACTTGATACACTTACTAGCTGTGTGACCTTGGGCAAGTCACTGAACTCCAATTGCCTTGCCTTCCCCCCTCAAAAAAAAAAAAAGAAAGGATACATGTGAAAAAAAAAACTGTTAAAGTCACTCATTAATATTCCATCTATTTCAAAGAAGAACAAGAAAAAGTAGGGCAGCTAAGTGGTACAGTGGATAGAGCCCCATCCCTGAAAACAAGACTACCTGACTTCAAATCTGTCCTTACTTACTGACACTTACTAGCTGGGTGACCCTGGGCAAGTCACTTAACCTTGTTTGCCTCAGCTCCTCATCTGTAAAAAGAGATGGAGAAGGAAATGGCAAATACTTCTAGTATCTTTGCCAAGAAAACCCAAAATCTGGGTAGTAGGGAGTCAGACATTAAAATGACTCAGCAACAAGTATATGGTTAAATTATAAAAGAATTTCAGGGACATGGAAGTAATAAAATGAGAGTCATTTTTATAAGCAGCCTAATTTTGCAAATATATTTCATTTGCAGCTACCTTGCTCTGGGCAAATTCTAGATGATGGAAATCTGACCATGTAGCTATCAGAGAGGAAACGTGTTAAGTGAACCTTGTAACCAGGAATAATACTGCCTATCAGTTACTCATTTACAACCCTGTTTATGCCAGATTTCCTTTTTTAGTTTTTATATGTTTTCCTTTACTGGATTTGTAGATATGTACCATAAAGGAGCTGATACATCCTGCTACTTCACATGTGTTTTGCAGTCTTTTTTTTCATTCTTGAAGTGCCTAACACATCAATATATCAAGTGTCTGTGATTTTGTAGATAGGTTAATTTCCTCCACCAATTCAAGGGCAACTAGCTATTAACTTAATAGGATGAGGACAGGGGCTAGACATGTGACTTCATAGGTATTGTAGGGAATTCCTGGGTGAGGGAATTTTCTTCTGTTAATTCAGATTTCCACCTTCCCAGAAACTTATGGGAATAGAGGGTTATCTAGAGCAGAGATATCAAACTCAAGGCACATCAGAAAACAAAAGAAAACTTAGAAAGAAGCACAGAAAAGCAGGGTAGCTTTAAAAACAATTTGTAGTACTTACTATGTAGCTTTAAAAAAAGGGAAACAGTGTGAAATGGAAATTTATGGTTTCATATTGTTATCTTTTTACATACATGGAAATGTTCTTTTTTTGTTGTTTTTCTGTATTTAAGTTTAAAATGAATAATTTTTTCTTAAGGCATATGGGCTACAAGCCCCATAAAACTCCTCAGTGCTATAGAACTAGATTAAAATGTAATTGGGAAATGTGTAACAAAATAAATAAAAAAGACAACATAGATAATATTTGTTGTGGCTTTCTAAATCAATATGTAGCCAGCAGGTCTGTTTCTATTTGAGTTTGGCAGTCCTATCTAGAACACTGAGATATCAAGTGGATTACTAAAGGTTACACAGCTAGTATGTATCATAGGTCTTTCTGACTCAGGATAGATTTCCAGTTACAGTATCACACTGCCTCTCTTGCCTAGCATATAGTAAGTATTAAATAATTAATGGTTGAATCAGCATTTCATTCAAAAATAAATATATTTGGTAATATAGCATAAGTTGGGCAACATTGCTAAAAGTAATAGATCATTTTAAAATATTTTTGAATAGAATAATTTAGGATTTTTAGTCACAAGATGTCAGAACCTCATATTTGAATGTGAGTAAAGAGGCCATCTTGTCTAACCCAAACCCTAAGAGGAAACTCCTTGGAGAAAGATAAAATTGAGACTTTTTATAAAAGGAAAAATAGTTAACTGGCCTTCCAAGTAGCACTTTGACATGGCAGAGACTTGTTTGACCTTCTTGAAGCTCTCCTATGTTGGTTGTGAACATTTTAAAGTGGACACCAATTAAGTACTTTCTGGGTGTCAAAGGCTGCAGAGAGGTCAAGAACGATGAGGATTGAGAAAAGGCATTTGGATATGGTTATTAAGAGATCACTGGAAACAGTTTGGGTTGAATAATGATGTCAGAAGTCTAACTGTAGAGAGTTAAGAAGACAGTGAGAGTAGAGGAAGTGGGAACATCTATTGTAAATTACCTTCTCAAGGTTAGAGAGTAACAAAATTACAAGTGTAATTACAATAGCTTCAAGCCCCAGTTTTCTTGTATTTATAAGAATTTAGGCACAAATTTGGCTCTCAGCTCTAATTTGAATTTATGCTTACTTTTAACTAACCCCTCACCTCTTTATAGTTGAGGCAAAGATTCAAGTTAGAAGGTAAAGAAAAAATAGGGCACGTTACAGTGCCTATTAACGGACAGGTACTAGCAAGGCAGTTTGGGTGAAGAGCAGACCTATACATTTAACTTCCCTCAGTCCTTGAGAGGTTAGGTATAATTGGTGCCTTCAGTCCAAGTCTTCTACTCTGAGATGCCCATTGAGGCCAATGGCCTTGCTTGATCTCTCTTTTATTCTTTTCAGTTCAGTTTTACTTTTTTTTTCTCCTTTAGAATATTGCCCTGGTGTTGAGAATTCTTTGTGACTCTTGAGGTCTACGTCCCCTTTGTTTCAATCCACTTCTTGATTATTGGGTTTCTTTTAGAGCTATAGTGTATGACTCAATTCCTTTGTCTGGCTCCTAAATTTCTCTCAAGGCTGAGAGACTACATATGACAGAGGTGTTTGATTTGAATGCTAGAAAGTTGCCTTATTGGCAACTTCAAGTTTTATTTCCTCCTAGGGGAAACTGATAGGCTATTTGAAATCATTATATGTTTCCTGTATGTGTCTCCTGGGAATTCTTTAAGTCTTCTGGTGAAATAAGCACCATCTGTATCCTATATCCATTCTGTAGCTTAAGTACTTGTATGGGAGCTGGGGACCCTATTGCCTACATTTGGAAAGACCTAGACAATAGCTATGAGTACAAATTGTGGGACAATTTTAAATATATTAGGAAAATACAGGACCACTTATCCTCTAGCCAATTTCAGCTTTGGAAAGCTCTTTCCTTGTGGTAAGCCTAGCCAAGAGAGATAACCACCCTCTTGGGGGTCCATGTGAACCCAGAGTTTTTTGGCATAGAGTAAAAAGGAGATACTGAATCACAGGTTACATATTATTTTATAAAACTTAAGACAACCATTGGTAAGATTATAATCAGAGAAGAAAGTCTTTGTGATTTTTTAAAAACTGTCAATAGCATTATTATTCTATGTAACAGCTAAAGATTTTCCTTATAGATATGAGGAATTTTAAAAACCCTGTCTCTTATTCTGCCAGATAAGTCAATGAATTAGAAATACATATTATGGGGGTGGCTAGGTGATGCAGTGAATAGAGAACTGGCCCTGGAGTCAGGAGGACTTGTGTTCAAATCTGGCCTCAGACACTGAACACTAATTAGCCATGTGACCCTGGGCAAGTCACTTAACCCCAATTACCCTGTCTTCCTCCCCCTCCAAAAATGCAAAAAAAAAAAAAAAAAAAGATTTTAGGCCTTCTCAAATTACCACTGTCACAGTATAGAAGTTATACTGCTATGTGAGAGGCAGAATCTGAAATAACTGAGGAAACAAAGATTTGAGCTTCTGAGCATACCAATTTATTAAGTAATGCATGCCAATTGCATAACAAATCAGGACTAAGCTTTCTCTGCTTGAACTGGACTCCAAATACAGGGGGAGACAGATTTTTATTATGCATTAAAAGAAAACAATTAGCTGGATATAAACCAGAATGCAAGATTAGGTGATCTGATTTCTAATTGGAGGAAAGATGAGGGGCTTTCTGATTTGGGAAGGGGATGGGTGATTTTTGAAATCTGGGGGGAGGAAGGGGCAGGACAAAAAAATGCAATTCCCTGAAATCAGAAAAGAGGTGTTTTACTCCTCTCAGGTGTCTGTATTCAATCAAATGAACAAGGAAGCAATAACTGATTGACCTGTATAGGGTCAATATAGTTTTTAGATAAAACATATAGGTTGCTTGAGATGTATAGTTGTGAGAAAACTCCTTGCATCAGTCTTTGGATACAACTGGGTTTCTGGTCAGTATAACCTAGGTCCTTAGTTAAGGGTCTCTAAGCAACAGGTAGAGATGGTCCAGCTTCCCAGCCATGTAGGTTCAAACAATGCAATAAAGTTCCCTCTCAGTTCCCATAATTGAATAAAGTTTTCTCACAAGAGTGAAATTGGACTAAGTCCCTAACTGAATAAAAAAGAAATTGGGGGGGGGGGGGTGGAGTCAAGATGGTGGAGTAGAAACAGCTCTTCCACACAGCTCCAGCTCCAACCACCTCCAAAATTATGTAAAAGGGGACTCTGAACAAACTCTGGAGCTCCACAACCCACAAAATGACACAGAGAAGCTAACCTCCCACTGAGGACAGTCCAGCAGCCCGGCAGGGAGTGGCCAGCACAGCACTCTGGGAGCTGAGACCAAGACCCCGGGAGATGCCCAGGACCACATGAGTCAGAGGTTTTAGCTCCAGGGTGGCCAGCCCAGCAGCAGGCTGGAGGGACCCCAGAACACCAGCATCTGTGGTGTTTCCAGAGTTACCAACACATAGATGCTAACTAAAAAGTGAGAGGTTAATGCATTATGGACTTTGGACTCATTAGTTGGGAGAGCACATGATCTCTTTCCCTAGGGGCAAGAAGCCACTGAGATGCTTCAGCACATCTGCAGTAACACGGCAGCTTCAGCTCCTGGCCTGTGGACTGTAGGGGGACCAGGTGATCTGGGGGGTAAGCGCTCTTGCTTTAACCTGCTTGGATCTGGATTGCAGTCTGGGGTGGAGGTCTTGGGGTGTGTGACCAGCTTGCCAGAGTGTGTAGAGGCTTCAGAGAGGGCACCCAACTAATACCTCCAGCAGCTGAGAAAACCCCAGCATTTAGGACTGAAGCTCCCCTGACTGGTGGCAGAGTCCTACTTTGGCAACAAGCCCAAAAGTCAAGTAATTGAGTGGCATCATGGCTAGGCAAAGGAAACAAAATAAACAAAAAAATTCAACATTAGACTCCTCTTTGGGGGGCAAAGAGGATTGAAGCATGGAACAGGAGGAGGACTGGGAGGTCAGAAGTCCTGCAACAAAAGCCCCAAATGAAAATAAGAGCTGGTTACAGGCCATAGAGGACCTTAAGGAGCAGATAAGAAAAGTTGGGGGGGGGGGGAATGGGGAAGAGAAATGAGAAAGATGCAAGAAAAATATGAAATGAGAGTCAGTAGCCTGACAGAGGAAAATAACATCTTAAAAATTAGACTAACTCAAATGACAAAAGAGGCTCAAAAAGGCAATGAGGAGAAGAATGCCTTAAAAAGCTGAATTTGCCAGATGGAAAAAGAATCTCAAAAGCTCACTGAGGAGAAGCATTCCTTCAGAATTAGATTGGAGCAAATATAAGTTAGTGACTTTATGAGAAATCAAGATGCTATTAAACAGATCCAAACAAATGAAAGAATAGAAGGCAATGTGAAATATCTCATGGGAAAAACCACTGACCTGGAAAATAGATCCAGGAGAAACAATCTAAAAATTATTGGACTGCCTGAAAACCATAATCAAAGAAAGAACCTAGAAAGCATCCTTCAAGAAATTCTCAAGGAAAATTGCCCTGATGTTTTACAACCAGAGGCCAAAATAGAGGTTGAAAGAATCCACAGATCACCTCCTGAAAAAGATCCCAAAAAGAAAACTCCTAGGAATACTATTGTAAACCAGGATTATAAAGCATTAAAAAAAAAAAAAAAAGAAATTGAGATAGATCCAGAATTGAGCCACAAAATGGAATTGATGTGGTTCTCTCAATTCCCACAATTTCCTCAGTTTCTATCTATGATTTGCTCTCTATAGATAAATTGACTTCTAGTTCCAGAAATGCCCTTCAAAAGGAAAAAAAAAACTTTGGCTTTGTTTTTTTCCTCTACCTTTTCTTTGGGTCTTTCAGTCACATTTATAAAATCATGAAGATGAATCATCTGACATTTCCTATTTTTCCTGAAAGCATGTTTTTTTAAAAATGTCATCTATCAAGCTCTGTTGATAGACTTATAGGTTTAAATCTAAAAGGGACATTGGAAGGCATCTAGCCTAACCTTTTTTTTTTTACAGATCGGAAAGCAGAGAGATGAAACTACTTGCCCGAGGTTACACAGGGAGTGGATGGCAGAGCTCAGATTAGAATCTGTGTCTTCTGGCTCTAAATTCAGCATTATTAATGTCCTCTTAGATTTTGGATACTTTTTTCCTCACAAAAATCTTTTTTTCAAATATAAATCCACTGCAAATGTGTTTATGTAACATGATATTTATTTAGTTCTTGGAAAATTTTAAAATATTATATCAAACTTTCAACATTTCAATTGGTGATAAGGGACAGAAAAAATATAATCCTATGACTAATCATTAACAAATACATAGATATGAGTTTCTAGTATGAAAAAAATCACTGTCTACTTCCTGTACAAAGAAACAGAAAATAAACACTAAAGACCATTCTTTCTTTTCAATTTCCAAAAAAAATTCTTGTTAATAATAAAAAGGAATTAGTTTGACAAAGAGAAAATTTTAAATGAAAGCAAAATGTTATTATTCTAATGAATGTGGGGATTGTTTCTTCCTCCTCCAGTCCATCCTCCACACTACTGCTAAATTTGTTATTTAAAAAAAACCCACAGATTTATGTCACTTAGTTCCTTAAACATCTTCAAAGGCTCCTTATTGCTTCTAGGATCAAAGATGAATCTTCAACCTGGCAATTAGAACCTTCACATAGTATGACTATCACCATTAGTCTGAGGAGGGACCTTTTTTTGGCTTTTCTTTGTAACTCTTATGCCTGGCACACAGTAGGTGCTTAATAAATGCTTACTGACTGACTAGTTTTACTTACTATTACTATCCTTCATAAACTATTATCTTTTACATGACATTGTGTCTCTCACTCCCATGCCTTAACCTAGACTCCTATGTTGGGAGGAATTTCCTCCTCACCTCCATCTCATAAAATCCTTAGAGCTTCCTTCAAAGAACAGTTCAATTCCACTTCCTGTACAAAACCATTCCTTATCCTTCAAGAAGGATAGCAAACTCTCCTTAAAAATATATGTTGTGGGGCGGCTAGGTGGCGCAGTGAGTAAGGGCACCGGCCTTGGAGTTGGGATGACCTGGGATCGAATCTGGCCTCAGAAAATGAGCACCCACACATAAATAGTGACTGGCTGTGTAACCTTGAGCAAGTTCCTTAACCCCAATTGCTTTAAAATATATGTGTGTGTGTGTGTGTGTGTGTGTGTGTGTGTGTGTGTGTATAAAATGTTGTTATTTTAGATATACTTTGTATTTATTTGTATGCATGTTTTATTCCTCCCAATGGAGGGATAGGTAAGGGTCAATGAGGGCAGGAACTATTTCTTTTAAATTTTTTTTCTTTCAAGTGCCCAGAATAGTGCATTGCATATAACTGGTACTTAATAAATGTCTGCTGAATTAAACGGAATTATTTTATTGAATTTTCTTCAGATGAATGCACTCTGAAAAAAAATAATATAAGTTGGAAAGATAACTACTGAAAGAACTCTCTCAGCAAGTTTCTGATAAAATTCTATATTTTATATGCAAGATATATAGGAAAGTGATACAAATATATAAAGATATGACCCATTCTCCAATAGAAAAGCAGTCAGAAAATATTGAAAGGTAGTTCTCAAAAGAAAAAATGCAAGCTATCAGCAAATTTATTAAAGAAGGTACCAGATCTCTAATAATAAGAGAAATGTGAATTAAAACAAATGTGAAGTTGTACCTCACCATCATCAGATTAGTAAAGATGACAAAAAAGGAAAAGGAAAATTATTGGAGAGGCTGTGAGAAAATAGGCAACATAGAGATATGTGAATTGATCCAGGCATTCTTCTTCCTTCTTCTTCTTCCTCTTCTTCTTCTTCTTTCTCTTCTTCTTCTCCTCCTCCTCCTCCTCCTTCTCCTCCTCCTTCTTCTTCTCCTCCTCCTCCTTCTTCTTCTTCAGGGGATGCAATGCAATTGGGTTTAAGGGACTTGCCCAAGGTCACACATCTAGTAAGTGTTAAGTGTCTGAGGCCGGATTTGAGCTCAGGTCCTCCTGACTCCAGGGTTGGTTCTTTATTCACTGTGCCACCTAGCTGTGCCCTATGTTCTTCTTTTGACCCAGTAATAACCGTTACTAGTTATATAACCTAAATATACCAAAGACTGAGGGAAAGGACCAGTATGCACAAATATATTAATAGCAGCACATTTTGCTACAGAAAGAACTTTTTTTTAAGTGAGTATTCACTAATTGGAGAATGGTTGAATGAAATGCAATATGGGAATGAAATGGAATACTTATTGTCCTGTAAGAAATAATAAAGGGGATAGATTCAGAGAAGACTTACAAAAACTGATGCAGATTGAACTGAGCAGAACCAGCTATGTGACATAGTGGTGACCACTGCACCTGGGGTCAGAAAGACCCATGTTCAAATTTAACCTCAGATATTTACTAGCTGTGTGACTGTGGGCAAGTGAATTAACCTCCACTTCTCTCAGTTTCTTCATCTGTAAAATAGGGGTAATAATGGTACCTACCTCTCAGGATTGTTGTGAGATCCAATGAGATAATAATTATAAAGCATTTAGTACAGTGCCTGGTACATAGCAAATACTATATAAATGCTAGTTATTACTACTACTACTACTACTATGACCAGAGTATGTACCTGACAATAGTGATGGATTAGAGGCACAGAATGAAACATTTTTTTAGACACAGGTAATATATAGATTTTCATTGTTCCACTATATTTGTTTCAAGGAGAGGCTTTTTGTATGGGTGAGAGATTTATGGAGCAAGGGAAGGAGATAGAGAGAAAGAAAAGAGGAGGAAGAGGAGATTGTGATAGTGATGTCAAAAAAGAAATATTAATGAAACAGTTTTAAGATACACAGAAAGGTGGGACAGCAAGGTGGTGCAGTGAATAGAGCACTGGCCCTGGAGTCAGGAGAACCTGAGTTCAAATCTGACCCCAGACACTTCACACACACACACACACACACACACACACACACACACACACACACCCTTAGCTGTGTGACCTTGGGCAAGTCACTTAACCCCAACTGCCCTCCAAAAAGCAAAAAACAAAAAAGATACACAGGAAGGAGAAAGAGAATTTGGAACTGAAAATAAAGTTTTTTAATTGAAATACATAGAAAAAAGCAGAAGGAAGTTAAGATGGGGACATAGACAAGTAGGACAGTATTGGAACTCTTTTGTTACATTTAATATACATATTTAAAAGTAAGCTTTACATATAAATTCATGGTTTTAAACATAATCCAACTTTTCTGCTATTCCTAATACATGGAAACATTCATGTTTATAGATATTTGTCAAGTTTATAATAACATGAAAGAAAATTTTAAATTAAAACTATAGATATATTTAAAAAACAACAAATCTGTCTTCTGGGTTTGAGCAGAAGGAAAATATAATAAAATGAAAGGTAGTTATTATTAAAACAGCATAAAGCAACCATTTTCTATGGTATTAACTGTCTTTAAAGCTTTCTTTAAATTAGTACCAATTTATTGCTCTCAATTTATCTTCTACTATTCTCTCCCATAAGCTTTATACTTCAACCAACCTGTCCCCCAATATGCCTTGTTTCATTCCTGACTATTCATTTCCACTGGGACTCCTCTTGCCTGAGTACCCACTTTCTGCTTGTCTAAATCTGATCCATCCTTTGAAGCCAGGTCAAGAACCACATCACTCAAGCAGTCTTGTGTGACCTTCCCAAAGACTCTGATCTCTTCCTCCTCTAGATTTCAATATTAACATTTATATATTAATGCCTTAGTTAATTAAGAACTATATATTTTCTTTTTCTTTTTTTCTTGGTTTTTGGAGGGCAATTGGGGTTCAATAACTTGCCCAAGGTTATGTGGCTAGGTTTTTGTTTGTGTGAACTATATATTTTCAATATCATTAGCTGACTTCACTTGTAGATGTGTTGCCTCTCCTTGCTAGCTAAGTAGTAAACTCTTAAAGGAAAGAATCTGCCTTAATATGCCCTTCAGTCTCCATTGGAGCTTTGTACATTTTGGATACTTGGCAAATATTTGTGAATTGATTAAGATTTTCAAAGCTTATTTTTAGGTGAGAACTATGTAACTAGAACAATAAAACCTTTCCAATTTCTTCCAGAGTATTGTGGTCATATAACTGAGGATCAGAAGGGAAGTGAATCCCATAATTGAGGACAAGGTAAGTGAACCCTTAGATGCCTTCAAGGGTTCAAATCACCTCTCCCAGTCCAACTGCACCCTCAGATGTGCAAAGAACTTACAGGTGTGATTCCTAGCAAAATTCTAGAGCAAGTGATTGAAGAAGTTGTTTAGTGAGCCCTTAGAAAAAAGAATCTCAATCACCAGTACAAGCTCCATAAGTACTGATCCATCCCATTTAAACTTCATTTACCTTTTTTTTTTAAAAATAAGGTTACAAGATGAGCAGGAAAAGGATCTCTACATAGAATTTCTAACTTCAGCAAGGCATTTGGCAATGTATCTCATGATGCATTGGGAACAAAACATTGTATATTGGAATACAGTGCAAATAGATGGATTCAGAATTGATTAAATGATTAGACACAAAAATTAGTAATTAATGGATATGTACCATCCTGGAAGAAAGTTGCCAGAAGTGTGCCACAAGGTTCTGTCCTTTGTTATGTTTTGTTCATAGCGCTTATCGATTACTTAGATCTTAAAGTGTGGTCTAAGGACCCCTGGTGTTCACCCAAACCCTTTCAGGGTCAAAAACTAGTTTCATAATCATATTAAGATGTTTTCATTTCCAACACAATAAATAGAAATAGATATAATCCACACAAACAAAAGTCCCTCAGTGGGGTCCTCAATAATTTTTAACAGTGTAAAGGAGTCATGAGACCAGAAGGTTTAAGAACTGCTGACTTAGGAGGGAGGCATATATAGCACACTTGACAGGATGGTAGGGCCGGTATTCTTAAACTGGTATCCATAAACTTGTGTTTTAAAAAATATTTTGACAACTGTATTTCGTTGTAAGCAGTGTCCCTTGTTTAATTTATGCATTTAAAAACATTATCCAGAGGTGAGGGAGAGTATGTGAGGACTTCACCAGATTGCCTAAGGGGTTCATGACAGAAAAAGTTAAAAATCCTTGACATAGTGGCAACACAGAGTTTTGGAGACATAAAAGAACTCCTATTTGGTCACCTTGCTGAAAGATATAATGGTCTTTGGGGAACAGCATTTTGGGGGCTCAAATCCTGCCTCAGACATTAGCAGTGTGATGTGTGTAAATCACCCAACCTCTCAGTGCTTCAGTTTCTTCATTTGTAAAAGAAAGAAGTTGGATTTGCCCTCTGAGTTTTCTTCTAACTCTGAATCTATGGTCCCATTAAATGATCAATGTGTATTAGTCACTATACTAAGTACTGGAGATATACAAAGACAAAACTGAAACTCCCTCTATCCCAGGAGCTTGCATTCTAATAGGGAGACAACATTTTCACATAGAGGGTATACTAAAAATCTTCATAGAGTTTTAAGCTATTCATGAAATTTGATGCTATGGAGGCTTAATATAGTAAACATATTCACAATATGAATACAAGGTGGTTTTTTGCATCTAGATGGTTTTAACATCTAAAGGAATCAGGAAAGGATTCCTGTAGAAGGTAGTACTTGATTTGAATCTTAAAGGAAGCCAGGGATTTCAAGAGACAGAAATGAGAAAGGAGTCCATCACAGGCATGGGAGACAGTCTGAACAAAGCCATGGAGATGGGAGATGGTCCATTTTAGGTGTGAAACAGCAGGCAGGACAGTATAGCTGAATCTCAGTGGGCATGGTAGAAAATAATATATAGAAATACTGGAAAGATAGGAAAAGATCACGTAATGAAGATATTTAAATGCCAAAAAAAAAAAGACAGTTTACATCTGATCCAAATGATAAGAAACTAGAATATACAAAATAGGGGTAGGAATGCTATGATCAGACCTGCACTTTAGGAAAATCACTTTGGCGGCTGTGCAAAGGATAGATCGGAATGAGGAAAGACTTGAGATAGAGAGACAACATCTAAGTGAGAGATAATAAAGGTCTGTGAGGGCAGTAGATATGTGACTAGAGAGAAGGTGAATATGTGTGAGAGTTGTTTCAGAGATAGAAACAATAAGACTTGACATGAACGAGGAGTTGAAGGCAATACTGACATTGAAAATGACTGGAAGGATTGTAATGCCCTTTTGGTAATAGTTAAGTGGAGAAGAGGAATGAATTTTATGGGGAAGATGAATTCCATTTTGAAGATGTTGAGTTTGAGATGCTTAATGGAACATGTTCAAAATATCCAACAGGAAGTTCATGGTGCAGGACTGGAGCTTGGGAAAAAGACAAGAGTTGTGTGTATAAATGCAGGATTCATGTGCATAAAGATGGCAACTGAACAGTGCCCATAGGAGCTGATAAGAACATCAAATGAAAAAAGAAAGAAAGAAAAAGCCAACATATTGGATAACAGAACTTAGAACCAAAATGTTCTTAGCTTTTCCAATTGGCCTTGGTTTGTTCTGAGCTTTAGCACTCCAGACACTATTCTTACAGGGCCATACCAGGCTGTCAGATCCATCATCTATTAACTCTTTGCTTTTATATCCTAAACATATCTTTTAAAAACTTAAGTTGGATTGTGAGGTCCCAGTGTATCTATATAGATAATTCTCCCCTTCTGTCTTCATCAGAATAATTTCTCTTTGTTTTTTCTTAAGAAAAGTAGAGTCACACAAATTTCAAACAATGTGAAAGGGAGCTCTGAACAACTTCTGGAGCCACAGCACCCACAGAACGGCACAGAGAAGCTAACCTCTTGCTGAGGACAGCCCAGCAGCCCTGCAGGGAGCAGCCATCGCAGAGCTCTGAGAGCAGGCAGCACAGCTCGCTGGGAACCTACAGCACAGCCCACAGAGTCGAGCCCAGGTCCGAGGTTTTAGCCCCATGGCGGCCGGGCCTTCAGCCAGCTGGTGGAACCCCAGAACACCAACAATTGTGGCGATTCTAGAATTATCAACATAGACATGCCTAGGACAAAGTGAGAGGTTAGTGCCCTATGGATTTTGGGACCAGTATTTGGGGAACACGTGGCTCCCTCCCCTGGGGGCAAAAAGCTGCTGAAGAAACAGCTGCACAGAAGCCATTTTGCAGCGTCAGTAGTGGCTCTAGCTCCTGGTCTTCGAACTGTAGGAAGATCCAGCAATCAGTCTGGGGGTTAATTGCTTTTGCTTTAAACTGCCTGGATCTGGATTGTGGTCTGGGGGGGAAGTTTGGGGTGGGTATCCAACTTGCCAGGGTGGGTGGAGGCTTTACAGAGGCCACCCAACTGGCGGAAGTTGTGAAGACCCCACGTTTGGGCGGAAGCTCCCCTGTCTGGTGGCAGAGTCCTACTGTGGCAACAAGCCCAAAAAATCAAGTAATTAAGTGGCAACATGCCTAGGCAAATGAAACAAAATAAACAGAAAAGTTCAACATTGGACTTCTATTTTAGGGGCAAAGAGGCTCAAAGCATGGAGGAGGACTGTGAGGTCAGAACTCCTGCACCAAAAGCCCCAAATGAAAATACAAGCTGGCTACAGGCCATAGAGGACCTTAAGAAGCAGATAAGAGAAGTGGGGGAAAATTTGGGAAGAGAAATGAAAAAGATGCAAGAAAAGTATGAAATGACAGTCAACAGCCTGACTGAGGAAAATAACACCTTAAAAAATAGACTAACTCAAATGGCAAAAGAGGCTCAGAAAGGCAATGAGGAGAAGAATGCCTTAAAAAGTCGAATTTGCCAGATGGAAAAAGAATCTCAAAAGTTCACTGAGGAGATTCATTCCTTCAGAGTTAGACTGGAGCAAATGGAAGCTAGTGACTTTATGAGAAATCAAGATGCTGTTAAGCAGATCCAAACAAATGAAAGATTAGAAGGCAATGTGAAATATCTTATGGGAAAAACCACTGACCTGGAAAATAGATCCAGGAGAGACAATTTAAAAATTATTGGACTACCTGAAAGCCATGATCAAAGAAAGAACCTAGAAATCACCCTTCAAGAAATTCTCAAGGAAAATTGCCCTGATGTTTTAGATCCAGAGGGCAAAATAGAGGTTGAAAGAATCCACAGATCACCTCCTGAAAATGATCCCCAAAAGAAAACTCCCAGGAATATTATAGCCAGGTTCGAGAATCCCCAGATCAAGGAGAAAATACTCCAAGCAGCCAGGAAGAAACAATTTCAATATTGTGGAAACACAATCAGAATAGCCCAGGACCTGGCAGCTTCTACACTGAGGGATCGAAGGGCATGGAATATGATATTCCAGAGGGCAAAAGAGCTGGAAATGAACCCAAGGGTCACCTACCCAGCAAAACCGAGTATTTTGTTTCAGGGGAAAATATGGTCATTCAGTGGAATAGAGGACTTTCAAGCATTCTTGATGAAAAAACCAGAGTTGAATAGAAATTTTGACATTCAGACACAAGAAGCAAGAGATGCTTGAGAAGGTAATCAAAGAAAAGAAATCAAAAGGAACTTATCAAAGTTGGACTATTTACAGTCCTACATGGAAAAACAATAACTGTGTTTGATGAAACCTTTCTCATTATGAAAATAATTGAAGAAGGGTACATGGCATATGTTCACAGGTATACATGGATAGAGGGCACAGGTTGAATTTGATGGAAGGGATGATTATTATTTTTTTTTTTGGAGGGAAATTGGGGTTGGGTGACTTGCCCAGGTTCACGTGGCTGGGTTTTTGTTTGTGTGTTGGGTGACTGGGGCCATATCCGAGCTCGGGTCCTTCTGGCTCCGGGGCTGGCTCTCTGCTCGCTGCGCCACCTAGCTGCCCCAAGGAAGGGATGATTCTTAAGGGGTGAAGTCAAGAGGTGAGAGAGGAAAGTGGCAAGAGGAGATGGAGAGAGACAGGGTAGGGCAAACTATCTCATGTAGAAGAGGCAAGGGAAGTAGTTGCAGGGGAGGGGAAGAACAGGAAGGCAAAAAGGCAAAAGCATATTCTCATTGAAGTTGGCTCAAGGAGAGAATCACATACATACTAAATGGAATATCTTACCCTCACTCACTCTCCTGAGTAGGGGAAAGGGGGATGAGAGGGGGATGATGGAGGGGAGGGCATTCTGGGGAGAGGGGAGGTTAGAAGTACCCACTATCAAAGAGGGACAGGATCAAAGTAGGGAATGGACCAGGTGGGAGGTGAGACAGGTGGGAGGGAAATATAAGCAATCTTTTACAATACATCTACTATGGTAATGTTTTGCATAGCTATACATGTACAACACATACTGAATTGCATATCTTCTCAGAGGGAGTGGGTGACAAGGGAGGAAGGGAATGGATCTGAAAATCGAAGTTTTAAAATTAAATGTTTCATAAGATGTCCAGGCATTGGGGCTCAGAGATTCACCTTGCCCTAATGGCAAAGTCGAAGGGGGTATGGGAAAAGATATGGGAGAGAGCAGATTGGATGAGGGGATATCTAGTGGGACTGCTATTCTGGGGTGGTGGGTAGGGAAAAAATGGGGGGGAAATGTAACTCATAATCTGGTGGAAATGATTGATGTAAACCAGAAGTTAATAAAGCAAAACAATGAAAAGTAGAGTCACTGCCCTGAGTCTTAATTTCCTCATCTATGTATGGGAGGAGGGGTTGGTTAAGACATCACTGATCAATTATCCTCCCTTTGCCAACTAAAGAAATCACAGAAGGACCAAGGCATTAATTTCTTGAAAAAAAATACAAAGCAAAGTTTTCACTCTTTATGAGTTTGTGAAAAAGTTCTTCATTGATGTAATTTGAAATGTACCTTGTTGCGGTCTGGCAAAGCATAAGTTATACTTCATGTAGCTTTTAAAAAGTTAGCTTGTGAACCATATGAACAGTTATGGTGGGAGAGTTTTGTGGAGAGTGATCCCTGGCAGCAGAGAGGACAGTCAGCTATGGAGGAAGAATCCAGCTCCTGAGATGGAATCATTCTTGGCCTTTCCTTCTGCCCCTTCTTTAACAGAGGGCATCAGAGATGAGGAGGCATATTACAATAGAGCTAATTATCTAGTAGAAGACCATAACAAGCAGACAGTCAACAAGCCAGTTCAAGGACTGTGATCCCTGGCAGCAAAGAAGGAGCCAGCAACATCTGACAACTGGTAGTTAGGAGTTCCAGTTGTAGAGGAAAGGAAGGCTCAGGAAACCTTGCTGACAAAACTGCCCAGCAGAAATATAGCTCCATGTGAGAAACAAAGTGAGATCACCACAAGAAGACAAAGGCCATTAGATTTCTGCATCCCCAGGGAAAATGACTTTCCTTGGTGATACATGATCCCTATGTGTATTTCACTATGTGCCTATGTTTCTGCCCATTCTTCCAAGTGCCATTGTGTATATTTGTGGGATAGTGTAATGGAAATGCAGATTTAAAGATCTTCCCTGCCCCTAGGCCCTTTGATTGGCTTAAGAGACTTTGATTGGCTTTAAGAAACTCTGAAAACCTTCCTTGATTTGAAAATATGCTCTGCCTCCTAATAGGCTGAATGTGGTCACATGGAGCCTGTGGTGGGAGGCTTGGTTTTCAGGAATGACCACACCTTGATGTTGTGTGACTGGGCAGTGGATCAAAAGGGTGGTTACATTCTCTGAGCCAGGAGAAGACTATATAATCCCTGATTTGAGGCTTTGCTTTGGGTCTCACTTTGAGAAGTGTTGTGTGATTTGACCAGATGAGACTCTGGGAAGCCGTTGTTGAGAGCCCCCCGGCTTTAAAAACCCAGATGTTGATGCTTCCCTCTCTGGTAACTGTGATTTGGTATTGATATAATGTTTGGACAGTTTGGAAGCCTGTCTGTTTGATCTGTAAGTTCTGTAACTCTGAAGTTCGGGTGCTGACTTTTTTCCCCTGAACTAGGTAATGTATGTTTGTTTGATTAAAGTAAGCTTGTTAACCCATTTTGAGTTGCTTTCCTTTTGAAAAGCAGATCTAAGAACCTGTGTTGGCAGTCACCCTGGGGATATTGGGGTGCTTGCTGCTACAGATAGTGTGCCCCAAGTTTGCTGGGAAGGATGCTTTGTAGCTACTTACTATACTATCCTAGGAAATGATTCTGCTTTCAGCTAATTTTGTCTACTAGTCATCTAGCAAAGGTAAAGACACTAGTTGGGACCCAGGAACTATATTGTTTGAAAGTATAAACTCACAGGGTACCTTCAAGTCTGGGTAAGTAACCACCCTCTGATGGACACAATCTGTATGAGTGGGAGAGCAAGTTAGGGGATACCTGATGAGGCAGGGATCCTACTTATAAAATAACATCTGTGGTACCTACCTTACAAGCCTAGAGAGAGGATCCAATATGACATACCTGTACTTTGTAAATGTGCATGATACACTTTGTAAAACTTATAACATTGTATGAATGGCTATTGTTGTTGATGAGAAACATAAAGCAATATGATTGAGTTTAAAGAAAACCGACTGTAGTAATACAAAATGAGAAGGGCAGAGATGAACTATAATTCATGTTAAAAAAGACTTGGGGGTTGTAAACCCCAAGTGCTATTTAACTATGAGTTGTTTGGTTTGGTTTTGTTTTTTAAGAGCACTACATAGTGTGACATGGCAGCCAAAAAAGCGAATGTGATTTTAGGTTAAATTTTGTTGTTGTTTGTTTGTTTCCAGTTGTATCCAACTCTTTATGACCCCATTTGGGGTTTTCTCCACAAAGATACTGTAGTGGCTGGTCATTTCCTTCTCTAGTTCTTTTTTATAGATAAGGAAACCTAGGCAAACAGGGTTAAGTGACTTGCCCAAGGTCACCCAACTAATAAGTAGGTGAGGCCAGATTTGAACTCAGAAAGATGAGTCTTCCTGACTCCAGGTACTCCATTTACTGCTACCTAGCAGCCGTTAGGCTAAATAAACAAAAGCATATTATCCAGATTAAGAGATATTATAACTTTGCTTTAATCTGTCTGGTGAAACTACAATTGGAGTATTATGTTCAGTTCTGGGCACCATGTTTTAGGGAAGACATTGACAAACTGGAGCATATCTAGATCTATAAAATAATCCTCTGGTAATTTAATTAGTATGACTCTGAACAAATAAGTTAATTTAGGTCATATTGTCATTTTATTATATTAACTTGGCCTTACCCATAAGCAAGTAACATTTCTCCAATTATTTAGGTTTTTATTTCTTTAAAGAATATCTTGTAATTTTATTCATATAAAGAAACATACCTAAAGGAGCACCACCAGGATAGATCAAATTAATTCACACCAACTGATACTGAGTGAGGGGATCAGAACCAGGAGAATGCTGTACATAGTAACAGCAACATTGTGCAATGATTGACTTTGTTGGACTTAGTTCTTCTGAGCAATGCAATGGTCTAAGATAATTCCAAAGATTCATCATGGAAAATGCTATCCACATCCAGAGAAAGAACCATGGAGTCTGAGTGCAGATTGAAGCATACTATTCTCTCTTTTGTTGTTGTTTTTTGTTTCTTCTTTTTCATGGTTTTTCTCTTTTATTCTGATTCTTCTTTTACAACATGACTAATATAGAAATACATTTAATATGATCATATATGTATACATATATATACATATATATATATATGTGTATATATATATATATATATATATATATATATATATATATATATATATATATATAGCCTATATCAGATTGCATGCCATCTTGGGGAGAGGGGAGGGAAGTGGGGGGAGGGATTTAGAACTTGAAATCTTATAAAAGTGAGTTAAAAATAAAGTAATTAACTAATTGAATTTTTTAAAGTTAATTCATAACCTTTGGGGTTTGGTTAAAGGGATTGGGGAAGTCTAGTTTAGAAAAGAAAAGACAAAGGGAAATTTGATATTTGTCTTCAAGTATTTGTGTGAAACTATTATTTTTCTCTTGTTTTGGCCTAGAAGGCAAAACTAGATCCAAAGGACAAAAATCTCAGAGGCAGATTTCAACTTGATATGAGAAGGGTGGGGCAGGGAGATAAATGCCTACTAAGGTTGTCAAAAAGTGAAATGGACTGCTTCAAAATGTAGGGATTTCCCCTATTACTTCTGGTCTTCTGGTGCGGGATCACATATCCAAGAAATTATAAATAGCAAGTTGGGTCTAGATAGCTTCTGAGGTCCCTTCCAATTATGTGTCTATAAATTCACTGTCTTCTCACACATGCCCTTAGCAGAAGTGTAACTACATGGGTTTCAAAGCAATTGCCTTCATACAAGAAGGAGAGAGAAGAAAGCCGGGAACAAAAGCATACTTGAGAAAAAAAAAAAAGGCTCCACTTATAAAAAAAAATACTTAAGAAGAACAGATGCTATCCATTTGAAGGAAAAGTTTGCCTGTTAGCAACATGAACCAGTCTAAGTGTGCTTGTTCTTCCTCTCCATAATATAGCCAACTTTTCTCTTACCCTTTTTGACTTACAGTGCTACAAAAAGGACACACACAAAATGTCATTATCATAAAACTTCTCTCTTCTCACCACCTTGATTTAAGTTGCTCAATTTTGTAAACCTATTTTTGGCATTCAAATTTTGCACACCAGTTCTTAGTCCAAAGGTAACTTTGACCATACTTAAACTGATCTGGTTGTACCTGTGGTTTGTCCTTCATTCTCAAAGAGGACCATGACATCAGGGAGATGATGAAATTACTTGAAATTGACTTTGATTTGAGTGAGGGGGGGACTGTGCAAAGTCACCAGCCTCACTTTCTCCTCCAAAGCCATCTGGGTCCAGTGACCAGATATCTATCCAGATGACTGGTCTGACCTCCTTTCTATGACCATTTCCTTTCTGAATGACAATGTGTTTGTGGGCAAGTCTCCAAATTAGATTTTTCAAAATGCTTCTTGATTCTCAAATTGGTTGCTGCAGGATTCACTTCTGAACTATTAGCTTTTTTTTTTTTTTTTGCTTTTTGGAGGGCAATTGGGGTTAAGTAACTTGCCCAAGGTCACATGGCTAGGTTTTTTTTGTTTGGGTGGGTTAAGTGTCTGAGGCAGATCTGAATTCCGGTCCTTCTGACTCCAGGGCCTACGTTATACTCACTGCACCACCTAGCCGCCCCATTATTAGCATTTCTATAGCAAATAAAATTGCTTTATTTTAAATTTCTCCTTTATCTCCCTGTGTGAAAAATTTCATTTTTTTCAAACCTCATTTTACCTTAGGAGAAGGAGGCAATGAGATGAAGAGAAAGATGTTTTTGTTTAAAGACATTAATGGGCAACTCTCTCGAGTATTTTTTTAGAATAGATTGTTATCTTCTTATTACAAAGTAACTTAAAAGTAAACAATGAATATTGTTGCTGCTTCTCCACATTTTCACTGACTCTCCCTCAGGCCTGAAATTCTTACCATCCTTATATTTACCTCCCAGTTTCCTTCCTTTAAGTCTTAGCTAAAGGCCTGCGTTTTGCAAAAGTCTATCTTATCCCTTTTAGTCCTACTCCCTTCCCTCTGAGATCATCCCCAATTTATTTTGTGTGTGAGTGTGTATACATACATACACATACATATATATGTATATATATATATATACATATACGTACATACATACATACACACACACACACATAGAGAGAGAGAGAGAGAGAGAGAAAGAGAGAGAGAGAGAGAGAGAGAGAGAGAGAGAGAGAGAGTTTGTACATAGTTGTCTGCAATGTTATTTCTGCCATTAGACTGTAAGCTCTTTAAGAGGAGGGACTATTTTTGCCTTTATTTTTACCTCCAACCTGGCATACAGTAAACACTTAAATGCTTATTGACTTGACTTCTAAAGAGAGGTTCTTCACAAGTCATTGTTCCAAGTAAACCCTGTATTCATCACTAACCATTAGCAATTATGTATTATTATTTTGCTTATGATGTGTACTTACAGATGTTTATGTGTAATCTGTATAATTTCCCAGGACTGCAAATTCTTTACCTGGGGGGAAGACTACAGAGGGACAGCTAAGGTTTTTCCTTGGCCAAATACAGTAATGCTTCTGGCAAATATGGTAAATAAAAGCAGAAATGCATGTGAGTGGAGAGCAATATTTTTGACTCCTTAGCTCACCTTTGGTTGTGACACAAATTTACTTGCATGTCAAACCATAAGGAATTTATAATGTCTAAAGCTAAGTTAGATAATTATCTGGAATGGAGTACTAATGTTCTCAAATTTAGGGGTTAAAAAAAACTAACAATCTTGGCCTAGGGACACTATGCCTAGCCTTTATTAGATAATATAATCGCCACTACTCAAGATCTATAAGATTGTCCTTATCACAGAGAGATTTCAGTCACTGAACCCTAGTTAATGAGCTGATATGGACTGTGAGTGACCCTGAAGACATGATCCAAGAAATAATTCCTAGTCAAGACTAAATACCCAGCAGCTACCACGAGACCCAGTAATCACCACAAGATCAGGGGAGATAACATCCGAAATGGGAGGAGTCTGATGATATTATCAGAAAATCAGCATCATAGACATGGATTGCTCTTTGTGCACAAGCCACATCTCTCCACTAATAGGGTGCTTATTTGTGAGAGTGTGCCTTAGGTTTATGAGGAAGAATGTTCTATTGAAACTTTCCTTATTATATTTTTTCATTAAATTAACTGCAATAATTGCACCCTCTGTTTATTAATGAAAAAAGGGGCAGCTAGGTGGCACAGTGGATAGAACACAGGGTTTAGACTCAAGAAGAGTTATCTTTATGAATTCAAATCCTCAGATACTAGCTGTGTGACCCTGGACAAGTCACTTGATCCTGTTTGCCTCAGTTTCTCATCTGTAAAATGAACTGGAAAAGGAAATGGCAAACCACTCCAGTATCTTTGACCCCCAAAATGAGGTCACAAAGAGTCAGACATGACTAAAATGTCTTAACAATAACAATAAAAAGACTAGTGAAAAAGTGATTGTGAACTATGGTTTCAAATGGATGTAGACACACAAAATACCTTAAATTTGTGTTGGCTATTCCAGGGGTCCTAAAATAAAGAGAAACACCTTAGGGATACAAAAAAAAATATTATATGAAAAGTGCCTTTGAGATGTCCTATATGAGACCCAGGAGAAATCAGGGAAGACCTCCTGAAGGGGATAGCATTTGAACTGGACTTTAAAGACTAGGCAGGCATTCAGCTGGGAGATAAAGGAAGACAATACAGAAAGTTTCTTAATAACAGACTTTCCTTTGTACTCCCAGCATCCCACACAGTGCTAGAGATGCTTAATAAAGAACTAATTAATGTTCTGTGGACAGAATACTACTTGAATAAGGTTTACAAAGTAATTGTGTCTCTCCTGCTTTAAGGGCAGGGAAAGTCACAGTCAAATTTTCCAATTGTACCAGCTATGCTAAAATAATCCCTGATATTTCCAAAGAAAAATACCTGTGTCTGGGTATCAGGAATATCTCAAGAGACCTTAGGGAATCGAGGAGTTTCTAAAACCATTTATCACCACCAAGAATTTTCTTGTGTCCCAATTTTTTTTTTCTTCTCAGTACTCTGCCTTGGGAAAGCTTATTTTTCCCCTTAAAACAATAATAGACAAGACACTATTTCAAGGGCAACAATATAGGCAAAAAAAAAATGTCATTCATCTGCTGGCAAGTCTGATTCTTGTCTGAATCTGATGAAAAGTCCATTCCTTGTGGAAGCAACAGGGCAGTGTTTCCAATTACATGAAAGCCAAAGGTGCATGAGAATGGCAAAAAGAGAAAACACTGATCAAGATAAAACATCGAAGATTAACCTTTCTGCCTGTGTCTTCTGCTTAAGTTTAAGGTAATAACTAGGAAACATTCTTCTTTTTGGTTATATCTCTCTAGATCCCATACTTCACTTCTGCTCAAGCCCTTGTGCCCTTGGCTAAGGTGAGCAGCTGCCATTTAAGAAGAAAGTATGCCATGACTTCACGTGATCACCACACCCCTGAAGATGAAGAAAGGTGGAGACAGGAGGGCCTTCTGTCCCAGATTCACATTGCCTAATCAGGGCTGGGAATCTTTGTGACCAGTCAGCCTTTCAGATCCCCTAACAAGTTTCTGGTGTGGGCGAGAGAGGCCTCTAACGTGGAGGTGCAGGAGAATGTGACACATCTCCATTCTCCTTGCCACCTGTGTTAAGCATGACCTGCTTGCTGTCGGACAAGGGAAAACGACCTCGATTTCCCAACCTGTCCTTTCTGATGTTCTCATTCATTCTCCACTTGACTGTGGAGGCAAAACTCCCAAGGTTGTGCCAAAGTTCCTTAACATTCCTCTTTGCTTTGAGCTTCCCCATAGATGCTTACAGGTGCCCTCCCCACACCTGTTATTATGAAATTTGGCACCTGGGCTCTCCCGGAAACCCCTAGCATATCTACCTGCTCTGGTTTTCACTGAGCATCAAACCTCACTCCTTCCCTCACCTTCCCCCACCTGGAGGGTGGAGCCCAAACCCGCCCCAGCCTCCTACAATTCCAGCTGGCCAGGTAACTGGGCTGGGCTTGGAGCAACTCCTTTAAAGGAGGAAGGAAAAAAAAAAACCAAGCAAAGATAAAAAATCTTCACAGTTCCTCTGTCTTGGCAGTCCCGTAGAGGCGCTCCAACCTGCCACCATGGGTAAGTGAAAGGGGAGAGAAACTTGGCGGGTCAGAATCCAAAGTTTTGCCCAACTTCTTGAACTTCCCCTTTTTAGTACAGAATGTGCTTTCTAAAGATCCCGGGACCTAGCGGGTGAGCTAAGGGAGACGTACTCAAACTGGAGCTCTTAGACTTCCAGAGGTTGAAGAACGAAGGGTAGTAGGAGATGGGGGTGGAAGTGGGTCCCAGGTAGCAGCAAGCTCGCCCTCCCTCCATTAGCAGCAAGCTGCCCCCACCCCCTAATAGCACAGACCTTCTCCTTAAGAAGCACAAAGGCTCCTCCGAGTAGTATGGAGCCACCCTCCCCGCCTCCCGCACCAAGATTTCCCCTAAGTGGCCCGCGAGCGACCTTCTCCCACTCCTAGCACCAAACTTGCCCCTGAATAGCAGCGGGCCCATTACTCTGAGCTCACAGAGTAGGAGCGAGCCCACCACAGTAGCAGTGAGCCCTCTCGGAGAAGCACGGAGACCCTCCCCCTCCCCCGCTTAGGTGCAGCAAGCCCACTACTCAGGGCTCATTCCGAGAAGCAGCGACCCTCGCCACCCCCAGTAACAGCCAACTCCCTCGGGCATAGGAAGCTGAAACGGAGGGCACCGTTGAGTGCCAAGTCGGAGCTCAGCCGCGGACTAGTGGGCACATTCTCAACCGCTATTCTCTATTAGAACCGGCCAGCCCCGGGAGTCCTCACAGTCCCTCGTCTGGGGGGGGAGGGAGTGGTAGGGAGGTGGGATGGAAAAAACAGGTGCCAGAGCACACGCAATAGGAGGTAGGGGAAAGAATGAGTGCGAAGAGGTCACGGAGGTTGTTTAGGCTGGGGCCCTAGAGTCTAATTCCCTTCCCTCTAATGCTGAAACAATGTCAGAGGGCTACCTGATGGGCGGTACCAAATGGGGGTCTGGCTGCTTGGAGGCACTAGTCTTTGGCCACCTACAGGGAGCCTTTAGGGAAGAGAAGCCCAGACTTTCCTGGCTATTCTGTGTGGCGGGGATTCTTCCGGACTCCTTTTGTGATGGAGATGGGAGGTTGTGGAGGAAGGAGAGGAGGGGAGCTCAAACTGAGAGAGAAACAGAGAGACAGAGTATCCGAAGGAAGAAGAAACTAAACATCCCCTCTTTGTCCAAAAGATTTCTTTTTATGAGTCCTTCTTTAACTAGGCATCCTTTCTATATCTCGGAAGCAATTACCCACCCTTGCTGTCTAAACAAGATACAAACTAGGCGATGCTCACTATCTTGGGAGGCACTCTGCTTTCTAAATAGCCAGCTGTCTGAAAACTTTCTTTTTTTGCCAAACTGAACAACAACAAATTGAAGTATGCAAGTAACAACATCAGTTGGTCCTAGTTCTGACTCCCTCTTGGAGAGGAGGCTCCTGCAAAACTTTGGAGATAACTGTCTTCTGCCTGCTCCTCTTTTCCTTAGGGATCCTAGTTCCCAACTGTTTTTTCTAATGTGGCATGATTTTCTCACTAACTGGTACCTTTCACGGTTCTGGATAGGCTCCAATTTGTCAGTATTTTTCTTAAAATTTGGCATCCAGATCTGACTGTAATTCCTGCCCTTCTCCCCCACACTACATGTGTTTAGCTTGATAAAAAACTTTTGGCTGTGGTTTTTTGGTTTTGGTGTAGATAGAGGAGGAAGATAAATTTGTCCTGCCTAGACTATGGGAAGGAAGGAATGGGGGTTGAAGTGGGCAGAAAAATGAAACTCCAAGTTTCTAAAGTATAGTTCTGGTTAAATCTGTCATGGGAATGAATGAATGCTATCAAATTGTAGGTTTCTTTGGCAGGAGTATAAAGAAGTGGTGATCTTCATCAGCGAGGTTGTGTTCTCTCTTTACTGCTCTTGTTAAATGGGCCCTTGATAGCAACTCCTCTGCCAGGGAAAAAGAATCAGTGCCTTTTGGGGGTCATTGTTTAGTGTTCTGGAGCCAATTCACATGCTTTTTAAGCTAAAATTTAAAGCTTGAATAATTCTGCATGTACAAAGCATAAGTGGCCCAGTTCATACCATGTATTGCACTCGGTTTATAGAGAAACAGCAAATCAGCCAGTTCTGCTGAAACATGAAGTGAGTGGGGAACAATGCAAAAAAAAAAATGTCTGGAAAAGTGTCCTGAAACCAAATTTTGAAAAGTTTGAAGACCAAATCAAGGAATTTATATTTTGTCCTAGAGGCAATAGGGAGCCACTGGAATTTCATGATCAGGAATTCTGTGCTCCAGGAACATCATTGGGTAGCTGTGCTGTGTGAAGGATGGATTGGAGAAGGAAAAGATTAGAAGCACTGAGACCAATTAGGAAGGGAATAAGCATTTATTAAGTATCTACGGTGTGCCCAACACTGTGATAAACATGTTGCTAATATCTCATTTGATCCTTACAACAACCCTGTGATGTAGGTGCTATTTTAGGGGACTGAAGAAACTGAGGCAAACAGTTAAGTGACTTGCCTAGGGTCTCATGGCTATAAATATCTGAGGGCAGATTTGAACTTTATCTACTGGGCCAGCAGGAGACTATTGCAATAGTTCTGGTGAGAAATGATGGAACTGAAGAGGGTGAATGAAGAGAAAATGATGGGTTGTGAGATTTTGTGGAGATAAGGTAAAGAAGCCTTGGCAACTTGCTGGATATAAAGGATGAGGAAAACTGAAGACAGGAGCCTGACTAAGGTTTTTGAACCTGGGACACTAAAAAGATGTTAATGCCTTCAACAGAAATAAGTGAAGGGAGTAGGAGGGCAGGTTTAGGAAAAGAGATGAATTCTGTTTTGGGATTATGTTAATTTTGAGGAAGCATATGGCACATCCAGGTGGCAATGTCCATTAGACAGAACAGAAACTCTGATATGAGGGCTGGATATATAGATATGAGAGTTACCTACCTGGAAACAAATCAGTGAGATTACTGTTTGTATGTGGCAAGAGAATGAGCCTAGAAGAGAATTTCAGGAAATAACCTGGAGTTAGCAGGAAGAACTTGGATGATCTCAAATAGCTTTGGACAGCTTCATCTAGGTTCCCTAGACCAGTGGTGTCAAACTCAACTAGAAATCTGAATTTGAGAAATTTGAGATTAATAGGAGCTACTAATCAATCCATACATGAGAATGAATGACTTTGGGCTGCATATTGACTTAGTTTTAAAAAGTAATGTTATCTATGTCTTACTGTTTTTTAACTTATTTTGTTAAAATTTTCCCACTTCTCAATATGGTTCTGTCCTCATTATGGAGTCGTGTCCCAGGACTTTTTGTATTGCATTTCTCTTTTTAGATTATTATAAGTATGGTCTAAGACCTGTCCCTTAGCTATCTGCAAGAAACATTAATGAAATCTTGACTAAGTCCTTTGCTTGCATTGTACAAGTTATGTGGAAGTTGGGGTTGTGGTAGGAGACTACGTGGTCTTAGATCTTAAACCTATAATGAGTATCTCAGGTGGACAATTGAAACTGGGAATATGTAGGGGGAAACTGTTACCCAAATGATAGGGGACTGTATCCCGAGGGTTGCCATTTAAAGTGTTCCAAGGGCAGTACTATGTTAGAAAAAAACTGACTTTTAGACAAATTAGCTGCTCTAGGGTTTGACTGAATAACCTCTGAGATTGCTTCCACTTCTCAGTCCATGTTCCTATGATCCTTAAAGTCTGAGGATGGGGCAAGATGATAAAAACTTAGAGAATATCTGGCTTACTTTAAGACTCAGCTTGACAAGCTCTGTGTTATAGATATTTCTGCTTTCAAGTACAATTCACTGCTCTACAGCGTATATAGAAATGCTCATTTATTTGGTGTTTTAAATTGAGAATTGAAAAAAGAAAAGGAAAAATGATAGCTTGAATGCTACTTTTTCTAGGAAACCTTCTTCTGTTTCCCTGGTTGTTAGTACCATCTCATCTAAGGCTATATACCCTCCATCTACTCTATTAGTCTTGACATACTGATTTTTATGTGTCTGAGAGTGTTGTCTCCCCTGTTAGCCTGTAAGTTCCCTGAGAGCAGGGACTGCTTTTGCCTTTTCTTTATCTCCCTATAACTTAACAGTGCCTGAAGTTAGCAGTTAAAAAATGCTTGACAATTTGACACGGAGCAGACTAAGGATCCTGTGAATCAAATGTACTGTCCATCCTGAGTATAGTTATTCATAGGGTGGGGGAGTCAGATTTTTGAGGTAAAATAGGAAAATGTGGGATATGAAAAATGTTTAGTTCAAAATTTTGACAAATTGTATTAGACTTAAATGTAAACAAATAAAAGAAATTATTTGTGAAGCTAATTTGTTATAGAAATATTAGTATTGATTTAACTAATTAAATTAATTAAATGTTAGTATAGAAACATGTAGTAAAAAATTTATGTAGTTATTATTTACATTAAGTTGTACTTGTGGTTTGTCCTTCCTTCTTGAAGAGGACCATGACATCAGGGAGATGGTGACATGACTTGCAATTGACTTTGATTTGAGTGTGGGAGGGCTGTGCAGTCACCCGCCTCACTTTCTCCTCCAGAGTCATCTGGGTCCAGTGGCCAGAAAATAGATCAGGATGACTGGAGATGGCCCAAGATGCAGTGGGGGTCCTTGGTCTTTTTAAGCTAAGATCTTGTATAGTTCTCACTTTAAATGAGGTTGAGGTTTGGGACAGAGTGAATTAAGACAGTAAATGTTGACATTGGGTCATAGTTTTACTGGGGTCAATGGAGATAGAAGGAACCTGAATGTTATCCAGTTATCAAGTAGGCTAACAACAGTGATGTGGACAAATTATCTCTGGAGAACTTGATCTAGAAATAGCCCTGTTAAAGGGAGTTCAGCCAAAAGTAGGCACAGAGGGCTTGAAGGAAATGGTCAGTAGGATGGTGAGAGAGAGATACAAGCCAGGATTCAAGGAACTGGGTTGCTGTACCAAATCCAGAATCAACAGAGGCAGACAGAATAACCATGACAACAATATTAAGGAGCAGACTTAGAGCGAGGGGACAGATACACTATATTCTCACAGGCTTTCAGGGGACATGATTGAGTTGGATGTTGATGAGGTCTTCACAGGAAGGTTCCTTTCATTTGACTAGTATAATCTGATAACCATTTTCCACTGTAAATTCCTAGTCATTGATCCATTAGCCCTAGAACCTATGGTACATTTCTGATTTGCCATGATACCCTTTTGTTGTGGTTGTTTAGTTATTTCTGATGTTGTTTAGGGGTTTTCTTGGCAAAGATACTAGAGTGGTTTTGCCATTTCCTTCTCCAGCTCATTTTACAGATGAGGAAACTCAGGCTCACAGGATTAAGTGACTTGCCTAGGGCCACACAGCTAGTAAGTGTCTGAGGCCAAATTTGAGACTTCCTGATTCCAGGCCTGGCACTCTATATCATTTTTGCCAGTTAGCTGTGCTTACAATTTTCTTAATCTCTAGACCACAGTTGTTATCCTTTTTTGTATTATGGATCCCTTGGACAGTCTATTGAAGCCTATCTCTGATCCTATTTCATCTGTTTTCTCCAGCAGATTGCCTCCTCTATCATCATTACTTTCCCACTAATCTTTGATTTTCATATGTATAGGCTGCTACATTCCCTGCTGCCTACAGATATGCCCAAGGTCTCCCCCATCCTTTAAAAAAAATCCTCATTTGATCCCACCATTCATGTTAGGTATTGTCTTACATTGTTCTCCCCTTCTTGGCTAAATTCATTAAAAAGCTATCTATACCTGATGCATTCATTTCCTCTCATTTATATCAAAACTTGGGTCTGAATTGTACCTCTACCATATCAAGTTAACAAGGTTTTATTATGTACCTAGTATGTGCCAGACACTATGTGACACACAGGGTACATAAACTCCTTGATTTCAAGAAGTTCACAATCTAGCAGGGGAGACAACATACAAAGAAGGTGTGTGTGTGTGTGTGTGTGTGTGTGTGTGTGTGTGTGTGTGTGTATGTGTGTACATATACACATATACATATGATAAACTGGAGTTAGTCTCAGAGGAAAGGCACTGGGCATGGAAAGACTTCTTGAAAAATGTAGGGCTTTAGCTGAGATTGGAAGGAAGCCTAGGAGGTCAGGAGTTAAAGATGAGAAGGGGGAGAATTCCAGGTATGAAAGCCAGTGAAAGTGCATGGAGTTGGTAGGAGTGATAGGAACATTGAGGAAGACAGAGTCACTGTATCATAGAGTAAGTACAGGAGAGAAAGATGTGAGAACACTGGAAAAGTAGGAAGAGGACAGAGTATAAAGAGCTTTCAAAGCCAAACAGGATTTTATATTGGATCCTGGAGGTAAGAAGGAGCCTGTTTATAGAACAGAAGTAGTTTATTAAGTGGTTTATTTAATAAATATTTATTAAGAAGTAGTTTATTGAATAGAAAAGAGATATGGTCAGACCTGCATTTTAGGAAGATAACTTTGACAGTTAAGTAAAGAATGAACTGGAGTAGGAAAAATCTTAGTGTAGTATAACCTAGAGAAAGCATTTCAAGCCTTAGTTTCCTTGTTCCTTGTACTGTTTAGCTTAGAAGGTAATGTTAAAGTAGCTGCAAATGCTATACAAATGTGAACTATTATTCTTCTAGTCCAAAGGTAGTCCAAACTCAGAAAGCAAAAATCCCCAGCCATTACTAGCTATGGACATTGAAGGTGTGGGGAGGTGGGAAGGAGTAAGGATGATTAAGAAAATAAAAGAAAGGATAGGTCTATTGTTTGGAAAGTTTAAGACATAGGTTAGAACTACTGTATTTTGCTTCTGTATTTTCTAATAAAGACAAAGATCTTTAGGCTAAGACATAAAATTTAAATTAGTGAATAGTGATATAAAACCTATGATAAGTGAGAGGACAGCAACAATAATTAGAAATGATGGCCATGCCAATGTTTTAGCATAGAAAAAAAAGTAATGGAAAATGGGAGTTGCCACAGGACTAAGTCTGTCTGTCTCTCTCTGTCTCTGTCTCTGTCTCTCTCTCTCTCAAGTGGGAAGGGGTTTGTAGATTCTTTGAACTATAATGAGCTTAACTTGGTTTCACATTTTAGAATATTGCAAGGAATTGATGTATGAGCACTCAGAAATGAAAGCAATAATGACAGAATGTCATGTTAGTTTGTGGACAAGTCAAAAGAGACCAACTTTATTTCTCTTTGACAGAGGTACTAGATGGGAATGCTATACAGATTATACTGGGATTTTGGCAGGGTTTTTAAGATCAAGGTATCATAAACTGATAATTAGAGTTGTAGCAGACCTTCAATATAATCTAATCTATGCTGTTTCAAAGATGAGCCACTGAAGACTTATAAAGACTAATCCATAATCACTCTGATAGTAAATAACAGAACTAGGATTTGAACTCAAGTCTTCTGGTTCTAGATCTAGCATTCTTTCCAAAGTATTGCATTAAAATGTTTTATATCTTCTATCCATCTTTTGATGGACAGCTATGGCCTAGATGAAAGTAATTATATGGAATCAAAACTGGTTGAATAATTGGACCTAAAGAATTATGAGTGGATTGAATTAGAAAACATGTGCAAACACTCTGCTAACCTTAAAGTGTTATATATATTATTATTTTCATTTTTGCTAATTAGTATATATTACCCTGACATAGAAAGGACTCTAATAATGTAACCTATCTATTCTTAGTCCTTTTCAACATTTTGATTAATGATTAGATGGTCCCCTTTATCAGATTTGTGAATGACAAACCAAAACATCCACCATATTGGATGACAGAGATTGGCTAGGTAAGAACAATGCAATGAAGAAGACAAAGTCAAATAAGTGTCAGTATAGGAAACTGGACTTAGGGTAAAAAAAAGTCTAAGGATGCATGTACAGAGTGACAGGAAAGTGTGGGCACATTGTTCATGCAAAAAGAGATGGAGAGGTAGGTCTAAACGAACTACAAAATTAACTACTTCACAATTACATAGGATTTCTGCCTTCCCCCATATGAAATATATGTATCTGTGTTTTAATTTGCATCATAGTTATCCATGTATGTGACCCTTTGCTCCTAGAACTTAAGACAGCAGGAAGTCTGTATTCCCAATGAACACCAACACTACCCACTTTGCGATCAAATAGTGAATAGGGAAAAGTAAAATAATTCATCTATTGACTTAGAAGCTTTAAGAACATTAAATATGAAACATACCCTGATTTTACTTCAGTTATTTGCTTTATGTGATTTAATGTTGAGTTCATACATTTTTAAATTCACCATGAAACCATACTTTTTTTTACATTGGATATAAAGCATCCTTTTGACAAACTTGTTTTTCTGGAGCTCATAGGTTTTCAGCAGGGTTTAAATCAGGCATATTCCCAGGCCACTAAAGCATGTTTAACTCCATCTCTTTTGCTAAATTTCAGTCTTTTGTGATATGTGACTGACATGCTTTTGTAGAAAGAGTTTCTTCACTTGGGAGTTTTCTATACCTGTGAAATCACAGGTCAGGTCCCTGTCTCTAGCAGTGGAATATACTGCTTGAGGAAGGAGCAATAACTAGTTTTCAGTGTCTATGATTTGGTCAGAACTAATAATTGATAAGCAGAAGGAACAAATACTCAGAATACCCTAGCTCTGGGCCAATATTGGGGTTTTTTTTTTGTTTGTTTTTGAAAAAAATATTTCTTTATTGATTGTTTTTTTTTTAATTTTAAAATATTTTCTTTTCCCCCAATTATGTGTAAAACCAATTTTTAACATTCATTAAAAAAAAATTAGTTCCAAATTTTCTCCATCCCTTCCTCAGCTCCCCCTCTCTGACAAGGTAAGCAATTTGATATAAGTTATGCACGTGCAATCATGACTGGGCCAATATTGTTAAAGGCTTTTTACTGTAACTTAGGAAGTGTCCCTGAGAAAAGTCCCTCTTTTAATAGCTAGCCACTTTGAATTATCTACTTGGGGCATTATTCATGCTGTTCCTTATTGTTGATCATTCATTTCACTGTTCATGATTGTTTTTTTTTTTCTTATAAAAAAGTAGTTAAGTGAAGGTATGTGTAGAACCTATATCAAATTATATGCCATCTTCAGGCAGAGGGGGAAGGAGAAAGAGGAGGAGAAAATTTGAAACTCAAAAGCTTGTGGAACTGAATGTTGTAAACTAAAAATAAATAAAATCATAAAAAAGTAGTCAAGGAAAACAAGATCTGCTTCAAAAGTACTTGCTTATGTCTTGTTAGCACTATTAGGGATTTTTTTTGGTGAGAATTACATTTGATTTTTAAAAATTTTTCTCAATTACATGTCAAATTTTTAACATTCACTTTTTAAAATTTTGAGTTCCAAATTCTCCCCTTCTACCCTCTTCTCTCCCCTTCTTGAGAAAGCAAGCAATCTGATATAGATTATACATGTGAAATCATACAAAACATTTCAACATTAGCTATGTTGCAAAAAAAAAGAATAATAAAATTGTAAAATTATACTTTAAAATGCATTCAGACTCCATCTGTTCTTTCTCTGGAAGTGGATATCATTTTTCATCATAAGTCCTTTAGAATTGTCATGGATCATTGTATTTCTGAGAATAGCTAAATCATTCACAATTGATCATTGTATAATATTACTGTCACTGTCTACAATATTCTCCTTATTCTGCTCATTTCACTTCACTTAAACCTGTTTTCCTCAGTTCCTCATCAATAAAATATTCTGGAGAAGGAAATGGCAAACTACTCCAGTATCTTTACCAAGAAAACCCCAAACGGGATCACAGAGAGTTGGACGTGTCTGAAACGACTCAACAACATTCCATCATCACAACCATATACCTGACTGACTGGTTCAGCCATTCCCCAACTGATGATCATCCTCTCAATTTCTAATTCAAATAGAGCTGCTATAAATATTTTTGTACACATAAAGCCATTTCCTTTTTTCCACTACTGGTTTTTTAAATGGGGGATGGGAGTTTAAAAGAAGCAGAAACTACTAAATAAAATATGGCCCAAGAATTTGGGGTAACTGTATGTGTGAGGACGAGCATGGTGTAGTGAACAGACAGAGGCAGAAATACTTAATGTATGGCTCTTGGAACATATGCCTAGTCAAGTCACTTACTCCCTCACTGCTTTTGGTAACTCTCTAAGACCATCAATTTCAGAGAAGGTGCTGACATACTCTGGTAGAAAGAATTGCCTCTATCAACACTTTCACTGGTCCAAACCTATCCCTATGAGTGTTTATAATATTAAGGCATTTCATGTTCCTCTTCCAGTAACTATTATGCCTTAGGTGTTGGGGATACAAACACAAAGCAGTCCCTGCCCCCTTCAAGGAATGTGCATTCTAATGGGAGAATGAATACTATAGGCATAAAGATAAAGAGCTATTAGGAAGGTAGTTAGAGAGGAAGTGTCCTAGATGTTGGCCCAGGGAGCAGTCATCAGGAAGTAATGTTTGAACTGTTTGAACTGTACCTTGAAAGAAAGAAGGTTCTGTAAGGAGGAAATGCCTAAACTGCTTAGTAAGTAAAGACAGCTTAAAGATTAAAAACCTTACCCAAAGAAGAGTCCTGCCTAAATTCATACCAAGATAAAGGTGCATAAAATAGTACCACCATGCAATTATTAAGTGCCTATTGTGTACGAGGCACTGTGCTAGTTTCTTAGTATATGAACATAAAAAGTCCCTACTCATCTCCTCTACAGAATGTTGGGATTGACTAGATTTCTCAGGACCTTTCAGTCATAATATAAGATTCAACTGTATCATGTGCCCACACACTCTGGATGTTTGAAACATCTTTTTTCAATGAAATTCCTCACCTACTATCTTCAGAATGTTACACTTAGCAGCTGACAAAAGGAGATGAACTGTTCTTCGAGCCATGCCAAGATTCCCAACACCTTTCATTTTGATAGACTCTGCCTTGGGAAAGGAGTAGGGGGAAGAGAAGAAGAAGGTATACTGAAGGCAAACTGGGCATCGACCACCTACCATTAAGTCTGAAAAGCAGGAAGTGTTTCCTATTAGTAGTGACTTTTCAAAATGGCAAAGGGGTCCTGGGTGCAGCAAACCAGTTGTTTCAGATCTCTCTCAAAAAAGTGAACAGAAGTTCCAATCTGAGGCTGATTTGTAGTTTCAGTTCCACCCCCATATCACTATGCTTCTGTTCCTATCTGTTCACTTATAAAAGATAATAATTTTAATATTCCCAAGGCAGGTGCTAAAAATCAGTCCACCTACTAACTCCTAGAAATTCAGAGCCTTCCTGTTAATAGTCTATGTCCCAAAACACCAATAGAGAACACCATTCTAGGTTCATCTGATGTTCTAAGAATCTACTTGCCCCACCTACCCCTGGGACATTTCCCTTATGCCTTGTGTTAGGTCAAACTAACCTAAGAAGTGTAGTTTACCATTGCTATTTCAAGTACTTCAAGTTAAACCACATATTGGATAATGTTAGAGAACCTAAGGAGATATCTAAACTGAACCTACTATTATTTCAGTAAGTAAAAAAAAATCAGCTTCCCAGAAGCTTATTTTTCTGGAAAACTTAACTTGGATATGTGTAGCCTGGTTGTCTAAAGTATTTTCAAGGGCATAAACATAGCCCTTGAGCTCTACATCTGCTTTCTGTTTCTCAGTTCACCCTCTTTTTGGTATCTTATTACTCAAGTGATACTGCCCTATCCCTCATGCTCATTATGTCTTTTCATCACCCATGGGATACTTTTATTTTAGATTCCTCATGTTGTAATAGTTTATGATTTGTCACCAAGAAGCATTGATCAGATAAAATGGGCTAGTGAGGGTTAGCTTTTGCAGCAATGAATAGCTTTGGATTACTGAAAATATTGAGCAACTTGCCAGATGACAAATCCAACCTGATGTCTTACTTTTAAATTCTGGGTCCAATTCATTGGCCAACTGTCTAGGCAAGACATTGTTTGTTTGTTTTCTGAGCATGCTCCTTTCTATCAGTACATTTGTATCACCTTCCTACAGAGAAAGTTAAGTGTAAGCTTGCGAATTATGAACAAACCATGATACCAAAGAAAACAGACGTATGACCCAGCACATAAGCTTAAAATCTCATAAGCATAAAAACTTAAATATCAAAGTACACATGATCATCTTTGCACTTGAGCTTTCTGTCCCTGATAAATCTGTTTACCTTTCGTATATTAAGATAAGAAATGCTGACCATAATTATAGTCAACAGATAGCCTGAGGCTCTCTTTAACTTAGAGTCCAATAATCTCTGATCTCTCTTATAATGTTCCGCATCAGGGAGGTGATAAAGGTACTTGAAGTACTAAAGGTGGAGCCTCCCTTCAATGCCAGAGATCAAGTATTCAATCCCAGTTTTAATTTGAAGTTTCTTATATTTTAGAGATAGGAAAGACCTTGAGGATGAACTTTTCCAATATTCTCATTGTATATACAAGGACACTGATTCTCAGGCTATCTAAATCTTCTTACTACTTTATCCAAAAGAACATAGCTATTAAAACCCAAGACCTCCTGCCAAGTTCAGAGGTCTTTTCATGATAGAATATGGATATGCTTAGTAACTTGACTTTCTTTAGTATTAATTATGATGACTAGTTGATACATATCCACATCAATGAGGTCATAGGTCCAATCACATATGAAAACTGTATTAAGACTTCACGTATCTATTGAAACTGCTCCTTTAAAGGAAATTGATCATCTCTTTATTGTGATATACAAGGGCATTCAATGGCATTCTTCATCTACCACAACCTTTCTAAAGATTTCAGTACCAAAAATGCCTTCCTTCTGTATAATGTCTCTTCCTTTGACTTCTCTGACACTTCTCTCCTGACTGTGTCCCTTTCTCAAAGCAACTTGTCAACCTCTTTATCTCTTGTTTCCAGAGTATGGAATATTACTCAAGGCTGTATCTTGGACTGCTTTATTGAACCAATCTGTTTCCACATCACATCTATGCAGATGACTGCCTAAGTTATATCTCCAGTCCAAACTTCTCATGAACTCTAGTCCTATATCTCCAACCTCTTTATTAGACATAGTCTGTAGTCATCAGTAGCAGCTAGGATCAAACACATCCAGAACAAAAACTCTTTTTCTTCCTCTCCTTGAATCTGTTCTTCTCAATTTATCATGAAGCAATGGTATCACAATTTCCCCAGTCACCCAGGGTTACAGCCTCACTCCTGGATCTTCCATTTCCCCACTCCCATCCAATCAATTGCCAAGTCCTGTCAATTCTACCATCACTATGTTTTATGTATCCAGACCCTTTTCTTAGTGTGTGTGTGTCTATCTCTCATACACACACACCCCATTCTAATTCAGATCTAACACCACTTGCCTTGACTATTACAACAGTCATAAATTGAGCTCCCAGTTATCTCCACAGGAAGGTGGCAGGGAGAAAAAAAAAACTACCATCTATATAGTACCTGCTATGCATCAGGCACTGTGCTAAGCACTTTTTACAAATATCTTTGTTTTTGATCTCACAACAGCCTTGTAAGGTAGATGGCTATTATTATGCACCTCCATTTTATAGTTGAAGAAACTGAGACAGAAGTCAAATGACTTGCCCAGGGTCATATAGCTAATAAGTATTTGAGGCTGGATTTTGACTTGTCTTTTTTCTTTCAGGCCCATCTCTCTATCCACTGAGCTATCTAGTACTTAATTTAAATATAAAAGTGACTGGTATGATTCTTTGACTCTTCTAAAGTAGCTAGGAAGCCATTGCCCTTCTCCCTTCCCATTCCTCCTTTGGTAGCTAGAGTTCCTTCTTCCCTCTTCCAACTGGGAAACCTATTCAAGTTCTCTTCCAGATAATCTAATGGGTAAATTTTCCAATGAGTCTCTTACCATACCAATTAAACCAGGGCCTAATTAGGTTCTATAAACCTACAAAAGGATTATGGGATAAAGAAATCCGGGAATCATTCGTTGTATCTTCACTAAGTAAATCAGGGATCACCAAGTCAGAATGTTGCTTTGGTCCTTTTAAGGTAAACACAATCCTGTCATAGGTATAGTGTGCTCTTCCTTTTTCAAGAAGATAACATAGGAGCCAGGATATTTCACAATTTGATTTGCATTTGTGTAGGTGCAGCAAGTTCTGAGTTTTTCTTTTGTTAATCCCCTTGTGACTAGGAAGCTTTTAAAATTGAAACTTATCCAAACTGCCCTACTCAGTGACAAAAATCAAAGACCTTCCCCCCCTCCCCCCGTTTTTCATCTGGAAAATAAACCTGAAGTGCATTAAGGTAAAAGGTATAGCACAATTTTTTATGCTGTTCTAGAAAGAGTTATTTCATAAGTGAAAGATCATACATGTTATAGTCACAGGAATCTGGGTTACCCAGTTACTAACCAATACATTTGAATTCAAATTTCAGCATTTATGAGTTTAATATATAAAATATTTAGAAATATTTTATTTGACTTTCTGCTCTTAACTGAATATTATTATTTCTCCCATTTCAGGGACCACCAAATCGCTGGTGAGTATATCATTTCAGTTATTGCTTAATGTCTTCCTTTTTTAAGACTTCCATACGTATAAGCAATTCTGTTATATTCTCAAATTTTTATTGATAATTATCAAGTAGTCTTTAATACTTTCCCTTTTTAATTATGAAGAGATTATACTGACTAGTTAACTTATATTAAATGTTTCATTCATAAATGTTGTGACTAAACTTTTTTCCTACACTAGTTTATAGTAGGTATGAAATTATTTAAGACAAAGAATTTGAATTTTTAAACTCTGAATTGTTGCATAACTTTGGATAAGTAACTAAATATAGTTGTCTCTTTTCTTGTCTTTGAGAATACGAATGTGAAATAAATTTCTATGAGTCCATGATGTACATTTCAGTTATGTAAGTAGAATATTTTCTCCCCTTTCTCTTCAGAGTTGCTTTGGTTATCCTGCAAGCATCTTTTTTATTATCGTCAATGAATTCTGTGAAAGATTTTCCTACTATGGAATGAGAGGTAACTATTTGAATTCACACTCCTCCAATTAGCTTCAACAAATGATTGTCTTGAATATGTGAACATCTCCTTTTTGTGCTCTCTGTCCCCTCCACATACAGCAATTCTAGTTCTGTATTTCCAACGTTTCTTGGGATGGACGGATACAATGTCTACTTCCATCTATCACACATTTGTTGCTCTATGCTATCTCACTCCAATCCTTGGAGCTCTTATTGCTGACTCATGGCTGGGAAAGTTCAAGTGAGTAGTTTCTATTTTTTATTTAAGGAGGTAATCTTTATCAGTTCAGATAGTATGCTTTTTAGAGTCTGAGAATTATGGACTAAGCAAAATATATGTACTTTTCCTTTAATATAAATAGAGTTAAGCTTTAGTCCATGCTATGTATAGGGCACCATACTGAAGTACAATAAGGATGGATACAGGGGACATCTTTCCTCACAGATGTAATTTCACTGGAGTTGGAAACATGGATACACACAAAAATAGAATGTACTAATTTTTACTAAATGAGACTATGCAATAGGTGGTCAAAGAAAGTGGGAGGACTTGAGATGGGAAATGAAGGAAGTGTAGGAAGGTATTCTTAGAAGAATGACTTGAGCAAAGATGGAGAGGCTGGAATGTCTGATATTAATCACACTAAAACAAAAAATTTGCTTTGCTACTGCTCTGTTCAATAATGACATAATAGCTGTCACTCTATGAGGCAGATCTCAAAGTAACAGTACAAATTGTCATGAATATGGTATCATGACCAATTGATGTTTATGAATTGGAGAATCTTTTTTGGCATAGGAAAAAGCTTGCAAGTACAGAGAGATCATCTTATCACAACTTTTTCTTTGTTTTAAAGAACAATCATCTCGTTGTCCATTGTTTATACTTTGGGCCAAGCAATCACTGCCATAAGTTCCATTAATGACCTCTCGGATGCTAACCATGATGGAAACCCTGATAACATTGCTTTACATGTGTAAGTTGAAACTTATTCTCTTATGTATTTTTTCAGCTTTATCTGTTTACCTTCATTCTCTTTTGCCCCCTAAAAATGTACCTGTTCTTCCACAGTTAACTTATAGAAATAAAAGAGATCATTCCTCTCAAACATAAGTTGGGTCTTGAATATATCATCATTTTGATGTCAGATGGTATTTTCTGTCCTCTGGTTTTAATGTTCCACCTACCTCTATGTCTTAGTCATAAACAAGCAATTTATATTTGTGATCAGACTCTCCTTGAGGCAATTGGAAGATTCCTAGAGACAGGCAGGTTGGCAAAAACAGGGTGCTTTCTCAAGGCTTAAATGGTACCTTCTTGCTTACTTCAATGTTTAAGTCAAATGCTAACTTTTTCTGGACTGAATTAATATTCTCTTCACTGGGGTGTGGCCTAATAGTATCCTTTGTTGTGTATTTTCATGTTTCCATAAATCTATAGAAAGTGAAGCTGAGAACTAATTATTATGCTTTGCAGGCTGGAAAAGTCAAGCTGGGAAAAATTGTTCCTTCAACAATTAGATCCCTTAGAGTAATTTACTTTCCATGGAGAACCATGGTCATTCAAGTAACAGTAATTTTTAATGCTAATAGTAATAACACTTAACATCACTTCCAAGGAGGAAATTTAACATTTAAAAGCCTCTATTGCCAGGTAAGCCAGAAAAGCAAAAAATAAAAAAAATTTTACTTTTAGACAATAACCTCTGGCTTTCCTCCTGGTTTTTCTGAAGTTTATAAGGTGTTTGGTGAGCATCCTTAATATAAAACAAATAATTTAATCTAACTTTTCTCTTCATTTGCATATAGCTGAATTCCCTAGCTAAAACTTGTTGGTTTGTTGGCATTAACTTGTTTTTGGACTCTAGTAAAAACAAGGAAAAAACCCTTTTCATTAAAAAAAAAGGCATTGAGAGAGAATGTGGGGTACTTAGTCTTTGCCAACTCTTGGAGTGAAGATAAGTTATTTAAAAACCTGTTAGGGTTTTAAGAAACTAAGAAGTAACAGATGAAATGTCAATCTGTATTAGCAGAAGGAATCTTTTCACTGAGAATCCCTACGCTTGTGAAATTACATCTGGACCTCCAAATAATTGCCCTAACCTGTGTCATTTTGTGACAATGTGATCACTGTTCTATACTCCACCCTACAGATGGGATTCCCCATCCCAAGAGTCATTAATGAATCCACAGAGACCATTCCAACTTATCCAGTTTCATATCATTATGTGAGGACTTAAGTTTTATAAGGATGTCAGTTACTTTACATAAGCTGTCCATATTTAAGGACTATTTCTTTGTCAGTAGTAATGAGATTAATAGCTAGCATTTTGTAGCTTTCTGAGGTTTAGAGATGTTAGCTCATTTGATCCTTATTATAGACTGGTGAACTAGGTACCATTATCCCCAAAGATAGTTAATTGACATTCCCAGAGTAACATAGCTAATAAATATGTAAGGCAGGATCCAAACTCAGGTTTTCTGACTCAAGTTCAACACTCTATCCATTATGCTACTTAGTTGCCTAATTCATAACAAGTTAAGATGTGGCTACTTGGATGTGGTCAAGAAAACGAAGAGAAAAGCCACATACATTTAAAAAGCTTTTAGGCTGTGTTCCATAATTTTAGGTCACTATTCCATTGATGTACTTCTAATCTACAGTCTCTTACATAAGGGGTGTTATTTGACTTCCTAATCCCCAAGTTTCAGCTTTGGTCTACCTATCCCCATACAACTTGTTAGACTAACACTTAGGACCTTCTCTGTTCTTGTGGGAACCATTGTAGGACCCCTAGAAGTAGTCAATAGATTTTCCTCCTAAGAAGTCAATCTAAACTCACTTGAGTTGTAATCTCTACTTGAGAAGATCTGGTGATCAGTAGGGGAAAAAGTGAATCCCTCTTCCTATTCTACTTCAAGAAAGTTACTTGAAAATTCATCACCTTTCCTTGAACCAACCATCTCTTTGCACTCTGGCATTCTATCTGTAAACCTCAGGTGTTCCTTTGGTAACTTGATATGGATCTCAACATTAGCATAGCCAAACAGACCCACCTACCACCCGGCACTATTAATCCTAATAAATCTCTAAAGGATGATTTTAATTTGATTTTATCCAAGCCTTAGTTATTCAAGTATACCCCTTCCAGGTATATATTGTAGCTATGGAACTTAATTGTTCTTTATAATTTCACCTTAGTCACATTTTTGTGAAACCATTCAAAGGCATTAGGTACAGTATGCTTATGCCATTTCTTGAGATATGCTGTTTACTGGGAAGAGAGAATTTATTATATGCTACTAAGATATTGTGGATAAAATTTGTAGGAATCAGAATTTCACTTTCTTCAATAAATATTTAAGCCTGCTCTATGTTGCTATGTCAAATATTGCAGAAAGTGTGAATTGTTAAGAACAGAGAAGAGACCCTCTACCTTTAAGGAATGGATGTTTTTAAAAGTTAATTCTTTTTCCTAGAACTTTATCTATGTTGGGGCTTGTCCTGATTGCTTTTGGTACTGGTGGAATAAAACCTTGTGTATCAGCATTTGGTGGAGATCAGTTTGAAGAAAATCAGGTATGTGTCCTTTGTTGAAAATGGATGATTGGATCAATATGTCTAGGAACCAAATTCCATTGACATAAGTTCCATCAGCCACTTGGTTTTTTCAAATATGCTTGGAGTATTGTATACAGTGATAAAAGATGAGCTCATGTCAGACAACCGGTTTGTTTTTGTCCTTAATGGTTGCTATTGATTTGTACTCACTATTTTTTAATATCCTTTTCAATACAGGAAAAACAAAGAAATAGATTTTTTTCCATCTTTTATCTGGCCATCAATGCTGGAAGTCTGCTTTCTACAATCATAACTCCCATGCTCAGAGGTAAAATATCTTGACCCATAGGGTTACTACTTCTTCCTTTCTTGGATGTCAAAAATCACATTATTGAGCGTTGAATTGGGAGTCAGAGTTTAAATTTGAATGCCAACTCTACTAACTAACAATATGTCAATTCAGGCCAAGACTCTTAATCTACATTGTTCTCAGTTTCCTGCACTGTAAAATGAGGGGGCTTGGTTAGGTGACTTCAGAGGTTCTTTCCAGTGCTAACTCTGATCCTATGAACCTTGGTTTTCCACTTACTATTTACCTTATTGGGGAAAAAAATGCTATCTCCTTCTTGCAGCTTAGGCTAGGAAGAGAAATCTGGACTCAGTTTCTACTCAATTTTATCTCTACATTCTAGTCCCTTAATAGTTATAGCTCAAATCTCAAAGAAACCTATAAAAATTATTCATTAATTTTTAATCCACAATGCAACTTATTTAAAGCAAAGGAGGCTAGTTAAAATTTCTACCTCCCTGCCCCATACACCATATGAATCAGAAGTTTTTTTTCTTGAAAATTAAAGAAAAGAATATGCTCATCAAAAAATAGTACAAGTATTTCCTAGAAAAAAATGGAAAAGACAATTTGAAAATCAACAGAATTCATATTTCACCAATAGGAGTAAACTTACAATGCACCACTTCTGGATGTTGTTATGCTTTAAGGCTACAAGGTTGATTTCATAATAGCTAAGTAGAAAGGGATCACATTAAAAATCATTATTCAGCCAACAAAATTTTTCTACCAAAAAAAAAAAAATGACAGTAAAAACAATAGTTGGAATATGACGCCACTGGAGTGCCCCGTATAGTAGAAGTGATAGTTTGTTGGTTTTCTGTGTCAGTCGTCTGTGTCTCTTGTCTGTGTCATAATTTCATTTTGTCTGTCTTGTCTTTCTGTCTTCCCCTGCCCCCATGGGTCCATAGCAATCAGGGCCCCAAGGAGAAGAAACCCCCCTCCAGTATTTTCCTAGGGAGGGGAGAACCAGCCCAGGTCAGAAACGGAGCAGGTAGGAATTCTTTAGTCCAAGCAGGTGCAGGTTTAAGCTCCAGTGCTGATTGTATGATTTATCTCTTTGTCATTCTGAGTTGCTAACGGGGAAGTTCTTTGTTTTAGTTACATCTTGGTTATAAGGCAGGTGAAGGGCAAGGTTTCACAATGGCCATACCTTTACGCTAGGTTCTTGGGCCCCCCTGAGGGGCCCTGTGAGAGGCCTTGTGTAGGAGCTAGCACTATGGGAATCTAACTGCCACTTCAATAGTTAATTTCCAAGTCAACTCCTCAGCAAAACTGTTATTTTTTATATAAATAAAATTATATTGGTATTTTTTATTTTTACATCACCTAAATTTCTCCCCAAACTCCTTCCACCTCCCAGACAGCCATCTATATAAGAAATAATATTTTTGAGGAAAAAATGGGCAGAAAAAGATTTTTAAAATCAGTGAAACTGAGCAATATGTTGAAAAAAGTCTGAAATTTTTTTTAAATAGGGCAAAGATTAGGTGGGTAGATCCCTAAACAACACTTCCAAATCAAACAGAAGTGGAGATAAGTTGGGGAGAAAAGAAGAGAGGACTGGAATATCTAGATTTCAAATAAAATCTGTAGTTAATAGTCTAAAGCAGAACTATGTTGAGTTGTATATGCTTGTATATAGAGAGTTAATACTCATGAAATGAAGCTATCTATTGCCTTCTGATGAAACGATTTTATCAAAATATGATAGTAGATAAATTGAATTGTCCTGTTGAGAAGAAAAGATATTTAAGGGCATTAAACACAACCCAACAACGTTGCCTCCAAGCAGCAAAGCTACAGCACAAATACTTAAGGCTCTAATGTAAGAAGATAAACTAAAATTTACAATGCTTGAACCAGTTTTGGGAGATCAAGAGTAGCCATGATATCAGACTCTAATAGAACTGGGAAACATTGAAATAAGCGAATTTTATGTCATGCTTAAATGTTTTATTAACAGAACATCAATATTAAGCATATAGGTACCTAACTGAATAGCAATTACATTTATAAAGGAAGCATTAACAGAGTTATTAAATACTAGAAAATCAGTAATAATGAGAAGTTTTAACACTAATGGGACATGATAGATGAAAAATCAAAGATCAGAAATTATGGCATAGATAGAATGATGTAGAAATTGTATTACTTTTGGAGAGAACTTAATGAAAAATAGAGAGAATTTGTACTATTTTTTAAAATAACAAACATTCAAAAATGAATGTAGGACACCAATGAAAAAAATTCAAGCACATTTTAAAAAGTGTTATATTGTCTTTGTGACCCCAGACACGTTTCCTTATCTCAATGCGATAGATAACTCTCTAAGACGGTCAGTGGCAAAACTGTAGCTCTTCTGTATTAGAAGAGGCAATTTCCTCACTGTGAGCTCTCTACACTGATCATCACAATTCTACACTAAAAAAAAAGTAATAATGATTCAGAAACAGTCAACAAAGAAAAATAACATCAGAAGGCACCAATTCCTCCATTAAATTTCATAAATAATGGCATGATATTATAAACAGAGCATATAAAAAGTTGAGATTGAAGCAAATTATATCAGTGATCATATCAAGTAGAATTTAGCTACTTGAATTTGCAGTTAGAGAACTAATACATCTGAAAAAAGGCAAAGAAAACATAAAAATTAAAGAATTATCAAATTAATAAAAATAAATCTGGTTTTTATGAAGACAGACTTAGTAAACCAGTACTGAATTGAATCTAGAATGAAGAAATAAATCAAATGATCAAACTGAAAGATCTTGATCAATGGAGAAATCCAGAAAAAAGTATTATAGTTATATATGTTATATACTTAATATGATTATATATCACATGATACATTTTTTTAAAACTAAGCATAAATAGATTAGTAGCTAGAAAAGAATCTAACCCAAACTGACAAAATAAGAAAGCAAACATCTATTAATTCTGGAAAAAGGCATTTAAAAAGGGTTAATAAAAAAAATGTTAAAAACTCTAGAATCTGATGGATTCACAGTCAATTAACAAAGAATATATTATCATGCTAAATTAACTTTTTTTAAAAATAGGCAGTCCCATGAGGTAAACACAGACATGATCCCTAAATCTGTTAAGAAGAAAGTAAAGAGGGGCAGCTAGGTGGCACAGTAAACAGAGCACCAGCCCTGGAGTCAGGAGGACCTGAGTTCAAATCCGGTCTCAGACACCTAACACAAAAACTAGCTGTGTGACCTTAGGCAAGTCACTTAACCCCAATTGCCCTGCCTTCCCCCCTCCAAAAAGCAAAAAAAAAAAAAAAGGTAAAGAACTATAGACATACCACTCACTCAATGAGGAGCGATGTCAAACCAGTGAATAAAATAAACATGTCAAAATCATTATAATGATCAAGTAGGTTGTGTGGAATTGACTGCAAGAATGAGTTAGTATCAGGAAATCAATCAGTATAATTGCTTCTATTAAGCAATTACATTAAATTATTAAATAAAAATACTAAATTCTATTGCTTTGTGGTTTAGTGTTTTTTCAGTCATGTCTGATTCTTTGTGACCACATTTGGGGTTTTCTCTACAAAGATACTGGAGTGATTTGCCATTTTCTTCTCCAACTCATTTTACAGATTAGGAAACTGAGGTAAACAGGGTTAAGTGACTTGCCTAGGGTCATATAGCTTGTAAGTGTCTGAGGCCAGATTTTGAAGAGGAGTCTTCCTGACTCCAGGCCCAGCATTCTCACTACTGCACCACATAACTGCCCAACCTTCTACTACAGTACCTTAACCTTCTTTGTGTTGGAGATCCCTTTGGCAGTCTGATGAAGCCTATGGATCCCCTTCTCAGAATAATTTTTTAAATAAAACATATAGGATTTCAATGGAAACCATTTATATTGAAATAAAGATGTATTTTTTTTTCAATCTAAGTTTACATACCTGTGAACAATGACAAGTTAAGGGGTATGGGTAGGGAAAAATAGATGTTTACAAAAACATTTCTGCTGGCTGAGAGGAGAAAGTACAGGTATCCAAAAAGCCAAGGAAGTGGAACTGTAAGAGACCTTGAGGACTTCAGAGAGACTCCATGGCATGCACTGGAGAAAAGAGATTGAAGGACTACAACTTCACCACTAGATCCAGTTTCTACTTACTGTTCCCCTCCTCCATGTGGTCTTGAAGGCATGGAGGGGGTCCCTTGGGAAAGATCCCAGGAACTGGTCCCAGAGGACAGACTTGGGACCAAACATGCCTCTTCTAGAGAGGGCAATTTCAGAGTAAGCACCAGAGCCATTCCAAATGGATCAAACTTCTCAGAGAAAGTTGTAAGCATTTTATCACTGTGAGTATTCAAGAAAACACTGGATGCCATAATAGAGATCATAGACCCAGGGTCAAAGAACTGGAAGAGGCCTTAGGGACCAGAATCTAATCCAGGGGTTCTTAACCTTTTTTGTATTACGGATCCCTTTGGCTGTCTGGTGAAGTCTGTCGACTCCCTTCTCAGACTGATGGAGAACCAGTTATAGTTAAATGAAGAATTTTTCCCCCTAAGTCCATGGATCATGGAAATCTATCCATGGACCTCAGGTTAAGAGACATTGCCCTGGGTCATTGAAATGACCGTGGGATCTCAAAAGCTGTGAATTAAGAACAAACTCTGGCAGGTCCTATAAAGATAGAAAGTAACTTGGTGTTGGAGAACCAATCTAGCAAAGTTTGAAGGAACTCTTGAGGAAAACTACAGGTTTACCCCAGTTGCAGCAATTCTCAACAACCAGTTATTAAATTATAACTGGGTCTGGCCTCAGACACTTAATGCACACACAAATAAAAACCCAGCCGTGTGACCTTGGGCAAGTTACTTAATCCAAATTGCCCTCCAAAAAAGCAAAAAAAAAAAAAAATTATAGCTGGGTTGTATTCATTGATCAGTTCAGCAAAGATCTGTGACTTTAAGTTCAGTATATCAAAAAGGAACCATTGAATATAATTATTTTTTTTGCCTAAAGGGGTCTATTTATCAAGTTTTGGGGATTTTGTTTTGAATGGCTTTTAATCTCAACTGGGAAGGGAAAGATTTACCAACATGAAGTATTTATTTGGAACTGTCATAAAAATTTTTTCCAAAATTGTTAACATATTTTCTTTTAAATTTATTTTCTTTTTAATTTATGGAATAAAACAAGTGTTTCAATATCACAGTATAAAAAAAGATGATTACACATGAAACTGGAAATCTACTGTGTACAACTTGCTAGTCCTTTCAAATATATAACAAAATTATAATGTAAATTTCATTTTTTCTCTTTCTCCCACTTTAGAGATAGCTACCATTAGACACAAATGTGTGTGTGTGTGTGTGTGTGTGTGTGTGTGTGTGTGTGTGTGTGTAAAATTATTAAATATTTTTTACATATACCTCCCTCTCTCTTTTGCTCAGTGAGACATATGTTGTAAGGAAGAAGGGGACAAATCAAGTCAATCAGCATATCCATTCAATGTGGCAACATATGCAATATTTCTCACCATTTGAACTGAGGTTCTCTGACTGCAAATCCCTTTTTCTTTCACATTGTACCAGGGGAGGGTGGTAGACGAAGAAATACATTTTAAAACAGAGAGCTCCCTACATTTACTGAATCTTCTTGTGTGCATATCAAAGTTTCATAACATATTCAATTTTAGCACAATAGGAGATTTAAAAAAAATCTGTTTTATTTTCACCTCCAAATTCTCTCACTCCTCCCTTACCTCTCCCCACTCATTGAGAAATCAAGACAAACAAAACCTAGTAAAATTTGTAGTGGATAGAGCTCTGGGCCTGGAATCAGGAAAACCTGAATTTAAATCCAGCTACAGACACTAACTAGCTGTGTGACCTTGGACAAGTCACTTATAGTCTTGTACTATGATAAATGGAAAACCATGAAAACTTCAAAAGACTGTAAGAAGACTTTTATATAAAATAATGCAGGATCAATATCCAAGCTAATTATAAACACACAGTTTATACTTATGTTAATGATGTAAATAAAATCAGGGGAAGAAAAAAGTTTAGAAAGAGACATGAGCCCAATTTTGTTATTCTTTCATCAAAGTTGTATGTATTTGAAATGAAAATACTATCATAATTAAATCTTACAATTTGTAGTTTAAAAATTCATTATGGAGGCAGCTAGGTGGCGCAGTGAATAGAGCAACAATCCTGGAGTCAGGAGGATCTGAGTTCAAAGCTGGCCTCGGACACTTAATATTAGCCATGTGACCTTGGGCAAGTCACTTAACCCCAATTGCCCTGCTTTCCCCCACTCCAAAAAGGAAAAAAAAACTTCATTATGTAGGGCTAGGTGGTATAATGAATAGAGTACCAGCCCTGGAGTCAGGAGGACCTGAGTTCAGATATGGCCTCCGACACTTAATACTAGCCCAGTGACCTTGGGCAAGTCACTTAACCTCAATTGTCCTACATTCCCCCCACCAAAAGGCAAAAAAAAATTTTTAATTCATTATATATTTAAATCTGTTCTAAACATTTCATAATTTCTCATGTTAACCAGTCTTCTTTTTTACTTCTGCTAGATTCTGATTCCAATTCATTGTCCATCTTTTGCTCTCCCTAATATGTGTGTGTATATGTATGTATGTATGTATGTATGTATACGGATATATGGATATAAGTTAATGGACTTGGTATCCGACTGCATATCATAGTTTGAATTATGATATTAGGCTAATTTTTTATCCTAGGATGCTCCTCTGCACAAAAGCCCTTTGTGTTAACCCAAATCTCCTGGTGATGCTCTAGGTTTGCAAATTTTCACCTTCTTTTTTTTTTTTTTAAGCAATTGGGGTTAAGTAACTTGCTCAAGTTTACACGGCTAGTCATTATTTATGTGTGGGTGCTCATTTTCTGAGGCTGGATTTGATCTCAGGTCGTCTCAACTCCGAGACCGGCGCTCTTACTCACTGAGCCACCTAGCCGCCCCAAATTTTCACCTTCTAATGTTCAAAGAAGTACAGTAGCATAAGAACTGAGAAGCATGCTAGTGGGCTGAAATATATATATATATATATTTGCCTTTTGGAGGGCAATCGGGGTTAAACAACTTGCCCAAGGTCACACAGCTAGGTTTTTGTTTGTGTGTGTTAAGTGTCTGAGGCCGGATCTGAACTCAGGTCCTTCTGACTCCAGGGCTGACGCTCTACTCACTGTACCACCTAGCCGCCCCAACTGCAACATCTTTCTAATTAGCACATACTGCAATATATATATATATATATATACATACATATATATACACACACACATATATATGTGTGTGTGTGTGTCTATCTATGTGTATGTGTATGTATACACACACATTAGGGAGAGGTGGTTCAGATGGGCAATGAATTGGAATCAGAATCTGGCAGAAGGGGAAAAATAGACTGGTTAACATTAGAAATTGTGAAATGTTTATAACAGATTTGAATACATAATGAATTTTTAAACTACAAATTGTAATTTGTGGAATGAAGGATAACTAGGAAATGAGTGATGAGAAAAGTTATGTAGAAAGAGCAAGACATAACTGATGGATAGCTAAACTAATACATTGGTACTGACAAAATGTGAAAATGCCTAGAAATACACATTGAGAAGATCTCCTATGGAGGACCCATGGGATGGATGACATGATCAAATATCTCACAGGATAAGAAGACATAGATGGGCTGTTGTATACTTCAAAAGAGATGGTATCCAAGTCAGTGGAGTTACAAATATATTTAAATTAGATGGATGCAAATATATATGTGGATGGCTATTATCTGTAAATTTTTTTTGAGGAGACAAAAAAAAAAGATTGGAACCATCCAGGAGAGATTCTGTTAGAGAATCTTTTTTGTGACTCAAACACAAACTTCATGATATCCAGGTTTATATTAAAAAGTAAACGTTGATCCAAAACATTATGTGGCAGAATTGCCATGTGATTACATTTCATGATAATTTATCTCTCTTTTTTCTCTATAGAAAATACTACAGAACTGAGTCATATATATATATATATAATTTTATATATAATGTAATACATACATATATATTATATATACATATATAATATATATATATAATTTTTTTGGTTAAGTGATGCTTGCTTTCGTGCATACCAACTCACTTTTTTTTTCCTATGAGGAAACCTACCTAGAGAGGTATGTTGCCTAAGGTTGTGGCTCAAGTTGGAATAAGAAACCAGGTTTCCTATCTCCAAGGTTATTATTCTTCTCTATTCCCTTTTTTTCTATTCATTATAACATAACCTATTGAAATAGGAGCTTTGTTATGTCAGAGGTAAAAGGAAAAGTCCAGGTAGTTGAACAAAGATAAAATGTATTTAAGTCAACTATAAGCTCCTTGAGGGCAGGGTCAATTTTCAAAATTTGTTTCATCTAGTATGATGCTTTTTATGTAGTAGGTATTTAATAAGCATCTTATCTTTAATCTAACTCTTAAATAAAGTATATGTGAAAGAAATTTCTTTTCATTGCTATAACAAACTATGGTCTGACTTAATTTTCCTACAGTTCATGAATGTGGCGTTCATAAAAAACAAGAATGTTATCCATTGGCATTTGGAGTTCCTGCTGCTCTGATGGCTGTATCTCTAAGTAAGTCTCTCCAGTTCACTGATGCAACAAACTTACTGAGTCTACCATCATACACAGCAATGTAGACACCTTTTTTTTTTCGTGTTCACAATCTTTGAGAATCCAGGTAGAAAGATTACATTCCTCTTTCTAGAATGTAAGTATGGATGATTTCATGTTTTGCCTTTATTTCCCCAGCACCTAGCATATTGTTTTATACATCAAACTGGTTGATTCTTCCTTCCTTCCTCAACAAGTTCGGCAACTGACTAATGGTCTTTCTCCCAAACTACTTCCCTAATACTAAGGGACTTCAGCCTCCGTGTTGCTACTCAATCAAACACTTTAACTTTCTAGTTCCTTAATTTACTCATTTCCTATGACCTGTTCCTCCACTCCACCTCTAAATCTAAATATGGTTATACTTTTGACCTTGCCATCACCCACAAATGTTCCGCTTCTATGTTTATGAACTGAAATTCCTTTATCTGATCATAATCAAGCATTCTTTTCTTTCTGCTTTTACAATGCCTAACCCTTTATCTTCACTGTGACCTCTACCCTTCAGCTCTTTCTTAGGGTACAATACCTAAACTAGCAATACACTCTTCTCCCTTCTCTGTCTTGACCCCTTGGTGAACCTCCTCAATAATCAAGTCCCTTGCTTTGCTAAGCTTCAGCCTCATATTATTCCTATCATCTTCTGCCTTTCTCCTCCTATTATACATGAGATAATATTTGTAAAGCATGCAGCATAATGCCTGGCTCGTAGTTCGTTCATTGGTTGTTGGCATCACTATGTTAGAGTCAAGTTCTACTGTGTCCAACTGTGGCTGATCAGACTAGTATGAGCTTGGAATGCACAAGTTGGGCACAAATAGTCTATGTGAGCATTTGGTTGGAGTCTCTAAATGAATGCATCTCATGTTTCTCTTGAGCTTTTCAATTCTGCTTGGCTCATAGAGCACAGTACCTACTCTGATGTGAGCACACCATGCTGGGCAGTCCTGTGCCAGTGTCTCCCATGTCATGCAATCTATTCCAAAGTTCCTAAGGGAGACCTTGAGAAAACCTAGTAGGTACTATCTAAATGCTTATTCCTTTTCCTTCCTCTATCCTTGTTCTTATGCTACTGAGCAAAGCTAAAGAAAATCATGAAATTGCGCTGACTAGATATACTAAAAAGTTATGTTAAATAATCTCAACTGGACTGTCATTTATTATAGCAGGGTAATCCTGTTATATCTTTCTATCTGATTATTATTCAACCCCCACAGCAAGTTTTCCAAACATTTTCATCCTTCTTCAAACCTCCCATGGCAACCTCCTACCCTCTCAGCTGAGAACTTTGATTCATACTTTGCTGGAGCATGTGGGGGGTTATAGAGACGTGCCCTTCTGATAGCTCGGGCAGCTGTGAAAACCCCAGCAATTTGAGACAAAGCTCTCCTCTCTGGAAGCAGAGTTCTAGTGTAGCAAAGAGCTCAAAAATCAAGTAATTGAGTGGCAACATGAGCAAGCAATGGAAGCAAAGCAAGCATAGCAATCAAACTTTAGATTGTTTTTTGGTGGGGACAAAAAGGGTCAAAGCATGGAACAGAAGGAAGACAATGAAGTCAGAGGTCCTCACCAAAAGCTTCCAAGAAAAATATGAACTGTTTACAGGCCATAGAGGAGCTCAAGAAGGATTTTGAAAATCAAGTAAGAGAAGTGGAGGAAAAATTAGGAAAAGAAATGAGAATGATGCAAGAAAATCATGAAAAGAGAATCAACAACCTGACTGAAGAAAATAACATCTTAAAAAACAGATTAACTCAAATGGCAAAAGAGGCCCAGAAAGCCAATGAGGAGAAGAATGCCTTAAAAAGCTGAATTTGCCAGATGGAAAAAGAATTTCAAAAGCTCACTGAGGAGAATCATTCCTTCAGAATTAGATTGGAGCAATGGAAGCTAATGACTTTATGAGAAATCAAGATACTATCAAACAGATCCAAACAAATAAAAAAATAGAAGGCAATGTGAAATATCTCATTGGAAAAACCACTGACCTAGAAAATAGATCCAGGAGAGATAATTTAAAAATTACTGGACTACCTGAAAGCCATGATCAAAAAAATAACCTAGAAATCATCCTTCAACAAATTCTTAAGGAAAATTGCCCTGATATTTTAAAACCAGAGGGCAAAATAGAGGTTGAAAGAATCTACCTATCACCTCTTGAAAAAGATTCCAAAAAGAAAACTCCTAGGAATATTATAGCCAGGTTCTAGAGTTCCCAGATCATCAAAAAGGAACAATTCGAATATGGTGCAAACACAGTCAGGATAACACAGGACCCGGCAGCTTCTACATTGAGGGACTAAAGGGCTTGGAATATGATATTCCTGAGGTCAAAGGAGCTAGGATTAAAACCAAGAATTACCTACCCAGCAAAACTGAGTATCATGTTTCAGGGAAAAAATATGGTCATTCAATGAAATAGAGGACTTTCAAGCATTCTTGATGAAAAAACCAGAGTTGAATAAAAAATTTGACATTCAGATACAAGAAGCAAGAGAAGCATGAGAAGGAAAACAGGGAAAATAAATCCTAAGGAACTTATCAAAGTTGAACTATTTACATTCCTACATGGAAAAATGATGATTGTAACTTATGAAACTTTTCTCAGTATGAGGAAAGTTGAAGGGAATATAAATGCATATATATGCATATATACTATATAAGAAAGTATATGGGCATATGAATACATATGTGAGTGTGTATATATATGTGTACAGGTATACATAGACAGAGGGCACAGGTTCAAGTGAATAGGAAGAGATGATATTTAAAAGGTGAAATTGAGAGGTGACAGAGGAATATAATGAGAGGAGATGGGGAGAGACAGAATGGGACAAATTATCTCATATAGAGGAGGCAAGGGAAAACTATTACAATGGAGGGGAAGAACAGGAAGGCAAAAGGGAATGGGTCAATCTTACTCTTACTGAATTTGGCATAGGGAGGGAATGACATACACATTAAATAGGGTATCTCACCCTACAGGAGAGTAGAGGGGAAGGGGATGAGAGGGGGGATAATGGAGGGGAGTGCAGGTTAGGGAGGAGGGTAGTTAGAAGCACATACTTTTGAAAAGGGACAGGGTCAAAGTAGAGAATGGTACAAGTGGGGGGCAGGATAGGATGGAGGGAAATATAGTCAGTCTTTCACAATATGTCCACTATGGAAATGTTTTGCATAGCTACACATGTACAACCTATATTGAATTGCTTATCTTCCCAGTAAGGGTGGGTAACGGGAGGAAGGGGAAGAATCTGGAATTCAAAGTTGTAAAATCAAATGTTTAAAAAAATTATTATTAGTGTTTACATGCAACTGGGAAATAAGATATACAGGCACTGGGATGTGGAGACCCATCTTGCCCTACAGGAAAGTAAGAGGGGGAATGGGGGAGGATATAGGAGAGAGCAGATTAAGGTGGAGGGTATTTAGTGGGATCATCGTTTTGGGGTTGTGGGTAGGGGAAAGACGGGAAAAAATTTGTAACTCAAAATCTTGTGGAAATGAATGATATAAGCTAAAAACAAACATAAAATTTAATAAAAAAATAAAGAAAAAAACCCCTCACTTAAACCATCCATCCCAACTAGTTATGGTCCTTTATCTCTTCCCTTTCCTAGCCAAGTTCCTTGAGAAAATCACTTCCTGTCCTCTTACTCTCTGCTAAATCCTTTTCAGTCTGACTTCCCAGATCATCGTTTAATTGAAGTTCTTTTTTCTAAAGTTACCAATAATATTTTGTTGCCAAATCTTTCACATAATTATTGTTTCTATAATTGTTTCTAATAGAGAATAGAAATTGACTCATTCATTACTTTGGATGTCATTATTAAGTCTCCATTTGGATCTGTGTTTTGGGTGTATGTGTTTGTGTGTGGGTATGTCCCCTATACTGAATTCTATTTTTGATTATGTTATAGTCTGTAATGGATATACTTAACTATTTCTATTTTTTCATATTTGTTTGCACTATTTCTGTGCCTTAATATCTAGTTAGTTTTTATAAAAGTTCCACATTGTGTCAAGAAATACAGATTCTTTTTTTCTTTTTTCTTTTTTTAATTAATTTATTAGTTTAGTTTCAGTTAACAAGATTCAATTCCATAGTTCCTTGATTTTCAAATTTCTTTTACCTCCCTCCCTGAAATACAGATTCTTTAGCACTCTCATTTAGAAGATACTTTTAAGTTTTTTTTCCCCCTCTGGTCTCTCTATCAATTTGTTCAAATCCAATTTTTTTTCTTTTATTTATCATTCTGTTAGACTTATTCAAAAGTAAGAGAGAGATAGTTTCAGGGAGATTTCAGTATTGTGTTACTATGTCTTCTTGCAGTTCAAGAATCTAAATTCATTTCTCTTATGAATTTAGATGCTAAGGCATTTGAAATATCTAAGTTTAATATTGGTATTTGTTGTCTATGATTTCTTTTAGCAAAATATAGTTTCCTTCCTTATTCCAAAATACTGTGGGTTTTTTGATAGCATGACTATACAACTCTTGTTTTTTAAAGTCATCTTGTGCATAGTTTTATTCTGTGTATATCTTTGTTTTTAAATGTGTTTCTTACAAGCAACAGATGGTGGGATTTGGTTTTCTTATCCAATTTATTGTTCTTTTTTATTTTATTGGATTGTTTAATTCTCTCATATCTAAAGTTGTAAAAGTTATGTATATATTTTCTTCCATTTGTCTCCAATGTTTTTTTTTTTCCAAATTAGAATTTCTTTCTAAATGTGCATATCATATTCTTCTGGGAGACCTATATTCTTTAAGTTTTCTATATATATCCTATATTCAAGATCAAAATGCTTTGCTTGTAAGGAGATCATCTTTTCTTATAACATTAGCACGTTTTCCTTCCTTCATTTTTTAAAAAAATTATTTATTTACTTTTACTTTACAACATTAAGTTCCACAATCCGTTGAGTTTCTAATTTTCTCCCCCTCTTCCCACCATGGTGGCATGCAATCAAATATAGGATCTACAAATACTTTCACCTTAAACATTAGTCAAGTTGTAAAAAAGGATCATAACCAATGGAGTGAAAAATGAGGAGGAAGAAACAAAACAAAAAAGAGAGAGAGAGCAAGTAGTTTTCTTCAATCTGCATTCAGACTCTGTAGTTCTTTCTCTGGATGGGGATATCCCTTTCCATCATGAGTCTTTTGGAGTTGTCTTATAACCTTGCACTGCTGAGAGGAGCCCAGTCTATCAAAGTTAGCCATCACACATATAATGTGTCTATAATTGTGTATGAAATTCAGTTTATATGAATCTCTCCAGGTTATTATGAAGTCTGTCTGCTCCTCATTTCTTATAGCATAATAGTATTCTATTACATTCATATACCACAACTTGTTTAGCCATTCCCCAATTGATGGGTATTCCCTTGATTTCCAGTTCTTTTCCACCACACAAAGAGGTGCTATAAATATTTTTGTACATATGGGTCTTTCTCTCACTTCTATGATCTGTTTGGGATACAGCCCTAGAAGTTGTATTGATTGGGTCAAAGGGTATGCACATTTTCATAGCCCTTTGGGCATAATTCCAGATTGTTCTCCAGAATAGTTGAATCAGTTCAAAACTCTACCAACAATGCATTAGTGTTCCAATTTTTCCACATCCTCTCCAGCATTTACCATTATCCAGTTGTGTCATCTTAGTTAATCTGACTGGTGAGATGTGGTACCTCAGAGTTGTTTTGATTTGCATTTCTCTAATCAGTAGTGATTTAGAGCATTTTTTCATATGCTTATAGATATCTTTAATTTCTTCCTCTGAAAACTGCCTGTTCATATCAGTTTTTGGATATCCCTTTGTCTTTGACCATTTATCAATTGGGGAATGACTTGTATTCTCTTCCTTCCTTTCATATCGTTCTTTACTTCTCTGTCTTTGCATTCCTAATCAATTATTCTCACTTTTGTTTCTTTGCTGAGATTTGCCACTGTGGATTCAAGTTTTTCTATTTTGTTAATTTTTTCTGCTGTGCAAACCATAAATTTTGCTTTTATAATTTTTTTTTTTTGGAGGGCTATTGGGGTTAAGTAACTTGCCCAAGGTCACACAGCTAGGTTTTTTGTTTGTGTGTGCATTAAGTGTCTGAGGTCGGATCCGAACTCAGGTCCTTCTGACTCCAGGGCCGACGCTCTACTCACTGCGCCACCTAGCCGCCCCGCTTTTATAATTTTTATTTTACTTTTACACAATTCAAAAACATTCTGCTCTAGTTCCATACTCTCTGGGAAATCTATCAGGTGTCAGTTAATTGTCTTTTATCTTACAATAGTTTTTCATAGATGTCTGGGCTCATTTATCTCATCTAGAGGTCATATGCCCTTATATTATTAATGCTTTACATGTTGGCTTATCTACTTATGTTGGAGATCTTTAGCTGAATTTTCTCTGTCCTGAGATCTTTGGTAATTTCAGAATTTCTTTTTTTCTTTATATTATCTCTGATTTACCCTGAATGTATTTTATATGTACATAATTGTTGTGTTGTCTTTCCCTCATTAGAATATAACTTTTTTTTGTCCATTCTTTGTATCTGCAGCACTTAACACACCTGACACATCATATGCACTTATAGAATGCTGCTTGACTTGACTAATTGATTGATGATCTCCCCTTCTGAACTCCTTTGACATATCTTTGTGACATTCATTTGCTTACAACACTTGGAAAGTTAAACTTTAGAATAGCTAATATCATGAGGCAGGGCCAAATGGATGTTACAAATGGTGTTAGAAAGAGTTCTGAAAAATTGAGATACCTGTGGACTGAAGTATGCAAGAAAGTTTTCAAGTACAGCATAGAATTTAAGTTGAGAAGAATTTAAACAAACCTACTCAGGTCAAAGTTCAGGGAATACGGGGGAAGCATTGTGAGAAAGCATTTGGAGAAGGGTGAACTATGTAAGCTCCGCATAATGAGTCAATTTTTTTAAAAGGCTAGAAGAATAAGGACCTCTTCTTTGGATCATATTAATTATTATAAAGTCATTCTATTTTATAGATAATTTTGTGTAGAAGGCGCAGAATTTCTAATATCCAAGTCATGAAGCAAAATACTATTTTAATGGAACTAGAGAGTGATACTTTAGGAGATTCAAAGATCATAGAGGAGAAATTTTATTTTACCTTTTAAATACATAACAATACTTAGCCATGTCTTTGTGGGTACCCTTGTATTCTTGCCCAGGCAAGTGTAGGATTCAAGTATATATTGCCCAAAGGTGATTGTTTTCTCTTTAACCAGCATTACAGTCTCTCTGTATGACCTGTATAAGACCTTAAATAGACTGTGATCTAATGCCTAAAGAAATTTACTTAAAACATCTGATGAATCATCAAATTGTCTAATGGGAGACCTTCCTTCCAACTTATTTATTTGTATTGTTAAATCATCAGAAAGCAAACTACTTGAGCTTTAAAAAGAAAGATCTAATAAAAAATACATCCACTAAGTTGTGAGTTTTTTGTGCTCTGTTTTTATGAGTGGAAAAGAAAGCAGTCTGTTTTAAGAGTACTTCAGTGTTTTTTATAAAACTATTACAGCTTTCGTTCATGCTGTCCTTGATATATAAAGAATAACATGAGAAATTCTCCCCTTCATTTTGGTTATAGGGGGTAAAGTGTTCCTAATAGGTGGATCACATGTGTATTTCTCTTAATCATAGCAGTTAGGAAACTTAGAGCCAGATTTGCTGCTTTTAAAAATGTATTGTACCTAGATAAGTGCATACAATATAATTTCAGAGTGGAAAGAAAGGATTCACAACTAGGGGAGGGGAGATATAAGGAAAAACTTCCTCTGCTAAATGCTTTGAAGAAAGGCTAAAAATTCAATGCAGAAGGAAAGGAATTAATTCCCAAATATTTCCAAAGGCACAGAGAGAGGCAAAAGATAGAATGCCATGTAAGGGGAGCTGAGAGATCAGTTTAGCTATCATGGAGTGCTGTGAGATCCAGTTTGAAAGATAGTTTGGAGTTCAATGGAAAAAAGATTTAATATAAGACAGAGTAAATAGGGAATCACTAGAACTTCTTGAGTTCTGACATGGCATATATACTCTACATGATTGATTCTCTGATCTGTTCCTCCCTAGTTGTGTTCATCATTGGCAGTAGCATGTATAAGAAGTTTCAACCTCAGGGCAATGTCATGTCTAAAGTTGCCAAATGCATTGGTGTAAGTATGACAAACTATTCCATGTTTATATTTAAGTAATTTAATTTAATTTAAATAATTTTAAATTTAATTTAACCATCTTAGGAAAATCTTTGTTTCCCACTGGAGAAAAAAATTTTCCTGTGTGTTAGATTCATATTCTTCTTTACCACTTCACTTTTTTTTAATGCCATGTAATTTGCATTGAAATACCTTTTTGAAAATATCAGGCAGCTCTAAAATAGTCTTGGGTCTCTTCTAGTTTGAATTAGGCTAACTTATATGCTTGGCTTTACAGCCTTAAGAAGATCTGCAAATGTACTTCTCTTACAATAGATATATGTATTCCTAAAAAAAAATTGCCTGCAAGAATGGATCTGCTTCAAACAATCTTCTTGCTCCTTGGCTTCCATATTTAAAAACTGAAGGTTCTCCCACTAAAAAGAGCTTTAACTAACATTTAAATGAGGAACCTGCCACTAAATAGTTGTGTGCCTTGGAGCAAGTCACTTGAGGCATTCTGGACCTCAGACCTAGGTCGTTCAATCCTAGCCTTCTGACTCTTTACTCAGTGTTCCTTCTATTGTACCACCCCGATTCTAGATTAGAAGATTCATCCTCTCTTAAGTGAGACATTTGACCTTTAGAGGGTGTGATTCGCTGAACACTCCAAATGAAGAGTTAAATTGTTCATAACTTAAAAATCATGAATGACCTAAGGATCATTTCTTATGCCGTCTGGTTCGGTCCTTTAAAATGTGAAACCATAGCCCAGAGAAGCTTACTGTCTTGTCCAGGTTGTATTTATCTTATTATATTTAATAACCAAAAGGTGAGTAGAGTTTTAATTTTCTCCTAGTGTAGTATCCATTCAACAATATCATTATCTTGATATTTGTTGTTGTTCAGTCGTTCCAGTCATGTCTGACTCTTTGTGACCTCATTTGGGGTTTCATTGGCAAAGATAGCAAAGTTGTTTGCCATTTCCTTCTCCAGCTCAATTTACAGATGAGGAAACTGAGGCAAACAGCGTTAAGTGACTTGCCCAGGGTCACACAGCTAGTGTTGATAGTCAAATTTGAATTCTGGGCTTCCTGATGGCCCAGCACTGTCCACTGTACCACCTAGCTGCCTGACCTTGAAACATCTTTTTTTTTTTTATTTTACAAAACTAGTAATTAATGTTATTGTGTTTAATACTTGCCCCCTGCCAAAAGCACTTATGATGAATCTTTTTGTCATTACTCATCATCAATTCTCTTCTGTCATATAAGATCAAGATATTCCCCTTACTCTTGACTTCTTATGCTATAGTCTTTCCTGATTTAATTTCTGATTTTAATAGAGACACCTTTTATTGTTTTGTTTTATTTTATTTTTCCAGTTTGCAATTAAGAATAAATTTAAGCATCGGAGTAGAGAATTCCCGAAGAGGGAGCACTGGCTGGATTGGGCGAAAGAAAAATATGATGTAAGTGCTTTATTCATCTTAGATTGTACTCAATCAATTATTTCCCTCTGGAAAGAGCTTCAATAAGTCTTTCTATGTGGGAGTCACTGTTTGAGTTGTATTTAATTCATCATCAGTATTATAACATGAAACTACCCTGTTTGTTCCTGAAATACTTAGCAAGCATATTACTGTTGATATTTCTGAATGTGTTACTTTGACTCCTTAATTATATTCTAACTCCTCTTTCAAGATGTCGCTCAAGCACTGACTTGTGTATCAAGGTTTCTTAACCCTTTTTGTGACAAGGAGACATTTGTTAGTCTTAAGATTATGGACCCCTTCTCAGAAAAATGCTTTTAAAAGCATAAAGTTATGTGTGTGTGTGTGAGTGTGTGTGTGTGTGTGCATGCATGCCAAGGAAGCCAATTGTATTAAAAATAATTATCTAAATAAGTTTTTAATTAACAAAGTCCTTGAGAAAGTATCTGTGGACCCTAACTTTAAAATTCCTCTTCTACATGAAAAATTTTCCAATTCTACCCTCCCCTAACTATAGTTTTTTTCTCCCTAAGCCACCTTGTAGTTAATTACTTTTTACATATTTGTCTTTATTCTGCTTATACATATTCTATATATGCCTACATCTGTGCTTATTGTCTTCTTCATTTGAACTTTAGCTCTTTGTGAAGGAAGAATTTTCAGTTTTTGTATTTATATCCCTAGTGCCTGACACAGGGACTGGCAGATGGTAGGCACTCGATAAATTTCTAGTTCACAGGTTGATGTCACTTTCACATATGCTAATTTTTATGATTTCAAAGGCAAGCGTTGATTTTCATGCACTTGGTACAGTACTGAAATAAATGTAAAATTGAAAAATTGTCGAGTTCTTCCATAACTTTTAGACTTTTTAATCATGTGAATTTCCAATCGCTTAAAATTTGGGGGGGCACAAATAACAAAGGGAGACACACTAGAGTTGGCAGGTGAGAGATGAAGGAAGTACTTTCATGAGGTGTCTTGTTTTGTTTCCCCCTGTTTCAGGAGCGCCTTATTGCCCAAATAAAGATGGTTGTAAAGGTGATGTTCCTGTATATTCCTCTCCCAATGTTTTGGGCTCTGTTTGATCAACAGGTAATAAGTCTATTGCCAGGTGTGCACTTTAAATGTTTAACTTCCCAGGAGGCATCCATTTGGCAGGGTGGGAGAGCATTTGGGGTCCCTGTCGCATTCTTAGCCTGGCTATACTTCTATACTTCTAACTTCTATACTGCTGGCTATACTTCTAACTCAGATATTAAGTGAGAAAGTTAGACTTGGCCAAAAAATCCTGTGAAAGCTTTGGCCATTAAAAAAAAATCATTTCAGTATCTGAGGTAGAAGTGTAGCCAGCAGAACAGCTTAGAACAGTCACTGCTTGCTAAGAATTAGGACAATTTCATTCTTACTATATCACTGGGTATTTATGATAGTATTATTTTCAAGGGCTCAAGATGGACTCTACAAGCAACAACCATGAATGGAGACTTTGTAAGTGTATAAAATATCTGCCTCCAACCTTAGACATCCATTGCTCATCTGGGCTAGCTGATCAATGAAGCCTCCTTTTTCTCTTTTAGGGAACGATTGAAATTCAGCCTGATCAGATGCAGGTACGTTTGAGGACTTGGGATACTTTAATTCTTGAAGATGATTCAAAACTTTGAAAGTGGCTAAATTAATTGTGTTTCCTTTATACCTGATTTACTTGCAACAGACTGTGAATGCCATCCTAATTGTTATCATGGTACCAATTGTAGATGTCGTGATTTATCCTTTGATTGCCAAGTGTGGGTTTAATTTCACGTAAGTATAAGTTACTTCATACATCATTACATGTATATGTTTGCATGTATATAAATACAAAAATACATTTTATTTATATACAGATTTATATGTGTGTAATTATATATATGTAAATGCACACACATATCTTATGTTGCTTAGGAGTTCTATGCCTCAACTAGACTGAGTTTCTGGAAGGAGATGACTACTTCCTCTCACCTCCCAACTATAATACCTGTTAGTGCTTTGCAACCAAGAATACAATAAATACCTTCAGTTAAGTTGGTCAAGTATATGCTCATGGGCCTCTGAGAAATCACTCTTTAAAATGAAGCACCCTTGAGAGAAGTCATGAACGTATGTGATCTCTAATTTAGGAAAGGTTTGATTAGACAATTCTGGATATCTTCCTTATGGGCTAATAGATTTAGAACTATAAGGGAGCTTGGAGACCATTGATAACAACTTGTTCCTTTTATAGATGAGAGATTGACTGATTTGCCTGTGATCACACAAATCCTAAGTGTCTAAGGTGGGATTTGAACCTGGGTCTTTTTGACTACAAGTCCACTGCTCTATCCATTGGTCCACCCAGCTGCCTCAAGAAACAGCTCAGATGAGGCCCACCTGAGATGTTTTTTTTTTAACTAAACTGTTTTTTTCACTTAATATAGTCAACTCTAGTATGTATTGTAAATTAAAGCCTCCTAGTAATTAGGAACTGCATTAATTACAGCCTGCAGAGATAGGAATTTCTAATAGGGTCCATTGGTGAAAACGCAAGACACCCCTGATTTAATTTCTAGAGGGTTTTTTTTTTTTAACAGTTTGGCTGGTCTTTTCAGAGTAATGTAAGATGTAAGATTTTTCTTCTTCAGTTCAGACCTGTAGCATCAGGAGTTCTTAATGTAGAAACTCCATCCACTAGGTTTGCAACTGAGTCATTCACCTGTAGTGAAGAAGGAACTGCCTTACATACTCCTCTAAGAAACAGGACATTGACCTAGGTCTTCTCACTCCAAGGCAAGCCTTTTCTCCATTGTACAGCCTTGCCTCTGGTTGTAGATCAGTGTTTCAAAGCAATGCACAAAGTGTTTAAGATCAATTTGTTTTATTAATTTTTTTGAGCTGTTAGAATTGCCTTCTCTTCCTCCTTCTTCCCTGCCTTCTCCCACTCCTTCTCTGCCTCCATCTTGTTTTCCATGTTGACCATCCAAATCTAATGAAATTCAGTCCCAGGCTATGTTTACTTCATTTGTATAAAGCAGTAGGTAAGAGATTTATATTAGGCATGAGTGTAAATGCTCCATATCTTTCCTCTGCAGGGCCCTGAAGAAAATGACAGTGGGCATGTTCTTGGCTGCCATGGCTTTTGTTGTAGCTGCGATTGTGCAAATAGAAATTGATGTAAGTTGACATTTGTAATTAGGTAGCATCTGAAGGCGTTTCTCCCAGTGGCTCTAGGGAGGTGGGAGTACCTTGGACAATGAAGGAAAGAGCTCCCACGTTCTTTTCCTCCCATGAAAGCCCCAAAAATCTAAGGCAGGGGTGGGGAACCTGCAGCCTCAAGGCTACATGTGGCCCTCTGGGTCCTCAAGAGCGGCCCTTTGACTGAATCCAAACTTCACAGAACAAATTCCCTTAATAAAAGGGTTTTGTTTTATAGAACTTGGACTCCGTCAAAAGGCCACACCCAAGGATCTTGAAGGTTTTATGTGGGCTCAAGGTTGCAGGTTCCCCATCCCTGAAAAGAATGAACCTTGTCAAAACTGAACTTCCTAAGTGAATTAACATATCCCTAAAAGGCAGGGCTGGACAAACAGTTGGCTTTGACCTTCCCCCAATTCAAGGGGATAAAAAACAAAAAAAATTGTGAAAAACTTTTGGGAATTTCTGAGAAACTTGTTTGAATAGAAGGGAAGAAAGTGGTTTCTCTATGCCATTTGTAAATGGAGAAACAAGGGCAGAGCCTTGACCAATTTTCAAATAGGTTCTCTTTCCTCTTTTGGTAACCCCCTCCTCTTCTTCTCTTTATTTTTCCATACTCCTTTCCCTAGGTGCAGCCCACCCTTCCCCAAAGAGCTTAAAACTAATATTACAGGGAGTGTTTGTTTCCCTTCAGTAAAGTGAATCCCAAATCTTCAGGCTTGCTCTGGCATTCCTCTCTAAGACATCATGGCACATTACTTCCTTTTTGCATCCATTGTCCTAGCTTGCTTGTTTTAGTTTGCTTTTCTGTGCATTGTTCTATCTTGCTTGTTCTAGCTTGCTTATTCTAACTTGCATTTGTGTCCATTGTTCTAGCTTGCTTGTTCTAACTTGCTTGTATGTCCATTGTTCTAGCTTGCTTGTTCTCACCTGATTTTATGTCCATTATCCTAGCCATTTATTCTTGATTGTTTTTATGTTCCTTATTATAGCCATTGCTCTAGCTTGTTTATTCTAGCTTATTTTATGCCCATTGTTTTAGTTATTGCTCTAGCTTTTTTGTCCATTGTTCTAGCTTGCTTGGTTTTCACTCCCCATACCCCAGACTTGACATACAGCCTCCATACCTTTGCACAAGCTGTTTCTCTGCCCACCCCCCAACTGGAATGTGCTCTTCTGCTTATCTCCACTTGTTTCCATCTATAGTTTACTTAGGTTCTCTCATTGTTCAACTTACTTAGATATTGCAATCACACACTACCTTCCCTTATCCTAGTGTTCCCTTCCTCTACCCTTTCAAATGACCTTTTATTTACTTATCCCATTGTTTTACATCCATCCAAAGTTAAGCTCTCTGAGGACAGTTACTCTTCTGTTTTTATCTTGGCTTTGCTTAGAGTAAACCTTGAACTCAGTGCAAGGCAATAGAAAAGATGTATGACATATACCCTAAGATGCAATTTTGGGCCCACATCTCCTACAATTTGCCAAACAGGGCCATGCCAGTAGGTTGGCTTAGCAAATAGCACAATAACAGTGAAGAAATGTGTGTGTGTGTGTGTGTGTGTGTGTGTGTGTGTGCATGCATGTGTGTTTAAGACCTTTATATTAAGTGATGGATATGTAATGATGTGCTGGTAAATGTTTAGCGGTCAGATCTGGGGAGGGGAAAGGGAATATATCTAACACATTTTCAAGTTTAATCTTCATTATTGACATTTTTTTCATCGCTTACTTAAGTGATCAGTCTGTCAGTCAATCAACAAAATGAGGAGGTGTAAATGCTCATGCTGAAAATTTAACATTCAACTCTTGTGGGGTGGTTTGAGTTGGCTCCAGCATGTGCCTGCGTATAAGCCAATTTAGAGGTTTTTCCTTATAATTAAAGCTACATTTATGCAGTTTTTATTTAGATAAAATTTCACTGACTGTAATTATTGTACTAAACATACTCTTCTACCTACTTTTTATTTCCGTTTTGCCCAGAAAACTCTTCCAGTCTTTCCTATAGGAAATCAAAGCCAAGTTCAGGTGCTGAATGTAGGCAATGAACCCTTTCATGTCGCTTTTCCTGGACATAGTATGGACTTACAAGTGAATGCGGTAAGTAGAATTGAGCACAATTTTTTTTGTTTGTATTTTTGACTTCTTGCCTACTTTCACTTCGATTTAGAGAAACTATTCTCAAAGAATTAAATGAAGAGTGCCTATTGCCCAGACATGGTAAATTTCTGGATGGACAATTTGCAGAGCTTGTCCATGAGTTTATGTGTGTGTGCATGTTCCTGTTTATATGTGCATATATGTATATGTGTGCATATGTATTTATATGTATATGTCATAAGTCCCAAAGCATGTATAGAGAAGATCAGTAAGGAACAATTTTGAATGGCATGGCTTGTTTTGGGTTTTTTTTTGCCTTTTTGGAGGGCAATTGGGGTTGAGTAACTTGCCCAAGGTCACACGGCTAGGTTTTTGTTTGTGTGGGTTAAGTGTCTGAGGCCGAATCCGAACTCAGGTCCTTCTGACTCCAGGGCCGGAGCTCTACTCACTGCGCCACCTATCCGCCCCCTGTTTTTGTTTTTAACAGACAAGAACTTTATTCAGTCATTATGAATAGTCATTTTGTTGAGGCTTGAAATCCTGAAACTATTTTTGTAGGAAGAATTACTTTTGCTGGCTCCAGATGTTTGAAATAACATATTTGATTGTCTAGCTGCCACTCAGGATAATTACAATAGAGTTACTTTTAAGATCTCAAACTATTTTGAATAGGACTAATAGTAAGGAGATTTGGGAGCTAGTCCCATATCTATCAATAATTGCCTTTGCGAACTTTAGAAACTCATGTGTCTCCTTGTGACTTGAATTTCTTTATAAAACTAAAGGATTTGGACCTCCAGAGTCCCTGTTACTAAAATGGACGTATTAAAATTGAAATACTCTCTGACTTATTATTAGTGACTTATGGTGGGAGGTGGGGTAGTATTCTCAAGTCTACTCTGCCATTGATTTGTGTGACCCCATACAGATTAGTCTCTCAATATATCAATCATATTTTTGTTACATTACTTCTATTATTCTCTATTTATTCAATCAATCATAAGTGATCTCTAGTCCTAGATTTTCAGAACTGAAAGGGACATCACAAGTCATTTAGCTGAAATTATACATCTTGCTTCAATAGTTCTAAAAAGTATTTGTTAAGCCTTTGCTGAAACACTTCCATTGACAGGGAGATTGTACCTATCCCTCAAGGAAGCTCCTTTCTTTTTTGGATAGCTTATGTTATTTTTCCTAAAATATGTTTCCTTATAACATTTTCTCAGGCAGAATCCTTAGCTCTGTTTTTGGAGGCAAGCCAAGGAGGTCTAATCCATCTTTTGTATAATAATCTTTAAATACTTAGGACATCATATTCTTCTCTCAGTTATCCTAAATGATTCTCTTCTCTAGCCTAAACATTTTCAATTCCTTCTATTAATTTCATATTTTTGACTCCTTCACCACCCTCTTTACCCTCTTTTTATGCTATAGGAATTTCCTAGTAATGTCCTCATATGGAATTGAACCTTATTTGACCTTCTGATCATTGCTTGATATTAGGTGAGACATGAAACAGAGAGAAAATGTCACTGTCTTGGAGGATGTGGAGCCCAGAGTCTAAGTTAGAGGATTCCTGATAATGATAATAAATCTTCTAGATTATCCTGTTTGCAGATGACATTGAATTAAGCTCTGGAACATTTCTGGGCCTGCTGGATAAGATAAAGCTCAAAGGTTTGGTCTCATTATCTAAAAAGGAAAAACCAATTAGATGAAGAATGCATATTATTTAGTCTGTGATAAGCATTTGAATGACAATCTATAGGGCTTATCCATAAATATATGACTATCTTAGGCAGACTTTGCAAATGAAAAATGAGAAGCACCTGAAACTGACTAGTATGAGGAAAATAAGTTGGATTGTTTGGGAAATTACAAGGCAATTTATTTTATCATTTCAGTGACCCTAAACTTCTTCCTGACACTTCCTGAAAATATTTTAATACCTTTATTCAAAAGTCATGCAACCCAAAAATTACCAATAGATTGAAACTGAAGATTGCCCAGTGAATAGTGGAGAAGTAAGCATCTGATGAGTCTGAATATGAAGGACATATTATCAACAAGAAATTATGAAGAACTAGAGTTAGCAATGTATTTGTGAGAAATATGACCACATTATAGTAAAATTGAGGGATGAGTGACAGACAAGCTCTTATGTTCCATTCTCATTCTAGTAAGGTAAAGAGAAAGGAAAGAATGTTCCCCACTTGTTGGGTAAACCTATGTCAAATTTAGGAGAGAAAATAGGCAAGTCACACAGATTGGGCTGGTGCATCACTGTGGAGAATACCCTTGATGAAAACACATCCATTTGGCTGAATTAAATATCTCTTTTAATATGTCACACAGAATTAGACTTCCAGTGTGATCTGACTTCCCCTGTTCTACTCTATTTTGATATTAATGAATAGAGTGCCAGCCCTGGAGTCAAGAGAACCTGAGTTCAAATTTGGCCTCAGACACTTAACACTTTCTAGCTGTGTGACCTTGGGCAAGTCACTTGACCCCAATTGACCTGCCTTCCCCCACTCTAAAAAAAAAGGATAAAAAGAGAAATAAGATATTAACAAAATTTTAAGATTTCCTTAGTTCTTTTAATAGCTACTGAGTCTTTAAGCTTGCAATTCACTAAAACTCCTAGGTCTCTTACACATAAACTGCTATTGAATCATGGTTCCATTGACCTATGTACAACTGTGGTGGTGTTTCTTACTTTTTAAAACCCAGGTGGAGTATTTAAACAAAATTAAGTAGAGAATAAACATAAATTTGAGCCCACCATTCCAGGCTGCCACTTTGGGAATATTAAATCTGCCATGGTATGTATTGGCAATTCATAGCTACCATACATTAATTTGATAGGCATACTATCAGGGCAGCTAGGTGGTGCAGGGGACAGAGCCCTATAGTCAGTAGGACCTGAGTTCAAATCTGACCTCAGACACCTACTAGCTGTGTGACCCTGAGCAAGTCATTTAACCCCGATTGCTTCCAAAGGGAAAAGGTGGGGGGGAGAAGGGGGAGAAGCAGTGCAGTTGATAAGCATACTATCTATACTTTAAGCCAAAACTTTCTATATATGTTGAATAGAATAGGACAAAAGAAAGAGTCTCCTGTGCCACTTGACTGGTCAAACTAGCAGGACCATTCATTAATGCTTTTGCAGGTAGTCAATCAATATTCCAAAACTATCCATTGAAAGAATTGTCACAATTCAAATAACGATAACCGAGGGAGAAAATGAGGTCAGTTGAAATGACCTGTTCTTAATGAATTCATTTTAGTTCTTGGTAATCACTTGCTAAACACTGTTAAAATTTTTATTCAATTTAGAATTTTATTGCATATGGCAGATGAGCTAAGCCAGTGAAGCATCCATGCTGTTCCCTTTTTAAAAATTGTGACAATGCTTCGATTATCCATCTCTGGTTCTAAATACTTTCCCATTCTCTACAACTTTTCGAAGAGCAAACATTTTCATTTTTGTCTTCTTCTTGTTCCCATTAAGGGAAGCTAAGCTCTCTTACCACCTCCTAATTTATTTTTTGCCTTTCTTTGCTGTAAACTCCAATCTTCCCATCTATGAAAAGCAAGAGTTCAGTAACTTCCTGATATTTTTTCTTATTCCTTACATAAAGGGGAAAAAAAGATAGTTTTTGTTTTTAGCACTTACTACCAGCCTCAACACCTACTGAATTTTATTCTTCCTGATAGGATGCATACAGGACTTTGCCATTATTTTTTTTTCTATTTGTCCTCACTTGCCACAGCATCAGTATCTTGTATAGTTAAAATCTTTGATCTCCCTAGGCATCCTTCTTAGCTACAACTCCTTCCCTTTTTCCTCATCATTCTAATCAAGTGTGATTAGGCCACCAGATTTAGTTCCTGAAAGTCTCTCATCATTTGTGAGCTAACTTCACTCTCTAAAAATCTATATTTAGGTCATGGTATCTTATCAACCCTATATCTGAATTCTGAAATCCACCCTCTTAAAGTCCTGCATTTAAATCAAGCTGTGACTCAATTTTCCACTTTATTACAGACTCTAAAGATGGCTTAGTCTTGTTGATGTCTATTGGACAAAAACATTTTGCTTTTTCTCCTTAACTTTCATGTTAAACTGACATTAGTTCTTACCTTTCAAACTATGACTAGACATATATTTGATAAAGTAACTTCTTTACTGGAACACACTCTGATGTCAAGATGACTAAAGTGATAAGGACTAACATGATGGAAACTTCTCCAGGGTTAAGTTATCTTTGGCTTGAGTTATTAATTAAAGTTATTACTGAATAAGTAGATATTCGACTCTTGCTGTCTTGTTCCAAAGGAAAAGTGGGATTCACTGCAAGTAATGTGACTTAAGTCACTTGGTAAAGCTAACTGACTTGACAACACTAAGAAAGCGACTCTATTTCAAACCAGACAGAGAATATGATAAAACTGTAATTGTAATTGTAAAAGCAATTGTAGTCAAATAGATCCGGGCTTGGATTCTTCCTCTAACAGTAGTTTCGTGATTATCATCCAATCCCTTAATCTCTCGAGGCCTTAGGTTGCTCATCTATGAAATGAGAGGGTTGAACTCGACCTCTAAAGTCCTTTATAATTGTAAGATTGGTCCAGTGATGACAGCTGACATTTACACGGCATGTTAAGGTTTATAAAGTACTTTACATATCTCATTTGAGCCACACAATAACTCTGAAATAGGTGCTATATGTATTATCCCTATCTTACAGGTGAGTCCCAAATTAAGTGATTGCCCTTGGTCATATAGCTAATAAGCATGAGACACAGGATTTGAATCTAGTTCATTGTTCTTGTCATTATATTATGTAGTCATTCTATATTATACTTAGTAGAAAACTCAAAATATATGACATCCACTCTGAACTGAGAAATTCTAGTACAACCATTTGTACAGTGAAAAGGATGATCTTTCCCCCCTCTTTTAATTGTTGGGCACGAGATAATAAGGAAGGTATAAGACCCCTGATTATTATGGCTAGGAAGATAATGAGAAAATTACTCACAATTTTTCTTCTGTTTACTTTGCCAAAAAGAATCTTCAGACTGGGAAAGATAAAACAAAAGTTAATAACAAGCAACTAAAACCCATATAAGTGAGAATAAGGTAAGGTCATAGAAGCTGCAATCATCTGAAACTTCTCTAGGACCTTGACATAGCCCAGACAGGATAACTAGACCCATTCTTATATTCTCCCCATTGGTAGTAATTTCTATGGTTATGTTCTTTGACCTTTGTAGGATATAATAAAGACAGATATGATAGACCTTCTGAAAACTTATTGTCTCTTCTGTAATCCTAAAATATCCTGAGGCAAAGGCCAAAGGCAAAGGTTGTTGGATAGAAGAATAGATTAGATTTATGATCATGGTCATCTTTTTCTCTTCTATAGCCCAGTGGCTTCCAGACTTTTGAAACCAACATCCCACCAAATATAAATATTACTTATGGGCAACAACAAAAGACGATTCCAAATGACTTTGAAAGTGGCTATCGCTACACTGTTCTAGCATGGAATATCAACAACATTATTGTGGTAAGTCTTTCTATTAAAGAAAAGTACTAACTCTGTGTTGGTGGGGCCTAAAGTTGATGTCATTGACATTATTGTAGTTAAATACCATTTCTTTAGATTATCGTGGGTCTTTATTAAAAGATTAGTCTCTGTTCTTGTTATTCACAAACGTAAGTTACTATACCTCCTTCCCATATAAGTTGGTAGGAGAAGCTAAGAAGATAATACTTGATCTTGGTTACAAGGGTGTTAGTCCATCTGATTTCCTTGAGAAGAAAGGAAGTAGAGATCAATCAAGCATTTATTATGTTCCAGAAACTATGCCAGGTACTGAAGATACAAATACAAAGTTAAGAATTCTCATTCTGAAGGAGATTAGTTATCCCTTCCACATCATGACTTTCCCCATAGTGGTTGTGATATTGTGGGCCAGGATAAGAAATAAAATGGGAATTTTGGGGGAGTTTTGTCAAAGCTACAGATGACACATGAAGCCAGAAGATGACTTAGAAAAATTTTAGAAGCTCAGAAATGCATAAAATATATGTATAGCATATATATTATGTATAATATATATAATATAATATATATATAATATCAACATATTTTATCTCTTAATACCATAATAATTCACACTTCTCTGGTACAAAGGGAGGGCCAAAAAATTTTGAAGATTATAATATGATCATATATTAATTAAAATAATTGTAATATCTTACATTCTATGTAACACCACACACCGGAACCATCAGTATTCTTTTCAATGAACCCAAAAGTCACAATATCACCTTGCTTCTCTTAGTACTTGAGAAGCTAGATTTCCCAATGAAATGAATTTGGTGACACTAACCCCATTAAACAACAAGGGAATGCACATATATACAAGATCTTCTATTGACACACCTCAACAACAAAGAGGCTGGAGAAATTAATTGCTTTAGGCATCGCACCATCCAGTCCTTAAACTAAGCATCCCTCTACTTTAAAGATGCTTTTGGTTAATATTTAATCTGTCCTTTATTCTTTGAAAAATACTCAAATAACTTCAACTAAAAACATTTTTCTCTCTTTCTTAGCTGCAAGATAGCCTTAAAGACAAGCCAGAAAATGGAAAAAATGCAATCAGGTATCTGTTTTTTAATAAATCTACATTTTTCTCTTCAGCAGTCTAGATTTCACTGAGGATTTGACATTTTCAGTGTTTTGGCTATTTTTCCTAATCACTTTGCTGAGTCAACTTATAGTCTGTGTTAATGTGGAGGGAAATATTAGTAATAGCTCTCAAAAGCCATGATCTGTCACTTCTAGAGAGGTTTTTTTTCTTAATAAAGAAAAAAAGCTCAGGAAGGATGTCAGTTATTTTTGGTCAAAGGTTGACTTCATTTAATGATATGACAAGGTCAAAAAGTGAAGTTTGCATGATCTAGCCTTAAATTAACCTAACTAAATCTCCAAAGATGAATCTTTATTTTTTTCAGTGTGAAAATTGGTTTTATTTGATTATGTATGTGTTACAAGGCTTTTGTTTTTCTTTTTTTTTATCTTATTTTTTTCCAAAGATGAATCTTGTAAAAGGGAGTTCTGTTTCTTAAATTTGGTGTTTTCTCATCTTTCTGTACGATAGCCCTAACATAAGTACTTTTGATCTCTATTTATTTCACTCTATTTGATCTCTATTTATTTTTGGAATGTGTTGACTTACTCAGTTTTAACATAAGATCTTCAGTGTGCTCTAGGATTTGTCAAGATCCTATTTTATCACACATTCATTAGTCTTTAATAATGAGCTCATACTGCTGAATGCTTTTGTTGAGGCTCAAAAACGTGAAGTTACTGTACCAAGGTCACACATCTATTAAATGTCAATATCATGACTGAACTTTGGTCCGGATCTCTCAAATGCAGATCTAGTGTCCTTTCTGTTACAACTTGTTGCCTTTCTAAAACTCTGTCCATGTTTCAGTCCTCCTTAAAAAGTGGGTCATATATGTGTTAAATTGTTTTGCTTGATTGTACTTATTTGTTAGTGAGAATTCTCCCATTGGATGGAGAATCAATGGGAAGTGGGAGCATTTTGTTTTGTTTACTTTAAGAGAGCCTTCCTCTAAAATATATTCTTTTGTGTTTATATTACTATTTGTGTTATAGTCTGTCAGGGAGTTATTATTGTAACAGGGATTTGAGAATTTGCTATAGCTCAGCTCTTTCATATTATCCCTGTTCCTCATCACCTCCTTAGCAGTTCATTCCATTAGGTGGAGCTAATGCTGCTATATGGCTGCTGTTCCACTCATGAAGACCTGTCTCCTTCCTGTCTATTTGTCCTCTTGCAGATTCATGTCTTTTTAAATGTGTAGGCAAGAGTCAAGTTCACCTACAAGTTCAACAATCAATATAGTTCATGTCTTTCTCAGGGTTAGGAGGGAGCACTTCACCGACTTTGAATTCCAAATTCCAGTCAAATCCTATTACATTATCTCATGTTACACAATTGAGTTTCTATATATCACTTTCACATGTAGCATTTTGCTCAATCTCCTTTCAGTGGGGGTAGGCTGGGAAGGTTTTTCCATTTTTAGAGAAATATAAGCTGAGGCTCAATAATTGTGACTTACTATGTGATCTCAGAGACAAATGAATGATGACTCGTAGTAAAATCTACAACTTCTGGCTCAACAAATTAATCTTCTTAATATGATACTGTTAATAGTCAGTGAAATAAATTCTAATGATCTGGCTAGAAACTTGGCATAGGAGATATTTAGATTATATAGAATGACTCCAGCATACATTCTAGAAATACTTTTAAAAATTGACTACCTGAAATGAACCGATCTCTTTGTTTTGAATCTTTCTTCTCAGGAAATTCTGAAAATTTTAGAATGTGGAATAGTTGTATTTTAAATGTATGTTGCATTCCTATAAATGCTTCAGAATCTCAGAGAAGAAATTAAGTTCCAACCTGGATAACCCATAGATTACTTTTTATTAATTATTTAAACTCTTATAATTTTGGGTTGTTTGTTTTTTTTTTTTGGAGGGGGGAGGAAAGACAGTTGGGGTTAAGTGACTTGCCCAAGGTCACACAGCTAGTAAGTGTCAAGTGTCTGAGGCTGGATTTGAACTCAGGTCCTCCTGACGACAGGGCCAGTATTCTATTCACTGCACCACCTGGCTGCCCCACTCTTATAATTTTTATAGGGATTTAAGACTTTCAAAGTACTTATTTTCCTTGTTAGTATATCCTAATTTGGGGGGAAAACCCCCCAAAGCTTTCAGCCTCAACTTTCTTACCCAAGGTCATATGATCTCTGGGGAGAAAAGTCAGTATTTAGAACCCAGGTTTTTCAACCCCTAGTTCAGTGTTCTTTCTGATGTCATTATGGTAATTTTAGCACCTTTAGAATTTTATACCTTATTTACAATGTTTGTTTCATAGCTGAAACTTTTCTTTTTGCTTTAATGGACTTATGTTCATAATGCCAAAGTGAGTAAAAGAATTTCTTCAGATTTGGCACTAAACAAAGCAGCCTGTAAGAGTAAATGCTATAATAGACATATTTAAATATTGGGGCAACTCTTCTTTTTTAAAAAAACTTAATTTTATTGTGGGGAAGGCAATCAGGGTTAAGTGACTTTCCTAGGGTCACACAGCTAGTGTCTGAGGCTGGATTTTCTCAGGTCCGCCTGATTCCAAGGAAGGTGCTATATCCTTTGTGCCATCTAGCTGCTCCTGGAACTATTCTTTTCTAAGTGTTATAGATAAATATTTTGAACAGAAATTCCATCAAATAGTAGAACTTGGGAAAGATAGTAAAATGTAGAGGCTCTGTTAAAAAACTAGCAATGACATGTTAAACTCAAGATCTGTACTTTATTGTATTTTAAATGGCACCTAAATCATCGTCAAATCTTCCAGGTTTGTCAATGCCTTGGATGAAACCATCACAGTCAACATGGATGGAACGTTGTATAAGAATATCACCAGTTACAATGCCAGTGATTATAATCTTTTTACTTCTGGCATGTAAGTACATTAAAAAAATTTCAAGTGGAGAGTTTTAGCTCTATTTTCTTTAAAATAATAGAGTCAAAGCAAAGACTGGTAAAAGATGGTGAAACAGAAGGAAGTGGTACAGCATAGCTCCACCCTACAACTATTCTAGCAAAGACCTAGAACATCAGATTTCCCCACCCAGGGTGTACAGTTAGAAAATTATACAAATAAGGATGAAGAGACTTGGGGATCATACAACACTTGAACCTTATTTTCATCTGAACTAGTCAAAGGAAGGTAGAATGCTTCCACATTCACTTACTTGCACACATGCAAAGAATTGGGTCCAGAATCACACTTTAGTCAACAGAGAAACAGGAGAGAATATAGAGGCAAGAGGGGAGAGAAGAAGATAACAAAAGGGGAGGTAAATTCATGAACGAATTAATCAGAAACAAAATGAACTCTAATCTAGGAGAATGGATTTCAAAGAGATTTTAAGGAAAAAGAGAGAGTAAGAACTTATGATTGCAGTCTCAGCAGAGGAAAGAGGAAAGTCATTAGATGAGGCAGGGAGGTAGAAACAGAATTCACCAAGCACTTAATGCTGATGCTGAACATATTTCTTCTCTCACCTCCCTCTTTGTAAAAAGAGGTGGGAAGCAAAAAGATAAAATAAAGAGAGATAGGATGAAGGAGAATGCACATTTAATGACCACAGCTCTCTATGTGAGTGGAATGAACTCATCCATACCAAAAAAATGGAAAATTATAGCAAATGGATTAGAAAGCAGAAGTCAACAATAAGTTATTTATTAATAAAAGAAACACTTGAAACAAAGGTTTACACAGAATTTTTAAAGGATCTAAATAAAAATCTATTCTTTTTCAGCTAGAGTCAAGGAGGCAAAGGTGTAGTGATCATAATCTCAGATAAAGCAACCTCAAAAATATTTTTAATAAGAGAAATAGGGAGATTATATTATATTGAAGATATAATAGAAAATAAATTAATATCAATATTTAAAATATATGTACCAAATAGAATAATATATAGATACTTAAAGGAAAGGCTAAATAAATTAAAAGGAGGTATAGACAATGAAACTTTCTAGTGCGAAATCACAATGTACTTATTTCAGATCATTTAGCTAACCTAATGAAAATATAAATAAGTAGTTAATTACTAGAATTATAGAAACTATGATATATGTCTGATAATTATCAATTAGATAGGCAGAAATATACATTTATCTCAGCTCTACATGATACCTTTACAGAATTTTTTCATGTACTAGGGCATAAAAAAAATAAAAAATGCACAAAACCATAATAAACATTAAAGATATATTTATTTCTTTTACTAATCACAATGAAATAAAAATTACATTCAATAAAGGGTCACTGAAGAAATAATTTAAAAATTAGAGATTAAATAACTTTATCTTAAAACATTGATAGGTCAAAGAACAAATTATAGAAACAATAGTTTAATTAATGATAATGACATCAACTAGACAACAAGCCAAAATTTGTGAGACACAGTCAAAGCAAAATTTATGTCTCTAAACATGTTTATGAACAAAATGAAGAAAAAAGGATCAATGAAATGGGCCTGTAAGCAACTGAGAAAAATTTAGAAAACTAAGAAATTTAAAAACCCCAATTAGACACAAAAAATAGAAATTCAGACAAAGAAGAGATTAACAATGCTGAAAGCAGGAAAAAAAGAACAAAAACCAAAACCAATCAACCCACTGAGATAATAAAAAAAGAAAAAGTCACTAGTTAATTTGATTTTTTTTAAGAAAGGAAACAAAATTACCATTATACAAAAGAAAAAGGAACATTCATAGCAAATGAATAAACAAGGAATTTATGAAGTATTTTGTCTGCTACAAAATAAAGCAGAAAGATAAATGAATAATTTCCAAAAATACAAAATATCCAGATTAGCAGAATATTAACAGAAATTTAAATAAACCTCTCTCAGAAAAAGACACTGAACAGACTATAAATCAATTTCCAAAAGAAAAAAACAAAAGCTTGAGGTCATTTGGATTTACAAGAAAATTCTATTGAAATTCAAAGAACAATTCCAATATTATATCAACTGTTTGAAAAAAATAGGAAAAGAATGAGTACTACCAAATTCCTTTTATAATATAAATATGTTTTTGATAAACCAGGGAGAACCAAAACAGAAAGAAAACTGTGAAACAACGTCCTATAACTATAGGACAATTTTTAATTAAACTTTTAAGTAAAATATTAGTAAGGAGACTACAGTAACATACCACAAAGATATACACTATAGCCAGGTTGGATTTATATTAAGAAGGCCAGGTTGGTTCAATATTAGGACAATTATCAACAGAATAAACTAGAATGACAATAAGAACACCAAAAAAACACATGATTATATCTAATGGATACAGAAAAAGCTTTTGAAAATATACATCTATTTCTGCAATAGAAAACTTAGGAATAAATAGACCTTTCTATAATAAAAGTAGTATTTATCTAAAACTAAGAGTGAACATTATATATAATGAGGATGAACTAAGAGTAAAAGCAAAAAATATCTCTTATTACCATTAATGTTTGATATAGTCCTAGAAATTCTAGCTATAGAATTAAGACTAGAAAAAAGAAATTGAGGAAATAAATATAAACAAAGAGAAAATAAAAGTATTGTTTTTTACTTGTAGCATCATGGTTTATTTAGTGAACCTTAGAGAGGAAAATAAAAATTACCTAAAACAATGTCAGGAAACTCGTAAAATATGAAAAAACTACATAAATTATCAGTATCTCTATATATTAGCAGTTAAACCTAGCAGGAAGTATGGGTACTTATGAAGTTTATATATTTAGAAAGTATGTATACTTTAATGAAATTCAATTTAGAATAACTACAGAATCTATAAAATTGTGGGAATCTGCCTACGAAAACACAGGAACTTTAATGAATGTAAGTATAAAATACTCTACAAAAATAGAGACATAAATAAACATTTATAAAGTACCTGCTATGTGCCAGGCATTGTACTGAGTGTTGGAGATAGAAAGAAAAAGAAAGTCCCTTCCCTCAAGGAGCTTACAGTCTAAAGAGAGAAGACAATGTACCAAAGGAAACTAGAAAGCAGGGGTGGGGCACCAGAGGGTAGCAAGCACAGGGGTATCATGTTCTGTAGAGTTCAAGCCAAGCAGAGCTGTAGATAAAAAGTGGAGGATTAGCTGAAAAGTCTACTTTCTTACCCTCTCTATAAAGGAAAGCATATAGAAGAAGAAGCTGAGGGAGCTGGGAAGGTACTGATTGCCCAAAGCTGAGTTAATGGTACAATGAGGAGATTTCAGATGTTCAGGTTTTCCTGGTGGAGCATCATCATCATATTCTGTGTTGGAGAAATATTAATTGTTCTTGGATAGACAAGACCAATATAATAAAATGACAAAGCTACCTAAATTAATTTATTCATTGTCATACCAATCAAACTACCAAGGTACTATTTTATAGAGCTAGAAAAAAAGTAACAAAAGTCATCTAGATAAATGAAAGGTCAAGAACCTTAAAGGAAATAATGAAAAAAAAATGGGAAGGAAAGTTGTCTATTATTACCAGATCTCACACTAAATTAAAGGAGTTATCAAAATGACTTGGGTACTATTCAAGAAATAGAGAGGTCAATCAATGGAACAGATTAGGTACACAACATGTAGGAACAAACAAACACAGTAGAAGAATGTTTGAAAAACCTAGAAACTGAAGAACTTAATCTTTGATAAAGAGTTCTGACAAAACCAAGATGCACTCTGACAGAAACTAGATATCTCATGCAGTATACCAAAATAAGTTCCAATAAATACTTAAATATAAAGGGCAACACTATAAATAAATTAGAGAATTGGGGAAGTGATTACCCTTTCAGCTCTATGGATTAGGGAACAGTTCATGACCAAACAAAGGTTGGAGAAAATCACAGAAGACAGAATGAACAATTTTTATTACATAAAATTTATGTTTTTATATAAACAAAATCAATGCAGCTAAAATTAGAAAGGAAGCAGGTAACTAAGCAAAAAATCTTTGTAGCAAGTTTTTCTGTCAAGTCTCTTGTTTATAAAATGTATAAGGAACCAATTCAAATTTATAAGAATAAGAGCCATTCAAGCACTATGAATAGGCAGTCTTCAGAGGAAAAAGTCTGTTATTAATAGCATATGAATTGATGTTTCAAATAACTAATAATTAGAGAAATTAAAGTAACTCTGAAGTCCCATCTCATATCCATAAAATTAGCAAAAATGACAAAAAGAAAAAATGACAAATGTTGAAAGGGTTGCCAACCCCTTTTTTTAGTACACTGTAGCTGTGGATTGGTTCAGCCGTTAGGGAAAGCAACTTAGAAATACTACCTCAAACTTATTAAATGGCTCATACAGTATAAACAAAAATATCACAAGTAGGCTTATATCCCAAAGAAATCAAAGAAACAAGAAAAGAATTCATATGTACAAAATATTTATGGCAGCTTTTTGTGGTGACAAAGAACTAAAAAGGTATGTCTATCAATTGGCAGATGGCTGAACACATTATGGTATGTGAATGTAATAGAATACTTCCCTTTTACTATGAGAAATTATGAAAAGGTTGGTTTCAGAGAATCCTGGGAAGAATTGTATGAACTGATGCAGCGTAAAATGAGTTTAATCAGAATAATAATAACATCATAAAGACAACTTTGAAAGTAATGCTACAATACTAGGAGGCCCATTGATAAAACCTGCTACTACCAGCTCCTGACAAAGAGATGACAGACTCAGGATGTATAATAAGACATTTTTTTTAACACAACCAGTGTGGGATTTCATTTGTTTATCTATGCATGTTTGTTATAAGGGGGTTCCCCCCAACCAGAGATGGTGGTGAAGAAATAGATGTTTATTAATTTAACGTTTTTCAATTTAAAATAGTATAAGAAAGCCTCTATGAAAAAAATGACTATTAAATGAGAAATCTTTTCCCCCCCTTCAATAGAAAAACTATCCACATTTTAGGGCGCTGTGAAAGTCGTTCTCCAAAACTTGGATTTGGCAGTGCATATACTTATGTGATAACAAAGGTAAGTTACCCATCCCATTGTAGCAGATTTATTACAGATTTCTGTGCGATTTGTGTCTGCCACTCCCCCCAACCAATATCTCTGTAGTTAAGACTATTATATTTCTAGTGTTTCACAGGTAATTATCAATTTGGTATGTTTTATTTTAATTTGGGATTTGTCTTATTAAACATTCTTTCTAACTTTAATCTTTTTTTTCTTTTTGGAAGGAGGAAATCAGGGCAATTGGGCTTAAGTGACTTGCCCAATGTCACACGGCTACTAAGTGTTAAGTGTCTGAGGCTGTATTTGAACTCAGGTCCTCCTGACTTCAGGGCTGGTGCTCTATTCACTGTGCCACCTAGATATCCCTCTAACTTTAATTCTAATTCCTTAAAGCCAGAGAACATTTAAACAATCTTCTTGATTTTCTTGTTCTAAAATTAAAAAAGTAAGGCCAGTCTTCTTGAGATATTAGTGAGGAATAGAATGTGAGACAGACTTTTATCCTGTTAAGATGCCTTAAGCAAACTGTATCTTTGCTCAAATTTTATTCTCACCCTTTGAAAGAAGTATTGGTGGCAAACACTTTTATAGTCCATTAAGATATAATTCTATAATTCTTTCATGTGAATTAGGGTATCTTCCTTAAACTTCATTAGAAATGCTCTTTGAGGGGTGGCTAGGTGGTGCACTGGCCCTGGAGTCAGGGGGACCTGAGTTCAAATCTGGCCTCAGACACTTAACACTTACTAGCCATGTGACCTTGGGCAAGTCACTTAACTCGAATTACCCTGCCCTCCCCTCTCCAAAAAGCAAAAAAAAAAAAAAGAAGAAGAAAGAAAAAGAAAAAAAAAGAAATGCTCATTGTGCATCTTGGTGAAAAGAAAACAAAACTCATGACTGTCCCCTAACCTTTAAAATCCCATTACTGTTCTTTTTTAAGAAGAAAAAATGTATTAATCTCTCTCTCTTTCTCCCTCTCTCTCTTTTCTTACTACTTCAGTGTAATGCTGATGGCCTAGAATTGAAGAGTTTTGAAGATATCTCACCCAATACAGTCAATATGGCTCTACAGATCCCACAATACTTCCTTCTGACCTGTGGTGAAATTGTCTTCTCTGTAACTGGCTTGGAGTTCTCATATTCACAGGTTCTGTATCCATTTGTTCTCTCCCCAAAATCATTCCTGCCTGTCCCCTTGTTATTTAGATTGTAGACCTAGCTATATTATGAGTTCAGACCCACTGAATACATTTCTCTTCGAAGCAATATTAGAACAGTTTTGTTCTTAATCTCATTTTCATGTGAAAAGTTATACATACTAAATAAACCATATAAGCAACTGACCCAATCTGAATTGGAATGCTAGGAAGTGGGGAGGATCCCTACTGATCATCCTAGTCACTGACTCAAGTTCTGGAGCAAAAAGCAACATTCAAGTGTAGATTTGCTACTCTCTATTAAATAAGTCTTGGGAAAGTTCAATTGTGAAGTAATTTCTGTTCTCACCTGAGAGCACTTAAAAGTAGCAAAATAATTGTATAAAGCATTGACTAAAAGAATGGTTATACTCCTATAACTTCAGGACTTAAATCATGAGGTAAAGATTTAGCCATTCCAAAATGTCCTTAGAACTGTGGTATAGTGGGGTGAGCACTGAATTGAATCAGACATAGATCCCATCACCACCATTTCCTATCCTTGAAACCTCAGGTTACTTTACCTCTCATCTGTAAAAATTGAGAGGTTGAACTAGATCTCCATTTCTAAAACCCTGGAATCCTCCTAGGTCTTCCTATAAGCATTTAGGTATATGGTCATGTTAGTGTCAATAACAGTTATCAGTATAATTCCAGTCATATTCATTTTCTTGATGTTATAATGAGAATCCATAAAAGATCTTTGAGGCATTAAATCACATTATCAGTTCAAAATGAAGTTCAGAATAACCCAAATGCTATTTGATTTCCTACCTAGCCAAATTTTCTTTGTAATAACTAATGAGGTACTCCATTAACAGTTATATGGGTTAAGAACTTGGAGTAGTTTAATAGATCCAATTCATTAGAATTAACAAATTAGAAAATTTAATCAGATGTCTACTAAACAAGGTCTAGAATCCTAAATTGTTACAAGTCTCCCTCATCAAATTAATTTTCTCAGATGAACAAATTTCTAGGGAAACATTTGTGCACAGGGAAAGTTTAATGGGGCAGGCTGGTGCCAGAGATTAGTATAGCTTTGACTTATACATGTTGAGAATGATTGTTTCCATCTAATAATTTTAGGTTCTTCTTCGGGGGATAAACTGTATTAATGATAATAAATGCTCTAATTCAGCAGCTGTTTGGTCATAACTAGACTGGCTTACATAGGAATTATCCCCAGAAACAGTATTTTAAAAGACTCATTAAGGTCACATGTTCATTGTCAACCTAGTAAATGCTTAGGGAAAATAGCTTTTTCATAACAAATGATGAGCTGGTTCATTTTAGAAAGTGTGGAAAGACTTGCATGAAATAATGAAAATTTTAGCTGAACCAAGAGAACATTGTATATGGTTACAGCAATATTGTCTGAAGAATAATCATGAACAACAAATAAGGTTATTCTGAGTACTATAGATCAACTATAAATGACCTATGAAGGAAAATGTCATCCATTCCAAAGAAAGAACTGATAACTAGAAGTATGCATAGTTTTATATATATATATTTATAAATATGTGTCAAATGTTGACTTTCTCTAGTGCAGGGTGGAGAAGGAGGAAGGGAAACAGTTCAGAACTTGACATTTTAACAAAAAATAAATTTGGATAAATAGATATAATTCCTTTTCTTGTACTAGGTAAGTGACTATTGCAAGGGTATTTTAACAGTTGGCTTAGTTAATGATCCTTTTTCTCTTCTATATGCAAGCCAGAATGATTGACTTAATGATAACATTTTAGTGTCAACCAAGCAATCAATCAGATCTTCCTGCTGTTGAATTTGAATCTTTTTGTTAATGTCTTATTTCTACAGGCTCCTTCCAACATGAAGTCCGTACTTCAAGCAGGCTGGCTGCTCACAGTGGCTATTGGGAACATTATTGTTCTTATAGTGACTGAAGCAGGCCAGTTCTCTGAAAAGGTAAGCAGATGCTTGAAAGAACCCTGGTTATGTTCAGCCCCGTTGAGCTCCACTTGGGCCAAGGGAATCAGCTCCATTATTGAACTCATATTCACAGTCCTCAGTGTTGTTAGTACCAGTGACCCAACTGTCTTTGTTGCAAGGGCTCCATGACTTTCCCAGAACTTTCTACATTATGGCCATGGGGTAGCTGTTAGAAGAATTTCCCTGAAGTGTGTCTCTATTAACAATTTTTCCCTCCCAATTTTTCCCTCCCTTTTTCTCTGCTACTTCTACACCTTTTAAGTGGGCCGAGTACATTCTCTTTGCTTCGCTGCTGTTGGTTGTTTGTGTTATATTTGCCATCATGGCACATTTCTACACCTATGTCAATCCAACGGAGATTGAAGCCCAGTTTGATGATGATGATGATGATGATGAGAAAAAAAAGAAGCTTGAAAAAATTGGGGATGTATCTCATCCATATGAAAAACCTGAATCATTTTCACAGACAAACATGTGAATGTTAAAAACAAATATTGAGAATGGAAGAGTTCACACCAGGACTACTGTAATATAGGCAAAGCACTATTGGACTGTGACCAATGAGGAAGAACTTGATTTGTCAACACCTATGGTGGGCAACCATACCAAGCTAACTCTTCTCAACTGGAGTGAACAACAAACTCTGGAAACATTTGTAAGACAGATTTGCTTTTAAAAAGAAAGCACAAAATTAATTTTTATAACGCAAACTCAACTCTATTGAGGACTATCCTTATCTCCACCATGAAGAGAACTAACCATTTTTTGTATATTCCTTTTTTTATTGTGAAAAAGCATCTTTCAAAATATACCGTACTGTCTGTACTTCAGCACATTTGTAACAAAGGAGATGATATTAGGAAATATAACTAAAACCCATGCTAAAAATCAACCAACCAACCAAACAATATTTCAGGATATGAATGTTTAATTACCGGTTAGTATTACTTCGCTGTCTACTTTCACCAACCCCTACTTCTTTTTAAGCTGTGTATGTAACTCAGAAAACCACTCAGGTGAAGGCCAGTTATGGTACTGGGTGTATAAATGGTTTATTGAATAAATTCCTGTTCCTAAAAATGTTTAGAATTTTTGCTTCGGGGGCAGTGAACAGTTTTACCTGTTAGATCTTGGATATTTGACAGATTATCATTTCAATGGTTAGGCATCATAAATTTCCTTCTCAAGTGCAGTTCATGTCCCACAAACTCAGGTTTCCATATTTTCCCAATTTCTGTCCTTAGTTTGTGTACTTCTTGGGCCAATCTAGAATGTCAATGAAATCAGTTCTTCTGAAATAATTAGTGTGGCTATTCATTCTGTCAACCTAAACAGAATCTTTACATGCCTTAGATGGTCTTCACAACCAAAAATTTTATCTCCTGATCTCCAGCCCTCCGTTTTCTCTGAGCTCAATGAATTGAGAAGTGAGGGAGGGATGAGCATGTCCACGGCAGAGTCTCTTTTAGATGCTGTTGGGTTTTTTGTCCTTTCTTCCTCCTCACCCAGGTTAGACTGAATCCCTGGTAACACTTCACAGAATGTGGAGGGTCTTAATCCTCTGAGGTCCTGAGGGTGTTCAAAGAGTGAGGATAGGATTGTTCTTCATCTTTGAAACTCACCCACTTCTACCACAATTAAAATTCTGAACACCTTAAGGCTAAAAGGATGAGGCTTCTATTGATAACTATATTTGCAATGCTATATTAGTCATATACTAAAGGTTGCAAAGTCCCCGTTCTCTTTTCTCTCAATAAATCCTTCAGATATTACTATTCCTATTCTGCACTCAAAGAAACTGAGGACCAAGGTTAAATGACTTGCCCAGGATCATACATTTAATTATGTTAGAGGCAGAATTCAAACCTAGGTGTCTTAAGATTTCAAGTTTTGGAATCTTGTCACTACCCTATCTGATTTTATCAATGTAACATTCCTTTCATCAATGCAGGTCAATACTCTTCTCTCATAATTTTTAATTGATGTTGCAAATAAAATTTTTAAAAAAGCATTACCTGACAGTATAATAAGACATAGCTTCAAAACCTAGCTCTGCTTCTTCCTGTGCAAACTTGTGCAAGTCACTGAATTTTACTGGACTTCCACTTCCTCTGTATCTGGCCACTGAGTCAGATGGCTCCGGAGGAGAAAGTGAGGCTGGTGCCTTTGCACAGCCCTTCCTCACTTAAATCACTTGCATGTCATGGCATCACCTCCCTGATGTCATGGTACTCTTAGAGACCAAAGGACAAACAACAACAATAAAATCAATATAGTAGTAGTGTAAAAGACTTGAGAATGCTATTCACTCTGATGATCAAACATGATTCCAGAAAACTGATGAAGAATGCTGTCCACCTCAAGACTGAAAGATGATGCTCAAATATGCATCCTGAGGAACACAGTTTTGGATGTGGCAAGGATGAAAGTGGTTTTCGTTGACTATATTTCTATGATACAAGGTTTTTTTTTTCTTTTTATCTTTCTTTGTGACTAGATGGAATAATGGATAGAATATTGGACCTGGAGTCAGGAAAACCTGAATTCAAATATAGCCTTGGATTCATAAGCTATGTGACCCTAGGCAAGTCATAGCCTTTGTCTGACTCAGTTTTCTTATCTGTAAACTGGGAATAATAGTAGAACCTATTTCTTAGGATTATTGTGATGATCAAGTAATATAATATTTCTAAATCACTTAGAAAATTTTAAAGCACTATATAAATGCTAATTACATGTTCCAAAGTTCTATATTTCTTCTTTTCTATCTACTCTCTCCTTATGGTAGGGGCAGGACAGATCTACGGGGGGAAATGCTTGCTAATTGGGAAAATTGTTTCAAAAAATAAATTAGAGATAGAACAGAGGTTTCTTAAGTTTTCTTTCACTTCTAAATATTATGGACAGTCTTATAAGTTATAAACCTCCTAGGTGAAAGAAAATTTATTCTGTTCTTTCACAGAATCATGGTATTATTAAATACCAGATTATTTATGCACAGGGGGAAGAAATAAAACTGAAAAACAAATTATTTAGAACCTGTACATTTAAAATTAAGTTCATAGTGAAATTTGACCATTTGCACTGGGAGCATACTATGAAAAAAGTGCAATTCACATGGTAATATTGGTTCCCATAGTATTCTGTACTACAAGATCAGACACTATAGTCTGGGGGTGGGGGAAGTAGATAAAAATTAGTGGCTAATATTTTCAACTTTTTTTCAATAAAGAAAAAAATCTTGGCATTTAGTGATATCTCTGGTTAATGACACCTTACTTATCCCTCGTTAATGAGACTGATGTCAGTTTTCATAATCTGCTAAAGCAGAGACTTTAATGTGGCACCAATTTATACTAAGTAATTTAATATTTCATCCTTGTAATTTTTAAAGAAATATAGATAAATGTCACCTGGCACTTTTTTCTTGACCACTTCATTCTTTCTACCCATCAATACTGTCCTACTACATTTCTAGAAAGAATAGTTTGCATTTGTTGGTTCTATCTTCCCACTCCAACTCCCTGCAATTTGGTTTCTGTTGCCATTATTCTCCTAAAACCATCTGCTGCAAAAATAATCAATGACCTAATTGCTAAATGCAATGACATCTTAGTTCTCAATCTTCTTGACTGGTCTGCAGTATTTGTTACTGACCACTCCCTTTTCTCTAATGTCCTCTTCCATGACACTTCCCTCCTCATTCCCCCTGCTATCTTTCTGAAAGTCTGTTGGTCTTCTGTGCTCTTCCTCCTCTTGCCCCTTAAGTGCAGCTATCCCCTGAGTCTCTGTCCTTGGACTTGCTCATTTCTTTGGAGACTGGTAATTTTCCAGCTACTTTGGCTTAAATAACTTCTGAAGATAGGTCATAAGGTCTCTTCAGAGTTTCAGTGCACTTTCTGAGTAGGTGAGAAACCCAGAGATCATGTAGTTCAACCCTTAACTGTGTAGTAATGTATATGGAGTAATATATGGGTGTCATCCAACCTTGGGCACTTAGGTGGCACAGTGGATAGAGTGCCAAACTTGGAGTCAGGAGTACTCATCTTGAGTTCAAATCTGAGCTCAGACATTTACTAGCTATGTGACCCTGGACAAGTCACTTAAGCCTGTTTGCCTCAGTTTCCTCATCTATAAAATGAGCTGGAGAAGGAACTAGAAAATTATTCCAGTATCTTTTCCAAGAAAACCCAAATGGGGTCATGAAGAACTGGACATGACAATTCAACAGCAATGATGGTGGTGACAATGACCACAGTAACAAGATCCAACCTTTGCTTGAAAAAACCATCAGACAGGGGAACTCACTACCACTAAATGTACCCCAATCCACTTTTAAAAATTTTTTTCCAATCTACTTCTGAATAGCTCTAATTTGGGGAAGACTTTCTTTAAATAAAGCTGAAATCTTCCTAACTTTCAATCAATCTTAGTTTTGTCCTTGGGCCAACCAAAATAAATCTAATTCCTCTTCCCCACATTACGTCAGACTGAGGCTCATTCTCCTCACCAGATTCCTTTTGATGTGGCTTAAGATCCCATAGCCACAGAACCATAATTTCAGAGTTAGAAAAGATCTCAGTGGTTATCTCCTCCAATCCCACCTTAAAAAACCATCCCCGTTACAAACACGCCAGAGAAGTAGTTATCCAGCCTTTTCTTCTACACCTCCAATGAGGTACTCCCAAGGCAACCCTTTCCACACATGTCTAGCCCTACTTCTTTAGGATATTTTCACTTCCATCAAGTCTAAGTTTGCCTCTTTGAAAGGTCTATCCATTGCTTCTAGTTCAACCCTCTGGAAAGCAAAACCGGCATCACGACAATACACATCAGCTGTCATTCATTTTTGTGGTACTGACTAGCTCTTTTTTTCCTTTTTCACTTAGTAATTTAACGTCTTCCACTAAAATCCTCTGATACTTCATCTTGTAGGAGGCATGTTGGTGTAATGCAGAGGCTTCAAATGCACAGGTCCATAAAACTCCCCAGTGCTGCCAAAGCAGATTAAAATGTATTGGGGAGGTATTTAGCAAAATGAAACACAAGATAGATAGTATTAAAATTTGATTTTTTTTAAGTCAACATGTGGCCCACAGGCATCCTTACTTATGGTTTAGTGGTCCCTGTTTTCACTTGAGTTTGACAAATAACAGTAAACCTCCTGGCTGTCAGTTTTCTCATCTGTAAGATGGAGATGTTAGATTGACTCTTCCAACAACCAATCCATGAGCCTATGGTCACCACGGCATGGCTGTGATTCCAGGTATCCACATACTATGCCAAGTGAAACAAACTCTACAGGTCCTACCAAGTTGTAAGGCTTCAAATATAGACCTGAAAATGATGTATATTTTTCATCCAGAGACAAGCCTTGATAAATCTGGTTGGCACCAGGTTGGCCACAGATTTTTAGCCATGCCACCTAATAAAGGCCACTTAGTAACTGAAAAGAGGCTTTCAGTGGTTTTGGTCAGGTACCCATACCAACAATACCACAGATCCTTGGACTCCTGAAATACCTTTAACTAAGATGGAAGGAAGTACTTACTGAACTTGGATGATCATAGAGACACATTAGTGCTTTATTTGTGTGTATAAGACAAGTAATGTTTTTTTTTTTTAAAGCAATTGGGGTTAAGTAACTTGCTCAAGGTTACACGGCTAGTCATTTGATTTATGCGTGGGTGCTCATTTTCTGAGGCCGGATCTGATCTCGGGTCATCCCAACTCCGAGGCCGACGCTCTTACTCACTGCGCCACCTAGCCACCCCTTTAGGGCAATTGGGGTTAAGTAACTTGCCCAAGGTTACACGGCTAGGTTTTTGCTTGTGCGGATTAAGTGTCGGAGGCCGGCTCCGAACTCAGGTCCTTCTGATTCCAGGGCCGGCGCTCTATTCACTGCGCCACCTAGCCGCCCCACAAGTAATGTTTCTTAATCTCATAAGACAGCTATGGTAGAAATATCATTGAAATTGCAAATAAAGTTAAGTCTGTGAATAATTAGGTTGTGTCTATAGGACAATCATTTACCCTTTCTTAGCCTTAGTTTTCCTTCTCTGTAAAATGGGGGTGCTACTTGTGCTGGATTGCTATAAGAAAAGCATGTAGGAATGCATTACTTAAATTTGAGTAGTTACTGCTGCTATAAATGATGTATTTTTTTATTTTTATTATTCATATGATTTTGTTGGTGGAGGGAACTTTTGGTGAGGAGCTCCCTCTACCAATGGGTCTTAAAGTGAATGATCTGGGGCCACTGAGAGTATAAATGAATTTCTTGGATCACACAGTCATTATCTGTCACAGGCAATACTTAAAGATAAGTCTTCCTCACTCCAAACCTAGATCTCTAGCTACTATACTATGCTGCCTCTACACAAATGTAATTATTAAACACAGCAAAACCAAATCAAGGTAGAATTCAAGAATCACTGAAATTCCATGGTAGGCTTACAGCATCTTCAATTCAATAGACATTTTAAGTTCCCACCATGTATAAGGCATTGTGCTAAGTGCCAGAGATACAAAAGAGGCAAAAGATAGTTCCTGCCCTCAAGGAGCTTACAATCTAACACACAAATATATTCAAAGCAAACTATATACAGGATAAATAAGGTATGCATGCTGCCAAAGTAAGATATATAGATATAACACAGGTTATTCCAAATGCAGTTTGTGAGAGTCACTGCTAGACATGAGCTAGGGTCTGCACTAACTCTGAGTAGAGAAGATTTCAATCACTTTCTTGAGGGGAGGAAAAGGGCCACTCTGTTCTAATACTGAACTAAAATTATATTTGTCTTTCCCCAAGTTTGCCCACTGGCTTTGCTCCTTCCTACCAAATGCTAGTTTCACAAAATAACACCACAAATAGTGAATAGTGAGTAAGTGCATTTATCCAGAAATTGGAGAAGTTATATACAGATTATAGTATGACAGGAAATGAATGAGTTGTAGAGGAAAGTGAGATGAGAATTCAGATCAACCAAAAGAAAGGTCCCAATCTCACGCTAGAGGAAAAACTCCAAAGATTCTAGTATGACAGATTGGATATCTGTCAGATGTCATGTCAGATCATGCTGATGGAACAGCTTTCCCCCATGTGTGTACCACTTCCATGTGCCTTTCCTCAGAGAGTTTGGAACTATACATCTCTATCTATCCTTCCTCCCAACCCACCCTCAAAATGACTCTCACACCAACTTCCCTTCTCATTGTTACACCATGTGGCATCATTCTGTCCATCATTTAGGTAAGTCATATGTAAAACAGACCTAGGCTTAGCTGGAACCCCAAGTTAAAATAAATTGGAGCTTTTCGCCTTTAAGGAGAAAACTTTTTCCCTCTTAGGTAGTAAACCATTATCCTGAACTTGATGCCTGAAGGAAATTGGCCTTTTCTATAGTTAATAATTTTTATTTTTTTAATGCTATGTCTTTAGTACCTTTATTGTCCCTTGTATGATTTTTTTAATCAATCCTAGCCCAAAGATTCTTTTCAAAATTAGCATATTATATTACCACATAGAATTCTGAACTAGGCCTTAACACTGCTCCCTGTTAAGAAGAGATAAAACTGTAAGAAAATAGGCATATTAATGTACTATTGGTGGAGCTGTGAATTTGTCCAGGCATCTGGAAAACAATTTGAAACTATGCCACCAAATTTGCTAAACTGTGCATAACCTTTTATCACTCAAGTAATAAGAGGAAAAAGATCTATTTGTGATATTAATAAACAAGTAACTTAGGGGGATGCCCCTCAATTAGAGAGTAGCTGGACAAATTGTGATATATGGATGTAATGAAATACTATCATGCTATAAGAAATTATTAAAATTGATGGTCTACGAGAAACCTAGAAAGACTTATGTGAACTGACACAGAATGAAGTGAGCAGAACCAGGAGAACAATTTATACAATAACAACATTGTGAAGACAAACAACTTTGAAAGACTTAAGAACTAACCAGCACAAAAACCAACTATGATTCCAGAGGATCCGTGATGAAACATGCTATCCACTTCTTGACAGAGTGGTGAAAGGTTCAGGCTGTAGAAAAAGACATATTTTTTTGGACATGACCAATTCAGGAATTTGTTTTGCTTGTCTATGGATATTTGTTACAAGGGTTTGTTCCCTCCTCCCCCACCCCCCACTCCATGGGGTAGCAGGAAAGGGAAGAAAAGATTTTTGTTCATTGAAAAAAAAAATCAGTTAAAAAATAGATAGACCCAATGATACAATTACTAAGGACCTCAGATGGAATTGGATAGTAGACACATGTCAACTTTTGAGGAAATAGTTTTAAAGAATTCTGGTTTATGTAAACTAGGAGACAAGACAAGGTAAGTCAACAAGCATTTATCTGGCACCTACTATGTGTGGAGCACCAAGTGCTGAGGATATAATGGCAAAAGACAGTCCCTGCCCTCAAGGAGCTCACAGTCTGAGGGAGACAACTTGCAAACAACTATAGACAGATAGATAGATAGATAGATAGATAGATAGATAGATAGATAGATAGATGATAGATATAGATATATGTGTATATATGTATGTATATGTATATATGTATGTATTTATATCTTGTTTGTCCATAGTTGTTATCATATATATGATAAATTATAATAAATAGATATCATTATATATCAATAGATATGTAATTATAATCAATAGATATCATTATAATTATATATCAGTTATAATCAATAGATAATCAATAGAGAGAGGGTAATAGCATTAAAGAGAATCAGGAAAGGCTTCCCATAGAAGGTGGGGTTTTAACTGGGACTTAAAGCCAAGAGACAGAAATGAGGAGTGATAGCATTCCCGGCATAGAGTACAGCCATTGAAAATTCCTGGAATCAGGAGATGGAATGTCTTGTTCAAGGAATGATAGCAATGAGGCCAGTGTCATTGGGTTGCAGAGTACATTGAGGGTAAGAAAACTGGAAATATTGGAGGAGGAGCAGGTTATAAAGGATTTTGAATGCCAGTAGATATTGTATTTTATCCTGGAGGTGATCCAGAGACATTTATATTGAGTAGGGAAGTAACATAACGAGACCCCGGCTTTGGAAGAACACTTTGGGATCTGAATGGAGAAGTGGGAGTGAGCAGGGAGATACTTGTGGCAAGGGGACCCACTAGAAAGCTATTGCAAATAATTCAGGCCTGAGGTGATAAGGGTCTGCACCAGGGTGGTGGCCATGTCAGAGAAGAGAAGGAGGCATACATGAGAAATGTGATGAAGGTAAAATTAATAGGCCTTGGCAACAGTGGCTGTAATGTCAAGGAAGCTTTTATAGGAAACCACATTGATTTAAACAGTGTTCAAATAGAAAAAGTTTCTCCTCTACTGCTCATAATGGCAGGTCAAATAATAATAAAAATAAACAATATTGACATAGTGGTTTAAAGTCTGCAAAGTATTCAGCACATGTTATCTCATTTGGGAATCCTAGCAGCCCCATAATGTAGTTATGATTGCTGTCCTTATATTTCAGACGAGGAAACTGAGGCTCAGAGAGGTTAATTGACTTGCCTGAGCACAGAGCTAGTAAGCATATGAAGTGCAAGTCAAACCCAGATCTTCCTGGCTCCAAATCCAGAATTCTATTCACTGCCTACATTTCCTCTCTGAGATGGTAACCTAGCTCATGACTAGAAAATAAATATAAGATGAGCTAACCACAAGACCCATAAAGATGTGGATCCTCAAGCAGGCTAAAAGAGAGAAGATGATAGATTGGACCTGGAATAGTTTGCTGGTACTTAATCTAATTCCTGACAGGAAGAGAAGCAGGAAGTTGGGGTCAGAGGCCACTGCTCTGCCTATAGTTCTAGCTCCAAGGTCGTTATGGCTTGAACTCACCATCCTGTGGGTATAGCCTCCAGGACCTGAAGCTTAGGACAAACAACACAAAACAAACACACACACCACCAGACCCATTTCTTGGAGCTGGGATAAAGGAGAGATAAGTAGGGAAAGGCAAATGCTTGTTGCAACTCATGAGTTCAGTTCATTTCATCCATGATGGGCACAGCAGACAGGAGTTACTGAAAAGAACATAGTTGAAAGATGCAGAAAGAGAGAGACCAGCTTAGTCTCACCAGTTTTAAAAGTACAGGCAGCCACTCTAGAAGGCTACCCCCAACTATATGGTGGTAAATGCAGAGGCCTCCCTGTTAGACAAATTAGATGTGCTCAAAGGCCCCTCAAGGTAACTCCATGTTAGAACTGGACAGGCCTAGATCACTCCAGAGTTACATTTAAAACTTATATATACCATTACCTGAGGGGACATCATGAGACCATGTTCTTTAAAAGTAGGCTAAGCTAACAATATGAAATGGTACTTCACTGTGTAGAAGTGGATGAACATTCACTGACAATATTGTAGAAGGAAATTGTATTGGCCCTTGGTTAAACTAGATTACCTCTTATATTCTGATCCTGATTCTAGTCCAACCCTATCTTTTTAAAATGAGAAAACTAAAACCAAGAGAAATTGTGACTCATCCTTATTAAACAGCTTATGTGACTTCTTTGCAAACAAATACAACACTCTAATGAAATCTTTCTGTAGTTTATCCCCATAAGCTTGATATTTCATTTACTGCCTGGAAAAGATTATTTTTTTTTATTTTGGGGATTTCAACGTGTACTTTTTTTCCTGAGTAGGTGGGAAACCCCGAGATCAAATAGTTTAATGCCTAACCATGGAGTAAAATATTGGGTAGCTAGGTGGTTGTAATGGTAATGGGGATTTGAAGATCTTCCCTGCCCCTTGTAATAGCAAGCAAACAAGTACTTAGCACCTTGTTTCAAGTTGAGCTTTCCTGATTATATGAAGCCTTTGTTAAAAAACAGAACTTGGGGGGCAGCTAGGTGGCACAGTGAATAAAGCACCGTCCATGGAGTCAGGAGGAGTTCCAATCCAACCTCAGACACTTAATACAAAAACTAGCTTGTGACCTTGGGCAAGTCACTTAACCTCAATTGCCCTCTAAAAAGCAAAAAAACAAAAAACAAAACAGAACTTGTGAATCCCACAGTGGGAGGAACTTGCTGATTCAATAGGAAGGGGTGGGTCAGGGAGGAGCTAATGATCATATATAAGGAGAGGCCCAGGCTGGGGGCTAAGAAATTGAGAACAAAACTTATGGTGGCAGAATGAGAAGAACTGAGAAGAGTGGAGAACTGGGAGGAAGCATGGCTGTGGTGCTGGTACTTTGTCTGTCTGTTCTGTTGTTACTTTGTCAGATTCATCTGCTGATAGAGGACAATGCTGCTGTTACAGAAGCCCTGGGACCTTGCTGCTAGTTCAGAAGCGCTGAAAGAGGATTTTCTTGTTGTATTTTTACAGAAGTCCTGGAGGAGGGTCTTACTGATGTTTTCAGAGGTCCTGGGACTATACAGATGATTTGTGTTGATTTCTTAGACCTTGTTGTTGGGTCTATGTTGATTTCACAGGCAGAAAGTGAATTGATGATGGTGCCAGCAATGTGCATGAATGGTATTGTGGTTCTATTAAGCTTTGCCTTCCCAGGAACAGAGACTGGGAAGGACTTGAGGTGAACTAGACACTGTGAGCTTCAATATGGAACAGGAACTGGACAAGGAGCTGGACAAAGAGTTGGGAGCTGCCTACCTTTGAACCCAGGTGATGGTTCAGATAGGAGCTGGACCCACAAAAGAGGAACCATGGAAGCTGAGAGCCAGCCTCAAGTCAAGATGAAAAGACCTGTCCTGGGGTATTTAATGCAAACTGAGAAGATCATGATTTACTGTGGCCTAGGGGTGGGAGGACTTTGTACTCTGTATCTTGTACTCTTCAGGATGATTGAATTAAGGATGATTGGAAACTAATCTCCAATTAAGAAGAAAGAAGACTTTTTGACTGAGAGTTTAAGACAATGTGACCTAGGGGTGGAGAACTTTGACCTTTATACTTTGTGTGCACTAAGGAGGCTTGCCTCCTTAAGGATGATTGAGTTAAGTTCTAACTGAATGATATCTTTTGCTTAAAACTATGTGACCACTTTGGTGAAAACTACATGGCCATTTTAGTGATAAGTTGTTATGTCATAACATTGTGAATGCTATACTTTGGTTTCTGTGAATGTTTTGCTTTAATTTACTGCTGAATAAATAGAGAGTTCACTATACTATGTAATCAGATCCTTGAAACTGTTTACAACAGCAGTCTGGAAAGCTGCTCATGCTTGGCTTTATAGTGGTGCAGTGCATAGAGCACTGGGCTTGAAATCAGGAAGACTCATCTTCTTGAGTTTAAATCTGGTCACAGATGCTTAATAGCTGTGTGACCCTGGGCAAGTCACTTAACACTGTTTGGCCTTGGTTTCTTCATCTGTAAAATGAGCTGGAGAAGGAAATGCAAATAATACCAGCATCTTTACCAAGAAAATCCCAAATGGGGTCACAAAGAGTTGGAGACAATTGAAATAACTGAGCAACAACAATTCAAATACTCCTTCTCCCTACCCTCTACATTTAATTTTTAGGTTTTTATTTCTAGATCCAAAGATCTTGCTAAGTTTAGATGAAAAGAACAATGATCAGAACTGGATCAGATCATTTTGGGAACACTGTAAGCAAGTAGGATTCTAGCGTGAGCTGTCCCTGAGAGCATATAATAATGCAACACTCACTACCTCAAGTAAGAAGCAAAAAAGATCTGAGAGGTCAGAAGTTCATTCCAAACATTCTTCCTTGAAGTGTGCAGAGCCTAGTTCTAACATGAAGTAAAAAATCAGAAAGGCTCAAAGAATGAGCAAACAAAAAAAGAATTCCTCCCCAAAGAGATATTGTGGTGGCATAGAAATTCAAGATACGTACCAAGAAGAAAAGAATGGTTTTGAAAATCTACATGCAAGATGGAACAAGAGTTTACAAAGTAGCTTAATTTTTTTTAAGTGATTGCTGGAGGAAATAATTAGAAAATAAATGAGAGCTATGGAAGAAAGAACTGGGAAGGGAATTGACATGTTAGAACAAGAGGCACAAAACCATATCAAGTAGCAAACTTTCTGAAAATTACGATAGCCCAAATAGAATTTCATGACACCATGAGACAAGAAATATTAAAACAAAGTCAATAGACTAAAAAAATAGAAGAAAATGTAAGGTGTGTCATAGCAAAAGCAATACTAGAAAATAGATCAAAGAGATATAATTTAAGAATTACTGGACAACCTGAAAGCCATGACTCCCCTTCCCTCCTGCCCAAAGCCTGACATCATATAAAAATTATAAGAGAAAACTGCTCAAATCTCTTAGAACTAGAAAGTAAAGTAGAAAGAATCCATTGGTTACCTTCTGAAAGAAACCCCAAAATGTAAACTCCCAGGAATAATATAACCAAAATCCAGAACTTCCAGGTCACAGAAAAATATTTCAAACAGCGAAAAACAAAGAATTCAAATACTGAGGAACTAAAGTTAATGTCACACATGATTTGGCAGCCATAACTGTAAAGGAGTGGAGAGTCTGGTATACAACATACCAAAAGGTAAAGGACATAGGCTTACAACCAAGAATAATTTAGTTATCAAAGGTGAGTAAAAAACTATAGGAACTATTATGAAAAAAATTCAAGAGACATAATTTCTGAGTGATTAACAATTATTTTCTTAATTATGGCTAGTGACAAATTAACTATATGTTTGTCAGTGGCCTTCTCTCATTAAACCAAAAATGGACCTTGAGGGCTGCTGAACATTTAAAAAGCCTTTGGAAAAGGGGATGTGCCAGAGGGTAGAAGTCAACTCTGGCTAACAATCAATGAGGGGTAGACATATTAATGAGGAAGTGGGCAAAAAGTCTTCAGCTTCTCCTGTAGAGAGTATGACCTAATCATGAGTCTCAGCCACCTCCAGCAATCTGGAAAAAAAAGAATCCCTTTCTGCCCAGATCTCACTGAATAGTTTTCCCCTTCATAAGCTGGGTCACTCTAAATTCTAATGGAAGATTCTAAGGATAGGGCTTTATTTCCTAATGGAAAGATCTGGATTCTGTTTGTAATATCCTCTAGTTGGGTAGAATCCCACCCAAGGTCAAAAAGCATGTACCCCAAGGATTTGGGCGCTTTAATCAATCAGCAATGTCCTTCAGAGACTGACTGAGCAATCTATAGGTTTCTGGTTTCTGAATGAGGAAATAAGAAGTGAAAAACTTAATTCTAATTTAATAATTGGTTATTAATATAAGAGAGAAATAATCATTTCTCTCACAACCTTTAATGAAATAGAACAGAGGTGTCAAACAGTGAGTGTTAGAGGAAAAAATTAGAAAAGAAATGAGAGGTCAGTCCACAGTAATTTATGGGCTGTATGTAGCACATAACACTTCTTTTTGTTTTTTGTTTTTGTTTGTTTTTGGAGGGCAATTGGGGTTAAGTAACTTGCCCAGCTAGGTTTTTATTTGTATGTGCTTTTTTAAGTGTCTGAGGCCGGATCCAAACTCAGGTCCTTCTGACTCCAGGGCCAATGCTCTACTCACTGCGCCACCTAGCCTCCCCTAGCACATAACACTTCTGAGCTTAGCCCAAACCAGAATAAAATGTATTTGGGAAATATTTAACACAATAAATAAAAATACAATAATAATTACATTTTAACAATTTTAATTATACATAATTAATAATAATTATTATTATTATTACATTTTAAAACTTAATATGCTACCTGTAGAGAGCCTTATTTACAGATTAGTGATCCCCTTTCCTCTTCAATTTTGATACCACTGAATTAGATGACTTCCAAGCATTCCTGATGTAAAGACCAGAACTACATAGAAACTTTGATATATAAATAAGGAGTCAAGAGAAACTCAAAAAAATAAACATGAATAAACAATAATAAGGGACCAAGTAAGGATAAACTGTTTACATGTGTCCCTTCAGAACCCTATCATGGGGTTTTAGTGTGAGTCTAATTAGACAGACAGTCTGAGAATGGTTCTCTTATATTTTTATAATCTTTTTTTTGGGGGGGGGTAGTTCAAGGAAGAACCATGAACTCCATTTATTGATACTCAGGGAAAGGTTTTTATAGAGCAAAGAGACAAAGGACAGGAAGGAAGAGAAATCATTACCTTAGTCTGTTGTATCCTGGAAGTAGCATGGTAATAAGGCCTATTGTTTCCTAGGTGCCATAGAGTCTTGGGCAGTTATCTCTTATCTCAGTCAGTTACATCTGAAAGGATGCTCTTGAGAGCTGGCCTCAAAGCCTAATGGCCAAGGCCCCATCATCAAGAACATCTGCATAAGAACTGACTTCCTGCAAATGTTTTGGACAACTAAAGTTTTGGGGCAGAGCCTCTTAGCCTCAGAACTCAAATACCATCCTTATAAGTGTAACCCATATCAAAAGAACTCCGGAGCTGACTCAGTGAAAAGTCACATCTCTAAGAGGTCTTTGTTGTTCAGGTCCACTGATATCAGGGTAATTATCTGAAGTCCTGGCTCAGGCCTCTTTGGCTCACCATATATTCCCCCTTTTTTAAGGAGAAGCTTAAAGGCATGTAATTCAGTGCCTCATAATTTTTATAATGCAAGGTCCAAATATACAACAGACTATTATAATGATCAATATGGGAAATAGGTGCATAGAGATTTTTCAATGTATCAATAATTGTTTTTGTAGCTCTTTTCATAGCTCCTACTGGGTCAATCCCAGGAATCTCATTATGTTCAATATCTTAATAATTTGATTGAAAGCTTTTTATTTCTAAGGTGATATTGAAATTATGCCATGCTCCCAATAAGCAGGCTCTGATCCTCTCCCATGTGATACTGGGATGAGAGGAATTATATAAGCTAGTGGTAACACAAACAGATGTGTATTTATAATCACATCTGAGTAACAGTTGAGTTTTTTTGTTTTTGTTTTTGTTTTTTTTTGGAGGGCGATTGGGGTTAAGTAACTTGCCCAAGGTCACACGGCTAGGTTTTTTTTGTTTGTGTGTTCGGATCTGAGGCCAGATCCGAACTCAGGTCCTTCTGACTCCAGGGCCAGTGCTCAACTCACTGCGCCACCTAGCCGCCCCAACAGTTGAGTTTTTAATGGTTTTAACTCATACCTAAGCATAATATTAATTGTAATGAATTGATCTTATATAATAGATCCTTATCTATATCATTTTGTGTCTTAAAGGCTGCAGAAACTTTTTTTTTGATAATTCATTAACCTATTGTGCAGTTTAGATTGCAAACACAGCAGTTGGAACCATTAACAATATTAAGACAGTGAATATAGTAACAGAAAATCTGACAAACCTTTTTCCCCCTTTTTAAAGACATCAGATATGTATATACCCTCAATGTTTGATATCAAGCATAAGTGAAATTAGGTGGAAAAAAGCAAAATAAAGATTGTTACTAGATATACATTGAGCAAAAGTAAAATCAATGCAATTAAAAGTTCACACATAGATAGGTGTATCCACAATTACATTGGAGAGGGAGTCTGGTCTTGAGTTTTCAAAGGCAAGGTAACATTCCTTGCAAATTCATTCACAAATGGAGCAGTTTGTATCCCACTTAAAATAGAAGACACAGTCACTGACATTAAGAGGGAGGCAATTAGTCCTGTGATTTAAAAAGTCCAAAAGTCAGTTCTTAGTAGAAAAATCAGATGTTTCTTGAAGTGCAGGTGTTTCTGAAGTCTGTCATCGTGTAATGTTCTATTAGAAGGCTGTATCATTCTGTGAAAAGGTGGGATGCCAAGTCATTTCTTCTGGGGTTGTCCTTGTGAGGAATCCTCTGACCCTCTTCTCTGTTTCTGCATCTGCTGGAACACACCTGGACATTCTGTGTTGGCATCTTCAGTGGTTATTCATCAGCATCTAAAAAAATATAAGCACAACCTCGCCTCTACATAATTAAGGGGCAAGTCTTTTCCATTACTTTATTTGGGAATATGTACTTTTTCAAATTGTTATTCCTCTGGTTTATACCCTTTTTAAATGATGCTTAAAAAATTTAGGGTATAAAAGGCAGTAGCTAATTGCCCTTGTGATATATTGGTCCAAATCCAAATCACCTTATCATTTTTGTCAATAGGTTTTACAGAAAGATTGAAATGATTTGCCAGTGTAGGCAAGAGCATTATCAGTTTTTGTTTCTTTTGGAGTACCCTGTGACTTGTGATTTTTGGAGCTCCTTCTGCTTGTAAGGGCCATCTCCACTGTGGACCTTCCTTTCAGGTTCCTATGTGTCCTGCGTGGGCGCCATTTGCCGTGGGCTGCTCAGTGTCCAGCACTTAGCATGATTCGGAGATGTGAATAAGAAACGACCAGGCCATGTGGGTAGCTCAAGGAAGAACCATGAACTCCCTATTTTTATAATCTTAAAAGAAAAATGGAAAAGGAAGGGAATAGGACTAGGAGGGAAACAAGAAAGTAAGGATATGAAAAATTTTCTCCATAACAAAGCATATACAAACAAGGAGGAGGGGATGGAAGGAATGGTTCATATTTGAACCTCAAAGGAGGAAAAAATGAACACACATAATTGAACATAGAAATAAATTTTACTTAACAAGACACAAGAGGGAAAGGGTAAAGGGAGAGAGGTGGAATAAGAGTTAAGAATTAGCCTAAGCAAAACAAGTTCTAAGAATGTACAAGAATATTTATGACAGCTCTTCTCTCCATGGCAAAGAATTAGAAAATGAGGATATGCATATCAATTGGGGAATGACTAAACAAGTTATGGTATACATACCAAAGACTACTAACAAGGGACTCAATAAGGACAGACTGTTTACCTTTTTTTTTAAAATTAATTTATTAGTTTAGTTTCAGTTAACAAGATTCAATTCCATAGTTCCTTGATTTTCAAATTTCCTTTCCTTCCCTCCCCCCTCCCCCCACGACAGCCAGTATAAGATCTGCAAATGCATTCATATTAGACATTATTCCAATTACAAAGGCATAGTGTACTAGGTGGGATGAAAGATGGTAAGGAAGAAAAAAAAACAAACAACGACAAGAAAAAGGTCATTTAGTTTGCTTAGTTCTTTCTAGTTATATCTCTGGATGGCGCTTTTCTCACTTTCTTGAGTCTTTCGGGATTGACTTATATCACTGCATTGCTGAAAAGAGTCCAGTCTGTCATAGTTGGTCATCACAGATATGGTATGTCTGTGATTGTATACAAATTTCTTCTGATTCTACTCTTCTCGCTTAGCATCAGTTTGTACAAGTCTCTCCAGGTAATTGTGAAATCCATCACCTCCTCGTTTCTTATAGCACAATAATATTCCATTACATTCATATACCACAACTTGTTTAGCCATTCCCCAGTTGATGGGCACCCCTTTAATTTCCAATTCTTTGCAACCACAAAAAGGGCTGCTAAAATATTTTTGTACATATGGGTCTTCCTCCCACTTCTATGATCTCTTTGGGATATAACCCTAGAAGTGGTGTGGCTGGGTCAAAGGGTATGAAATTATTTATAATCCTTTGGGCATAATTCCAGATTGCTCTCCAGAATGGTTGGATAAGTTCACAATTCCACCAGCAATGTATTAGTGTTCCAATTTGTCCACATCCTCTCCAGCATTTGTCACTTTCTTGTTTTGTCATCTTAGCCAATCTGACTGGAGGGGACTGTTTACCTTTTATGTATGTCTAAGATTGTTATAAATAATTGGGTAGTAAGAAAGATTGTGGTAGACCTAGGTATGATATGATTTTTAAAAGTAAAACTATTTAGAACAGCTAAAAAACGTAATTATTATATATCAATGAAGTGCAAGAGGAAGAACCAACACAGAGGAATTAGATAGGGGAGAAGAGCTAGTAGTTCAGTATTTATTTTTTAGCATTTCTTGAAATGGAAATCTATTACTGTATATTTTGAATTCTCTCTCACATTCTGCTGTGCATGTGGCAATGTTTTTTTAGTTTTAGCATTTAAGTTTGTTTCTTTTTCCTTTTCTTATTTTATATTTTAGTTTAAAATTTACAAAATTTACCAAAAAAACCAATTATGGTATATAAATATGATGGAATAATACTGTGCTCTAAGAAATAATAAAGGGAATAGTTTCAGAGAAACCTGGAAAGACTTATATGGACTGTTGCAGAATAAAATGGACATAGTGAAATAGATGAATATTTGCAAAAATATAAATTGCCCAGATTAACAGAAGAGAAAGTAGAATACTTAAATAATCCTATCTTAGAAAAAGAAATTGAATAAGGCATCAATGATCTCCCTAAGAAAAAACCCCTAGGGCTAGATGGATTCACAAGTTATTCTATCAAACATTTAAAGAATAATTAATTCCAATGCTATATAAGCTATTTGGAAAAATAGGCAAAGTAGGAGCCCCACCAAAGTTTCTTTTATGATATAAATATAGTACTGATACCTAAACCAAGAAGAGCAAAAACCAAAGAAAACTATAGATCAGTTTCCCTAATGAATATTAATGCAAACATTTTAAATAAAATATTAACAAAGAGATTACAACAATATATCACAAGGACCATACACTATGACCAGGTGGGATTTATAGCATGAATATAGGGCTTTTTAGTTTTATTAGAAAACTATCAGCATAACTGACTATATCAATAACAAAAACAATAAAAATTTCAATAGATGCAGAAAAAACTTTTTACAAAATATAACACTCATTCCTATTTAAAACACCAGAAAGTATAGGAATAAGTGGAACTTTCCTTAAAATGAAAAGTAATATCTTTCTAAAACTATCAGCAAGCATTATCTGTAATGGAGATAAATTTGAAGCCTTCCCAATAAGATCAGAAGTCAAGTAAATATACCCATTATCACCAATATTATTAATATTGTACTAGAAATGCAACTATAGCAATAAGAGAAGAAAAAGAAATTTAAGGAATTAGAAGAGGCAATGAAAAAACAAAACTGTAATTCTTTGCAGCTGATATGATGGCATACTTAGAGAATCCTAGAGAATGAACTAAAAAACTAGTTGAAATAATTATTGAAATAAATATTGAAATAATTAACTTTAGCAAAGTTGCAGGATATAAAATAAACCCTTATTAATCATCAGCATTTCCATATATTACCAACAAAGTCCAGCAACAAGAGAAAAAGAATTCCATTTTAAGTAACTGTAGGCAATATAAAATACTTGAGAGTCTACCTGTTGAGACAAATCCAAGCACTATATGAACACAATTATACAATACAAATAAATAAATAAATAAAGTCAGATCTAAACAACTGGAAGAATATTAATTGCTCATGGCTAGGTCAAGCCAATATAACAAAAATGACAAGTCTACCTAAATTAATTTACTTGTTCAATACCATACCAACCAAACTTCACAAAACTATTTTATAGAGCTAGAAAAATATAAAAAAATTCATCTAGAAGAACAAAAAGTCAGGGTTATCAAGGGAATTAATTTTTTTAAATGTGGAGGAAGGTGGTCTCAAATTGTACTGCAAAGCAGTAATCATCAAAGTAATCTGGTACTGGCTAAGAAATAAAGTAGTGGATCAGTGTAATAGATTAGGTACACAATAAGTAGTAGTAGTAAATGACCATAATAATCTAATGTTTGATAAACCCAAAGACCCAAGATTTGGGGACAAAAAAAAATAATTTTTGATAAACTTCTGGGAAAATTGAAAGCAATTTGGTAAAAACATCTTACACTGTATATACCAAGATAAGATCAAAATAAGTACATCATTTAGACATAAAGGTTGATACCATAAGCAAATTAGGGGAGCATGGAATAGTTTATCTGTCCAGTCCAAGTTCAATGGAAGAATTTATGACCAAATAAGAGATAGAAAACATTAGGGGATGTAAAATGGATAATTTTGATTACATAAAATTAAAAGGTTTTGTACTTACACCAATGCAGCCAAGATTAGAAGTAAAGCAGAAAACTGGGAGAATTTTTTATTTTCTCTGAGAAAGGTCTCATTTCTCAAATTTATAAGAATATAAGTCATTCTCCAATTAATAAATGGTCAAAGGTCGGAAACGGCAGTTTTCAGATGAAAAAAATCAGTTATCTATAGATATAGGAAAAAATGCTCTAAATCACTATTTTTTTTTTTTTTTTTTTGCTTTTTGGAGGGCAATTGGGGTTAAGTAACTTGCCTAAGGTCACATGGCTAGGTTTTTTTGTTTGTGTGTCTTAAGTGTCTGAGGCCGGATCTGAACTCAGGTCCTTCTGACTCCAGGGCTGACACTCTACTCACTGCTCCACCTAGCCACCCCTAAATCACTATTGATTAGAGAAATGCAAATTAAAACAACTCTGAGGTACAACCTCAGACCTATCAGATTGACAACAAAGGAAAATTATAAATGTTGGAGAGGATATGGGGAAACTTGGACACTAATGCAATGTTGGTGGAGTTGTGAGTTGATCCAGCCATTCTAGGGAGCAATTTAAAACTATACCCAAGGTAGTATAAAATTGTGCATTCCCTTTGATCCAGCAATACCACCACAAAGTCTGCATCCCAAAAATATTTTTTTTTCCGCTCTCGGCCCTAGGTCTAGAATAGGCCAACCAGCTTTTATTTCCTCTCTAGAGGGGACATTCCTGTGACCTTGTGTGTGGGCCACAGGGCACAAACTTGAAAGGGGTGGACACATCCATTCAGGATGAGACCTGAAGAACTAGACAAGTTCGCAAGGGCTCCTCCTGCCCCTGATTTTGTCCCTGTGCAGCACGGGGTCAATTTCTGTAGCAATTCCCCTGGGAAGAGCAGCTCCTGGCATTACTGGAAGTATCTGCTGGTGTTGGCTGTGGGGAGGGGGGAGCTGTTCCACTGGGGGAGGAGGAAGTGGGACATCTAGCCCCATCCCTGGCATCAGCTCTGGAAAAAACTCCTATAAGGCTTGACCGGTGTGTCTCCTCCCCTGAACGGGATCCGTGGGTCTTGGGGGCCACTGCTCAATTCTGGTGGCCGGCCCTTTAAATGTCCATCTCAAACTGTGATTCCTCATGGCTTCCTGGCTTGTCCTCATGGCTGTTGGAGAGGTGGTTCGGGTTCATTTCAGTAGCAGGTTCATCACCGGGAGGGCTGGTGACCCCAGGAATGGTGGGCAGATCCCGGGGAGGTGTTTTGGCCACAGGAGAGTTACGACATTCCATCAAAAATTTTCGGTCATAGATGATCCTAGTACCTCCGGGGGTGGTGCTGAAGAGAGTGCCTCCCAGAGTGGTGCTGTAATCCCCAGGCGGCAGCTGCGCACCCTCGCTGAGCACCACCAGTCGGGTGGCCGGGATGGCCCGGCTTGGCTTCTGGCTGCAGCTCCCGCCCGCAGACATGGTCTCGGCCTAAAAAAAGGGAAAAGGACCTATCTGTACAAAAATATTTGTAGCAGTTCTTTTTGCAGTATCTAAGAATTGGAAATTACGGGAATATCCGTCAATTGGAGAATGGCTGAACAAGTTCTGGTATATGAATATAATGGAATACTATTGTATATGATTGTGGTCAAATATGAATTGATGAGTGGAATGCTTTCAAAAAAAACTTGAAAAGATTTACATGAACTGATTCCAAGTAAAGTGAGCAGAACCAGGAGAACATTATATGTATTATCAACAATATTATTTGATAATCAACTCTAAGTGACTTAGCTATTTTCAGCAATGAATAATCCAGGAGAGTTCTGAAGGACTCATGATGAAAAATGCTATCTATCTCCAGAGAAAGAACTGATGGAGTCTGAAAGATGAAAGATACTTTTTAAAACTTTCTTTATTGTTCTTGGTTTGTTTTTGGTTTTTTTGGTCTTTTTATTTCACAACATGACTAATATGGAAATATGTTTTGTGTAGCTACATATATATATAACCTATGTCAAATTGCTTACCTTCTTTTTATTTATTTTTATTTTATTTATTTATTTATTTTTGATTAAACAAATGCTTTATTAACTTCTGGTTTACATCATTCATTTCCACCAGATTATGAGTTACATTTTTCCCTCATTTTTTTCCCTACCCACCACCCCAGAATAGCAGTCCCACTAGATATCCCCTCATCAAATCTGCTCTCTCCCATATCTTCTCCCATACCCCCTTCGACTTTGCCATTAGGGCAAGGTGAATCTCTGAGCCCCACTGCCTGGACATCTTATGAAACATTTAATTTTAAAACTTCGATTTTCAGATCCATTCCCTTTCTCCCTTGTCACCCACTCCCTCTGAGAAGATAAGCAATTCAGTATGTGTTGTACATGTATATCTATGCAAAACATTACCATAGTAGATATATTGTAAAAGACTGCTTATATTTCCCTCCCACCTGTCTCACCTCCCACCTGGTCCATTCCCTACTTAGATCCTGTCCCTCTTTGATAGTGGGTACTTCTAACTTCCCCTCTCCCCAGAATGCCCTTCCCTCCATCATCCCCCCTCTCATCCCCCTTTCCCCTACTCAGGAGAGTGAATGAGGGTAAGATATTCCATTTAGTATGTATGTGATTCTCTCCTTGAGCCAACTTCAATGAGAATATGCTTTTGCCTTCCTGTTCTTCCCCTCCCCTGCAACTACTTCCCCTTGCCTCTTCTACATGAGATAGTTTGCCCTACCCTGTCTCTCTCCATCTCCTCTTGCCACTTTCCTCTCTCACCTCTTGACTTCACCCCTTAAGAATGATCCCTTCCTTGGGGCAGCTAGGTGGCGCAGCGAGCAGGGAGCCAGCCCCGGAGCCAGAAGGACCCGAGCTCGGATCCGGCCCCAGACACCCAACACACAAACAAAAACCCAGCCACGTGAACCTGGGCAAGTCACCCAACCCCAATTGCCCTCCAAAAAAAAAATAATAATCATCCCTTCCCATCAAATTCAACCTGTGCCCTCTATCCATGTATACCTGTGAACATATGCCATGTACCCTTCTTCAATTATTTTCATAATGAGAAAGGTTTCATCAAACACAGTTATTGTTTTTCCATGTAGGACTGTAAATAGTCCAACTTTGATAAGTTCCTTTTGATTTCTTTTCCTTGATTACCTTCTCAAGCAGCTCTTGCTTCTTGTGTCTGAATGTCAAATTTTCTATTCAACTCTGGTTTTTTCATCAAGAATGCTTGAAAGTCCTCTATTCCACTGAATGACCATATTTTCCCCTGAAACAAGATACTCAGTTTTGCTGGGTAGGTGACCCTTGGGTTCATTCCCAGCTCTTTTGCCCTCTGGAATATCATATTCCATGCCCTTCATTCCCTCAGTGTAGAAGCTGCCAGGTCCTATGCTATTCTGATTGTGTTTCCACAATATTGAAATTGTTTCTTCCTGGCTGCTTGGAGTATTTTCTCCTTGATCTGGGGATTCTGGAACCTGGTTATAATATTCCTGGGAGTTTTCTTTTGGGGATCTTTTTCAGGAGGTGATCGGTGAATTCTTTCAACCTCTATTTTGCCCTCTGGATCTAAAACATCAGGGCAATTTTCCTTGAGAATTTCTTGAAGGGTGATTTCTAGGTTCTTTCTTTGATCATGGCTTTCAGGTAGTCCAATAATTTTTAAATTATCTCTCCTGGATCTATTTTCCAGGTCAGTGGTTTTTCCCATAAGATATTTCACATTGCCTTCTATTCTTTCATTTGTTTGGATCTGTTTAATAGTATCTTGATTTCTCATAAAGTCACTAGCTTCCATTTGCTCTAATCTAACTCTGAAGGAATGAATCTCTTCAGTGAGCTTTTGAGATTCTTTTTCCATCTGGCAAATTCGACTTGTTAAGGCATTCTTCTCCTCATTGCCTTTCTGAGCCTCTTTTGCCATTTGAGTTAGTCTATTTTTTAACGTGTTATTTTCCTCAGTCAGGCTGTTGACTGTCATTTCATACTTTTCTTGCATTTTTTTCATTTCTCTTCCCAAATTTTCCCCCACTTCTCTTATCTGCTTCTTAAGGTCCTCTATGGCCTGTAGCCAGCTTGTACTTTCATTTGGGGCTTTTGGTGCAGGAGTTCTGATCTCACAGTCCTCCTCCATGCTTTGAGCCTCTTTGCCCCTAAAATAGGAGTCCAATGTTGAACTTTTCTATTTATTTTGTTTCGTTTGCCTAGGCATATTGCCACTTAATTACTTGATTTTGGGGCTTGTTGCCACAGTGGGACTCTGCCACCAGACAGGGGAGCTTCCGCCCAAACGTGGGGTCTTCACAACTTTCGCCAGTTGGGTGGCCTCTGTAAAGCCTCCACCCACTCTGGCAAGTTGGATACCCACCCCAAACTTCCCCCCCAGACCACAATCCAGATCCAGGCAGTTTAAAGCAAAAGCGATTAACCCCCAGACTGATTGCTGGATCTTCCTATAGTTCGCAGACCAGGAGCTAGAGCCACTGCTGATGCTGCAAAATGGCTTCTGTGCAGCAGTTTCTTCAGCAGCTTTTTGCCCCCAGGGGAGGAAGCCACGTGTTCCCCAAATACTGGTCCCAAAGTCCATAGGGCACTAACCTCTCACTTTGTCCTAGGCATATCTGTGCTGATAATTCTGGAATCGCCACAATTGCTGGTGTTCTGGGGTTCCACCAGCAGGCTGAAGGCCTGGCCGCCCTGGGGCTAAAACCTCGGACCTGGGCTCTGCTCTGAGGGCTGCGCTGTCGGTTCCCAGCACGCTGGGCTGCCTGCTCTCAGAGCGCTGCACTGGCTGCTCCCTGCAGAGCTGCTGGGCTGTCCTCAGCAGGAGGTTAGCTTCTCTGTGCCGTTCTGTGGGTGCTGTGGCTTCAGAAGTTGTTAGGAGCTCCCTTTCACATTGTTTGAAATTTGTGTGGGGCAGAGCACATTGGAAATGCTGTTTCTACTCCGCCATCTTGGCTCCGCCCCCGACTTAAAATTGCTTACCTTCTTAAAGAGGGGGAAGAGAAGGAGAAAATTTAGAACTAAAAATTTAAGAAAAAGAAAAATAAAAGTCAAAAATTGTTTTACATATAAATGGAAAAAATAAAAAAGAATGAAGAGAACAGAAAGATTTATTCAGTGATAGTATAGACACACAGAGTTTTTAAAATTACCAATGAAGGGATTTGTTTTGCTTGGTTATACATGTTTATAATGGGGATTTTGTTTTTCTTTCTTTCCAATAGGGGTATAGAAGGGAAGAAAGGTGCATTTTAAAATTCAAAAATATCATTAAAATGTCATTTTATAATCATAAAAATGTTGGTAGGTATTCTCTAATAAGTACTTTTGGAAATAAAGAATAGAATTTGACGACTGATGCTAATTCAATAAACTATAAGTTTAAATTCTTTTATTTTTATAGTTGTATTTTCCCAGTAGTGAGAAATGAAACCATATTAGGTAGTATTTGTCCTGGCAACTGTTAGTAACAATCTTTCTAGGAAATATTATTGCACCATAAGAAATTTTGTACAATTATATCCAATATAATGGATAAAAGGTTGGTCTCATATAAACAATGAGCTTTCAAGTCCTAAGTCTTACAAATACTGACTGTGTAACCCTTGGCAAATTATTAAACCTCTGAGTGCCCTAGGCAATGCTATTAAACTATAAATTGCAAGAGAGTTGCTGATCTGCTTTGGCAGGAGCAGTTTCCTCATGGGAAGCTCTCTTTCCCCAAAAAAATTTCCCCATCATCTAGCACAAGTGCCTGGCACTTCATAAATACTCCTTGAATGAACAAATGATTAAATGCTTCTGCATTCACTTAGTCCAAGTAAAAGTGTGCTCTGTCGCCTGGTACAAGTGAGTACAACTCAACAGAAGGGTAGGTAGCACCATCAATCATTTTGACAGTCTCAGTAGTAATTTTAAATGGCCCAATAATATAGATATAATCAGGTCATTTTCGGTTGTCAAGCTGTCCAAATTGACTCAACTGGATATTACACAAGAGTTATGCAATGTAGAAAATATTATTCTTGGAGACAAGAAACCCATGGTTTGAAATCTACAGCTGATAGACTCTATGACTATGACTCTGAACAAGTGACCTAACCTGTCTCAGGCTGTTTCTTTGTCTGAAAGATGAGGACAGTATTACCTGTGACCCATATCTCCTAGGGTTGTGAGAGTTCAAATGAAATTCAGGATGTAAAATTGCTGTGCAGATTATAAAGTGCTATGTCATAGGATCATAGAGACAGAATGAAGTTTAGAGGTTATCTAGTCTGTATCCTTCATTTTGCAGTTGAAGGAACTGAGATCCAGAGAAATTAAAGGATTTGCCCCAAATTACATTGGTAGTAAATATAAAAGAGAAGACTTGAACCCAGGGACTTTGAGTCTGAATCAAATGCTCTACCTCACCATGTAAATTTCCCTTGTTATGATTGTTATAAGAAGAGGTAACTATATGAACGCAGTCTGTAACTGAAAACTAGTATTACATGAAATTAGAAGAAATGGAAAAGGAGGAAAATTGTAATTCCAAGCTAGCTGCCTACAGCTATCCTCGGTTGTTGAATGAGGAAAATCTGAGTTCAAATCCTGCCTCACTACCTCTATGACCTTGGGCAAGTCTCTTTAACCTATGTCTGCCTCAGTTCCCTCAACTGAAAAAAGAGGTATAATAATAGCACCTGCCTTCCAGGGTTGTTTTGAAGACCAAATGACATAATATTATGTAAAGTGCTTAGCACAGTGACTGGCACATAGCAAATGCTTTATAAATGTTTATTTTGTCCTTTCCTCCTTCCCAACACACTCCTAGATTGTCTCTTCAACTTGTCAGTTGGGATGTGCTTAGAGAAACAAACTAATTTTCAGATTAACTTAAAGAAAAATACAATTAGCAAGATAAATCTTGGGGGAGGGAGCAGTCAAATTGCATCATAAAATAAAAGTAAATTACTTTTGAATGATCCTCATCACTACTTCTCAACAGAAAAACACAAACAGTATTTAAAGTATCTGGATCCAGTAGCAGGTAGAATTGTTGCTTCAAGGTCCTTCCAGGACTTCCAGCAGCAAAGGAACCTTGGATGCGGTTTAAAACTCATGGCTTACAGCCTTCAGTGTTTGTTTGGAGAAGGGAATTACAATTTTGTTTTGCAACTCTATCATATTTTTGCTTGAAATAATCCAGACAGTCTCCTATTTTCCAACATTTTAAGCCTAATTTTTTAAATAAAAGGCTTTTCTCCTTTCCTTGTCCTTTTGTTCAACTCTTGCTAAGAAAAGATTCCCAGGGGGCTTCCACCTAGACCGTGTCTTAACAATATCAAGTGCTTTCTACATTCCCCTTAAAAAGATCTGAAAATGTTCCTGTCACACATTCACTTCTTCCCACCATTTCAGGGGCATAAGGTGAGGTTTAAATTTGTTCTCTGCACTCTTATGCACTAGAGGACTGTGACGGATTTCTATTTTATTTTTCTAGGGACAAGTTCTATTGTGGATATATCATATTATTCTTTGTCAACAGCCCCAACACATATTAAAGTGAGGGAGATGGACCAAAGGCACAGACAAGGAGAAGGCTATACCTTGTAATGTCTTTGCCAGGTATCAATGATGGTGACCCTCCCTCTCATTCCCCACTCCACAGAAACAGTTGCTTTTAATCTCAGAACAGAAATGTATGTTCAAACATCCTCCTATCCAGTCTGAATCTCCAAATCCCTCTGGCTTTTATTTTTCTGTAACAGCTGGCTTGTTCTAATGAGGACCCCTGGCTCTATGAAATCCTTGGAGATTTGAATGGAGCAGGTAGCTAGCTATATGGGCATGAAACTATTCTTTTGTATCTGTTATTATATCTGAGCTTCTACCTGCTGGGCTAAAGACTGATTTTTTTTTTCATTTTGGGATTCATTTTCTGAAGGTATCTTTAGGATTTTAAGATCCTTTTAGTTCTGTGGGAACCAAAGGACAACTCTACAGGACTGGGGCTTTGGGCTTGGTTAGTATCTCCACTGTTAGTGCTATACAAATATAGATAAATAAATAAATATACATATTCTGTAACAGTTTCCATTTCATGGGTGACTTTTGGAAACTTAAACACATACCATTCCTGCCAAGAGAAAAAGAAGAAAATAAATCAGCAACACCAAGTAACTGTTCATATCTATGTAAGTTTGACAGGCTTTCCCTAAATTCATTGTTATAAGCAAATACCATTGATTTAGGAGTCAGAAAAGTTGGATACTAGTCCTGATTCTACCACTAAGTGTGGCTTCAAGGAAGTCACTCTCTGGCCTCGGCTTCTTTATCTGTCAAATGAGACTGTCACTATGTAACATTTGCGTGACCTTGAGCAAGTCATCTGAGACATGGTAGCATGAAATAGTCATTGGAGAAAGAAATGGCAAACCACTATAGTATCTTTACCACGAAAACCCCATGAACAGTGTGGTCTGTAGGGTCACAAAGAGTCAGACACAACTGAATGACTGAACAATAGCAACAAAAAAGAATGAAATAGTAGAAAGAATATCCAGTGGACTAGAGTATTAATCTATAGCTCTGTGGCCTTGGGTGGTCTGGTCTTCTCTTTCGTCCTCTGAAAAATGCAGAAGTTTGAGTCAGTCACTACTAAGGTGCTTTCAGATCTATGAATTTATTAATTATCTAGCCTCAGTTTCCCCATCTGTAAAATGAGGAGGTTAAATGTAATTATCTTTAGAGTAGTATCCAGTTCTAAAACCACAACCGTGATTCCTTTCAGTTCTTTTTTAAATTAAATTTTATGTTTATTTTTAGTTTACAACACTCATTTCCACAAGATTTTGAGTTACAAATTTTCTCCCCATCTTTCCCCTACCTACCACCCCAAAACAGAGATCCCACTGAATACCCCCTCCCCCAATCTGCTCTCTCCTATATCCTCCCCGTCCCTCCTCTGACTTTCCAGTAGGGGAAAATGGATCTCTATGCCCCAGTGCCATTATATCTTATTTCCCAGTTGAATGTAAAAAATAATAATAGTAACAATCATTTTAAAAAAAACATTTGATTTTAAAACTGTGAATTCCATATTCTTTCCCTTCTTCCCTTATCACCCACCCATACTGGGAAGATAAGCAATTCAACATAGGCTGTATATGTGTAGTTACATAAAACATTTCCATAGTAGATATATTGTGAGACTGACTATATTTCCCTCCTGCCCCCCACTTGTTCAATTTTCTACTTTGACCCTGTCCCTTTTCAAAAGTGTGTGCTTCTAACTACCCTCCACCCTAATCTTCCCTCCCTTCTATCATCCCCACTCTTATCTCATTCCCCCTACTTTCCAGTAGGGTGAGATATCCTATTTAGTGTGTATGTTATTCCCTCCTTAAGCCAAATTCAATGAGAGTAAGATTGACGCATTCCCTTTTGCCTTCCTGTTCTTTCCCTCCATTGTAACAGTTTTCCCTTGCCTCTTTTATATGAGATAATTTACCCTATTTTGTCTCGCTCTATCTCCTCTCTTTGTATTTCTCTCTCACCTCTCAATTTCACCTTTTAAATATCATCCCTTCTTATTCAATTGATTCTGTGCCCTCTCTCTATTTATACCTGTACACATATATACACATACTCACATATATATTCACATACACATATACCCTCCTATATAGACATATATATATTTATATTCACTTTAACTATCCTCATGTTGAGAAAAGTTTCATAAGTTACAATGATCATTTTTCAATGTAGGCATGTAAATAGTTCAACTTTGATAAGTTCCTTATGATTTCTTTTCCCTGTTTACCTTCTCATGCTTCTCTTGCTTCTTGTATCTGAATGTCAAATTTTCTATTCAGCTTTGGTTTTTTCATCAAGAATGCTTGAAAGTGGGGGCAGCTAGGTGGTGCAGTGAGTAGAGCACTGGCCCCGAAGTCAGAAGGACCTGAGTTCAGATCTGGCCTCAGACACTTAACACACACAAACAAAAACCTAGCCATGTGACCTTGGGCAAGTTACCTAACCCCAATTGCCCTCCAAAAAGCAAAAAAAAAAAAAAAAAAGAATGTTTGAAAGTCCTCTATTTCATTAAATGACCATATTTTCCCCTGAAACATGATACTCAGTTTTGCTGGGTAAGTGATTCTTGGTTTTAATCCTACCTCCTTTGACCTCAGGAATATCATACTCCAAGCCCTTCAATCCCTTAATGTAGAAGCTGCTAGATCTTATGTTATCCTGATTGTGTTTCCACAATATTCAAATTGTTTCTTCTTGGCTGCTTGTAATATTTTCTTCTTGAACTGGGAACTCCAGAACCTGGCTATAATATTCCTAGGAGTATTCTTTTTGGGATCTTTTCCAAGAGGTGATCAGTGAATTCTTTCAATTTGCCCTCTGGATCTAAAATATCAGGGCAATTTTCCTTGATAATTTCTTGAAGGATGATTTCTGGGTTCCTTTTTTGATCATGGCTTTCAGGTAGTCCAATAATTTTTAAATTATCTCTTCTGGATCTATTTTCCAGGTCAGTGTTTTTTCCAATGAGAATTTTCACATTGCCTTCTATTTTTTCATTTGTTTAGATCTGTTTGATAGTATCTTGATTTCTCATAAAGTCATTAGCTTCCATTTGCTCCAATCTAATTATAAAGGAATTATTCTCTTCAGTGAGCTTTTGAAATTCTTACTTTTTTTTTATTTTTTTTGCTTTTTGGAGGGCATTTGGGGTTAAGTAACTTGCCCAAGGTCACACGGCTAGGTTTTTTTGTTTGTTTGTGTTAAGTGTCTGAGGCCAGAACCGAACTCAGGTCCTTCTGACTCCAGGGCCGGCGCTCTACTCACTGCGCCACCTAGCCGCCCCTTGAAATTCTTTTTCCATCTGGAAAATTCAGCTTTTTAAGGCATTCTTCTCCTCATTGGCTTTTTGGGCCTCTTTTGCCATTTAAGTTAGTCTATTTCTTAAGGTGTTATTTTCCTCAGTCAGGCTGTTAACTCTCTTTTCATGATTTTCTTGCATCATTCTCATTTCTCTTCCCAAATTTTCCTCCACTTCTCTTATTTGATTTTCAAAATCCTTCTTAAGCTCCTCTATGGCCTGTAACCAATTCCTATTTTTCTTGGAAGCTTCTGGTGCAGGAGCTCTGACTTCATTGTCTTCCTCCTATTCCATGCATTGATCCTTTTTGTCCCTAAAAAAGGAATCTAAGGTTTGATTGCTGTGCTTGCTTTCCTTCCTTTGCTTGCTCATGTTGCCACTCAATTATTTGACTTTTGAGCTCTTTGCCACAATAGAACTCTGCTTCCAGAGAGGAGAGCTTTGTCCCAAATTATTGGGGTTTTTGCAGCTGCCAGGGCTATTAGTTGGGTGCCCTCTCTGCTGCCCCTACAAGCTCTGGCTCACTGGTCACATACCCAGGACCTCCACCAAAGACCATGATCCAGATCCAAGCAGGTTAAAGTAAGACTGATTATCCTCTGAATGGTTGCTTATCCCACTACTATCTGCAGGCCAGGAGCTCTGAAGCAGATATGCAGCTGTGGCAGCCACTGCACCTCAGCTGCTTCTTGCTCCAGGGACAGAGGCCAGACCGTGCTCCATCCCACCCCCACCCCCAGTTCCAACAGAGTTCCACACTGACCTTTTACATTATCTTTGGCATTTATGGGTTGATAATTCTGGAAAGCACCACAGCTGCTGGTGATCCACTCTCCTGTAGTCCACTCTAGCTGCTGCTGGTCGTGGCCTCCCTGAGGCTAAAACCACAGGCTCATGTGGGGCTGGGCTTAGCTCCCAGTGTGTTGCAATGGACCCTTCCTGCCCCCCTGCCAGGCTGCCTTCACCAGGAGAGTTGTTTCTCTCTGTCACTTTGTGGGTTCTGTAGCCCTAAAATTTGTTTAGAGTCATATTTTATAGGTATTTGAGGTGGTTATGGGGGAAGATCATGGAATTTTCCTGCTTCTATGCCACCATCTTGGCTCCACCCCCTTCCTTTCAGTTCTAATTACCAGAGTCCAATGTACTGTGTAATCATGCCCCCCTCATCTTTAATATATTTATGATCTTTGAATCAAATAGAAACCCAAGTAGCATCTTTCTACAGGTATTATGATTTCCGGCTGCCCCCTGCTGTTCAGATGACATCTTATTTGTCTTGCTTTGGCTACTGGGTTTGAACACCTAGAGGTATTCTTAGGATGTATCTATCACCTTACTCCAACTAATCAACAAATATTTATTATGGCTCTATGTTGTGCCAGGCTCCAGGGGTACAAAGACAAGAAACAAATAGTACTTGTACTCCAAGGACTTCTGTTCTGTCACAGAGCCAAAAACCTATGCAATTTTAGAGTTAGAAGGGAATGTAGAATCCCCTTACTTTACAGAATAGGAAACTGAAACCCACTAAGGTTAAGGCACTTGTTGAAGATATGGCATTCCTATAAATGTCAAGTCATATTCAAATTTTATCAGTAACATTCAAATGTAATTTATTATATGTGGACTATATATCCTGTGTTAGGTATTATAGGGAATACACAGGTAGAAACCATGGACCTTTTCTCAAAGAATCATAACCTAATTGGACACACAAGATAAACATGTGAGGAAAAACCAATCTAATCTAGAACATCAAGTAAATGGGAATTCTCTCTCTCTCTCTCTCTCTCTCTCTCTCTCTCTCTCTCTCTCTCTCTCTCTCTCCCCTCTCTCTCTCTCTTTGAATCAAAAGGTCTCAAACCTGTATTAATATTTTCTTTCTATGCGATAGAAACTTACCATATGCCTTAAGCTTCAATTTTATGCTTGTGTATGTCTCTCCTAGTTCCTTTTCCACCTGCTTTTTTTTTTTGAATTTTATGTATTTTATTCTGAATTTAAGAAATAAAGCAAACTTTCCATAACACAGTAGAAAAAAAAAAGATTATTGTACATGTATTTCTCTTTACGTTGTCTGATTTATCTTGATCTGGAGAACAGTAACCTTAATTATAATATTATATGTTATAATATAATTATAACAATAACCAAAGACTCAATTATCTTGGATCTAACTATAGGAGGTCATGGGGTTGAGGTTGGTGTGTAAGACCTAAATGAGAATCTTTGCAAACAAATTCTTGGGGGGGAGATTTTTAAATATTTATTTACTATTAGTTTACAACATTCAGTTCCACCAGTTTTTGAGCTCCAAATTTTCTCCCACCTCCCCCCTTGCAGCGTGCAATCCAATATAGGTTCTACATAGACCTTCACATTAAACATTAGACAAATTGTAAAGAAGAATTATAACCAATGGAATGAATAATGAGAAAGAAGAAGCAAAGCAAAACACAAAAGAGAGAACAAGCAGTTTGCTTCAGTCTGCATTCAGACTCTGTAGTTCTTTCTCTGGATGTGGATAGCCTTTATCATCATGAGTCCTTTGGAGTTGTCTTATAACATTGCATTGCTGAGGGGAGCCCATTCTATCAAAGTCAGTCATCACAGATACAATGTATCTATAACTGTGCACAATGTTCTCCTGGTTCTGCTCCCCTCACTCAGCATCAGTTTATATAAGTTTCTCCAGGTTATTGTGAAGTCTGTCTGCTCCTCATTTCTTATAGAACAATAGTATTCCATTACATTCACATACCACAACTTGTTTAGCCATTCTCCAATTGATGTGCATCCCCTTGATTTCTTTGCCCAAGGTCACATGGCTAGGTTTTTTTTTGTTTGTGTGTGTTAAATGTCTGAGGCTGGATCTGAACTTAGGTCCTTCTGACTCCAGGGCCAGCGCCCTACTCACTGTGCCACCTAGCTGCCCCCTACTCTAAATATTTTTGTACACACTGGTCCTCCTCCCACTTGTATAATCTCTTTGGGATACAGTCCTAGAAGTGGTGTTACTTGGTCAAATGGCATGCACATTTTTATAGCCCTTTGAGCACAGTTCCAAATTGCTCTCCAGAATGGTTGGATCAGCTCACAACTCCACCAATAATGCGTTGGTGTTCCAATTTTCCCACATCTTCTCCAGCATGTATCATTTTCCTGTTTTGTCTCATTAGGCAATCTGACAGATGAGATGTGGTACCTAAGAGTTGTTTTTATTTGCATTTCAAAAGTACTCTTCTTGACTTGACATGTGTTGACCTTTTTAGTGATCTTTTTAGTTTCTATCCTCAAATAATATCTTAATGGCTACTTGTTAATACAGTGAGACAAGGAGAGGATTCCCACGTATCAGAGATGGTTGAATTTCTTTAATGATATTGTGAAAATGCTGGTGAAACAAGGACTGCTGTAATGTTTTCTTTTCGTAATGTACAGGAGACATTTAGGTGGCACGATGGCTGGGATGTTGGATATAGTAAGAACTGAATTCAAATCCTAACTCACACATTTACTAATAGTATAACCCTTGGATTTCTCATCTGTAAAATGAAAATAATAGCATCTACTTTGTAAGACTATTATGATATATCAAATGAGGTAGTGTGTGTAAAGTGTTTTCTAAACATTAAAACCTTATATAAATGCAAGCTATAATTATATAAGTACTTTGTTCTGGATACGTGATTGGTATAGGAAATTCCCAATGCTACCAATTATTATATAAGTATTTTGTTCTGGATATATGATTGTTATAGGAATGAAAAATTTTAAGATCTTCCCTGCCCCTAGGTTAAGTGTACCTGGAGCTTTTGGTGGGAGGCTTGTTTTTCAGGAAATACTTTGTGATTGGGCAGGGGGTTGAGAGGGTTGTTACATTCTCTGAGCCAGGAGAAGGCTATATAAACCCTGTTGGGAGGCTTTGCTTTGGAGCTCACTTTGAGAAATCTTGTGTGATTTGACCAGATGAGACTCTGGGCAGCCATTGAGAGCCCCCTGGCTTTGAAAAATCCAGATGTTGATGCTTCCCTCTCTGGTAACTGTGACTAGGTATGGATGTAATGGTTGGACAGTTGGTGGCCTATCTGCTTGATCTGAAATGTTTCTCTGTCTTGTAACTTCTGCTTGTAACCTGTCTGTATTCTCTGAAGTTCAGGGTGCTGACTTTTCCCCCTGAACTAGGTAAATGATACATTTGACTGATTAAAGCAAGATTGTTAACCCATTTTGAGTGGCTTTTCTTTAGAAAAGCAGATCTAAGAACCTGTATTGGCAGCCACCCTGGGTAAGTTGGGGTGCTTGCTACTACAATGATTTCATTGATATAGGAAATTCCCAGGTGAGGAAAGCTCTTCAGCGATACAAATCAATACCTACTTTGCATTTAATAGTCTTATAGAGTGGCCTGGGACAATGAGAAATTAAGTGATTTGCTCAGGGTCACACAGATTGTAGGTGTCAGAGCCAGGACTGAGCCCTGGAGGCCAACTCTCAATCCACTAGCCACCTAGTTTATATTTATTTATTAGAAATAGGGAGTCGACCTGTGATTTTACTCCCTCTACTAACCGTATTTCAGCACCTTCTCTTAAAGCATTATTTAGATCAGAGCACTAAGAAGTCAGAATTGCCCAGGGTTACACAGGCAGTGTAACAGTGGTCAGGGGCAGGTCTTGAACCATCTGCCCATTTCTGAGGCTAGCCCTTTATTCACTACATAATGTTGCCTTTCATAGGTTTGTTATTTAATATTATTATAACTACAAATATTTCCTTTCCTTTTATGAATGAATTGACTTTGCTTGCTAAGGAAAGCTAAACTCTCTAAGGAAAGACTCTATTGTCTTTTCACCAAAGAATATGCCTCAAGGTCATTTCCCTTGGCCATGGTCAAAGCATTTAGAGATAAAACAACTCCCTTTAGGATACTAACTGTATTTGGCCCACTTACCTATACAGTTTGCCTGTTTAGAGTTTGGACTGCTTATTTTCCTGCTTAGCTATGCAATTTTTGCTTTCCATTATTTGGCTTTCTATTCTTAAACTGCTGAGATCTTTCCCTGTTTCAAAAAATTACTGCTGTGTTTCACAGATAATGCTCATCCCAGACCAAACATAGCCATTTTTTTTTAGTATTGCCTAGTTTCCATAGACCACATTTCTGTATCCTAAGTGGATAAGAGAAACTTTCTTTTTCCCCCTTTTCTCTTATGATGTCCTTACCATTACTGCACCTACCACCTTAATTGAGCAATATTTTAAAATGAAAAAGAAGACCCTCAACACATAAATGTATAATCCAGAAAAAAAATATCCCATATTAGCCATGTCTGGATATTTATGTCTCATATATACTTACCTTCCTGTCTTGCCAGTTACTGCCCTTAGATCTCTGGGAACTGGAAAATTGAAATAAAGCTGCTGGAAATAAAGCTATGGAACTTTTTCTGTTAAAAGAGTAAGGATAATGAGCCCTTTTGGTGTTGCAAACCCAAGAACCATCTCCCAACCCCCTAGTGAGTTGAACTAAGATCACAGACCACTATGTCTGCTCAGAGAGCTGGTGGAGACCCAACTCAAGATGAAGACTTGAGGGGTCATACAACCCCTATTTCCATTCTTCATAAGAGCTCCTCTGGCTATAAAGAGTATCCTTCAATATCTATGGATTTTTTTTTCTTTCTAGCAGGATAAATAATTTTCCACAAAATTACTCATTTAGGGAGTGATGCTGCTAAATGTAGAAAATAACCTGGGGGGCGGCTAGGTGGCGCAGTGAATAGAGCGCCGGCCCTGGAGTCAGAAGGACGTGAGTTCGGAGCCGGCCTCAGACACTTAATCCACACAAACAAACAAAAAAAAAAAAACCTAGCCGGGTAACCTTGGGCAAGTTACTTAACCCCAATTGCCCTAAAGGGGCGGCTAGGTGGCGCAGTGAGTAAGAGCGCTGGCCTCGGAGTTGGGATGACCCGAGATCAGATCCGGCCTCAGAAAATGAGCACCCACGCATAAATAATGACTAGCCATGTAACCTTGAGCAAGTTACTTAACCCCAATTGCTTTAAAAAAAAAAAGAAAATAACCTGGGCAAGAGAATTTGCTCAATTTCCTTTTCAATTATTTCTATGAATCTCAAAATAACACTAGATACTCCTAGTGTAAAATATTCTTATTCTAAATATAAAGAAAATGTACAAATTTACCTTTTCACTGCTAAGGCAGATGGAAGTAGAAATCATTGATAAACACTGAAAATGTGAAAATCTATTTTGATACGCCAAAGGAATTGCTCAGAGTCTTGACAAGAGGGTTTGGAAAATAAAATTAAGAATAAATAATTAACGAACAAGTGTAGTTGTTTTTCAAATAGTTATGAGTGGGACCATCAATTCCAACAGGACATGAGTGATGAAAATTACAATATGGCTATTATATTAACTGATAAATACTGTTGGCTGAATTTTTAAATGTTTTTTTTCCGTATAAATCATGGCAATTCACCACCACATGGAGAAGATCCAGAAGAGAGAGATTCTCCATAGATAGTGAGATTCTGCAAATTGCCTTGTTTGCAGTTTGCATTATACTGATTACATTAAGCAGAATATAATCAATAACAATTACTAATAAATCATTCAATAAACACTTATTAAGTGCCTTCTATGTACCAGGCACTGTGCTAAGAGTTTGCCCTAATTTTCTATGTAGAAAAAATAACATGGATTAAGAATGTATGTTATTAACACTATGATGGACAGGTTGCACAAAGATCTCTGTTTCTATGTGTGTGTGTATGAGTGTGTATCTGTCTCTGTCTCTCTCCCTCTCTGTCTGTATCTCTCTCTCTCTCTCTCTCTCTCTCTCTCTCTCTCTCTCTCTCTTCATATATATATACATACACACACATTTTTTTTTGGAGGGCAATTGGGGTTAAGTGACTTGCCCAAGTTCACACAGCTAGTTTTTGTGTTAAGTGTCTGAGGCTAGATTTGAACTCAGGTCCTCCTGACTGCAGGGCCAGTGCTCTATTCACTGTGCCACCTAGCCACCCCTATATACATATATCTTGATAACTAACTATATATCTATATCTCACTGTGTCATATTCCATGGTGAGATATAGATAAATAGTGAGATGATTATCAAGATGTGTGTGTGTGTGTGTGTGTGTGTGTGTGTGTGTATACACACATACCCAGAGACAGGGACAGAGAAAGAGAGGAATGTCAGACAGACGTTGTAAGAAAATGAGCTCAGACCAAAATTTAACAGGAGAAAGAGGAGACAGACCTAAGTAACTGGAGGAATACTAATTGCTCACGAGTAGGCTGAGTCAATATAATAAAAATGATACTACTACTTAAATTAATGTGCATATTAAGTGCCACACCAAATTGTCAATTGACAAAGTTCTTTTAATGACTCCAAATTTCTCCCTGCTCTGTTTCTTTTTAATTTTTTAATAAGTTTGTTATTGATGTTTTCTATTCCTTATATCATCATAATTATCCCAAATATCCTTCCCTCTCTCCTTCCGTCAGAACCATCCCATATAATTAGCAACATTTTTAAGAGGGGAAAAAAAAATCAGCACAACTTATCAATACATGGAAAAAGCCCCAAAACAGGTGCAATGTATAACACCTGTGAACCTCTGACCTCCACAAAAGGATAGGTTGGGGATGTCCTCTTATAATTCTTCATTTGACCTTTGTTTGAGCTTTATAATTTTGTTGCATTCACATTTGGTTTTTTGGTGTATAGTTGTTCTTTCCAGTTATATTGTTATGGTTATTTGTGTATACTGTTTTTTTGGTTCTTACTTCACTCTGCATCAATTACTAGAGATCTTTCCACGTTTCTCTATATTCAGCATATATGTCATTTCTTATAGCATATTCCATTATATTAATGTACCACAATTTGTTTAGTCATTCCCCAACCAATGGGCACATACTTTGTTTCCAATTCTTGGCTATCACAAAAAGTGTTGCTATAAATTTTTTGGTGTTTATAAAAACTTTCTTCTTATCAATGACTTCTTTGGAGTATAAGCCCAGTAATGGAGTCTCTGGTTCAAAGGGTATAAACATTTTAATCTTTTATTTGCATAATTCTAAATGACTTTTTTTAAATGACTATACCATTTCATAGTTCCACCAACAATGTGTTAGTGTACCTATCATTCAACAACTCCTCCAATATTGGCTATTGACATTTTTTCCTGTTCATTTTCGATACTATGTCAGTATTAAAACATTTAAGTAAAAAAACTGGTAATTTAAATTAAAATGACATATTTTAATAAGCAAAGATCCGTCTTTGGAACATCAATATACTTCTAGTCAAGAATGGCTTTGAGTCATAGAAACCTGCATTCTATGAAGAATCAATGAAGAGAGAGGACAATACAGAAATGTATAGTAAATGTGAACATATTAATATTATAAACAAGAAATTATGAAGGAGGAGTGTAAAGGATGTACTTAAAAGTGAATGATATGGGGTGGCTAGGGGTACAGTGAATAGAGCACCAGCCCTGGAGTCAGGAGGACCTGAGTTCAAATCTAACCTCAGACACTTAACACAAAAAAAAAGCTAGCTGTGTGACTTTGGGCATGTCACTTAACCCCAATTGCCCTCCAAAAAGAAAAAAGTAAATGATGGAAAAGATGAGCCAATCACATGTTAAGAACCAGGAATCACCAACATGCTCTACTGGTATTCTCATGATATTAAGTCAGTTCAAGGAGGATTCTCCCCTCTCTCCTTCTCCCCAAATACTGGGTGGATTTCTCTGTAGTGAACTTATGGCAAAATATGGATAACACACAGAATGGGCAGTCAGGGATGGATTGTGGTCTATGTTGTTAAAACAAATAAATCACAGATCCACTGTAGTTTTAGAGCATTCATATAATTGCAAATTACGATGCATGTAAAATCAATAAAGAATATTTATCATGTGCATAAGTAAATGTGAATTGGTTTTTTATTAGAAGTAGCATGCTGTAAAACATGAAGAGCTGGCTTCAATACCAGGAAGAACTGATTTGAAGTCTTACCTTGGGCCTATATTGACTATGTGACTCTGGGCAAGTCACTTAACCATATTTGTTCTATACAACTCTAAGATGGAATGTTTCAGAGAAGCTGAATTGATAGAAGTTCCTTCACCTAGAAGTTCCCTCTACTTATGAAATCATAGTCTATATATCCTTGAATTTTTATATTTTATAAGGTTTCTCATAGAAATTCATGAATAGAGAAAAAAATTATTTAACAAATCACATGAACTGATTTTTACTTTGAAAAAATTATGATCCACTCATCCATCTACACTCTAACTTTTAAATAATCTTCTCTCATTCTTCAGTTTGAATTGCCTGCTCTTCTCCTAAAAACTTTTTTGGGTGGTCTGATCTCTACAAAGGTGAGAGACATTCCCCTAACATATACTTTCACACATAATTGTGCCTGTGTTTGTAGCAGGAAGAACAAAGTAATGGCATTAGGAGACATATCAGGTATTTTATAGGGATGATTCTTGTTCAGGTATTGGTTGGACTAGATGGTATTTGAGATTCCTTCCAACTCTGATATTCTGATTCTATGGCTTGGGTTCTCATCTCAGTTTTGTCCCAGCTTTGCCATTAACAATATGGGTTAGAACCAAGTTTTTGGATCTTGGTTCCCTCCCATTTAAAGCAGGGGGCTTGGGCTAAATGATAAAATACACACACATGCACATGCACACACATATATGTGTGGTTGTTGTATGTGTATATGATATATATGTACACTACATATATGTACACTCTATATATGTATATATATATATATATGTAAATGATAAAAATTCATTCACCTCTGGCACTTTCTGGTGCTATGACTCTTTCAAATGAAGGCATGATTCTATCATTTATATTTGCCTGTATTTGTTACAGGTCATTTCCACTGACCCAATGCAAAGCATCAGGGAAACTAAAAAGCCCCTTTAAAAAATTATTAACTTAGGGGCATCTAGGTGGCACAGTGAGTAGAGCACTGGCTCTGGAGTCAGGAGTACCTGAGTTAAAATCTGGCCTGACACTTAACACTTACTAGCTGTGTGACCTTGGGCAAGTCACTTAACCCCAACTACCCTCCAAAGAAGACAAAAAAATTATTAACTTAATAAGACACGGAAAAAATACAAAACAAAAGAGCACTATCTCTTGAGTCAGAGGACTTGAGTTCATATACTTCCTCTGACACAATATTTACAAAAACAAATTATTTAACCTTTCTGAGAATCACTTTTCTCATCTATAAAAGAAGGAGTTGGACTAAATGGTCTTAGATCCCTTTCACCTCTAAATCTATGATCCTATGATATACAAACCAAAGAAAATTTTAAAATCCCAAGTAAAATTCAAGTTATTTATATTTTAGTAATAAAATATAATAAAATTTGAGAAAAATCAGTAACAATAATAGTTTATTCTCATCCCCTTTAAACAAGGCTATGTACTTAGGGCAGCTAGGTGGCTCAGTGTGTATGATGTTGAGCCTAAAGTCAGGAAGGCCTGAGTTCAAATTCAGCCTCAGACACTCTCTAGCTGTATGATCCTGGCAAGTCATTTAACCCTGCTTGCCTCAGTTTCCTCATCTGTAAAATAAATTGAAGAAGGAAATAGCAAACCACTCCAGTGTCTGCCAAGAAAACCCCAAGTGGGGTAATAAAAACTTGTACGTGACTAAACAACATGTAGTTAGAATGTTTCATTGACTGTTTTGATGATAACCATATCTGACAAATGAGGAAATTAAAGCTCAGAGGTCTTGTCCTGTAGTCACTCAGCTAGTAAGCAGGTTTAAGAAACCAAATTTGAAGGCAGATTTTCCTGACTTCAAGTCAGCACTCTATCCACTACAACATTCAGCCTCTAAAAAAGTTGTAGTTAGTTCATATATATTTTCTTGTTCTGCTGAATGGTTTCTTTTCAGTTCCCTGGAGTTAGAGTAACCTTAGAAAACATAATTTTTAATTATGTGAGGAATCATGATTATCATGCATTGGGAGTGGAAGTGGGGGAGGGAGATGAGAGATAGTTCTGGAAACCTAAAGTCTTCTAAATGAGCAATCTCTTAATTGCCTTGAATTCTTGAAAGTGATTGAGCTTAGGCAGGATAAATGCAATAAAAAGAATAGCATTTTGGGAGTTAGAGAACCTGCATTTGAATCTCATCCCTATTTCTACTTCTCAGCTACAAGAGTCCCAATTTACCCATTTGTTAAAGAAGAAAATGTTCGAATTCAGATGGTCTCTAAAGTGTGCTAGTAAGTGTTTAACAACCAGCCCTCTGGGTGTTGTGAGGAATAACTTGCAGTGAAGTTTCCCCATTCTGAAAAATCAAATCTAGAGTGGCTTTAGCATCCACTAGGCCTAAGTTTAGAAGTCACCTGATCTTATAGGAATCTGGGACTTAGAGCAATAGAGACCCAGTGCCACCTCAGCACAAGATATGCCAGATAAGGAAAAAACTGCCTTCCTGGCCTTGCATTAGACACCCACATATTTCCATGTCCTTTGTCTCCAGGATAGATTCTTGTGGTTAGGTTGTGGGCCGGCCTCCCCACCAATAAGAGTGAAGGCTAGTTGGGGTGGTTGGGGTTTCCTCATTAGGGGGTATATAACCATGGGCTTTCTTCCACATGTTGCACTCTCCCTGGCAGATGCCACTTGAGTGACAGTGGCAGAGTCCTTTCTCATGAGGAAGAATAAAGACCTTTTCCGATCTCAGACTCAGCCTCCAAACTCTTTCATCCCACCCAGTTTGGAGGTCCCACCGAGATTTTTCCAACTCCTCTCTGGAAAGGAGAAGGGCTTCCTGGCCTTGACCAATAGGCAGGACGTCCCATTGGGTTTCTCCAGCGGCCTCTTGGTGAGGCTGGGGAGCAACTACCCTCCGCTGAGAGTGGGGCCCGAGGGAGCCTGAAGCTGAGAAGAGAAAATGCCGAAAGTGGGAAACAAAGATTACTCGCGAGTAAGTCCATGCACGGACCCAGGCAAGAAGAGACACCCAGTAACTGACTCATAATAAACATTTAATAAGTGCTTGTTAACTGACAAAAGCCATCAGGATAATTTCTAGCCCCTCCGAATGCTTTCATTCTCCCCTGTATGTGTTCCAATGTACTTATGGGCTAGAGTAGCAGTTCTTAACATATGCAAGTCCCCAAAACCTTTTCAGTGGTTTCCTCAAAGTCAAAACTATTCACAATGATACCAAAATGCTATTTGCCTGTTAAAATACTCCTTCCTTTTTCAACGACATATCTGTCTGCAGCTAGATTTTCTTCTTATTCTTTGCCCAAATTGTTGTTTGTCCTTCATTCTAGAGGAGCACCATGGCATCAGGAAGGTGACGCCATGACTTGCAAGTGAATTGGATTTTAAGTGAGGGGGACTTTGAAAAGTCACCAACCTCGCTTTTTTCCAAAATAGATGCAATATAAAAGAAAATGTGAGAATTTATTAAGCCAGACATTGAATAGATTTGCAAAGGTATACAAAACAGTGCTACTTTTCTCAATATATTTTGTTTTGGAAAATACAGTTATTTTCATAGAAGCATATTATTTATGTTAACATATAATGGTTTATTATTATTTAAATTGAAATATTTAAAAATTTTATCTAACATGGCAAATATTGACAGATATAACCCACACTTTAAAAAAATCTTAGGGTCTTCAATAATTTTTTTTGGAGGAGGGAGGGCAGGGCAATTGGGAGGTCACATGGCTAGTAAGTGTTAAGTGTCTGAGGCCTGATTTGAACTCAGGTCCTCCTGACCCCAGGACCAGTGCTCTATTCATTGTGCCACCTAGCTACCCCATCTTCAATAATTTTTAAAAGTGGAGGCGGAGCCAAGATGGCGGAGTAGAAACAGTTCATCCAAGCCACTCTGCCCCCAGATTTCCTCCAAACTATGTAAAAGGGGACTCTGAACAACTTCTGGAGCCCCAGCACCCACAGAACGACACAGAGAAGCTAACCTCCCGCTGAGGACAGCCCAGCAGCCCTGCAGAAAGGGCCAGCACAGTGCTCTGGGAGTCGGCAGTGCGCAGCACCCAGAGCTCGGGGAGCCGAGCACAGGTCCAGTCCACCTGAGTCACGGCTTCAGCCCCAGGATGGCAGGGCCAGCAATCAGCTGGAGGGACCCCAGAACACCAGCAGCTGTGGCAATTCCAGAATTATCAACATAGACATGCCTGGGACAAAGTGAGACGTTAGTGTCCTATGGACTTTGGGACCAGTATTTGGGGAATGCGTCGGCTTCCTCCCCTGGGGGCTAGAAGCCTCTGAGGAGACATGCCATTTTGTAGTTTTCAGAGGCAGCTCCAGCTCCTGGCCTGCAAACTGTAGGGAGATCCAGCGATCAGTCTTGGGGGGTAATCTCTCTTGCTTTGACCTCCCTGGATCTGGATTGTGATCTGGGGTGGAGGTCGTGGGTGGGTTTCTGGCTTGCCAGAAATGGAAGTTGCCCCCCCACACACACGTTCCGGATGAAAGTTCACCTGTCTGGTGGCCCAGCCATACTGTGGCAACAAGCCCAAAAGTCAATTAAGTGGCAACATGCCAAGGCACAGGAAACAAATTAAACAGAAAAATGCAACCCTAGACTCCTACTTTGGGGGCAAAGAGGGTCAAAGCATGGAGCGGGAAGAGGACTGTGAGGTCAGAAGTCCTGCTCCAAAAGCCCCAGGGGAAAACATGAGCGGGTTGCAGGCCATAGAGGACCTTAAGAAGGACTTTAAAAATCAAATAAGAGAAGTGGAGGAAAAATTGGAAAGAGAAATGAGAAGGATGCAGGAAAAGTATGAAATGAGGGTCAACAGCCTGACTGAGGAAAACAACACCTTAAAAAATAGACTAACTCAAATGGCAAAGGAGGCCCAAAAGGGCAATGAGGAGAAGAATGCCTTAAAAAGTCAAATTTGCCAGATGGAAAAAGAATCTCAAAAGCTCACTGAGGAGATTCATTCCTTCAGAGTTAGACTGGAGCAAATGGAAGCTAATGACTTTATGAGAAGTCAAGATGCTGTTAAGCAGATCCAAACAAATGAAAGAATAGAAGTCAATGTGAAATATCTCATGGGAAAAACCACTGACCTGGAAAATTGATCCAGGAGAGACAATTTAAAAATTATTGGACTACCTGAAAGCCATGATCAAAGAAAGAACCTAGAAATCACCCTTCAAGAAATTCTCAAGGAAAATTGCCCTGAAGTTTTAGATCCAGAGGGCAAAATAGAGGTTGAAAGAATCCACCAATCACCTCCTGAAAAAGATCCCAAAAAGAAAACTCCCAGGAATATTATAGCCAGGTTCCAGAATCCCCAGATCAAGGAGAAAATACTACAAGCAGCCAATATTGTGGAACACAATCAGAATAGCCCAGGACCTGGCAGGTTCTACACTGAGGGATCGAAGGGCATGGAATATGATATTCCAGAGGGCAAAAGAGCTGGGACTGAACCCAAGGGTCACCTACCCAGCAAAACTGAGTATTTTGTTTCAGGGGAAAATATGGTCATTCAGTGGAATAGAGGACTTTCAAGCATTCTTGAGGAAAAAACCAGAGTTGAATAGAAAATTTGACATCCAGACACAAGAAGGAAGAGATGCCTGAGGAGGTAATCAGGGAAAAGAAATCAAAAGGAACTTATCAAAGTTGAACTATTTACATTCCTATATGGAAAAACAATAACAGTGACTGATGAAATCTTTCTCACTATGAAAATAATGGAAGAAGGGTGTATGGTCATGTGAATACATATGTGAATGTGTGTGTATATGGTTACGGTTATATATGGATAGAGGGCATAGGTTGAATTTGTTGGGAAGGGAGGATACCCAAGGGGTGAAGTTGTGAGGTGAGAGAGGAAAGTGGCAGGAGGAGATGGGGAGAGACAGGGTGGGGTAAACTATCTCATGTAGAGGAAGCAGGGGGAAGTGGTTGCAGGGGAGGGGAAAAATAGGAAGGCAAAAAGGCGAAACCACATTCTCATTGAATTTGGTTCAGGGAGAGAATGACATACATACTAGGTGGGACATCTCAACCTACAGCAGAATGGGGGGAAGGAGGAGGAGAGGAGGGATGATGGATGGGAGGGCATCCTTGGGGGGAGGGGAGGTTGGAGGTACCCACTATGGAAGAGGGACAGGATCAAGTGGGGAATGGACCAGGTAGGGGGTGGGATGAGGGGGAGGGAATTATAAGCAGCCTTGTACAATATATCTACTATGATAATGTTTTGCATAGCTAGACATGTACAACATATACTGAATTACTTATCTCCCCAGAGGGAATGGGTGACAAGGGAGGAAGGAAATGGATCTGAAATTCGAGGTCTTAACATTAAATGTTTCAAATATATATAAATACTATTATTAATACTCTTTTGCTTGTAATTGGGAGATAAGATGTGCAGGCATTGGGACACAAAGATTCACCTTCCTCTAATGGAGAGGTCGAAGGGGGTGTGGGAGAGGATAGGGGAGAGAGCCGATTGGAGGAAGCGATATCTTGCGGGACTGAAGTTCTGGGAGGGTGGGTAGGGGAAAAACGGGGGGGGGGGGAATGATTGTAACTCAAAATCTGGTGGAAATGAATGATGTAAAACAGAAGTTAATAAAACATTTGTTTAAATAAATTCTAAAAAATAATTTTTAAAAGTGTAAAGGGGTCCTGAGACCAAAATTTGAGAACCACTGACCTAGAGTATTCATTATAAGTAGTGGGCCCCACTAAAGATCTACAGAGCACACTGATCAAGAAAAAATGTCAGTTTCTTTGCTCAGCTTAAACTTATTCAGATGCATCCTTTTGGGAGCAGTATTCATGGAAACAGTACATAGTGTACCCTAACATGACAAAGGTTTTTCATGTTGGAGAGTAAATTACCCAAGGAAATACTAGATATAGGATCTTGTGGGATTTGATCTATGATTTTTGTTGCAGGATATATAATATTTGTTGGTTTTTATTTCTAACTAATAATATTTTCTTTTGCTATATCATGCCAGTCTATACTTAAGTGACAGTCAGTGCCAGCTTCCAAATGTGGACTGTCTTGTCCTCAGTTTCTCAGTGGGGATTTAAACTAAGAAAAAAAGGGATATTAGAGCTGGAAGGGACTTTAGGTATTATCTGGTCCATCTCCATTTTACATGTGAGGAAACTGAATCTCAGACATTATAAATCATAGGATTTAGAGCTGGATAGGATATTAGAGGTCATGTAATTCAACGCCTTAATTTTGTATATGAGAAAAGCTAGAAAGCAGCAGAGCCAGCACTTTAGCCCAAATCTCTGACCTCTAAATCTAGTCCAAAGACACAGTGACTTACCCAAGATCATAAATCTTACAAAATGTGGCAGAGCTAGAATTTGAATTCACATTTTCAGATTAGAATTGAACTGCGTTCATACCACTACTAGGTCTGTGTCCAAAAGAGATCAAAGAAAAGAGAAAAGGAAGTACTTGTACAAAAATATTTATATTTATGGTTGCAAAGAATTGAAAATTGAGAAAATGTATGTTAATTGGGCAATGACTGAACCAGTTGTGATATAAGATTGTAATAGAATACTGTTGTGCTATAAGAAATGACTAGCAGGATGATTTTAGAAAAAACCTGAGACGACTTAAATGAACTGATACAAAGTGAAGTAAGTAGAAACAGAAAAACATGATACACAATAACAGCAACATGGTAACAATGATAAACTGTGAAACACTTATTCATTCTGATCAAGACAATGATACAGGATAATTCCAAAGGTCCCTTGTTGGAAGATGCTATCCACGTTCAGAGAGAGAACCTATGGACTCCAAGTGAAGACTGAAGCGTGCTTTTCTGTTTTCTTTTCTTGTTTGTGTGTCTATGTGTGCTTTTTATTGCAACATGGCTAAAGTGGAAATATGCTTTGTATGACTTCACATGTATAATTGGTATCATATTGCTTGTCTTCTCAAGGTTGAAAGGGAGAGAGAATTTGGAACTCAAAATTTTAAAAAATGAATGTTGAAAACATTTCAATGAATTTAGAAAATATTTAATGAAATAAAAAATATATAAAAGAATTTGGCTGCCTTTAATTACAGTTTCCTATAGTGTGACATCTCCCCCAAAGGAACGTGAGCCCTTTTTGCCATAAGTCAATAAACGTTTGTTAAGTGACTGCTGTGTGCCAGACACTGTGCTAAGCAGTAGGGATACAAATAAAAAAAGGAAAGATAATCTCTTCCCTCAAGAAGCATATAATCTAATGGGGGAAGACAATACACAAAAGGGCACTAAAAGGGGAGATGCCAGGGGTACCCACCGCAGAGCCATGATAGTAATGGAGTCAAAACCAAGTAAATCCATTGGTGGAAAATTCTGAGCCCTCTATAAAGGAAGGCTTTGGTAGGGTTTGTTACTTGGCTCTACAACCCTCCAATTAGAGGGAAGAGGCAATTAAGGGTGTTAGAAGGCGTCAAATACCAAATATGAGTCAGTCTGCATCTCTAATCGAGGATTACGTTTTTATGAACTATGCTGTTAACAATAATAAGCTGTCATTTGTTGGCATAATGGCAAAGTCCAAATCGCTAGTTTCTTGTTAAGGTTAGAATAGCAAATAAAGAAAATAGACACTTATTAGCTGGTGAACCTGGGCAAGTCACTTAACTTCAGTTTTCTCATCTGTATAATGAGCTGAAAAAAGAAATGTCAAAACACTCCAGAATCTTTGCCAAGAAAACCCCAAATGGAGTCATGAGGAGTCAGTCATGACTGAAAACAACTGAACAAGCTGAAGAGTTTAGAATAGCAAACAAACAAAATAGTCATTCACAGACACTTAATGGTCTGTTGTGGTTATGATGTCATCTCACTGACATGGTAGACAATAATGCTGGATGGAATGAGGATATCTTGATTTTAATCTTGACTCTGTTACTAGAGTGACAAAATGGGGAAGGGATCCTCTCTGACTTTTAAAACCACCATAATTTAGCCCTTTCCTATCTTTTTAAGCCTTCTTCTCCCCCCCCCCCCCCCGCTTCTGCCAACTCTTCAATCCAGTGACACTGACTTCCTTATTCTATCTTTAACCAGATATTCCATCTTTCAGCTCTGGGCATTTTCACTTGCTGTTCCTCATGCCTAGAATGCTCTCCCTCTTTATCTTCACCTTCCTCCAAGTCCCAGCTAAAATCTTACCACCTGCCAGAAGCATGCCTGACCCCTTAATGCTAGTGCCTTCCCTCCATTGATTAGTTCCAATGTGCCCTGCATATATCTGGTTTGTACATGGTTATTTGTATTTTTTCCTCCCCTAGACTATAAGTTGCTTGAAAACAGGGACTGTTTTGTTTGTTTTTAATTTTTGTTTTATTTTTAACTTATGGAATAAAACAAGCATTCCCATAACATAGTATAATAAAAAAGATGATTGTATGTGAAACAGCAAATCTATTCTGTACAACTTGCTATTCCTTTTAAATATATAATAATGTTATCATGTAAATTTCTTTTTTTTCTTCTTTCTCTCCATCCTGCCCTAGAGATAGCTACCATTAGATGCAAATGTGTGTATGCAAAATCATTCTATACATCTTATTAATTGCTTTCTCCAAATGGAGATAGCACCATCCTTCATATGCCCCTTGTAGTTAATTTGGGTATTTATAATAGTAAAAATGACTTAGTCAAAGTTCTTCCTAAAATAATATTGCTGTGGGGAGCAGAGCCAAGATGATGGAGTAGAAACAGGACTTCTGGGTGGCTTCAGCTTCCACCTCCTCCAATACATGTAAAAAATGACTCTACATGAACTTTAGAGCTACGGAACGCACAAAGTGAGAAAGAGAGACTAACCTCCTGCTGAAGACAGCCCGGCAGGCCAACAGGAAGGGGCTATTGCAGTGCTCTGGGAGCAGGGCTCAGCCTGCACAGCTCCGCAGTTTTAGCCTCAGGGCATCCCCATCAGTCATGGCTAGAGGGACTTCAGGAGAGTGGATCCCCAGCAGCTGTGGTGGTTTCCAGAATTATCAACACATAGATGTGAAGGACAAAGTGAGAGGTCAGTGCAGTATGGACTTTAGGATCCAGTAGTTGGGAGCATGTCAGCTTTTGCCCCCAGGGTGAGAAGCAGCTAAGACACCAAAGCCCTGCAGCCATACCCACGTGTGGCTGCTTCACCTCCTGGCCTGCAGACTGTAGGGGACCAAGTGACCAGAATTAGGGGTAATCACTCTAGCTTTAACCTGCTTGGATATGGATTGCGGTCTAGGGTGGATGTCCTGTGGTGTGTGACCAGCTGCCAGAGTGTGTGGAGGCTTCACAGAGAGCACCCAAATAATAACTCTGGCATCTGAGAAAACCCCAGCGTTTGGGATGGAAGCTCCCCTGTCTGGTGGCAGAGTTCTACTGTGGCAAAAAGTCCAAAAGTCAAGTAATTGAGTGGCAACATGACCAGGCAAAGGAACAAAACAAACAGAAGAATCCATTCTCCTATAATAGACTCCTATTTTGGGGACAAAAAAGATCAAAGCATGGAACAGGAGGAAAACAGTGAAGTCAGAACTGCTGCACCAAAAGCTTCAAAAGAAAGTAGGAGCTGGATAGAGGCCATAGAGGACCTTAAGAAGCAGATAAGAGAAGTGGAGGAAAAATTGGGAAGAGAAATGAGAAAGATGCAAGAAAAGTATGAAATGAGAGTCAACAGCCTGAGGAAAATAACACCTTAAAAATAGACTAATTCAAATGGCAAAAGAGGCTCAAAAAGCCAATGAGGAGAAGAATGCCTTAAAAAGCCAAATTTGCCAGACAGAAAAAGAATCTCAAAAGCTCACTGGGGAGAAATCATTCCTTCAGAATTAGATTGGAGCAAATAAAAGCTAGTGACTTTATGATAAATCAAGATGCTATTAAACAGATCCAAACAAATGAAAGAATAGAAGGCAATGTGAAATATCTCATGGGAAAAACCACTGACCTGGAAAATAGATCCAGGAGAGAGAATTTAAACATTATTGGACTACCTGAAAGCCATGATCAAAGAAAGAACCTAGAAAGCATCCTTTAAGAAATTCTCGAGGAAAATTGCCCTGATGTTTTAGAACCAGAGAGCAAAATAGAGGTTGAAAGAATCCACCGATCACCTCCTGAAAAAGATCCCAAAAAGAAAACTCCCAGGAATATTATAGCCAGGTTCTGAAATTCCCAGATCAAGGAGAGAATATTACAAACAGCCAGGAAGAAACAATTTGAATATTGTGGAAACACAATCAGGAGAACACAGGATCTGACAGCTTCTACACTGAGGGATTGAAGGCCCTGGAATATGATATTCTGGAGGTCAAAGGATGTGGGTTTAAAACCAAGAATCACCTATCCAGCAAAACTGAGTATCATGTTTCAGGGGAAAATATGGTCATTCAGTGGAATAGAGGATTTTCAAGTATTCTTGATGAAAAAATGAGAGTTGAATAGAAAATTTAACATTCAGATTCAAGAAGCAAAAGAAGCATGAGAAGGTAAACAGGGAAAAGAAATCATAAGGAATTTATCAAAGTTGAACTATTTACATTCCTGTATGGAAAAATGATCATTGTAACTTATGAAACTTTTCTCAGTATGAAAATAGTTGAAGGGAATACATACATACATACATACATACACACACACACACACACACACACACACACACACATATATATATATATATAGGAGGGTATATGGGCATATGAATATGTATGTGAGTGTGTGTATATATGTGTACAGCTACACATAGATAGAGGACATAGGACCAATTTAATAAGAAAGGATGATACTTAAAAGGTGAAATTAAGAGGTGAGAGAGGAATATGATAAGAGGAGATGGGGAGAGACATAATGGGGTAAACTCATATAGAAGAGGCAAGGGAAAACTGTTACAATGGAAAGGAAGAACAGGAAGACAAAAGGGAACGAGTCAACCTTACTCTCATTGAATTTGGCTTAGGGAAGGAATGACATACACCCTAAATAGGGTATCTCACCCTACAGGAGAGTAGGGGGGAAAGTGATGAGAGGGGGGATTGATGGTGAGGAGGGCAGGTTGGGAGGGAGGGAAGTTGGAAACACACACTTTTGAAAAGGGACAGGGTCAAAGTAGAGAATAGAACAAGTGAGGGGTGGGATAGGATGGAGGTAAATATAATCAGTCTTTCACAATATATCCACTATGGAAATGTTTTGCATAGCTACACATGTACAACCTATATTGAATTGCTTATCTTCCCAGTAAGGGTGGGTGACAACAGAGGAAGGGAAAGAATCTGGAATTCAAAGTTTTAAAATCAAATGTTTAAAAAATATATTATTATTTTATTTTCTATTCATTTTCCAGTATTCTATTTTCATTTATTTATTATTATCTTATTCTACTTATTTTCTATTTTTTCCTTTACATGCAACTGGGAAATAAGATATATTGGCACTGGAGCATAGAGATCCATTTGCCCTACTGGAAAGTCAGAGGGGGTCTGGGGAAGAATATAGGAGAGAACAGATTGGGGGAAGGGTATTCAGCGTGATCACTGTATTGAGATGGTGAGTAGGGGAAAGATGGGAAGAAAACTTGTAACTCAAAATCTTGTGGAAATGAATGATGTAAACTAAAAATAAACATAAAATTTAATTCAAAAAAATAATATTGCTGTTACTATACACAATGTTCTCTTGGTTCTTCTCATTTTGCCCATTATTTTCTGCAAGTATGTTCATGTTTTTCCAAGATCATCAAGCTCATCATTTCTTATAGCATAATAATATTCTATCACAATCTTCTACTGCAGTTTATTCAGCCACTTAACAATCAACGGGCCTCCACACAATTTCCACTTCTTTGCCACCACAAAGAGAGCTGTTATAAATATTTTAAACCATATAGGTTATTTCCCTTTTTCCCTAATCATCTGGGGAAACAGACCTAAGAGTAGCATTATTGGATCAAAGGATACAGGCAGTTTTTACTAATTCTTTTAGCATATTTCCAGATTGCTCTCTAAAATGGTTGGGTCAGCTCCACAAACAATGAATTAAGGTCCTAATTCTTCCACAATCTTTCCAACATTTGTCACCACACCTTTCTATCATTTTAGACAATCTAATAGTTGTTTTAATTTTCTTTTCCCTACTCAATAATGATTGAGGGCATTGTTTTGATTCCTTCTTTGGAAAACTGCCTGTTCAAATTGTTTGACCATTTGTAAATTGGGGAATGACTCAAATTCTTATAGAATTGATAAAGTTGGAGCGGCTAGGTGGCGCAGTGAGTAGGGCGCCACCCCTGGAGTCAGAAGGACCTGAGTTTGGATCCGGTCTTAGACACTTAACGCACACAAACAAAAACCTAGCCATGTGACCTTGGGCAAATTACTTAACCCCTATTGCCCTCTAAAAAAAAAAAAGAATTGATAAAGTTCTTTATATACTTGAGATATGAGACCTTTATCTGAGAAGCTGTCCACAAAAATTTTCCTCATTTTTTTCCTTTTCTTCTGATCTTGGCTACATTGATTTTATTTGTACAAAAACTTTTAAATTTAATATAATTGAAATTATCCATTTTACACCTCACAATGCTCTCTATCTCTTGTATCTTCATAAATTCTTTGCCCATCCCTAAGTCTGATAAGTAATATGTTCCATGTTTTTCAAATTTTTTTGTAATATCTCTTTATATCTAGGTCATGTATCCATTTTGACCTTATCTTGGTAAATGGTGTAAGGTACTGGTCTATGCATAGTTTCTGCCATACTGCTTTCCAGTTTCCCTAATAACAACTACCAAATAATGAATTCTTATCCCCAAGTCTTGTCTTTACATTTGTCAAATACAAAGCTACTATATACAGACACAAACATATACTTATGTATGTATATATGTATGTGTATGTGTATATATATAGATAAACACACACACACACACACACACACATATATATATGTATATATTTGCTGCTATAAATTGCTTGTCTACTCTGTTCCATTGACCTACCTTTCTATTTCTTGGCTAGTACCAGATAGTTTTGATAATTACTGGCTTATAATATAGTTTAAGATCCGGTGCTGCTAAACTTCTTTCCTTTATATTTTTTTCATTAGATCCTTTGATATTCTCTTTTTGTTCTTCCAAATGAATTTTGTAATTATTTTTTTCTAATTCTGTAAAAGAATTTTTTTGGTAATTTAATTGGGATGGTATTGCATATATAAATTAGTTTAAGTAAAGTGTCATTTTTATTATATTGGCCCTGCCTACCCATGAACATTAATATTCTCCCATTATTTGTTTGAAAAGTTTTTATAACTTTTTATAATTTATATATTTCCTGGGATTGTTTTGGCTGGTGTACTTCCACTGTTTTATGCTGTCTAGAGTTATTTTATGGGGACATTTCTTTTCTCTTCTTGAAGGTTTTTGCTTGTGAGATATAAGAATGCTGCTGATTTATGTGGATTTACTTTATAGTCTTCTACTTTGCTAAAATTATAAATTGTTTCAACTAACTTTTTAGTTGTCTTTGGTATTTTCCAAGCATATCATCTGTAAAAGAGATAATTTTATTACCTCATTCCCTATTCTGATTCCTTCTATTTCTTTTTCTTCTCTTATTGCTATTGCTAGGATTTCTAATACAATATTGAATAATTGTTTGTTTGTTTTTAACCTTTCTTTGTATCTCTAGTGCTTAGCACAGTGCCTGGCATGTAATTATTGTTCAGTCATTTTTCAGTCACATCCAACTCTGCATGACCTCAGTTGGGGCTTTCTTGGCAAAGATACTGGAGTAGTTTGCCATTTCCTTCTCCAGTTTATTTTACAGATGAGGAGACTGAGGCAAATAGGACTAACTGACTTGTCTAGGGTCACATAGCTAGTAAGTGTCTGAGGCCAGATTTGAACTCAAGAAGATGTCTTCCTGACTCCAGACCCGTAGTTCTATCCAATATACCACCTACCTGCCCTAGGTACATAGGCATGTAGTATAATAGGCACCTAATAAGTGCTTGCTGACTGACTGACTGACTGAATTCTACTACCATGCTTCCTCAGTCAGTTATATTAGGCTAGGAAACAAACTCTCTGGACTTCAGGTACCTAATCTGTAAAATGAAGGGTTTGGACCAAGCCTCATTTACTCTACACTTGTTGTGACCGTGCTCCATTTAGATAGATCCAGCAAAAGGTTTTTACTACTAACATCTAAGAAGCATAGAGCTTTTAAGCCAGAAAGACTCTATAAGTTATCTAGCCTAACTTTTTTTTTTGCTTTTTGGAGGGCAATTAAATGACTTGCCCAGGGTCATATGGCTAGTTTTTGTGTTAAGTGTCTGAGTAGCCTAACTTTTTTATAGATGAGGAAACTAAGGCAAGTAAAAGTGATTAAGTTATTTGACCCATATTGTATCCTATGTCATAGACAGAGGTTACTACTACCAAGGTCTCCTGATTCCTAGTGTAATACTCATTTCACTGCCACACTGTCTTTGGGAACTTGACTACATATAATGAGTGCCAGGATATATTCTCTACCCTCCCCTCCTTCTGTTTGAGTGGGAGACAATGGAAAGGAACAACTCTGTGATTTCATTGATGCAAGAAATTCCCTATGAGAAAACTTGGAAGGGAACCTGTTTGGTAATGTATACTCTTAGAGAGTTGCCCAGTTTGAGTAACTAGGAAAAAGAAAGTGCGTCCAGCACCACAGTAGATAGTAGATGATGGCTGGGGCCAGTCACTGAGAGAAACTGAAGAGAAAAAAGAAAATGGAAGATTTGGCAGAAGCAACTAGGAGAGGAGATAGGATTTTGTCATCTTGTTGCACAAGGGGGATGGCACAGAAAGATAAAGCTTGTTTCTGTCCAGTATTGTCACAGAGAAACTGGTAGGGCCAGAGCATCATCCTACAGTGAAACAACTGGAAGTTAAGGAGGGAACGGAGAAACAAATATTATCTGGTCCTTCCTTATTGACCTACATGGAGCAGTGAGTCAATAAGGACTTCAGAGGGTGTTACAAGGGAACCTTTGCTAGAGGGAATTCAAGATGGTGACCCTGGGGGTTCATATATCTATAGATATAGAGGGATAGGTCTAGATATATCAACATATAAATGGGACAGCTAGGTGGCACAGTGGATAAAGTACCAGGTCTGGAATCAGGGAGGCTCATCTTTCTGAGTTCAAATCTAGCCTCAGACACTTACTAGCTATGTGACCCCGAGCAAGTCACTCAACCCTGTTTGCCTCAGTTTCCTCATCTATAAAATGAACTGGAAAAGAGAATGGCAAACCACTCCAGCATCTTTGCCAAGAAAACCCCAAATGGAGTAATGAAAAGTCAGATACAACTGCAAATGACTGAACAACAAACATGTATAGATAACTTTGTTACTAATAGCTGCCCATTTGAGAATTCATATTTTGTTTTCTTCCTTCCTTAAATAAAATTCTCTTCTTCTGTAATTCTTTGAACTACGTCTTTCCAAATGAGGTGTTGTTCTGAGGAGACTGCAGAGCAGTAGCAGGATTGCTGCAATCCCCTCATTTAACAGCCCAGGAAATGCCATGCAGACATTTCCCCAGGTCTCTGATTGGGCTTTTTAAACCAAAAGAGTGCAAAAGTCACCTGAAGTGTCCCTGTACCTTTCATGTTAAGTGAATCTCTGACAGGATTATGTTTTTTTTAAATACATGTCTTCTGAATAAAAATTTTATTATGAAAACCCTGTTTCCAAAAAGAAAAAAAAGTTTATTATGCTTTGAATAAGAATACTTGAATTCTAATTCATTGTTGTAAGATTTTCATTGGAAAAATGAAAAGGCCTGTTAAATATTAGGGAACCCCACCTTCTAAATAATGCCTGAAAACTTGTAACAGCTGGGAACATAGTGTGTGAACCATACCTAACCAACATTGTGAGAACAATACCTCAAGTTTATGTGTTCATATTTTTCATTCTGAGGCTTGGGTCACTCGATATAGTGTGTACTTTCATTTATGTTCACAGCCATAATAACAAGAACTCCTGGAGATCAGGGACACTGGTTTATATACCTTTATACTCCCCACAGTGTCTCATAAGGGCCTCATACACAGTGGTTGTGCTTAATCAACATCTATTGATTTGTTTTCTGGGGTTCCTAAACAGTGGGTGAGCTTGAGAAGCTGGGTAGAATCAGAATTTGGTCAGAGAGTGACAACAGGCTTTTGGCCTCCTGCCTTCTGCAAGTCCAACCCTGCCTTCATACTTTTAATATGATTGATAAAGGGATTCTATTGTAAATGGTAAATGTGGAGTGTTGCCGCTTAGCCACTAGATGGCAGAAATGTATATGGCTCAAGAGATTCATGAGAGACAAAGGAATTTCATGGAGAAGATAAAAGCTATGTAGAATCCTAATAATTTAGGAATTTCTAGTTCACTACTACAACAAGACCCGGTATGTAGACTTGGATGTGCTTCTTAGACGAAAAGAAAATGGTCCCATAGATGTGGGTTTGTGAAGGAATTAGAAATTGGGCAATAATTTAGATTTGCTTCTGGTTTTCAGGTTGAAATTATGGCAGGAGTAAGTAGGCCACCGCAATGCCAGAGAACAATTGAAGGAAGAATGTGCTTCCAAATTGGTTTTCTGGAGCTCCCTAGATCTCTCTCATGCAACTGAAAATGGATATCATTACATCATCCTCACTCATTCTCTTTCCCACAATGCTCCCAAGCAAAACCAGAATTCAAAACAATAAACCAAATGGCCATTTACAGTGTGGTGGTCTTGGGGAGAAAGATTTGAAACATGAAAAGAGAGAAACATATTGTTCAGTCATGTCTGATTCTTTGTGACTCCATTTGGGTTTGGGGTTTTTTGTTTTTTGCAAAGTTACTGGAGTGGTTTGTCTTTTTCCTTCTTGAGTTCATTTTAAAGATATGGAAATTGAAGCAAACAGGGCTAAGTGACTTGCCCAGGGTCACATAGCTAATAAGTGTCTGAGGCCATCTTTGAACTCAGGATGATGAGTCTTCTTGACTATAGGCCCAGTACTTTATCCACTGTGCCAAATAGTCTGAATGTCCTTATCAATTGGATGGCTAAGGCTTCCTCTTGTACAAATGAATCTATCCTTAGCTATTTCTATAAACACTGAGATATAAGCACCTTGAAGACAGCAGCTATTTCATTTTGTCTTTGTGTGGTGGTTTAGTGTGTGACAGGTACTTGTGAAGTGGTTCTCTCACCAACCCTCCACCCCCAGAGGACCACACTCCTTCAGCCCAGGGCAGCTCCTCACTTGGACTCCAGAGGCAGAAGCTGTGGGGAACACACATGGTAGGTGCTTATTAAATGACTGCTTAATTGAATTGACCCAATTGGATCCTACTGATTTCATCATTGGGCTGAGGGTATGCTCTTAAGGGAAAAGGAATGGGCTCTTTGAGCCTCTTTAAGGTAGATTTAGAAAAATAAATTTAAGATGAAGTTCTAACAATATTGTGCTTACTAATTTTCTTTTATTTCTCATTTCTACTTTGTGCATTGTGTTTTTTTTTAAATCAAATAATACTTTGGAGCTCATCAAAAGATTGGCTACGGGGCAGCGAGGTGGTGCAGTGAGTAGAGCATCAGCCCTGGAGTCAGAAGGACCTGAATTCAGATTCAGCCTCAGACACTTAACACACACAAACAAAAACCTAGCTGTGTGATCTTGGGCAAGTTACTTAACCCCAATTGCCCTCCAAAAAAAAAAAAAGATTGGCTACCAGGTGTTGAATTTTTTGTTCAGTTCCTGTAAAAAGTCTTTCTTGATTTCCCTCCCTTTGCTTGTCAGAGCTCTCCCCACCAAAAAAAAAAAAATTACTTTGTACATGTTTTGTATATTTTTATTTCCTTATTTTAATATATGCCATTTCTTACCAATAAATGCACGCTTCTTGGGGGGGGAGTTGGTGGAGGGAGGGGGGGTTAGTGGAGGGAGGGGGGTGGGGATGGATTTTTTCCTTTCTGTTGTTAGATTCCTCATGAGTACCTAATACAGTAATCAGCAAATTGGCAATTGAATTGAATTGCCTCAGGAAATCCCAAGGACCTGCCTACGCTTGAGCTACACCCAGAGTTGCTGGTACGCTGCATAGGTACGCTGATAAAAATCACAGGGTTTTTTTAGGTATTGAAAAGATTTCTTAGGGGCAGCTGGGTGAATAGAACACCAGCCCTGGAGTCAGGAGGACCTGAGTTCAAATCCAGCTTCAGACATTTAACACAAAAACTAGCCATGTGACCTTGGACAAGTCACTTAACCCCAATTGCCCTCCAAAAAGCAAAAAAATAGGATTAAAAAAATAAAAGATTTCTTGTGGCAAATCATTTGGATTCCTTGCTGGTTTTCTGTTCAAGCCTCTGGAAATGAAGAAACTCCTCTCAGAAGTTCAGGTGTGCTCCTCCCAGCTTAGCTATTGACCTTTCTATCCCTTTACTTTGCTTCTCAGAAGGGATCTGTAATAGACAGATTGTTAATTTTCCTGGTACCATCCCTAATTTCATAATAACATATTTAATACATTATCACTATTAGCACGTAATTAATACATTATTGATGCATAATCATGTTGTTAATACATCATAATCCCCAACATGATGTCATAATACTTCGCTGTTAACATCATTTGGCCAATCAGCCATTGCTAATATTTATGATACAGTTCCTATAATAGCTCCTTTTCCAGGTGGGCATGGTAGTCCCCTGAAAGACAGCCCTGGGATTCTGCATCACTCCTAATTGATATACAAAGGAGACATGACTCCAAAATGATTGAGAAGTTTTGAAAGGTGATGGAAGAAGTAGAGAACAAAGAGACGCTCAGAGTTTGAGAGGAGGAAGTGAGTTTTCCATCTTGTGGAAGAACATGTGGAGGGTCTTGTTTCCTCCCCAGCTCCTGCCTCTAGAGGGACTGAGAACCAATGACCACAGAAACACTGCTAGGTTTAGTGAGAAAAACCATCAGGGTGCCTTCCCTTCTGATGGTTCTCTTTAAGGGATGGTGAAGCCTGTGACTGACTATTCTCCTCTCCTGTATCTAAGCAAGAAGCCCTTTTCTTTGTCTGTGGTCATAAAATCACTGCTACCCTATATCAAAGAGCACCTCTGTCCTTATCCTTTTTTTTTCTCTCTCTTTTTTTTTTTTTTTTTTTTGCTTTTTGGAGGGTAATTGGGGGTAAGTAACTTGCCCAAGGTCACACGGCTAGGTTTTTGCTTGTGTGTGCATTAAGTGTCTGAGGCCGGATCCGAACTCAGGTCCTTCTGACTCCAGGACCGACGCTCTACTGCGCCACCTAGCCGCCCCTGTCCTTATCCTTTTAAGCAATGCCACATGTGAAAGCTGGTCCTCCACCCCTGATTTTGCTTCCTTCACTTTTCTCTGTGTTTTGTTTTGTTTTTTTACTAATTGTTCAAGTTTAGCCTTGACATATTGGTAGTGTTATTCTAATTTGAGCTGATGACCAGATATGTTTCTTTTTCTAGGAGTCCAGGTTGCTTGGTGCTTAGACATGGACATAATTATAATTGTGCTTCCAGCAGGACAGAATCCTCTTTGTTCTTCTTATTCTCATATGCTTTGCTATGGTTATTTTGCCTCAGAAAGGGATTCACATTTTGTTTGGCATTTTCTCCATAGTGAACAGATTTCTTTTTTGGAGACAATTTTGTTTCATTTCCTGGTATGCTGGAATTATTTTCCCAGTGATTATTCCAGAAAAGATCTATTATTTACTATTTTATTTATTTTTACATGGGTGTCTAGCAGTTTTTCCAGACCAGCTTGGTTTCTCATATTCTGTCTGATATTAACATGAAAATATTGTTATGAAATATGTCCCATTGAGCTTTATTCATGTGCTACATTATTTTAAGAAAGTTTTGATTGTCAGCTATATGTAGACTTATTTGCTATATACTAGTACATAAAAAGTTACTGATACTGTTTTCATGAGTTTCAATTCATGCCTGGGGTTTTTACATTTCTTACATAGTTGTTTATGCACAGAATATTAATTGCATAGAGCTTAGCTTGCTGTAATAGTCACAATTTCATTGCTTGAAATAATATTTTGGGTATGATGTCACACATTATGCGGTCCCTTAAAAAGATGGGAGCTGAAACATTTGAATTGTATTATCACCTGTCTGATGTGGGAAATCGTAGAGTCTTCTTAATAGGTATAGATCTGATTTTAAAGAGAAATAGATTTAAAGAATTTTACACAGGAGTGTGAAGGATGAAGAAGACTGTAAAATAAAGTTACTAGCTTAAAAGCAGGTGAGACCATTCAGAATGTATTTGTGATATTTTCTACTCCTTTGGATACCCCCCCCCCCCCAGAGGGACTGACCTTAGGAAATAATGCCTGGAAACTATGAAGCAGTTCACCCTCTGAGGATGAAGAGCTATTAAAAAGGTAGGGCCCATACTAATGAAAAAGGTTTCTCCATGGAGAAAATGAATGACACTTCCAGGTTCTCCTTCTACCATCATCACTCAGTAGCCTCCTCCTTTGAGATTTAGTAAATGCCACCCAATCAAAATTCTGGTAGCTGTTGTCTACTGACCTCCCAGGACGCTCCCCTCCTTTCCTCAATGAGTTTAGTGCCTGGTTCACAGTATTTTTCCCTTAACATCTACCTTCATGCTAAAGGATTTCAATATCCATTTTGATACCTTCTCTAAACTAATTTCACAGTTCTTCAACATTTCGAACTGAATGTCTTTATTGGAGTCATCTTAAAGTCAACATGTCCAAAACAAAGCTCATTATATCCCCCCCCCCCCCAAAAAAAAAAACCTACTTCCCTTCTTAATTCACCTCTTTTTGTTGATGGCACTATCGTCCTCCCTGGCTTATGATCTAGGTGTCAGCCTCACCTCCTCATTCCTCCCCTTTCTGTTGCCAATGCCGGTCGATTTTACCTTTATAATATCTTTCATATATGTGTCCTTCTATCCTCTGACACTGCTACTACCCTGGTACAGATCCTCATCACCTCACTCAGACTATCAAAGTAGCCTTCTAGTAGGGCTACCTGCCAAAAGTCTTTCCTCACTGATACTCCTTTGTTTAGGTGCTTAAGTGGTCTTCCAAAAGCATAGGTCTTAGGGGCAGTTAGGTGGCAATGGAGAGAATCCCAGGGGTCAGGGGGACCTCAGACACTTACTAGGTATGTGACTCTGGGCAAGTCACTTAACTCTTATTGCCTGGGTGGGGTGGAGCATGGATCTTACTATGTCATGTCCCTACTCAATAAACTTCAGTGGCTCCTTATTACCTTCAAGATCAAATATAAAATCCTCTATTTGGCATTCAAAGCCCTTCATAACCTTTCTCCCCTGCCTCCTACATCCTCTCCCATCTTCCATTTAATGACTCTGTGATTCATCAATGCCGGCCTCCTTGCTGTTCCACAAACAAGACACTCTATGTCTTAGCTTCAGACATTTTCTCTGGCTGTCCCCAGTACCTGTAATGTTCTCCCTCCTCATCTCTGCCTCCAGGCTTCCCTGGCTTCCTTCAAGTCCCAACTAAAGTTGCACTTTCTACAGGAAGTCTTTCCTGTTCTCTTGGAATGCTAGCATTTCCCTTTGTTAATTATGTCAAATTTATCTTGTATGTAGTTTGTTGGTGCATAGCTGTTTGCATGTTGCCTCCCATATTAGAACTCAAGTGTCTAGAAAGCAGGGACTGTCTTTTAATTTTCTTTGTGTCTTCAGAGGTTAGCAGATTGCCTAGCAATGAATGTTTGTTGTCTGACTAATCTTTAGAATATCACTTCAGCCATGGATGAGGCTGAGGCCATACTTCCTGCTGTAGACAGATATTGTTGTTCAATCATGTCCAACACTTTGTGACTCAGTGGGACAGCTAGGTGGCGCAGTGAATAGAGCGCTGGAGTCAGGAGGACCTGAGCCCAAATCTAGCCTCAGACACTTAACACAAAAAACTAGCTGTGTGACCTTGGCCAAGTCACTTAACTCCAATTGCCCTCCAAAAAGCAAAAAACAAAAACAAAAACACTTTGTTACCCCATCGACCACACTATCCATGGGGTTTTCTTGGCATTTGCCATTTTCTTCTCCAGTGGATTAAGGCAAACAGAGGTTAAGTGACTTCCTCAGGATCACACAGCTAATAAATGTCTGAGGCTGGATTTGAACTTGGGTCTTCCTAACTCTAGGCCCAGCACTCCATCCATTTAGATACCTAGCTGCCTCCTTTAAATAGATACTATAGTCCAACAGCAGGCTTGGATTCAGTAGTCTGTTTTGTTTTGAAAAGTTAAGAGATTCAGTATGGTAGAGGAAAGTCATTATGACAAACTTAAAAAAAAAAACATGTGTACAGAAAGTATCCTGGTACAATACTTATCAGGAAACTAATTTACTTATTTATTTATTTGCTTTTTGGAGGGGAGAAGGCAGGGCAATTGGGGTTAAATGACTTGCTCAAGGTCACACAGCTAGTGTTAAGTGTCTGAGGCCAGAATTGAACTCAGGTCCTCCTGACTCCATTCACTGTGCCACCTAGCCACCCCAAGAAGCTTATTTTAATTTCATGGAGAAAAGCGAGCAAGAGAAGGTATGATTAGCTCACCCTGATCTGTTCAAAATCATTTTTCTTAGGTGGACACAAGCCACTGACAATACTGCCTAAAATAAGGGATGGTCTCCTGAACATGGAATGTGAGGCTGGTAGGAAAGGGTGGGCATTGGCTGGCCTAGTATCTCCTTCTTGAAAGGGTGCAACAAAGTAAAAAAAGGATGTACTATAAGTGAAGATCCACAGGCCCAGGCCAAAAGGTAATGAGAGTCTAAAATAACAGAGTCTAAAACTATTCTTTTAGAGGAGACAGAGGATCAAGGGGAAGAAAGGCACAGAGCCCTGACACAAGAACTCCTCCATTAGACAAGATACAGGATAAACAGAGAAGTAGTGTCAAACTCACACAGCAGCAGGGACCACTAATCCCTGTAGGCTTCATGTTGACTTAAAAAAAATCACACTTTTAAATATGTGTATATATTGTATATACATTGTATACACATATATATTTATTTTTTTTACATAGCATTCAATTTAATTTCTTTTTGTTCTTTTAATTTACATAGTTGTAGTAATGTATATCCTTTACCTGGCACTGTTTTTTTTTTCACTTTGCATCAGTTCACATGTCTTCTGGTGTTTCTCTGAATCCTTTACATTGTTTCTTATGGTACATAATATTTCATGGCTATATTTACCACAGTTTACTTATCCATCCTCTAGTTGATGAACATCTACTTACTTGTTTTTTTTTTTAACAAATGCTTTATTAACTTCTGTTTTACATCATTCATTTCCACCAGATTTTGAGTTACAATCATTTTCCCCCTGTTATTCCCCTACCCAACCTCCCAGAATAGCAGTCCCACAAGATATCGCTTCCTCCAATCTGCTTTCTCCCATACCTTCTCCCATACCCCCTTCGACTTTTCCATTAGAGGAAGGTGAATCTTTGTGTCCCAATGCCTGCACATCTTATCTCCCAATTATAAGCAAAAGAGTATTAATAATAGTATTTATATATATTTGAAGCATTTAATGTTAAGACCTCGAATTTCAGATCCATTTCCTTCCTCCCTTGTCACCCATTCCCTCTGGGGAGATAAGTAATTCAGTATATGTTGTACATGTCTAGCTATGCAAAACATTATCATAGTAGATATATTGTACAGGGCTGCTTATAATTCCCTCCCACTCATCCCATCCCCCCCCCCGGTCCATTCCCTACATGATCCTGTCCCTCTTCTATAGTGGGTACTCCCCTCCCCCCAAGGATGCCCTCCCATCCATCATCCCTCCTCTCATCCCCCTTCCCCCTATTCTGCTTCAGGTTGAGATATCCCATTTAGTATGTATGTCATTCTCTCCCTGGACCAAATTCAATGAAAATGTGGTTTTGCCTTTTTTGCCTTCCTATTCTCCCCCTCCCTTGCAACCACTTCCCCTTGCTTCTTCTACATGAGATAGTTTACCCTACCCTGTCTCTCCCCATCTCCTCTTGCCACTTTCCTCTCCCACCTCATAATTTCATCCCTTGAGTATTCTCCCTTCCCAACAAATTCAACCTATGCCCTCTATCCATATATAACTGTAAACATATACACACACATTCACATATGTATTCATGTGACCACACACCCTTCATCCATTATTTTCATAGTGAGAAAGATATCATCAGTCACAGTTATTGCTTTTCCATATAAGAATGTAAATAGTTCAACTTTGATAAGTTCCTTTTGATTTCATTTCCCTGATTACCTTCTCAGGCATCTCTTCCTTCTTGTGTCTGGATGTCAAATTTTCTATTCAATTCTGGTTTTTTCCTCAAGAATGCTTGAAAGTCCTCTATTCCACTGAATGACCATATTTTCCCCTGAAACAAAATACTCAGTTTTGCTGGGTAGGTGACCCTTGGGTTCATTCCCAGCTCTTTTTGCCCTCTGGAATATCATATTCCATGCCCTTTGATCCCTCAGTGTAGAAGCTGCCAGGTCCTGGGCTATTCTGATTGTGTTTCCACAATATTGAAATTGTTTCTTCCTGGCTGCCTGTAGTATTTTCTCCTTGATCTGGGGATTCTGGAACCTGGCTATAATATTCCTGGGAGTTTTCTTTTTGGGATCTTTTTCAGGAGGTGATCGGTGGATTCTTTCAACCTCTATTTTGCCCTCTGGATCTAAAACATCAGGGCAATTTTCCTTGAGAATTTCTTGAAGGGTGATTTCTAGGTTCTTTCTTTGATCATGGCTTTCAGGTAGTCCAGTAATTTTTAAATTGTCTCTCCTGGATCTATTTTCCAGGTCAGTGGTTTTTCCCATGAGATATTTCACATCGCCTTCTATTCTTTCATTTGTTTGGATCTGCTTAACAGCATCTTGATTTCTCATAAAGTCATTAGTTTCCATTTGCTCCAGTCTAACTCTGAAGGAATGAATCTCCTCAGTGAACTTTTGAGATTCTTTTTCCATCTGGCAAATTCGACTTTTTAAGGCATTCTTCTCCTCATTGCCCTTTTGGGCCTCCTTTGCCATTTGAGCTAGTCTATTTTTTAAGGTGTTGTTTTCCTCAGTCAGGCTGTTGACCCTCATTTCATACTTTTCCTGCATCCTTCTCATTTCTCTTTCTAATTTTTCCTCCACTTCTCTTATTGATTTTTAAAGTCCTTCTTAAGGTCCTCTATGGCCTGCAACCCGCTCATGTTTTCCCCTGGGGCTTTTGGAGCAGGACTTCTGACCTCACAGTCCTTTTCCCGCTCTATGCCCCCAAAATATGAGTCTAGGGTTGCATTTTTCTGTTTCCTTTGCCTTGGCATGTTGCCACTTAATTGCTTGACTTTTGGGCTTGTTGCCACACTATGGCTTTAAGGCCAGATAGAGGAATTTTCGTCCCAAATGTGTGGGGGGCAACTTCTGTTTCTGGCAAGCTGTAAACCCACCCACAACTTCCACCCCAGATCACAATCCAGATCCAGGGAGGTTAAAGCAAGAGCGATTACCCCCCAAGACTGATCGCTGGATCTCCCTGCAGTTTGCAGGCCAGGAGCTGGAGCTGCCTCTGAAAACTACAAAATGGCGTGTCTCCTCAGCGGCTTCTAGCCCCCAGGGGAGGGAGCCGACGCACTCCCCAAATACTGGTCCCAAAGTCCATAGGACACTAACCTCTTACTTTGTCATAGGCATGTCTATGTTGATAATTCTGGAATCCACAAAGCTGCTGGTGTTCTGGGGTCTCTCCAGCTGATTGCTGGCCCTGCTGCCCTGTCCCTAAAACCTCAGCTCACACGGACCTGGGCTCGGCTCAACTCCATGCTGTGTGCTGCCGGCTCCCAGACCACTGCACTGGTCCTTCCTACAGGGCTGCTGGATTGTCCTCAGTGGGAGGTTAGCTTCTCTGTGTCGTTCTGTGGGTGCTGGGGCTCCAGAAGTTGTTCAGAGTCCCCTTGTACATAGTTTGGGGGGAATCTGGGGGCAGAGTGGCTTGGATGAGCTGTTTCTACTCCACCATCTTGGCTCCGCCCCCCACATATATATTTATGAATACATAAACACATTAAAATCAGCTAGGAAGTGCATTTTATCTAGTTCAGGCTATGCTGGGGGATGTTGCAAGTCACATTTGGCCTACCTGTGGATCATGTTTTTGACCTGACAGTGGGCCATGTTTTTGACCTGCTTACATTAGAACATAGAAATGAAGAGTCAGTTGTACAAAAGCTGATGTCTTGTTTTTCCAGCCTGAGGAGACCTAGGCAGGGCCAAGAAAAGAGGTCTTCCTGAGCCCTAAGATGATGACCTCACTGTCTCACTGACCTCATCATCTGATGCATTTCATATAGGACTTTGTGTAGGATGCTGGTAAAGATTAAGGATGTGAATTGTAGTGCTGTCCTGGGCAGTGGGGCTCAAACTGCCATAATTTCTCAATCTTTTTATGGCTTATACTTAAGAAAAAATACCTGTAAAACCTATGGGGGCACCTAGGCTTGTTGGATTGAGTGATAAATGCTGCATCAAGGATACATCAAGGTAAATTTGATATTCCCTGAGGAAGTTGCTGTTGTCCACAAGAAAGTGGACACTGTGACCCTGGTATGTTCAGATCCTAAGGGGCAGCTAGGGGTGCAGTTGTTAGAGTGCTAGGTCTGAAGTCAGGAAGACCTGAGTTCAGATCCGACTTCAGACACTAGGTATTTGAACCTGGGCAAGTCACTTCACCCATGTCTGCCTCAGTGTCCTCATCTGTAAAATAGGGATAATGATAGCACCTATCTCCCAGAGTTCTTGTAAGGATCAAATGAGATAAAAACTGTAAAAGGCTTAGCACAGTGCCTGGCACATGATAAGTGCTACATAAATCTTGTCTATTGTTGTTATCACAGCTACTATTATCACTGATGAGAACAAATTCCAGCCTTTTCAAAATTCTCGCAGCATACTGCAAGCAGCAAGCTGTCTTACCCATGAATTAATGTTTACTTATTGAAAACCAAGCAAAACTTTTGTTGCCCAGACAAATACCAGCCTAGAAAGTCTGGAATCTGTCCTGTACCAAAAGAGTCACCAAAGACCAATTATATTTGCAAGTAGAGGCTTGACTTATTGCCTTTTCCCCAAGCTTGAATTATTTTTTTAAAATAATATTTTATTTTTCCCCAATTAAATGTAAAAATAATTTTTAACATTCTTTTTTTTAATTTTGAGTTCCAAATTCTATCCCTCCCTCCCTCTCCTGTCCCCTTCCTGACACAGTAAACAATGTGATATAGGTTATATATGTGTAATTATGTAAAACATTTCCACATTAGTCATTTTGTGCAAGAAAACTCAAACAACAAAGAAAGGAAGGACAGAAGGAAGGAAGGAAGGAAGGAAGGAAGGAAGGAAGGAAGGAAGGAAGGAAGGAAGGAAGGAAGGAAAGAAGGAAGGAAGGAATGGGGGGAGGGAAAATAGTATGCTTCAGTCTATATTTGGACAACATTAGTTCTTTCTCTGGAGGTGGAGAGCATTTTTGTATTGCTGAGAATAGCTAAATCATTCACAGTTGTTTATCATAGAATATTGATATGACTGTGTACAATATTCTCCTGGTTCTGCTCACTTCATTTTGTATCAGCTCATGTATGTCTTTCCAGGTTTTTATGAAATCATTCTACTTTTCATTTCTTATAGTACAATAATATTCCATTACAATCACATACCACAATTTCTGTTGGTTTTGTTACTGATATGGTCAATTATACTGATAGCTTTCCTGATATTGAACCAGCCCTGCAATGTTGGTATAAATCCCACCTGGTCATAATCTCTGTGCTAATATTTTATTTAAAATCTTTGCATTCATTAGGGAAATTGGTCTGCAATTTTCTCTGTTTTTGCTCTTCCTGGTTTAGGTATCAGCACCATATTTGTGTCATAAAAGGAATTTGGTAGGACTCTTCCTTTGCCTATTTTTCCAAATAACTTATCCAATATTGGAATTAATTGTTCTTTAAATGTTTGGAAGAATTAGCTAAACTTGAATTCTTGGCATTAAAATCAACTTTCACTCAGAAATGAAGAGGAGGTTTTATGAAGAAAAATCCAAAATGTAAATTAATAAATTCCATTGATGTATTTTGACTAGGGCAAAGTTGGGGATAGCTTACCATAGATAGGTAGTAACCCTGGCCTCTGTTGATCTGAGTATAAACTACAGACCTTGTAAGACCAATGTGGAAGTAGATGCCCTATACAGAAAACATGTGACATTGAACTATATTGAAATAAGAAGAAAATGTGAGAGCAATATGTGACACTCCCAAACTTGGACTATAACCAAGTAGAAATATAGCTGAGAGCTTGGAACTGCCACTAGACAGAATGCCAAATTAATAGATAAATCTTGTTTTATTGAACCAATTTTCCTTGCCTCAGTTGTCTGTATGTGATTGACAGTGAGAACAGATGGCTAATGAAGGACTAAAAGAAGTGATACAAGCCAAAAAGCGAAGAAGCGCTCCTAACAACCTTACATCAAGGTCAAGAAGGATGAGGCATGAGAAAAGACCATGAGATTTCCTTTCTTTCGAAGAGCAGAAGCTGAGAAGGTACACATAAAGCAAGACATCCTGCCTTCAGTTGCCATTTTGATATTTGGCAGGAAGTCTGAAAAGGATCATCTAGAACTGAAGGCTCAATATAAAAATATCTTTCTCTGTGTGTGTAAGTATGTATGTAATTGCACATGACATAGGTCTCAATGTTGTATTCATCCATTAGTATAAATTAATGTAAATTTGTAATTTCAATGTCATGAAAAGAAAAACACAAGGAAGCAAAGAAGGATGGATTTAATAGGTGTTTTCTATGTACCAAGCACTGTCCTGAGTGCTTGAGTTTGATGAAATTCATGTCTAAATTCATCTGGATCAAGATTCCTGTACCCCATCCCTACCCCCAAGTTCTTTTTTTTTTTAAAGCAGTTGGGGTTAAGTAACTTGCTCAAGGTTACACGGCTAGTCATTATTTATGCGTGGGTGCTCATTTTCTGAGGCCAGATCTGATCTCGGGTCATCCCAACTCCGAGGCTGGCACTCTTACTCACTGCGCCACCTAGCCGCCCCTTTAGGGCAATTGGGGTTAAGTAACTTGCCCAAGGTTACAGGGCTAGGTTTTTGTTTGTGTGGATTAAGTGTCTGAGGCCGGCTCTGAACTCAGGTCCTTCTGACTCCAGGGCCGGCGCTCTATTCACTGCGCCACCTAGCCGCCCCTCCCCAAGTTCTTACAGATAGTTCAGTTTTTCCCCTGAAATTGAGTTGATGTTCTGTATGCTCCAATCTTTTACATTTTTTGCAGATCCTCTATTTCTTTCAAATTCTTAGCTTTGCTGTTATGCAGAACAAACAATAACAAAAAAGAAAAGATAGCAAAAAATCAAGGAATTTACATCTAGCGGGGAAGCCACATAAAGGGCTAAGGGGGGGGGGGGTGGTTTTAAGGTCTAGATGAAATAAAGAAAAGGACCAGATGGGGGAATAAAGGCTAGTTGGCCTGGGCCCTTCCACAAACTAGAAGTTCTAGGAAGAACTCACTAATGGTAGAAGAAGGACAGGCGTTGCAGAGAGATAATCTCTGTTGAGTGTGCTGATGGGAGTGGTGATGGAATACTGCTATTTTGCTTTAAGAAGGTGAGCTGGTTGATTTTAGAAAAGTGTGTAAATACATGAAATAATGAAAAGTGAAGTGAGAAAAACCAAGAGAACATTGTATATAGTCTCAGCACTATTATTCAAAGAATAATTGTGAACAACCATGTTATTCTGAGTACTATACATACTCAAATCAACTATGAAGGACTTATGAAGGAAGATGCTAGCCACCTCAAGAGAAAGAACTGGTAAATAGAAGTATGCATAGTGTGGTTTTACATATATTTATCGATTACAAATATTTATCAATCTTTGGTAAATGGCGGAAGGAAGGAAGGAAGAAAGGAGGGAGGGAGATAGTTCAGAACTTAAAATGTAATAAGAATATATGTTTAATTAATATATTCAATATATTTGTATATATTTTATATAATATATTTTATGTTACACATATTAAATCTTATATATAATATATTATATAACTATATTTATATTTTATATATAATATAATATAAATTAATTAATATATTTAATTTTTTAAAAAGAGAAAAAGAAAGAAAACATACCAGAAATTCTGTGAACCAGCTAAAAAAAGTCCTCAGGGAAAAAAAAATCACATCCCCAAGAACATATGCTAACAACTAGAAAAGAGAAAGATTAATGAACTGAATAAGCAATTTAAAAATTATAAAAGGGACACAAAATAGGAAATCATAAAATTACAGAAAAATAGGTAACCTGGAATAACTTAAACACTATAGAACTGATAAAAAAAATTTTAAGGGGCGGCTAGGTGGCGCAGTGAGTAAGAGTGCCGGCCTCGGAGTTGGGATGACCCGAGATCAAATCCAGCCTCAGAAAATGAGCACCCACACACAAATAATGACAAGCCGTGTAACCTTGAGCAAGTTACTTAACCCCAATTGCTTAAAAAAAAAAATTTTAAGTGCTAAAAAAATGGATAAATCTTTAGATAATCTGATTTAAAGGAAGAGGAAGGCAAATCAAATTAATAAAAAAAATGAGTAAGGTGAATTCATAACAAAGAAGAAATAAAAGAATTATCAGACCCTTCTATATAATTATATGACAATGACACTTAGAATTTAGGGGTGGCTAGGTGGCACAGTGAATAGAGCACTGACCCTGGAGTCAGGAGGACCTGAATTCAAATTCAGTCTCAGACACTTAACACAAAAAAACTAGCCGTGTGACCTTGGGCAAGTCACTTAACTCCAATTGCCCTGCCTTCCCTCCAAAAAAAAAAAGAAACTTAGAATTTAAAAGAAATAGAAAATTGCCTACAAAAATATAAACTACCCAAATTAACAGAATGCCAAACAGAGATCTTAATTCAATTTTAGAAAAAAAATTTTTGAACAATCTATAAAAGAACTGAGTGGAAGGGTGAGGATTCTGATCCATATGAATTTAGAGGTAAATTTTTTCAATCTTATAAAGAAAAATTACTACCTATGCTACACAAATTATTCTCAAAAACTAAGAAAGAAAACACTCTATCAGACTCTTTTTATAACCTAAATACAATCCCAATACCTAGACCAGGTAAGTAGAAGACAAAGAAAAAGATCTATAGACCAGTATCTAATTAATATAGATTCTAAATTATTAAACAAAACACAGACAAAAAAGACTAGAGTAATATTATCAAATTTAATTTATACCAAAGATGAAAGGAAACTTCAACAATAATGTGAGAAATGTGCTCTCTAGAAAGAACAATATTCATTGTGAAACCAGGAAAGCTCTTATTTTATTTTATATTCATCATGAATGGGTAACTCCCTAAAGGAGCACACTTGCTCAGACAAATGCAAGGTTATTTATTTCCTTTTGCCAATTTAAATTTCCCCCTTTTCCCCCATTGGCTAGATGCAATTTTCTGAACCACCTCTTCCATGTTCTTCTCCTTGATATGTTCCCCCTCTCTTATCATGCATCACATGTGCATTTGAATTAACTTGCTCCACCCTGGGGGTGTGTTGAATAATATTAAACAGCTCCTTAAGCATGCATACAACCTTCTGACCTTTTACTTCATCAGAAGCCTGGTTCTGCTAGGTACAGCTCCAATTAGAACCAGTCACCTCTGATTTACATCCTGTTATCACTCCGGCAAAGCTGGGGGTAATGTTAATCCTGTAAAAACAGAATTCCTTCTTTTGTTTTCCACAATAAGAAAACAATTAACATAATTATATAAAATATTTAAAACATGATTATATCAATATATGTAGAAAAATTTTGACAAAGTTAAACATTAATCTGCAATGAAAAACTTAGAAAACATAGGCATAAAAGAATTTTTTAAATATTAAAAAATATATAAACCAAAAGCTAGAATTATATGTAAATGGAGAAACACTAGAAGTTTTTCCAGTAAATACAAGAATAAAGCACAAATACCCCTTTCCCCCACCCCTGTTATTTGATATTATTCTGATAGCAACAGCTAATAACAGTTCTGATAGCAATGATAGCAATACAGCAAAAGAAAGAAATCAACAACATAAGCATTGGTAAGGGAAAGATAAAACCACTCCCATCTAGTGATGATGGTTTCTTAGAAAATTAAAAATTTGGTAATGAAATTGAGATGATAGTTTCAGTAAAATAACATGATATAAAATAAACTCACACACAAAAAATCAATACCATTTCTATATAACAATAAAAGAAATCCAAGGAGAAATTACAGAAATGGAAGGCCCATTCAAAATAATTATAAATAGTGGTCAGTAACTGGATACATATTCAATCCTCCTGGATAATATAATAAAACATAATATGATATATGTCATATTATATATTACATGTGATAATGTAATATAATGAAATTATATTGCTGAAATAATTATACAGATTCAATGCTATACTAACCAAACTGCCAAGGATGTACTTTATAGAGCTAGGTTAAAAAAAAAAATACATCTGGACAAATGAAGAATCTATATAATATCCAGGGGGTGTGGGGGAAATAGGTAAGAGAAGGAACTACAACTTCCAGATCCCAAATTATCCTATAAAGCAATAGTAATTTTAAAAAATTTTGGTTCTGTTTAGAAAATTAGATCAATGGAAGACTAGATAAAGAAGAAAAACAATTAAATTCAATGATCTAGGTTTCCATGAAGTCAAGTATATAAACTACTTTGGGGAAAACTCCCTGTTTGACAAAAAAAATGCTAGAAAAACTGAGACAGTTTGACAGAAATTAGGTTTAGATCAATATCTTAGACCATATACCGCAATAAGATCAAAATGGATGTGCAGCCCGAATACTCAATGTCACACAATAGACAAAAAAATTAAATGAGAACCAGATCAGGTATCTTTCACAATTAAATCTAGGGGAGAAATTATTAACCAAATAAGGAACAGAGGAAATAACAACATTTAAAAAAATGTTCAGTTGTATGAAATTGAAAGGCTATTGCATGAACAAAATCAATGCAACTAGAGTAAGAAAGGAAGCAGTCAATTACAGGGGAAAAAATCTTCACACCAATTATCTTCAATAAAGGTTTTATATTTAAGATACATAGGGAGAGGGGAGGCTAGGTGGCACAGTAAGTAAGAGCGCCAGCTTTGGAGTTGGATGACCCGGGATCGAAACTGGCCTCAGAAAATGAGCACCCACACATAAATAATGACTGGCCGTGTAACCTTGAGCAAGTTACTTAACCCCAACTGCTTTAAAAGAAAAAAAAAGATACATAGGGAGCTAATATTAATATATGACTAAAAGCCATTCCCCCATGGATAAATAGTCAAAGGATATGAACAAACAATTCTCAAAAAAAAAAAAAAATGTGAACTCAACCATATGAAAGGCTGCACCAGATCTAAATTGTGCCAAATACTTAAGGAAATGCAAATCAGAACACCTCTGAGGTTTCATCCCACACTCAGCAAATTGGCAAAGATGACAAAAGGTGTAGAGGCTGTAGAAAGAAAAGTACATGAATACAGTATTGGTGGAGCTATGAATTGGTTAAATCATTTTAGAAAGCAATTTGGAATTATGCTCCTGATTAACTGGCCACATCTTTTGATCTAGAGAAAACACCAATATCCCACTGGCAGGTAGAAGGTAGAGAAGTCCCAATGCCACAAGATATAGAAAGCAACACTTTTTGTCATAGTAAAGAACTGGAACAGGACATGCCCATTGATTGGGGAATGGCTAAATGACTGACGTAGATGAATGTAATAGAACGATATCACTGTGTGCCATGAGTGACAGTGAAAATGAGGAATACAGAAAAATATGACAAGACTTACATGAACTGGTGAAAATTAAGTAGAACCAGCTAAACCACAAAAGCAGTGAATACTATGTAAATATAAATTTAAAAATCCAAAGCTCGATGCTATATAATTATAATGACTAAATTTGTGTCTGAAGAAGAGGTATGATAATGTACCTCCTATCTTCTTTGTATTGGTTGGGGATTATGGGTATGGAATTCTGCATTTGATATCAAACTTAGTTGCTATATTAATTAGTTTTGCTAAACTATTTTTTTCTTTTCTCTTTTTTATTCTTTGTTAAAAGACTTGGGGAAGGCTGAGGGATATATTGTGAAATGACAATGATATAAAAACAAAAGATACATATGTAAATATATGTGATATACACACACACACACAGGCCAACTAGGTGGTGCAGTAGTTAGAGTGCTGGACCTGGAGTCAGAGAGACTTAGTCCGTGAGTTCAAATCCAGCCTCAGACACTTACTAGTAGCATGACCTTGGGCAAGTCACTTAACAGTTTCTTCATCTAGATAATAAGCAGGAGAAGGAAATGGCAAAACACTCCAGTATCTTTGCCAGAAAACCTAAAATTGGATCACAAAGAGTTAGACAAGACTGAAATGACTATACAACAGTAACAACAAATATAAATGGGGTGTGTGTGTGTGCGCATGTGAGTGTGAGTGTGTGTGTGTGTGTGTGTGTGTGTAATTTTGGGAGTAAAATGGAAAGATATAGACAAGATAATGGTTTCTTGAAGTGGGTTCAAAACTGATTAACTGCCCCAGTCCAAAAAGTAGTTATTAATCAAGTCATGTCAATCTAATAGAAGGTGCTGGTGCCATTGTCCTTTGGTGCTCAGCATTGTTTCAATGACTTGGAAGGAGCTATGGATAGTATGCTTATTAAATATGCAGATCACACAAAACTGGAAGAGATTTATTAGATGACAGAATTAGTATTCAGGAAAGATCTTTAAAGGCTGAAGCTAATAAGTTAAATCTGAATAGGGATCATAGAATAGACAAGAACCTCAGAGGCCTTCTAGTTCAATCATCTCACTTTATAAGGCATAAATGTAAAATTATATATTCTGGATAGGAAAAAAAACTACCCAAGTATAAAACAGAGGAAACCTAGCTAAAAACTAGTTCACATGAAAAAATACGTAAGTTTTGGGGGGCTGCCAACTTAATTTGGGTCATCAGTGAAACAAGGAAGCCAAAAAGAGTAAATGCCTTCTTTGGGTACATTAGTAAAAGTATAGTGTCCAGAGTAAGAGAAGGAATAGTCCTGCTACAGTCTACCCTGGTTGCGCCATATTGGGATTGTTGTTTCCAGTTCTGGGTGACACATTTTAGAAAGGACATTGACACACTGGACTTCAGTCAGAGCAGGGAGATGAGGTGAGAGAACTTTGAATGATACCATATCATAGCAATTGAAGGAACTATGATGGCATGGTGGATAGAGTATAGGAGTTAAGAGTCAGAAAAGCCTTGAGTGTGAATCTTACCTCAGACACTTATTAGTTGTGTGAACCTGGGCTAATTGCTTAACTTCTCAGCCTCAGTCTCCTCCATATGTAAACTGGGGATAATAATAGCACCTACTTTGCATTGTTGTTGTGAAGACCAAGTAAGTAAGGAACTCTTCAAACTTAAAGTGCTATATTCATGTTTGGTATTTTTATTACTACTACAATTATTCTCATTAAAGAGAGAAGACCTAGAAGATACATGATAGCTATTTGCAATTTTTTGTATGTTTGTCATAGGAAGGAGAGAATAAGTTTGTTCTGCTTAGCTCCGGAGCATAGAATTTAGAATGCAAATGTGTTTGGAAAATTACAGGAAGACAGTTTGGCTCAAAATAATGACAAACTTCCTAGTGATCAGAACTTGCCAAGATGAAAGTGCTAAGTTCCCTATCACTAGAGGTCTTCAACAAAGCATAAATGACCACTTGTCAAAGATGTGGCAAAGGGAACCATCATTTGGTCGGGGATTAGACTAGCATAGTTCTAAGATCTCTTCTAACCTTGAACTTCTATATGTTTAGGACTTTGGGGGAAGCCAGGTGGCGCTCGAATGCTAGGCCTGGAGTCAGGAAGACTCCTCTCTATGAGTTCAAATCTATCTTCAGACACATTCATTTTATGACCCCAGACGTGCACTTAAGCCTATTTGCTTCAGTTTCCTCATCTGTAAAATAAGCTGGAGAAGGAAAAGGCAAACCCCTCCAGTATCATTGCCAAGAAAACTCCAAATGAAGTCATGAAGAGTCAGACACAACTGAAATATCTGAACAAGGACTTTGTTAAATGAAACAACCTTTCAAATGACCATGAAACCACTTAAAAAGCCATTTTAATGTTTTTTTTTTATTTTGTAAAGTGTTAGAACACTTTTCACAACAAAAATAAATTTGAGAATCATCAAGGATACTTTAAAATCATTAAGCCAAAGCCTGGGAGAAACATTAGTAGCTGTAGCTCTCATTATTTGCTTTATAAAAAGTGCAGAGAAATGAAAAAAAGCTGTATTTGAGGGAAAAGATCTGGGTTCTAGACCAACCTTGCCTAATAGTTATGTAGAAGACAGTATAGTATAATGATAAAGCATTAGAGTGGGACTCAGGAAAGAGATGGGTTAAAACCCTGGTTTCAGATTATTTTTAGCTGTGTGACCTTGGAAAGTCAGCCTCAGCTCAACTTAAAAAGTGAGCCAATTTCTTAGAGAATTTTTGTAAGGAAAGTTGCTATGTTGATATGAATTAGCATTATTATGCGACCTTGAACAAGTTGTTCACTTCTTTGAGTATCAATTTCCTTATCTGTAAAATGAAGATACTTAGGCTATATACTTTACAGGGTTTTTGTGGGGAAAAAAATTATTCCACAAATTAAAGAGCAATATATAGAGATGAACAGTCATTATTTGTGAAGACTTGACATATAATGCAAAGAGTCTTGGATTTAGGGTCAGGGGATCAGAGTTCAAATCTGATCTCTAATACTTATTATCCCTATTGTGCAGTTGAAGAAACTGAGGCAAACAGAGGTTCAGTAATTTGGCCAAGGTCACACATTTAGTACGTGCCTGAGGCTGGATTTGAACTCAGGTCTTCCTGACTTCAGGTCTAGCATTCTATCTGTGTGACCTTGGGAAAGTCATTTAAAGTCACTGAGCCTTAGTTTCTTCATTTGTAAAATAAAAGAGTTGGACCAGAGGTCCTCAAAGATCCTTTCCATCTGTAAATCTATGATCCTACAACCAAATGGGCAGCTAGGTGGCACAGTGTGTAGAGTGTTGGGCTTAAAGTCAGGAAAACCTGAATTCAAATCTGGCCTCAGAAACCCACTAGCTATATAACCCCAGGCCAGTCACTTAACTCTATTTGCCTCAGTTTCCTCATTTGTCAAATGAACTGGAGAAGGAAATGGCCCACCACACCAGTATCTGCCAAGAAAACCCCCAATGGGGTCACAAAGAGTCAGACACGATTGAAACAACTGAACAAAAACACAACCAAACAGTTCTGAGGACCCTAAATTATGATCATCTGTATTAGAGTAATAACACCCATTACTATCTCCTGAGTAAGCATGACTTTCAGTCTAATTATACCATTAATTCATTAGCAGCTTCTGCAAGAAATGTAAAATGTTTTCTAATAACATGATAAATTTGAGGGAGACTAGCATCCAGGAATATTATTTCTAGATGATGAGAATATTATTAGTCAAATGAATGGAACTGTGTTCCACAGATGTCCAATAACTCACACTTCCAGATTATAAGTTTTTTTCTTCAGAGCTCCACCACATAGATTTGAATATGAAACAACTATTAAGACAGAAATATTTATAATCAAATTGAAGTGGAAACTCAAAATTATTTGAATGAAATATGTATGATTCTAAAATATTTTTAAATACAATTAAACTTCTAAGAGGCAAATTTTTGTTTTCTTTTCCATTACCCATTTGTATTTCAAGAAGACAAAGCTCGTTTTATTGGACTATACAGGTAGGAAGAAAGAGGTAGAAGAGACTGGAGAGGTCATCTAGTGGAAGTCACTCATTTTACAGATGAAGAAACTGTGGCTCAGAGAGGGAAAAGTTCTTGCTCATGCAAGCGGGAAAGTCAAAATTTGAACCCAGGTCTCATGACTTCAAAGAAGCCAAGGTCATCCAAGGTCATCCACTGCATCCTGGGCCATTGCCTGTTGTCTTGATTTTTGTCTTACCACTGGGCTTCAATGACTCTGGAAGAGTGAGGCTGACAACTTTGTGCTACTCTGACTCACTTAAATCTGATTCACACACAAATCAAGACATCACCTGTAATGTCACTGGTCCTCTTCCTTCCTTCTTTCCCATATGTCCCCCACCCCATCCACCACCACCCCAAGTCAGAAATGCCCCCCAATTCCACTCTCAGCTCATTAGGAAGGGAAGCAAGAAATACATCCATCAGCAACTTCCTAAGTGCTAGATATTGTACTAAGTGCTGGGAATACAAAGAAAGGCAAAAAGATGATCCATGCTCTGAAGGAGTTCACATTTGAATGGATGAGACAATAGAAATACAACTAAGTACATATAAGATATGTACCTCTTGATTCCCCTGACTTCCTCAAGATTCAGCTCCAATCCCACCTTCTGCAAAAATTCTTTCCTGACTCCTCTTCCTCACTTCCCCTCCCCACACCTTTTAGAGGCTCCCCATCCTAGGAGTATTTGTGAGTGATGGCAAGATCAAAGGTATGACCATCTCAGTGTCTCTGTATAGCTGACATGGGGTAGAAGAATATGTCATGTGAAATGAGTAATTTGAAGAACTGGAAGGTTAGAATATTTGAGGGTGTAGCAATCTGCACATAGAAGTCCCCTAGTTTGAGGGCGAGTTGAAGAGGAGACAGACTTTGAACCAGCCACTGAATTTCTTGAGGAAAAGAAAGAGTCCTAGAGGTCTATAGATAACAGCTCCCAGAATCTTAATTGGGTGGCAAATATGCATTCAATGAACCTCAAATGAGGATAGCTTTGTTATCTATGGAGCAAGCATTCCAAGGAGCACAGTAGAAGGGGTAGGCAGCCTCAGAGTGGAACACTGGGGCTTGGGGTGGAGGTGGGGGATGGATCTTTCAGCAGAGATGGAGAATGGGGTTTGAACAATGATAGCCAAGGGTTCAGAATTACTGGTATGGAGAAAGGGTTTGATGGGATGGGAGTTTGCCAATCATTGGGGAATAAGTTCAGATAGGCTATCACCATCCTTATGGGTCAAAATCTTTTTGGATGCTTAACCTACAACCTAATGAATTAGTTATACCTCCCAGTTTTATGTCGCCCAAAAATATGAACATCAATTTAAACTTTCATCCAAGTCACTGGTTAATGTTGACCAGAAGGGGGAAAAACCTAAGGAAAGACCCCTAAGGTATTACATTAGCAACTTTCTCTAAGTTGACATCAAATAGTAGTACTCTTTGAGTTCAATCATTCCAACAGTTTGGAATCTACCTAAGTATACTACATTTTTTTTCTTTAGAATAAAGAATTCTTTTAATGAAAATTAAATAAATATAATTTCATTTTTACAAGTTCAAATTTACTGGAAAGCTGCACAAAAATATATACCCAAAATGACATGAATAATATGCCAAAGAAGTGATGGAAGGCTAGTGGCAGCAAATATGCACCACAAGTTTATCTTTAACTAAGGAGAATAGAACAAGCTCTTCCTGTTTCCAAAATCCACACATTTTACTAAGAATTTTCATTTTGAAATTCAAGAAATGTTAGTTCATTTTTCTTTATTGTACTTATGATAGATATTGGGTTTATTAGGACAAATACTATGACAAATATTCATTGGTCTGAATGGGTATTAAAAGTAGTATACTGTATTCTTGCTCAGATCTCTCTTTTTCTCCTTTCTTCTCTCTGTGTTTGTCTGTTATCCACAGGATAGCATGAAAGACTCAGTCATATGCTTTGGTGAATTCTAGGTACAGTGTATATATGGCCTCTCCCTGATTTTTCAGCCTAGTATGCTTTGAAATTTCACTTGGTCCATGATTTTTGTGGACATAGCCACTCCCTCTACCAATCCCGTTACCTTTTTATAGTGTATAATTCTTACTCATAGTTTTAATAGGTGGTTCAGTGGATAGAAGACTGAGTCTTGATTTAAGAAGAGTTCGCATCCAGCCTCAGATACTTAATGGTTCTGTTACCTTGGATAAATCATTTTAACCTCAGTGTGCCTCAATTTCCTCATCTGCAAAGTGTGGGTAATAATAATAGCAACTACCTCCCACAGTTGCTGTGAGGATAAAAACGGAGATAATATTTATAAAGCACATTGCAATCCTGAAAGCACTATCTAAACGCTGCTTATTACTATTACTATTATTTACATAATGCACAGATTCTTTTACTATTTTATAGCTATCAGGTCAGGTCTCAGACTATTGCCTCTTTTTCTCCCCTCCCCCCAATTTATTTATTTATTTTTAGTTTTCAACATTCATTTCGACAAGATTTTGAGTTCCAAATTTTCTCCCCATCTCTTCCCTACCCCCCACCCCAAGATGGCATGCATTCTGATTGCCTCTTCCTCCAGTCTGCCCTCCCTTCTATCATGCCTCCCCCTCTTAATCCCTTCCCCCTTACTTTCTTGAAGGGCAAGATAGATTTCTATACACCATTGCCTGTATATCTTATTTCCCACTTGCATGCATTACCTCTTTTTCTTGCTAGCTAACAAGGCCACCTCCTTTTCCAGAAATAAAGGTTTTTGATGATGTGCACTGCTAGTGCACAAATTGTAATTAATATCATGCTGCTACTCCCTACATACAATTACCATGGGTCTTTCCACTATCCTTTGGTTCACCTGCAATTCTTTTTCTTTTTAGATCATGATGTTCCATTATTTGCATTCAGCATCACTGAAACAATATTGGTAATTTTTTAAAAGTTGGACTTTTATAGGAGGGAGCACATTGGAATCACTGAAAGTGCTCATTAGTCCCTGATATTCAGGCTGGTCTAAGCTGCTCCTTTGATTCTAGCCTTACTCATTGTCTATCTACAAGGTGTGTCCAAGATATATGAACTAATAGACTGGTTAAAGGGACATCCTATTTAATTGCCTATCATAGCCAGGGCTATAAGAATTCTTTATCCATTTGATTTTTTCCCATGAAGATTATTGAATCAATCTATTTCTATGCATCTAATCAAAGAATGAAGACAGCATGATGTTATCCACAGAGTGTCACTATCTCTAGGCAATATATCCTTCTCCTGAGGCTATCTTTGTTCCACTGACACTAGAAAACACATTTGGCATTCAAGCAGATGGCTTTATGTTTTCTGCCTCCCTTGATGTTGATGCTAAGACGAAAGTTGAAAAAAATTGTCTCTGCTGCTGTACCTATAATGAAATCTCATATTCCAGAAGTTGTTATTATATAACCATAATATATTCATGAAAAACACCTTGTTGGAAAAGAGACTTTGCAGTTACATTTTGTTGTAATTATAATGATGATAATAATGATAGCTAGCATTTATATAATGCTTTAAAGTTTGCAAAGTGCTTTATAAATATTGTCTCATTTTATCCTTACAATAACCCTGGGAATTGTGCTATTATCACTATTTTACAGATAAATAAACTGAGGCAGGCAGAAGTTAAATGACTTGCCCAAGGTAACAAAGTTGATAAGTCTCTAAGGATGGATTTGAACTCGGGTCTTTCAAAGTCCAGGTCTAATGTTCTATTATAAAGCACAATACAATCACTATCTAAATGTTAATTATTACTATTATATACATATATACATATACATATACATAATGCACAGTTTTAAAAAATATTTCATGGATATATCAGGTCAGAACTCAGATTATTACTACTGTTCTATCCACTGTACCACTCACAACTGCCTCTACTGAGTCAGTTGTTTGTTGGGGATTTTTTTTTTTTGTAATCACCAAACAATAAACAAAACAAGATTTTATATTTTCTACTTGTCTCAGTCAGTTTCATGACATGAAGATGTGGTCTGTTGTAAAAAATATCTTCAAAAGCTTATTTATGTCTTCCTCAAGGAGTATATCCCCCATGCTTGTGTAGACATTCTCATGGAGATTTTATAGAGGTAACAAAGTAGGCATGTATGTTCCTGGTTCTTGCTATTTTCTTGTTTATTTATTTGTAACAATTCTAATCATGCATTTCCATTCTTTTGAACTTAGTCTTATTTAAATGCTAGCTATCATTATTCTTATTGATTATTCTTATTTATTTTTATAAACAATATAAACATCATGTTTATATTATATGTAATTAATTTTAATTAATTACCAATATTAAATTAATACTTAAATAAACATATTTATATATTAGTTAATGATATTCTTATAATTATTATTATTTATTATTGTTATTCAAGCTATGTTTTCAGCCCTATGAGGACGCCTTTTAAATTTTTTTTTAGAGACCCAATTTTATTGGGTTTTATTTTATTTTTTAAATTAAATTAAATTTATTTTTACTAGGTGTGAGGGCTATTGTTTTAAAAAAAAAAGACACAGGGGCGGCTAGGTGGCGCAGTGAGTAAGAGCACTGGCCTCGGAGTTGGGATGACCCGAGATCAAATCAGGCCTCAGAAAATGAGCACTCACACAAATAATGACTAACCGTGTAACCTTGAGCAAGTTACTTAACCCCAATTGCTTTTAAAAAAAAAAAAGACACACTTGTACCTGACTAAATTTCTTTTTTTCCTTTCTCCCCCATCATCCTATTTGTCATTCCATAAAACAGGCCTATGCACCTGTTTCCTATTGAATACTTTAACCATCTAGTCTTTCCCTTCTTTCCCATAATAGTTCCTTGATAATTTGATAAAGTAAAGAAATGTAGCAAAGGCTGTAAAATGATACTCTAAACCAGAGGTATCAAACCCAAGGCTAGGTTATAAAGCTGCTCCCAAACTCCCCAAGTGCAGTTGGAACCAGAATATAATGTAATTGGGAAATGTTTAGTAAAATATATAAAAACATAACACAATATAGATAATATTGATTTATTATTTTCTCAGTCAACATGTGGCCTGTAGGATTTCTATCTGAGTTTAACATCACTGCTATAGACTAGTGACTTCCAAGCCTTAGAGGCTGGGCCACATTTTCCATTTACTTAACATGTGGCAAAGTAAAGCAGATCCATTGCTGCACATCAGAGCAGATGGTAGAGCCGACACACCAACGGGGAGGTCCATCATGGCCCTACACAGCTATCTCTACAGCAAGAGAATGAAGAAGCTGGCCAGCAAGTAGATATACGCTACTATAATGGCCCTTCAAGGAGATCAGGAATATAAAGCCAGCCTGCAGCCAATCCACACTCTACCAGCATAACTATTACAAAAGATTCTTTGCAACTATTTCCCTTGACCCACCTTGCTTCCTGTCTTGCTGCACTCCTGCTATGGTCCAGTACCCTGGTTTTCCTAGAAGGTCAGAGGCAGAAGGGATCACAGTGATTATCAAATCAAATTTCTTCATTTTCCATTTGAAGAAACAGAAATCTACAGAGAGGAAGTGGCTGGCTTCAGGTTACCCAGGTAAAAGCCAAGACAAAGCCAAGATTTCTGTCGCCAAGTCAAGAGCTTTTCCCCCTACACTGTGCCTCCCCAACTTTCATTATTGCTCCCAGATCCCACGGAGGACCTACTTTGCTAAATTACAAATGTGAGAGGTAGCAAAGGGTTAAGTTTCCACAGGACTGCAAAAACTGCTGAAAGAAGGCTACTGGTAAGAGTAAGGTTAGCAGACCAGACGGTAGCCTTAGGGAGAAGTTGGATTCCCAGTTCCCATAACAGTAGAGGAAAATAAAAAGAAGCTGGCAACATCTGGTGGGTTCGACCAATTAGAAAGCAGACAATGGCCTTGGTACTCTCAGGCCAAAATAAGGACAAATCTGTGCTAAGTTGGTAAAGAGTCAGTGTTCCAGGGTTATTATTGGGCTTGCTTAATGAACCTCATGTATTGTGTTAAAGCCTCATTAATAATAATGTGTCAGGGGCGGCTAGGTGGCGCAGTGAGTAGAGCGTTGGCCCTGGAGTCAGAAGGACCTGAGTTCGGATCCAACCTCAGACACTTAATGCACACACAAACAAAAACCTAGCCGTGTGACCTTGGGCAAGTTACTTAATCCTAATTGCCCTCAAAAAAAAACCAAAAAAAACCCCCAATAATAATGTGTGATAATGGAAAAGGCATACACTAGAGGGAACGAACCAATCAGTCCTCTGAAGAGAGTGTCTGCACCAAACTAATGGTATAAAAGTTGCCTCTTTTTTGTATACTCCATTCCTCTTTCCAAAAGAACGGCAGAGGGGTGGAGCCAAGATGGTGGTGTAGAAGCAGGAAAACTCCCTGTGCTGCCCCCATAACCACCTCAAATACCTATAAAAAATGACTCTAAACAAACTTTAGGGCTACAGAACCCACAAAATGACAGAGAGAAACAAATCTCCTGCTGAAGGCAGCCCGGCCAGCAGGAAGGGGCCATTGCAGCATGCTGGGAGCAGAGCCTTTCCCCACCTGAGCCTGTGGTTTTAGCTTAGAGCGGCCCAACCAGTCACAGCTAGAGGGACTTCAGGAGAGTGGATCAACAGCTGCTATGGCGGTTTCCAGAATTATCAATCCATAAATGCCAAAGACAAAGTGAGAGCTCAGTGTAGACTTTGGGAACAGGGAGTCCAGGGGTATGGTCCAGCCTCTGCCCCTGGAGGGAGAAGTGTCTGAAGCATGGTGGCCACCACCATGTGGCTGCTTCAGAGATCTTGGCCTGCAGATTGTAGGGGAACCAAGAAACCATTCTGAGGGGCAATCACTTTTGCTTTATCTTGCTTGGATCTGGATTGCTGTCTAGGGTAGAGGTCCTGGGGTGTGTGACCAGGTGCCAGAGATGCTGGAGGTTTCAAAGAGGGCAGCCAACTAATAGCTCAAGCAGCTGAAAAAACCCCAGCGATTTGGGACAAAGCTCTTCTCTCTGGAAGCAGAGAGTTTTACTGTTCTACTGTGGCAAAAAGCTCAAAAGTCAAGTAATTGAGTGGCAACATGAGCAAGCAAAGGAAGCAAAGAAAGCACAGTAATCCAACTTTAGATTCCTATTTTGGGAACAAAAAGGAACAAAGCATGGAACAGAAGGAAGACAATGAAGTCAGAACTCCCATACCTGGTTACAGACCAAAGAGGAATTTAAGAAGGATTTTGAAAACCAAAAGAAGGGTGGAATCCACCTCTGGCCAGTGGTGTTCAATTATTCTGGATTTCTCCTTAATAAACTTTTTTTGATATCTAGAATTTTGGTATCAATTGTGTTTTGATTTTCCAAGTTGGCATTTCCAAGACAAAGATAGAGTTTTTGTCTCTAGATCTCTGGGACTTTCTTTTGGCTAACCTCTTAATAAACTGTTCATTGTAGATAAGACCCAGTGCTTACGTCTTCCCCAATCAGCCATCAATGGAGCTAATCCCAGCTCTCTGGGCCATAGATGCTTCATTCCTTTCTAGGTTGCATTCTTCATTCTCCATAGTTTTTCTATCATATCACAGAAATCTCTTCATCCTGAAATTTCATTCTTCTCATCAGTTTCTCACAGAGGAGAAACTGCCCTGTAGCCTCTTCCTCTATGGTTGACTGGTTCCTGACTGGTTCCTTCCAGAATGTCCATTTTAAGGAGGCTATCCAGATCAGCCTAAAGACATGTGTTTTTTTAATTCATAATAATAATAATAATAATAATTTTTTAATTCATAAAGGATTTTATTTTTATTCATTAAAGACAGACCCAGATAGCATTCAAGACAGGAAACAGTTTCAAGGAATGTAACTTCTGACAGCACAGAAAAGTACTGCTTATGGATTTAAGACAAAACTATCTATTAAGAGTTGATCTGCAGAGAAGAAAAAACTCCAAGGAATTTAGGTTAGCCACCTATTTAGAGTCTTTTGTAAAACTTTGTGAAAAGATAAAGAATATTTAGACTCAATTGTAATAAATCATATTGGCCACATGTATTCTCTATATGTACCTCATCACCATTGTAGTTTGTACCCATTTTTCTCATGGACAGTTTGTATATTTGTGGGAGAGTGTACCATGGGCTAGGGTAGAAAGATGGGGGAGGGATATTTTGTAGCTACTCTTTTTATCATGCTATCTTAGCAAAATGTCTTTGGTTTTATCTAATTGTGTCTTCTGTTTAACTAAAATAAGTAAGCTCACTTTTAGGAGATAATGACCTGTAGTTTTAGGAGCATATAGGGTAACCTCTAGAACAGAGGCTCTTATCGTTTTTTGTCATTGAACCCTTTGGCAAATTGGTAATGGTAATAAAGCCCTTCTCAGTAATGTTTTTAAGTAATTGAAGGAAATACTAAATTTCTGTTAGAAATTCATGAAAATATGTTAGGTTTTTTTCTCATCCAAGTTCCTGGGACCCTTGAAATCTATCCACAGATCAAGGAATCCTTGGATCCCAATTGAATGACTCTATTCTAGAACCTATAAGAGTAGCTGCCCTATGGAGGACTCAGTCCCTGAGTGAGTTGAGGAGGTAGTTTCTATAGGAACCATTAATAGTAATAATAATAATTAATATTAACTAACATTTATAGAGTATTTACTATGTGCCAGGCACTGTGCTATGCATTTTACAGTTATCTCATTTGATCCTAATAACAACACTAGGAAGTAGGTGCTATATTATTCCCATTTTACAGATGAGGAAAGTGAAGCAGACAAGCCTCAGGTGACTTGCCTAGGGTCACAAGTATCTATGGTCAAATTTGAACTCAGGTTTTCCTGATTCCAGACTCTATCCACTGTGGCATTATAACCCTTCTTGGCATCTAGCACAATGCCTTGAGCAAAGTAAACCCTCGGTGAAAATATTTGCTGAATTTAAAAATATAGTCTAGGATTTAAAACATGGAGTATTACTTATACAGCATAAGAAGGTCCATCACTGTAGGATATCAAGATTCCCTCCCCTTCTTCACCCCCCATCTAGGATGCTTTTTTTTTGGCTTTTTGGAGGGGGGAAAGGGGGACAACTGGGGTAAGTGACTTGTCCAAGGTCACACGGCTAGTTTTTGTGTTAAGTGTCTGAGGCCGGACTTGAAGTCAGGTTCTCCAGTGCTGTATTTGCTGCACCACCTAGCCTCCCCATTCTAGGATGCTTCTCACACATAGATTTCTCCTCTCTGAGTCTAATGTGTTTATTTTAGTCCTGACTCACAAGATAGTTTTACTAATAGGAAACGAGGGAAAAAGTAAATGTGAGCTGGTGAGTCAGCTTCATTCCTCCAGCAATTTAGAGAGTTCTTTTCTAAAGAGCTCTCTAGTGACTCATATAAGCTGGAGTATATTAACCAAAAGGGAACACAGACCTGCTAAAATGTCACAGTTCCTCACACACAGATGTTTTCTTCTCTTCTCTTAAGAAAAAAAATCTTTTTCTAATCTAATCCTTTCTGGCAATCTAAGCCCTGAACTTCCAGAATTCTCTTACAGGACTGGGTTGGAGTATTGAAAGACACACTACAACGTTGACAGCTATAATTACAGATGTGTTCAGGGGTTTCTAATAGGAAACTTAGAAGTTCTGGCCAACTACTTTATGATTGGAGCCTAGAATTGTAAATCATAGATCCTAAGAGAGTTGTGACTTCATTTCTGGCAGGAAACCAGGATAAAAGCAACCAGCCTCACCCAACAAATTCCAGTCTTCCTAAAAGAAACTCTTTGATGAGGTTTGAAAGGAATATTCCTATCCTAATTCAGAGATTAGGTTGAATTCAAGGAGTGGCAGCTGAGGTAGGAGTAAAGCAGTTATAAGATCAGAAAATACCCAAGGGCTTCCTCTGGCTGGCTGTGGGTCTGAATCACAATGAGTTAAAGTAAACCCTGGGACTAGGAGCTAAAAGAGTTGAGTCTTCCCCATCATGGGGAAAAGGTTACTTAGCAGCTACTATTCAGAAGAAAGCCAACAGGTGGCAGCATCAGAGATTCAGCAGAAACATTAATAAATGGCAGACAAAGAGGACCAAATAGATTGGCAGAGGACTCTCTAGCCATTTGTAGAAGGAGTGCTATTGCCATATGGCATCACCATCACAGCAGATGAAAGTGGCAGTTCTGGGAGGAAACAGACAACAGCATCAGAGGGAAAAGGGGGTTCCAGGGGAGATGTAGCCCTAGGATTATGGATTATTAATGAATCAAACAGCCAATACAAGCTGTGTACCATGTAGGGAGCAGGAACAGAAGCCAGCTGGCACCTGTGTCATTATGACCCTGAACTCCAGTGGGGACCTCGAGCAGATTGCAGCTCAGACCTGAGGTTGTGTACCAGGAAAGAGCATTTAGGGATCCAGCTCAGACTCGACTACAGAGTGGAAGGACCAGAGCAAGGAAAACCAGTTAGGAGGTTGGTAATAAGAGCCTGAACTGGAGTACTGATGGTGAAAATGGAGAGGAGAGGGTGGATGCAAGGCATATTTTATTAGGGCTTCATCTGAAAAAAAGTAAAATAATTCTGAGGTTTTGAGCCTTGGTACCTGGAAGAATGGCTGTTTCACAGGGAAGAAGGGAATTATTAGTTGGTTTACTTGGGGACAACAGAGAGGATAATGGAGTCAGGGAATGATGGTTCATTTTGGACAAATACAAACTGATTTAAAAGAGAAGGTTCTTATTCATTAACTATCGATACTGAGCTCTGGAAAGAATCCCTTTGAACCAGTTGCTGCATTCTTGAAATCATGGTGGCTGTAGTCCATAACCTGACTGACCATTAGTGATGTACTCTTTGCCTCCTGGCAGATATGAGAAAAGCATAGGGAACAATGTGAAGAACATCGATTCCACCAACATGTTCAATATCACTAGAAGGCTGGCCTACAATGAGCTAATTCTCCTCATTGCACATCATTCCTCTCCTTATTCAGCATCTTCTTGCACCAGACTATGAGTCACCTACAGGCAGTAAGGTATACATGAAGAATGGAGGGGAATAAATGCTGTCCAGGAACGTTCCAGAAAGCAATGTAGTCATTCCTCCTAGAGAATCTAAGCTCCTTGAGGACAAAGGTTGTTTTGATTTTATTCTTTGTATTACCAATGCCTAGCTCATAGTAATATCACTTAATATATGCTTGTTGAATGACTTATAGAATGTATGAAAGAGTAGGTAGACAGCCCATTTAGGAGCCAGGAAGGCATGAGTTCAAGACCAGCCTCTGGCACGCACTTTGTGCATGACCCTGGACATTTAACTTCTCTAAATTGTAACTCTAAATGGTTACCTAGAAGAGTGATTGAAGGTGATATATTTCAATAGAATTACAAGGCAGGGCAGGGGACAAGCTTGAGGACCATAAAACCCATGCAAAGTGGTAGCCAGTAATAAACCTCTGTTCCTTAGGCTCTTACCCTGCAGGTTCTACCACGGTCTGTGTTTCCATTGTGGTACCAACCCAGCAGTGTAAGCACGAACAGTCCTGGATGGAAAGGTTACACTACAGAACAGGGAAATAGGAATTCCTGCATTAAGAAAGTAAGTCTTCCTGAGGCAAGGATAGATATACCAGCTAATGCCAACATAATGTCAGTGATAGTAGCACTAGACATAGAGATCTGTTGGGCACAGATCACAGATTCTGTTGCAGAAAATTTATAGAAAGATTAGATGAATATGCTAATACCAACAGGCCCCCTTTATTGTCATGTTCAAAGTCACATAGATAATTGAAGATGCCTTAAGGAGACCACAGGTAGGTAGGAGAGGGAGGTAGGAGCAAAAAGAATTAAGTAGTAAGCTTACAACAACCCACCAACCTCTGATACTGGAGCCAGGCCCAATACCTCCAGAAGAAAACTCTAAGAGGAAGAGAAGAACAAAGGGATACCAACAGAGATGTTGCCAGGGTATTTTGGACATGAGAGTTCTTCAGGGCATGGCAGGAGGAGGGAGTTTATAATAATCTTGAAAGAGGCTACTCCCAGAAATTGGTACATAGCTACTCAAGAAAGATCTGAGCTCAAGACTGTCAGGGATCCGGGCAGTTCAGGCATTTTACAGGGAAGAGGTGGGTTCTGCTCAGGCCTGTCTAGTTAGTTTTTCACCTCTGAGGTCACAGCCTAGGAGTGGCAAAGCAATGAGAGTTTCAGAGTTAGAACAGGGTAGGGCAAAAGGGAATAGTAAGTCACACAGTGGAGGAAGGGGCATGGCTGAGGCACAGACAGTTTGTTGGACTAAAAAATATTTGGCCTGAAAAGAAACCAAAAATTTTTTTAAATTAATGGGGATCAAGCATTAGTTGATTCTAGAGTCTTGGGAAGCTGTATTGCCTGACGCCAGCCAGTCAAATGGAAAGGGAATGTAAAGAGATGCCACTCTGATATACAAGCATCCTATACTTATTTTGAATCCTCTCTTATGTTCTACTATGCACGTAACATGCTTTGCTTTTATTTCTTTCTAACTTTGTATTTAAGTTCCAATATGTTTATTAAGTTAAGTTTATGATATGTTTCTGTTTCTTTTCTCTATTCTATATTTGTGTTCTGGCCCTTGAGTCTAAAATAAAATTTTGAAAAAGAAAAAAATTTAAAAAATTAAAACATCCCCATTAGGATATGGCATAGAACCATGAGAGGGAGTCTGCTTTGAAAGAGTCCATATCGTTTATTTGTTAGGCAATCAAGATCCACTCAGCAGGTAATGTTAGAGATAGTACAAGTGGCTATGGTGAAGGTGGCATTGATTTGCAATAGTCACAGTGAGACATCTCCCTTGGACTGAACTAAGTTGAACATATTGGATATGAACTTTTCTGACCATGCAAGTCACTGGGCCTTCCCAAGAATGCTCTAAAAATTATTTTTAATTTTAAAAGATGTAAGAACTCAAATAATAATCACCAAATATATCTACATATATGTGTGTATATAGAGTGTATATATACATATATGCATATATGTGTGTATATAGAGTGTATATATACATATATGCATATATGTGTGTATATAGAGTGTATATATACATATATGCACATATATACACATATACATGCATGCATACATGTATTATATATATATAATATGTGTGTCTATCTCAATCTCTATATCTATGAACCCAGATGTCTCCAGAGGAGAAAGTGAGGCTGGTGACTTTGCACAGCCCTACCTCATTTAAATCCAATTCACTTGTATGTCATGTTATTACCTCCAAGATGTCATGGTCTTCTTCCAGAACAAAGGACAAACAACATCTATACAATATATATTTATAGTACTCTTTACGCAACATATATGAACGCATGCACATGTATATCTAAACACACAGTACATATATAGATACATACACACATGTATATATGTATGTATATATGGGGTGGTCAGGAAGACTATCACCTCTGGCGTTGAAGGCTTACTGAGCACTTTTCAGTGCTTCTCATCCACCTTTAGTGTCTACCTAATTCACCCCATTCTCACCTGTGGCTATAGGAAGTTGAGGTAAAACCATCTTGGCAGATGGGCTAAACTAGGTTGAGGCCTCAAAACCTGTCAATGAGTTTCCGAGATGCCTTCCCCAAGCAGGTGAAGACTTTCCCCAGTGGAGTGGGTAGAGGAGAATATTTTATTCCAGTCACCATGGCAGCTGAAGCAGGCCCCATGGAGTTAGAGGTTGGTCAGACACCATATACTGTAGGCATCCACTGCATCCGAGGCCAGTGCCAGTCATCTTGACTTTTGTCCAGCCACTAGACTTGGTGGATTCAGGAAAAGAGAGTGAGGCTAATGACTTTGCGTGACTGCCTCACTTAAATCCAGTTCACACACAAGTCAAAATATTACCCCATGATATCATTGGTCCTCTTCGAAAATGAAGGACAAACAACACATATACACACATATACATATACAGAGATACAGAAACATACACAGTATACATATACACATATATTTTCTGTTTTCAGTGGTTTTTACCTCAAAATTTGCTTCCAAAATAACTCCCATGCTTGTAATCAGTGATTTATTGTTACTTAAGATGCAGTCAATTTCATTTTTTCTTATATTGTTTAGTGAGCCCTATGACTAGTTCTGTTGAATCGTATCTTCTCAGTGAAAGCCATAACAACTCAGATGAAATTAGCCTAACAATCCATACAGGAAAAACTAAGTGAATGAAGGAGTCACATCCTCAAAGTTAAGACACCACAAGAGTGTCAGCCCATTGACTCAGTCCATCAAAAGAGATCTTAACAGCAACTACAGATGGACAATGAGCTAGGCCCAAAATTGAATAAGAGATAGGGAGTTGCATTACATTTGAGGGAATTGTACTATATCTTCAAAAATTTTAAGCAGCTTCTGGATACACATCCACAAAAAAAAACAATTTTTAAGCACCAATATTCTCTATATGATGCTAGGGGTCATGAATTATAGAATACCAGTTTATGAATAAATAAAAATGTGGGTGACCCAAAGAGCAATGATGAAACACAGAGTCTAGATAATTGCCTACAGCATGCTACTAATGACTTCCATAAAAGAAGGAGCACAAAAGATATGGTGTAAAAATATCATCAAGGGAATTTATGACCAGAAAAGAAGATAGATAATAATAATACTTTTTGTTGTGTCATTTCAGTCATGCCTGACTCTCCATGATACCATTTGGGGCTTTCTTGGCAAAAGTACTGGAGTGGTTTTCCATTTCCTTCTCTAGCCCGTGTTACAGATGAGGAAACTGAGGCAGATATAGGTTAAATGACTTACCAAAGGTCGTACATCAGGTTACTGTTTGAGGCAGGCTTTGAATTTGTGTCTTCTGACTTTGTGTTTAACAGTCTATCTATTCTACTATATAGCTGGTTCTAGATGGGTAAGGTATATAGCAAGATCATGGATAACAGATAACCTGAATATTGCCCTGGGACCCATAAAATGTTAAAAGGCCAACACACATCGTTTAAAACCTGTATGGAGACACAGTGAGATGGTGTGTGCTTCATCTGCCCCACTGGAGGGAGTTCTAAAAGGAATGAAGGTAGGGAAGAAAGACTCAATTATAGAATGTACAAGCATGCACTTCCATTACATATCATCATGATTCTCCTAGAAGCAGCTGCCTAGCATCCTCCATGTGGAGATGCCATCTGATCAGGCACATGTGCCAGACCCCCAATAAATTAGTTTTTATTTTATTGTCAAGCCTAACAATACTGCTTCATGTAGGTACACTATTAAAAAAGGCAGAGAAATTTTCCTTGTCTTTTTGTGGAGAGCCAGACATTCTCTCTTTATTCTTACCCCAAAATGAGTCATATTTATAAAATTCATTATTGATTGTAACCCAAACCTAAAGATAATTCTCTAAGGTTTTGTGTTTGTTTGTTTTTTTTACTTTATGTCCAGAAGGTTGTTGTTTTGGTAATTTAAAGTCAGCCATTAAAGATTTGTGCAAGTCTTTCCCCAAGTGCTTATAGCTAATGCTTGAACTTCCTGCTATATTTAAGTTTGAAAATTTAGAGAACGAAGGAAACATTTCACAATTATTCTCTTTGGCATGCTTCAGCCAAACCTTTCACTTTTTAAAACAATTAAACATAGGGGTTTCATTATACAAATTGAAGATGGTAGCTTTAATATCTTGGAGATTCAAAGTTAAGTCATTCATGAATGAAAAGAGATCAAATAAATAAGCAAGCTTTGCAATTTATCATGAAAACATTTAGCCAAATTTGAATTCTTTTGATTTTGCTACATTTAATTTTTTTATTTTCAAATCTTATCCTCTCAGTGGGTCTATACATCTGTCTTAACAATGGGCTTGAACAGTCATTTGTAAATGCTTGTGTTCAGATCCCATATTTATAACCCAAATTGCAAACATTCGTTAATTCAATATTCTGCTTTTAATATATTTTACAAATTCTACTGATCCTGTAAGAACTTCAATTGAGCATTTGTTTTTTGCTTCTAAATATACGTGGTTAATTTAAAAAATGTACAAATATAATTTTATCTGTCACAACTTCTTTAATTTTCACTCTTACACCAGAATGACTGCCAATTGTATTTGTTATCCCATCTGTACATAGTCTAACACATTACCAATCAAGAAATATATTACCAATATGTTAATGTAGTAACTTAATTAGTTAATTAATTAATTACAAACTAGTTCTAAAAATATTTCAGTAGAACACAATAATTCTTTCATTATTAGCAGTTCTTATCATTATCATAGTAATTAATAAAATAGCTATAAGATAAAAGAATGCTTCCTTTTTTGTCTTTATTTGTCTTCAGTATGACTGCTTAACTGACTTTCTTTCCCAACTTTCTTTAGAAAGGTTTTACCCTTCTGTCTTCTCCAGTAAATTGCCCCTATTGTCATATCCACTGTCTTGCTAAGCTTCAATCTTTCCCTGTTCATTGACTTCATTCCCCCCTGCTACCTATAAACATGTTTGTGTCCCCCCAGACCATAAAAAACCTTTATTTGATCTAACTATCCAGACTAGCCATTATCCTTTAACTTTACTTCTCTTTTTAGCAAAACTCCTTGAGAAAGCCATCTACATTAGATGCCAATACTTTCTTTTCTCTCACTTGTTTTTAAGCCATCTTGAAATCTTGCTTCAAATCTCATCATTCAACTGAAACTACTCTTTCCAAAGTTCCCATTGATCTCTTAATTGCCAAATTTAATGACCGTCTCTCAGCTCTCATCCTTCTTGATCTCTCTGCAATATGTTCTTGTTGATTGATTTCTCCTTCTGGAAACGTTCTCTTGTCTAGTTTTCATGATACTGCTCTCTCCTGGATATCTGACTACTCAGTCTTCTTTGCTGTATCTCCATCTAGGTGCTCCCCACTAATTTGTGAGCATCTCCCAAAGTTGTATCTCTTCTTTTCTTTCTATATATCATCTTGCTTAATGATTTAATCAGCTCTCATGGGTTTAACTATTTTCTTATACAGTTATTTATACATTTATACCTATATATTTAACCCTATATATTTATATATAAATCTATATATTTAACCCTAAGTTGTCTTCTGAGCGTCTCATTAATTTCCTTTTGGACATCTTGAATTGGATTGCTCATAATTCAAACTCAACATATTCACAACAAAACCCCCATAACCTTCTCTTCCAAATTTCCCTGTTACTTTTCAGGTCACCACTATTTTCCATGTCACCCAGGCTTAAAGAACTTGATATCATCCTTAATCACATATTCTTATTCCCTCCACCCACATCCAATCTATTATGAAATCTTATCATTTTTACCTTCATAGGGCAGCTAAGTGGCACAACGGATAGAATGCTGAGCCTTGTGGAAGACTTATCTTAATGAATTCAAATGTGGCTTCAGACTCTTCCTAGCTGTGTGACAGTGGACAAGTCACTTAAGCCCTATTTGCCTCAGTTCCTCATCTGTAAAATGGGGACACTTTGGAGAAGGAAATAGCTAACAACTCCAGTATCTTTGCCAAGAAAACACCATGAACAAGTCCATGGGGTCACAAAGAGTTGGACAAAACTGAACAACAACAACAGCAAAGTATCAGACACCATGCCAAGTAAAACTTTTGTAGAATAAAAACTTGTTGTGTAATAATTCCAGTTTGTAGACCCACAGTGGGGAATATTGCTCTATAAGGAAATTAAATGATAAATCAAATTGTACAAAATCACATGTGAATTCACAAATAAAAATAATAATAACTCACATTTATATGACACTTTATGGTTACAAAGTATTACCTCATTTGAAAATCCTAAGTAAACAACTTGTTTGCAATCTTATTGCCCAAATCTAACCATAAAATGAATGTGACTATATCAGATTGATAGTGATGTGCAATATTATCAACTTGTTCTGAAAATGTTTTTAAAATGATGCCTATGTGAATACTAAATCTCGTGAAAATTCTGTGTTTTATTTTATGTAACTTTGAGGTATAATGAAAAAGTGCTTGGAAAAATCCCACTGAGTGAATAGGGAATAAAAAATGGGATAAAGAAGATTATAAAAGACAAAACAATTTCTGTAGAATAAAATCTTAAAAATTTTTGAATGAACAAAACTAATGCAGCTAAATTTACAGGAATGATATATTGAGAATAATTATGGTATCAAACAACTGTTTGATAAAGTATGATATCGAAAATCTATAGGAAATTGACATATCTATAAGATTAGCAACAATTCCCCAATAGAAAGTGACCAAAGGATATGAGTAAATTATTTTTCTCTCTCTCTCTCTCTCTCTCTCTCTCTCTCTCTCTCTCTCTCTCTCTCTCTCTCTCTCTCTCTCTCTCTCTCTCTCCTTCTCTCCCCATGTATATATAATACACACACATAAATATACATATATATGTCTATGTATATATTTGGTTTTTGTTCTGACATGACAGATAGTTCCCAATAAACAACTAAATGCGTTTTACAAAGAAAATCTACTTAGAAAACATTTTGATTATTGACTACTATTAGAAAGGAGGGCTGTGCCCTTTGGCAGTATGGATTAAAATTGAGAGTCTTATGTTCCCCAAGTTTTATTGCCTTTCCATGTTGACTTTGTTTACATGCCTATAATCATATTGCTCTCTTGGCTCTGCTTTGCTCCTTCTGGATTATATCCAGTTCAAGCTGATCCAATCACTTCATATAAGTCTTTCCATATTTCCCTGGATTTTTCATATTTGTCATTGTGTATGTTGCAGTAATATTCCATTACATTCATCTGCCATAATTTGTTCAATTAGTTCATAATCATTGATCATATGTTTTCCAACTTTTTTAAAATCACTATTAATATTTTTGTGCATCAGAGTCTTTTGTTGATATAATTAAAATTCTCAGGATATTGTTCTGGTAGTGACATCTTTGGTTAAAGGGATCTAGACAATTTAGTAACTTTTCTGTCATAATATGCCAGTTTTTCCTTTAAAATAGTAGGAAGTAACTTACAATTCTACAAGGAATGGATTAGAATGACATTTTTATTTTTTCCCAACAGCCCCTTCAATAATGAATTTTCCCCGTCTTTTAGTATCTTTGCAATTTTTATGGATAAGAGGGGATACCTCAGGGCTCTCCTAATTTTAGCATTTTTCAAATGAAGAAATTAAAACTATCAACTGCCATATTTTTGTGCAAAATTGTACAAAATCTCTGTTGGAGAAATGCAAATCGAAAATACTCTGACATCACCTCAAATTCATGAAATCAGCAAAAATGGTAAAAGATAGAAAAATTCAATGTTGAAGGAACTATAGGAAAACAAGTATGTTAATTCACCATTGGTAGGTTAACCACTCTGGAAAATAATTTGTCATTACTTGAGACAAGCTACTAAGTTGTTCATAAATCCTTCTCCTGGATTTATGCCCCACTGACAGAAAGGGCCAAATTACCAAAGAATTTACACATCTAAATTAACATGTTACCCCTATTTGTAACAGCCAGAAACTAACCATATGCCCAGAGTTGGAGAATCAACAAAGAAATGGTGGTATGTGACATAATAAGATAGTATTTTGTAAATGATGTTAAGAATGATACAAAGAATTTTCCGAATGATTAATGTAAAGAATGATAAGGGGAGAAGACTTATTCAAACTGATATAGAATAAACAAAGCAGAGTCAAAGAAAAGTATACACAGTGTTGAAAAAGTTGACTCAGGACTATGCATCTGCTTAGTGAATTTTTTTTTTGTATGTACAAGGAAAGAACCAAACCATGGATATATTCCTGGGTTCCTTAAACATAGTCTTCCCTGACCTGAAAGCAGAGTGTTCAATTCTTAGTCTTAAAAGTGGATTACGAAGCCAAAAGATAGATGTAAAAGACAAATGGGGGGAGGGAAAGTGAGACAAAGCATTCTGGGAACAAGAAACATACTGACAGAAAAATTGATTACAACATGCTGGGCAAGTGCTTTCTGTTGTTCTGCCTAGAGGCAGCCAAGTTTTCAGGGGAAAGATAATTTCTCATGACCCCTCTGGGTAGCCATGCTGGTCTACACATTACTCTTTGCAGTAATGTCAACTCTAGAAGTACAGTGAAGAAGGAAGGACAGGCCTTGAATCTTGTTTCCACAATGGTGACTATAATTATGTAAATAAAGACAACACCAACAAGCAATATAATTCAAGTTACATACAATGGACAATGCTGATTTCAAAATCCTTTCTGTTAAAAACAACAAAAGAGAAAGTAATATTTACCATTTTAAAAATTCAGCTTGTAAATTTTATTTTTAGATTATGAATCTGACAAACATGAATATTTCCATACACAAGGAACATGAAAGAGATTTTTATATGAAACCAAATCTATGGTATATACAGCTTATATTCTAGGTCTAAATTAAATTATACCTATTAGTACCAACGCTACCCTGCTTATCTGTGTTCCCTTCTGAACTTCCTCCTGTTCTCAAGTCACTCTTAACTCCAATGGCTCCATTTTATATCCAAGATTAAGCACAAAATCCTCTGTTTGATATTTAAAACTCCTTATAACCTTCCCCAGTCCTGCCTTTCCAGTCTTGTTACACCTCTTCTTTTTTTTTTTTTTTTAAAGCAATTGGGGTTAAGTAACTTGCTCAAGGTTACACGGCTAGTCATTTGATTTATGCGTGGGTGCTCATTTTCTGAGGCCGGATCTGATCTCGGGTCATCCCAACTCCGAGGACGGTGCTCTTACTCACTGCGCCACCTAGCCACCCCTTTAGGGCAATTGGGGTTAAGTAACTTGCCCAAGGTTACACGGCTAGGTTTTTGTTTGTGCGGATTAGGTGTCGGAGGCCGGCTCCTAACTCAGGGCCTTCTGATTCCAGGGCCGGCGCTCTATTCACTGCGCCACCTAGCCGCCCCTGTTACACCTCTTCTGCCATGTATTCTTTGATCCAGTGACATTGGCATCCTTGTTTTCCCTTGGTCAAGACATTCCTATTTCTCAATTCTGGGCATTTATACTGCCAATCCCCTATGCTTGAGATGCTTTGCCTCCTCACCTCTGCCACCTGTCCTCACTGACTTCTTTAATGTCCTCCCCACTCCCCCATTCTCTCTTAATTCTAGTGCCTTACCTCTATTGAATATTTCCTATTTTTCCTTTATATAGCTTTTCTGGTACATGGTTATTTGCACCTTTTCTCTCTTTTGACATTCTTTGTACCTTCAGCATTTTTTTCTTTTTTGCATTTTGGAGGCAAGTTAAGTGACTTGCCCAAAGTCACATGGCTAGTAATTGTGTCAAGTGTTTGAGGCTGGATTTGAACTCAGGTCTTCCTGAATGCAAGGCCGGTGCTCTATTCACTGCACCACTTAGCTGCCCCTACATACCTTCAGCATTTAACATAGTTCCTGGCATATAGAAAATTCTGATAAATGTTTATTTGCTGACTGACTTCTAGTATTTTTTTAAATGTTTCATCGATACTATTTTCTTTCTTTTCTTCTGCCCCTTCCTCCTCCTCCCTTCTTGCCACAACTCTTATCCACAAAATATAAAAGCTTTTCATTGTAACAAGAAAATGTAGTCAACCAAAACAAATTCTCACATTGCTTGTGTCTGAAAATGTAGGTTTAATTCTCTTCCATCAGTCCATTTTATCTCTGCCAAGGAGTGGGAAAGCATGCTTCCTTATTAGCCTTCTGGAGTCATGTTTGGTCATTGAACTGAAGAGAGTTCTCAAGTCTTTCAAAGTGGCTTTCTTTTACATTATTTTAGTTATTGTAAAGATTGTTCCCCTGGTCCTGCTCACTATATTTTCCACTAGTTCTTAAAATTGTATCTGGCACTTCTGAATCTGACCTTAATAATAATTCCCTTACACACATCTATCATAATTTATTTAGCTCTTCCCCAGTTAATGAGCATCCCCTGAGTTTCTGATTCTTTACCACCATAAAACGAGCTGCTATAAATATTGCTGTAGTTTTGGGTCTTTTCCCTTTCTTTTTCCTCTTTGGAGTATACGCCTAGTAGAAATAATCTGAGACAAATTGTATTATCCACAACTAATGACTTTTGAGGGTATAATTTTAAATTGCTTTCCAGAATGGTTAGACCAATTCATAGCACCAAGAATGCATTACTGTACCTCCAACAATTTTAATTGTTACCTTTGTTAGTCTGATAAGAGTGAGGTAGAACCACAGAGTTGTATTAAATTATATTTATATTAATAGTGATTTGGAACATTTCTCATATGGTTCCTATGTTAGCAGTTCACTTTTCTTCTCATCATTCTGATTATTAGGTAGGTATCTGGTACAGTGGCTATAGTACTGTACTTGGAGCCAGGAAGACCTGAGTTTGAATTTGGTCTCACATGTTTTCTAGTTGTGTGACCCTTGACAAGTCACTTAACCTCAGTTTGCCTCAGTTTCCTCATCTGCAAAGTGGAGATAACAATAGACTCTACGTCAGTGTTTTTGTGAGAATCAAATGAGATGATACATGCTTTTCAAACTTTAAAATACTATATAAATACTAGCTTTTATTATTTGTCTATTGAGGAATGGCTCTTGTTCTTATGTATTTGTATCTGATACATACTATTATTTTTAGTCATATAACTGATGAAGTTTAAGTTATTTATGGGAAGTTACTTAGGGATGGATATTTGTTGGGAATTGATAGATGTGTCAAGATCAACAGACCATTTCTTAAGCACCAATTTTGTGTCAGGCACTGTGCTAACTGCTGGGATAAAAAAGACAAAAATTGAATAGTCCCTTGCCCTCAAAAACCTTACCTTTTATACACAGAATGTATCAAAAAAAATTTTTTTGGCTTTTTTTTGGAGAGGGGAAGGTAGGGCAATTGGGGTTAAGTGACTTGCCCAAGGTTACACAGCTAGTTTTACTTTAAGTGTCTGAGGCTAGATTTGAACTCAGGTCCTCCTGACTCTGGGGCCAGTGCTCTATTCACTGCACCACTTAACCTCCCACCCTTGTAAATGTGTCAATTTTTTAAAATTGTACTGAAGAGGAGTGCTAAGCATCATTTAAAAAAAAAGCTTTAATATTTCTATTTTTTCAGGTCCCCATTTAATCATAATTTCCTAATCTCTAAATCTCCATTTGGGAATAATTATCATGTTGTGTAACTCCTAATGAATAGGGAGCCTTTCCTACCCTGTTTGAGTTTAATATTCTTCTACTTCAGGGCTTTCTCATGCTGATGCTTTCTCTTAGTGAGCCATATTTAATCACTGAGATTCCCAGGGAAATGAAAATGCCATAAAAATGAGAACAGAAAAAAAAAACAAAGATAAAACAAGCTTCCAGAAGGAATGTTCTATTAAAACATTTTGAAAAACTAACCCCTTTTTATTAGCAGTTCAGAGTAAAGAAAATTATTCTAATAATAGATCCTGGGCACCAGTGAACCGAAAGGACCTATGTTGGCATGAAGTCAATACTAGCATGCTTGACTAAGAACAATTTATGGATTGAAGGATAAGCTTTTCTTAGTAACATTTTTGGAGGAAGATATTATAACTAAGCAGTTTTAAATTTTGTCCCCAGTTCCCCCAAATACTCTCCTCCCCACTTCCCATTCCACAGATCCTATACTTTCTCATTTAAAGAAATGTATTCTCATACAATGATCCAAAATAATTCCAAAGGACTCAATGATGAGAGAGAAAGAACTGATGGAGTCTGAATGCAGATCAAAGCATATTATTTTTCCCTCTCTGTATTGTTTCATGACTTTTTTTCATTCGGATCTGTGTCTTCTCTCACAACATGACTAATATGGAAATGTGTTTTGCATGATTGAACATGTATAACCTATATCAAGTTACTTGCTGTCTCAGGGAGAGGGGAGGTAAGGAAAGGCGAGAGAAAATTTGGAACTCAAAATTTTTTTTAAATGAATATTGGGGAGATTAGGTGGTGCAGTGAATAGAGCATGGGCTCTGGAGTCAGGAGGACCTGAGTTCAAATCCTACCTCAGACACTTAACACTTACTAGCCGCATGACCTTGGGCAAGTCACTTAACCCCGATTGCCCTGCCTTCCCCCCTCCAAAAAGCAAAAAAATAAAAAAGAATATTGAAAATTATCTTTACATGTAGATGAGGAAAAGTAGTTTGTTTTTTTTTAATAAGGAAATGTTTTCTTATGGTTTCAAAACTTCAAACAGAGATAGAAGCGATAGGAAAGTATGGAAAGACCAACAGCTTGTTATAATTTTCCCTTCATTTACACATATTTTGGAAGGGAAGAAACATTTGCCATTTTAGACTTTAGTTTTCCCTTGTTGCCTGCATGTAATCATTTTGCAGGATAAGATTAGAAGATTTTAGAAATGGAAGGGCCAATATGGAATTCTCCGATTTAAATCTTTAAGGGAACTCAGAGGTCTTCTACCTAGACAAGGTTTGTAGATGAGGAAACTGGGACGCAAGAAACTAAATGATTTGCCTAATGCAAATTTCAGGTGTACATGACAGAATCAGAATTCAAACCCAGATCCCCTGACTCCAAATCTAGCTCTCTTCCCACTGTACCTTATTTTATTTTTTATTTTTATATTTATTATTTATTTTATATAATAAATATTTTATATTTATTATTTATTTACCTTATTTTAAAGATCATTTGATCCAACTCTCAATATTTTACAGTTTTACAAATTGAGATGTCAACAATCTAAATGTGCTTGCATACATGTCACAGAGCCAGTATCCAAACCCAGATCCCCTGACTCCAGGTCCAGTTCTCTTTCTACAACATCAGATTAATTCTCTATTTCCTTACAGCTTTGTAACAGATTAAGGTGCTCATCCTTGGGCAGCCAGGTGGCACAGTAGAGTCAGGAAGACTCATCTTGAGTTCACATCTAACCTCAGAAACTATGTGTCTGATAGCTGTGTGACCCTGGGCACATCACTTAACTCTGCCTCAGTTTCCTCAATTGTAAAGTGAACTAGAGAAATAGCAAACCACTCCAGTCTCTTAGGCAAATCACATAATCCTGTTTGCCTCAGTTTCCTCACTTGCAAAATGAGCTGGAGAAGGAAATGGCAAACCACTCCAGTATCTTTGACAAGAAAACCCCAATTGGGTCACAAAGAGTTAGACACGACTGAAAAGACTGAACAACAAGGGGCACATCCAGGATCAGGGGAATTAGCCAAAGACGGAAAAAAGTGGTTCAATCTAAATCATCAGAAAGGAATACTGGGGTTCAGTGAGTGCCAGGTGAGCCAGACAAGAGATGGCTGGGATCTGTCCACTAAAAAGGATCACTGAGGCAGGGGACCTCTGGTGGTGGGTGGTTGGAGGAAGTATGAACATGTGGATGGTCTGTCAGGCCTGTCAGTGTGACAGCAGGTAATAGGCTGAGAAGCAGGCAGGGAGGCAGGTTGTTTTCATAAGGGAGGGCTAGTGATGGGAAGCACGTGGGCACCCTGCAAGATGAATGAAACATGACCTCAGGGGTCATGGATTCTGATGGCATATAATCTATGAATATCTAGGCAGGCAGCCAGGATCAGAGAAAGACAGAAGGAGGTAATGGGAATCCAGCTATAGGGACAGTGACTTAGGGAAAGGGCAGTTGGATATGAGCAAGGATGTGCTGGGTGAATATTTAAAAACTAGCTCTTTTTAAAGAGTTTAATCTGCATTGCTAACATTTTTCCCATTATTTTCTTGTTGCTGTTGTTATTGAGTTCTTCAGTCATATCTGACTTTTCATGATCCCATTTGGGGGTTTTCTTAGCAGAGATACTAGATGGGTTTGCCATTTCCTTCTCCAGAGCATTTTACAAATGGGGAAACGGAGGCAAACAGGGTAATGTGACTTCCCTAGGGTCACACAGCTAATAAGTGTCAGAGGCCAGATTTGAAGTCACAAAAATGAATTTTCCTGATTCCAAGCCCAGTGCTCTATCAACTGTACCACTGAGCTGCCCCTTTACTCTCTTGAGTCCAGACAATGAACAGACCAGTAAATCAGTCCTGGATTTGTAGCCTTTGCTAATTTATGAATTTACTGAATATTAATGAATACGTAAATTTAATATTTATTTATTAATTAATGAATAGTTAACATTTGACTCCTGAGCCTATTCAAGCTGCCTACAGCATTACCCTGGGGCATGAGACATACTGCCAAAGTTGGGTTTGTAGGCATGAAAGACAAAAACAAATACCAATATGCTGAGAGGTTGGAGTAGAAAGTGGCTCTTTAGTCACAGCCAATCACTCCAGAGTGAGAGAAGTCACTAAAATACTTATTCTCTTTGACTCAGTGATCTTACTCTTAAGCATATGCTTCAAGGAGATCAGTGGCAGAAAGAAAGGTGCCATATATACCAAAGCATTCATATCAGCCCTCTTTGTGGTTGGAAAAAAAATGCAGAACATACTGTGAATGCCCATCAATTAGAGAATGGTTGAATAAATTGGGGTATGATAAACAAATTTGAATAAATAGATTGCCTGGCCTATAATTGACACTTAATAAATGTTTATTGATTGATATTGCAGCATAAGAGATAAGTTGAAGGAATGTGAGACTTGCATGAAATGAATGATCCTTTTCTAGGTCATAATGCATATCATGTCATTCACTCCCCAACTATGGGTGTACCAAGGCTAAGCCCTTAGCTCTCTTTTCCCTCTTTCTACAGTTCCCCTCTCTTATCAGCTCCTTTGACTTTGATTATCATTCCTCTGTAATGAATCACAGATCTATTTATACAGCTCTAGTCTCTCTCCTGAGCTGGGTGTCAGTACTATATTACCAACTGCCTGTTTATTAGACACTTAGAACTGCATGTCTCATAGAAATCTCAAACTTAACATGTCCAGAAATGAACTCACTGTCTTTCTCCTGAGAATATATCCATCTTTTGACTTTCCCTGTTTTTGTTAAGTGCACCATCATTCTTCCAATCTCCTAGGTTCAAAACCTTAGAATCTTCCTTGACCCTTCCTTATCTTACTTATTCAATTAGTGGCCAGGAGGTGTAGTGGATAGAGCACTGGGCCTGGAGTCAGAAAGACCTGAATTCAAATCTGGCCTTAGACACTTATGAGCTGCGTGACCCTGGGCAAGTCACTTTAATCCTGTTTGCCTCTGTTTCCTCATCTGTAAAATGAGCTGAAGAAGGAAATGAGAAACTGCTCCAGCATCTTTGTCAAGAAAACCCCAAATGGAATCACAAAGAGTTAGACATGATTGAACAACACCAAAAGTTGTGGATTCTTCCTCCCCAACACCTCTCACCTCTGTCTCTTTTTCTTCACTCCCGCCCTAGTTCAGGCCCTAGTCGCTTCTTGCCTGGATTTCTGTAATAACTCCCTAATCATTATTCCTGCCTCAACTATCTGTCTCTTCTCTAGTTCATCCCACCCAGTGGCCAAAGTGGTTTTCCTAAAACATGACCATGTCACTCCCCAACTCAGTAAACTCTAGACACTATTACCCCTAAGATTAAATACAAACTTCTCTATTTGCTATATAAAACCCTTCACACCTTGAATCTAACCTTCTTTTTCAACTTTATTATATTTTATTTGCATTTGCACACTTTTAAGTCCAGTCAACCTGGCCTTGTAGCTCCTGACATATAAACACTCTATCTCTGCTTTTAATACATTTGCACTGGCTGGTCTTCCTTCTTGGGATGAGCTCTCTATTTTTGCCTCTCAGAATCCCTAGTTACCTTCAAAGCTCAGTTCAGGTGCTACCTTCTGCATGAGGCTTTTGTTAGCATCTCCTTCCAAAGAATTCCCCTTATATTTTTTGCATATATTTTTGTAGAAATATATATTGTTTTTCTCCCTGATAGAATATTAGCTCTTTGAGGGTAGGGACTTATATTGTCTTCATGCTGCCAGTGCCTAGCACAATAGCTGGCACTTAATAAATGCTTGGTTCATTGACTAACTAAAATAATGCAGAACAAAAAAAAAAAAAAAAGAAAAGAAATCATGAAGAACAAAGAAAACAGGACCAAGAGAAAAATATACAGAACAGCTACACTAATGAAAATGAAAAATAATACTAATAGGCATTTGGCTTAATTACAATGAAAAACCTTGATTCTAGAAGATAGAGAATGAAATACTTATAACTTCATTCTTTAGAGAGAAGGGGGACCTTGTGCAAAGAATATTGTTTATGATGTTGTCTGAGGTTGTTTTGTCAGTTGGTTTTGCTTAACTGTTTATCTTTATAACAAGAGATGATTGAATGGGTGGGGTTAGTATATCAGGAAATGTTTGTAATGTGAAAATAAGGTATCAATTAAAAATAAAGGAGATGAGAGGTATAGGCAAGAGCCCAGTTATACAAGGTCAAAGAAGGCCCAGAAGTAAGGGGACTTTGAGAGGTAAGGATTAATGCATCTTTATATATCTCTGCTTTATGGGTCTAGATTCGTTCCATAGCCTGGTGGGCAAAAAATCTATGAGAAGTCAAGGGTCCCTAATTGCAGATGCAATTAGCAGGATGCAAACTGGGGAACCAGGCCAACCATTACCTCGATTGAATGAGTAATCTGTTGTCAATGACTTAGAACACAGGACTTTTTTTTTCATACCTAAATCATTTATCAAAATCAATTTATTGTCTCAGTAAGCTTCATGCAAAAACAATGTCTTAGGCTCACCAGCATCACACAGATATATAGTTCACCAACTTTCATATCCTTCTGATAGGGTGAATTCAGTAATCCCATCACTATATTCCTGCCATTGACTTTATCTTTGGCTTTAACTATGCATTGGTGAGGTAAAGGTCACCCACACCCAGAAAGAAATATAACAGAGACCAAAAAGTAAACAGTCCCAAGGTCATTCTGGTGTTCATTGCTCAATACTGTAATTTCTGTGAACTCTCCAACCTCCTAGACCATGTACTTTGCCTCCCTTGACATTTAAGGGCTGTCCAAATCCTCTAGATTTGTCCAACTCAAGCCATTACTCTGTCTAACCTTACAGCCTTCCATGATCCAGAACCAGTTCTAAGCTTAGTTATCTTCCTGATAAAGTAAGCCAAGTCTCATTTCCTGCCTCATCCCCATTCAGTGACCTATACCTTGCTTCTGTCCATCTTTCTTCCTTATTCTCTCCAATGTGGAAAGAGAATGAGAGGTTTCATTATCTATTTATTTACTCCATTAATTCTACAGACATTAATTGAGTACCTCATTAGGATGGGGGAGATGATGGAGAATTGTTACCAGGTTTAGATTATAGATGGTTCCTGCACTCATGGAGCTTACTTCTAAAAAAATTAAATTTGAGTTTTTCAATGAACAAAAATCTATTTTTTTCTCCCTCTTAATCCACTTCTGCCACTAAGAAAGAGAAAAAGAAAACCTTTGTAATAGATATGCATAGCCAAACAAAAAACAAACAAACAAATTCCTGCCTAGGCAAACTCCAAAAATTGTGTTTTTCATTGTACATTTTGAGTCCATCACCTGTTTGTCAGGAAGTGGGTAGCATGTTTCATCACTGGTCCTCTGAAATCATATTGGTCATTGCATTGATTAGAGTTCATAAAGCTTTCAAAGTTTTTTGTTTGTTGGCTTATAATGCTATTGTCCAAACTGTTCTTGGAGCTTATAGCTTTTTTTAACCCCAATTTATTAAGTTATTTATTTTTAGTTTTGAACATTCACTTCCATAAGTTTTAAATTTTCTCCCCTTCCTTCTCTTCTCTCTCCCCAAGACAGCATGTAATCTAAAATAGTCTATACACATACATTCCTATTAAACACATTTTCACATCAGTCATGTTGCTTAGAAGAATTATAACAAATGGGAAAAACCATGAGAAAGAAAAAAAAACAAAATAAAACAAAACAAAAAAGAAAATAGGGATGGCTAGGTGACGTAGTGAATAGAGCACCAGCCCTGGAGTCAGGAGGACCTGTGTTCAAATCCAGCCTCAGACACTTAACACAAAACTAGCCATGTGACCTTGGGCAAGTCACCTAACCCCAATTGCCCTGCCTACCCAAAAAGGAAAAAGGCAAAAGAAAAATAGTCTGCTTTGCTTTGTATTCTAATTCCATAGTTCTTTCTCTGGATGTGGCTGGCATTTTCCATCATGTGTCCTTTAGAATTGTTTTAGGTCCTTGCATTGCTGAGAAGGGTTAAGTCTTTCAAAATCAGTCCTCACACACTGTGGCTGTTACTGTTTACAATGTTCTCCTGGTTCTGCTCCCCTCACTCAACATCAATTCATATAAGTCCTTCCAGGTTTTTCTGAAGTCCCCAAGTTCATCATTACTTATAGTACAGTAGCATTCCGTTACATTCATATACCACAACTTGTGTAGCTATTCCCCAGTTGATGGGCATCCCCTTGATTTCCAGTTCTTGGCCACCACAAAAAGAGCTGCTATAAATATTTTTACATGTATATCCTTTTCCCATTTTTATGATCTCTTTTAGATATAGTCCTAGAAGTGGTATTGTTGGGTCAAAGGATATGCACATTTTAATAGACCTTTGAGCATAGTTTGGAGCTTGTAGTCTTAAAGAATCTGTGAAACTCTATGGATTACACCTAGTGAGCTTTGTTAGTAAGACTGGTCACTGATTAGGAAGCCTCAAGGTTATCAGTCTGGAATGAATTGGAGCCTGGAGTGAAGAGAAGTAGCATCACAGAATCACAAAGTATGGGTCAGTCAGTGACAGCTTTTTTAGGAAAAGCATTAGCCTTGGTGTCAGAAGACCTCAGTTCAGGGTCTGATTCTCACACTTAGAAGCTATGTGATTATTAGCAAGTCACTTAACCTCTCTGATTTTTCCATTTCCTTATATACACAACACTCATATAGTGTACCTCGTAGAATTTTTTTGAAAGAAAAAGTTCTGCAAATCTTAAGAATAAAAGCTAGTATTTATATTGTGCTTGAAGGTTTGCAAAAGTGTTTTACAAATATTATCTCATTTTTCTCTCCTGGGAGGTAGGTGCTATTATTATCCCCATTTTATAGAAGAGACAGAGGCTTAGGAAGGTTAAGTGACTTACCAAGGGTCACAGCTAAGAAGTGTCTGAGGTAAAATTTGAACTCAGGTCTTACTAACTCCAGATCTAGCAGTTTATGTTACTATTACTATAAAATCAGGTAGAGGGTCACGGGCAAACATTCATAGCTCCTAATCTGAATACTTTAAGACAGTGGCTGGGAAATCCCAAGGGGAAACTAGAATTGAGTCAGAAGGATTATGGCAGCAGAGCCATATATCCATAAGGCAATAAAGAGGGACTATGAATAGCCTTTGCTCTGGAGGAACTTCTTTTGTTTTTTCATGAGGAAGTGTATTGGTTTCACTTTTACCCTGTATTGCCAACTCTTCTAAATGGCAATATCCCTTGCTAAATTATAACTAGCCATCCTCACTCTGCCAGTTACACAAAGACAGGTATATCCTTGGGAAGGACTGGGGAGACTAATTACAGATAAGTTCTGATTCCTCAGGGACTTGAAAGATAGACCCCAAATTTTCTCTTTGTTAATGTTATCTCAGAGCAAGCACACCCTTCCACCCCGTACCCTAGTTGCCCCAGAACAACCAAATGCAGCAGGCTAGTGGCTGGCAAGGTATTATGCTTAAAAAATAATTCCTGCCCTTCTGCTGCTCCCAAATGAAAGAAGCTAGATTTAAGTGCAGCTGGGTCTTGAAAAAGTTATTGGTGTTGGTCAGGAGGGTGTTTTAATTACATAAAGAAGAGTAGGAGGTTTGTCAAGTGAATTAACCCACTTGCATAAAGAATCATAGTTTCATTCATTCTGCTTAGAACATACTTGTCCAGCCACATTGGCATTTTGTTTGTTTAAATTTTCTCTGCCTTTGCAAAACCAATACTCCATTAATAAATGCAGATTATTTTTGTAATATTAACATATACAACATTGAATATAGAACATATTGTTCAAGGAATTTGGTGGAGTTTTTATTATTTAAATATATTTGACAATAATAAAATAATTTTAAATTTGATTTGAATAAATGTGTTAAAATGAAAAAACAATCATAGCTTTGGAGACAGGTTATTTACCTCCTAGTTTTGGGTATTTGATAGGTGTTGAGCCTTAAAACCAAGTACTGAGAAGAAAAGGACTGCCACTGATTCCATTTTCACATGGTCTGAAGACATTATTTATTTGTTGGTTGGTTGCTTGGTTTACTTCAATACTTAAACAGTCAGATTTCATCAGTATGAGATATATCTATCATAGTTCTCAATAACTTAGTAGAAAATTTTCAAGAGCTACTAGGGATGAAGAATTTCTCATCCCAAGATCAAGCTGGAGATGAATCTTTCCAAACTTAGTGAAGTGAATCCTCTAACAACAAGCACAGGCCTGTATTCAAAGCCCTTCCAGCTAACAGGGACTGTGCTCATTGACCATAGCCACTGGAGACTCAGATGCACTGTCACACCATGATGAGGTATTAAGGTATATTTGTGACTTTGGATTGTGTAATTTTAATAATGATAAAGTTGAGCAACTTATAAGAGGAAAAAAATCTTAAAGAAATGAATTTAGGGGTGGCTAGGTGGTGCAGTGAGTAAGAGTGCCAGCCCCAGAGTTGGGAGGACCCGGGATTGGTCCTGGCTTCAGAAAATGAGCACCCACACATAAATAATGACTAGCCGTGTAATCTTGAGCAAGTTACTTAACCCCAATTGCTTTAAAAAAATTTAATTTAGATCTCTTAGTTCTCTACCCATCTTTGTTAGTGGACCTATATCGTTATGCTTGTGTAAAATATGTCTACATATTATTTTGTGCTTTACTTTTTTTCATGTAATATTATTTCATAGACACATTCCTACATACTGATCATTGAAAATAACTACAGACTATTACATTATACTGTGACACCATAGTTTGTTTAGCTGTTCCCCTATTGTTGAACATTTGGGCTGTTTCTAGTTTGTGTGTTGCTGTTTGTTTGGGGGTTATTGATGGAAGTCTGTTTGGCTGTCAGTATTTTAAATACCTGTTATTAATTAGAAGGGGAGTTGGGCCTGTGGTTTCATTGGTAATAAGGGATTCCTGGTGAGAAAACTCCCTTTGAAATATATTCTCTCTGAAATGGTATACACACACACACACACACACACACTCACACTCACACACACACACACATATACGCAAATGTGAGTATATTATATATGCATATATAATACATACATAATGGAACATATATAGATAATATATATATAATATACAATAATTGCAATACTGTTTTAAAAACAACTTTAAGCAACAAAGTCATGTTGACTATTGTAAATACTCAAATTAACTACAAAGGACCTATGAAGGAAGATGCTATCAGCATCCAGAGAAAGAACTGATAAATGTATGTATCAAATGATTTCACATATATATATACATAGTTGTGGCTAATGGTAGTCATCTCTAGGGTTGGAGGAGAAGTAAGAAAAAATAAAGGAAAAAAGTTACATGATAACTATTATAGATTTAAAAGAATATCAAGTTGTGCCTAATAGATTTGCAGTTTCATGTGTCATCTTTTTAAAATTCTATTATGCTATGTAAATGCTTGTGTCATTTCATAAATTAAAAATAAAAAATAGTTTGTATATAAAATATAATATATATGATAGATATATATTTGTGTGCACATATAATGGAATGTATATGTATATACACGTGCATATGCACACACACATATATTCCCTTCTGGAATTCTTAGGGCAGCTAAGTGGCACGTAGAGCAATGGGCTTGGAATCAGGAAGAATCTTCTTCATGAGTTCAAATCTAGCCTCAGATGCTTACTAGCTGTGTGACTCTAGACAAGTCACTTAACCTTGTTTGCCTCAGTTCCTCATCTGTAAAATGAACTAGAGAAGAAAATGATAAACTACCCCAATATCTTTGACAAGAAAACCCCAAATTGTTGTCAGAAAAGTCAGACATGATTGAAACAACTGAACAACAACAAAATGTGTGTATACATATATACATATATGTATAGTCACACACAAAACCTATGCATAAACACATATATACACATACCTATATCTATCTATGTCTAGATATTTTTTTAAAGATGTTGTTGTCCAATAGTTTCAGTTGTGTCCCACTCTTTTGATCCCATTTAGGGATTTTGGCAAAGATACTAGAGTGCTTGCCATTTCCTTCTCCAGTTCATTTTACAGATGAGGAAACTGAGGTAAACAGGGTTAAGTGACTTGTTCAGGGTCACACAGCTAGTAAGCCTCTGAGGCCATATTTGAACTTAGGAAGATGACTCATCCTAATTCCAAATTCAGCACTCTACCCACTGTACCACCTAGCTGCCCCCTGTCTAAATATATAGATATAGATCTATCTATGTCTCTAGACAGATAGATAGATCAGATTTAGTTCGGCTATTTCTCGCATTTCTTTTTTCTTCATTTCCATTTCTACTTCTTCAGGAAGCATATTCAGAACTGTGATGTCAGAATTTCCATAGCATGACAGCTCGTTGAGAACAAGGACTGTCTCACTTTTGGTTTTGTATCCCCCCCCATGTCTAGCATAGGAACCATCACATAGTAGGTGCTTAATAAATGTCTATTGATTGTTTGATTGATATTGAAAGGAGTTTGCTATGAAAATCTTTACTGACGTTGTCCATCTTTAATCACTTGTTGTCCTCCCAATTGCAGGCTCAAATGCCCTCAGGATAACTTTATTTAAGTAAGTCACTTGCCAGGCTTTTTTGAATCTTGTTTTTTTTTAATCTCAGACAGATGCTACAATGGGCATGTGGACAGATGCTACAGCTGGGATTGAAACTGAGGAGGATGAGAAAAGTACACTGACCTGCCTTTGGGAAATTACACAATTCATTTAATGAATTCAAGTTTCTCCTTGAAACAAAAGCCCATCTTTTTAACACCAGTACTGCTACATAGTTATGAGTCATTCAGCCTCTGAAGAACTGAAGTTGAGGATCACCCAAAGTACAATGAAGAAGCATCTGGTGGGTGTGAGCTGGCTGGAACACACTATCAACAAGGATTTATGCAGGAGAAGTGATATAAAGCATGTCACTAAAGGCATAGAAAACAGACCCGTATCTTCACAATGTTCATGGAGGCTCTTAACATTTTGTGAAGGCTTCCAAATTCATCTGTGATAAACTTAGGGAATACTTGAACAAATGTCACACAAGCACAGAATAGACAATTACTGATATTGGAATTCTCTCTGAATCAGTTATCTTTATATACTCAGAGCAACTATTCTATCAAGAATCAAAATAAAGTTTAAAACTAGAAGAAAAAAATGAGAAAAAAAAGTACAATATGCAAATAAAACAATTCCAATTCTATTTGTTCCAAAAATAGGAAATGCCTAGAGAAAAAAGCATTAACACCAATTGCCCTAAAGACAAGAACGTAAGTCCCCAGAAGTCTCCTCTGCCAGTGAACATTTGATCCCCTTGTCAAACAAAGAGAAATAGCAGCCAAAAGTAGCACTGCTTTAGAAAAATAAACTTACTTATAAAGTTTAATTGGAGATAATGAAAGACTATGAATAATACTACCTCCTAAAACAATGGGAAGGGGAAGTGGAACCAAGATGGAGGAGTAAAGGCAGAAACTCACCTGAGCTCTCCCCCAAACTCCTTCAAATACCTTTTAAAAAGTGATTCTAAACAAATTCTAGAGCAGCAGAACTCACAAAAAGACAGAGTGAAGCAAATTTCCAGTCCAAGACAACCTGGAAGGTTGGCAGGCAAGGTCTGTTGCACCAAACTGAGAGAGGAGTGCATTATAGTGCAGGCTGGGCCAGTGTAGACTGGGCTCCAGCAAACTTGGAACAGACCTTGGGGTGACTGAATCATTGGCAGCAGTGATGGTTTCCAAACTTCTCAGTCCACAGATGCCAAAGATAACTTAGAAGGTCAGCAGGAAAGGTCAGTTGGACCTGGGTGAGAGAGGAGTGCAGTCCAGCACAGACCATGTCAGTACAATCCCCACCCCATCAAACTAGGAGCAGGCCTTGGGAGTGACTGAATCAGCAGTGGTAGCAGCAGTGGCTGCTTCTATGGCTCTTGGCCCATAGGCAGTAATGGGACTGAACAACTGGTCAGAAGGAGGATTATAGGGGTGTCTTTTCTAGTACTGAGGCAGGACTCTGTTGCTTTGCCCGTGCTTATATCTGGGTCGAAGTCCTGGGAAGCAGTCCTGGGGTGAGGAGGAGCACTAGCATAGCAGAGCTTGTGGGCACAGTGCCATGGCGGGAGGCCCTCCTCACAGCTCCAGGGCCTAAAAGTGTGCTTGTGGTCACTCATAGGCCAGATACAGACCAGGAGAGGAGTAAACACCTCTGCTTAGATCATACCACCTTGGAAGTATCGAAAAATTACAAGTCCCTAGAAGTATTTCTGAAAACAGTTGCACAAACCTTGAAAACTCTGAGTATAGAAACTTGCTTTAGTGACAAAGAAGATCAAAACACATACTCGGAAGAAGACAAAGTCAAACCTCCTACAACCAAAATCTCCAAGAAAAATATGTATTGGTCTCAGGCCATGGATGAGCTCAAAAAGGATTTTGAAAATTGAGTAAGAGAAGTAGAGGAAAAATTGGGAAGAGAAATGAGAATGATGCAGGAAAATCATGAAAAATGGGTCAACAGTTTAGTAAAGGAGACCCCCCAAAATACTGAAGAAACACCTTAAAAAAATAGACTAGACCAAATGGCAAAAGAATTCCAAAAAGCCAATGAGGAGAGGAATGCCTTACAGAAGCAGAATTGGCCAAATGGAAAAGGAGGTCCCAAAGCTCACTGAAGAAAATAATTCCTTAAAAATTAGAGGGGCGGCTAGGTGGCGCAGTGAGTAAGAGCGTCGGCCTCGGAGTTGGGATGACCTGAGATCAAAACCGGCCTCAGAAAATGAGCACCCACACATAAATAATGACTAGCCGTGTAACCTTGAGCAAGTTACTTAACCCCAATTGCTTTTAAAAAAAAATTAGAATGGAGCAAATGGAAGTTAATGACTTTATTAGAAGCCAAGAAATTATAAAACAAAACCAAAAGAATGAAAAAATTGAAGATATTGTGAAATATCTCATTGGAAAAATAACTGACCTGAAAAATAGATCCAGTAGAGAAAATTTAAAAATTATTGGATTACCTGAAAGTCATAATCAAAAAAAGAGCCTAGGGGTGGCTAGGTGGCACAGTAAATAGAGCACTGGTCCTGGAGTCAGGAGGACCTGAGTTCAAATCCAGCCTCAGACACTTAACACAAAACTAGCCATGTGACCTTGGGCAAGTCAATTGCCCTACCTTACCCCCCATCCAAAGAAAGCAAAAATAAAAAAAGAGCATAAACATCATCTTTCAAGAAATTATCAAGGGAGGCAGAGTCAAGATGGCAGAGTAGAAACAGCACTTCACGGCACTCCTGCCCACATCACTTCCAAAGGAGACTCTGAACAAACTCTGGAGCTACAGAACCCACAAAATGACACAGAGAAGCTAACCTCTCACTGAGAACACCCCAGCAGCCCAGCAAGGAGGGGTCAGCACAGCACTCTGGGAGCCGAGCCCAGGCCTTCGTGAATTGGAGGTTCTAGCCCCAGGGTAGGCAGACCAGAAGCCAGCTGGAGGGACTCTAGAACATCAGCAGCTATGGCATTTCCAGAATTATGAACACATAGATGCCAAAGACTAAGTGAGAGGCCAGTGCAGTATGGACTATGGGACCAGTATTTGGGAGCAAGTCAGCCTCTTTCCCCTGGGGGTGAGGAACCTCTGATTAGCCACAGCGCAGCTTGCCATGCTGCAGCTTCAGCTCCTAGCCTGTGGACTGTGGAGGGACCGGGTGACTAGTTGGGGCGGGAGGTGGGGGGGGCAATTGCTCTTGCTTGAACCTGCTTGGATCTGGATTGCGGTCTGGGGTGGAGGTCTTGGGGTGTGTGAACAGCTTGCCAGAGTGTGTGGAGGCTTCACAGAGGCCACCCAACTAATACCTCCAGCAGCTGAGAAAACCCCAGGAAAAAACCAGAGTTGAATAGAAAATTTGACATTCAGATACAAGAAGCAAGAGAAGCATGAGAAGGTAATCAGGGAAAAGAAATCATAATGAACTTATCAAAGTTGAACTACTTACATTCCTACATGGAAAAACGATAACTGTAACTGATGAAACTTTTCTTAGTATGAAAATAGTTGAAGAAGGTAGATGGACATATGAATACATATGTGAATGTGTGTATATATGTTTACAGATATACATAGAGGGCACAGGTTGAATTTAATAGGAAGGGATGATACTTAAAGGGTGAAGTTAAGAGGTGAGAGAGGAATATGTAGAGAGGAGATGGGGAGAGACGGAACGGGGTAAACTATCTCATATAGAAGAGGCAAGGGGAAATGGTTGCAAGGGAGGGGAAGAACAGGAAGGCAAAAAGGCAAAACCTCATTCTCATTGAATTTGGATAGACATTCAATGAGAAAGAGGCAAGCATTCTTGAGAAAAAGACCAGAGCTAAATAGAAAATTTGACTTTCAAATACAAGACTCAAGAGAAGTATGAAAAGGTAAACAGGAAAGAGAAATCATAATTGACTTATTAAAGTTAAATTGTTTACATTCCTATGTGGAAAGATGATATTTGTAATTCATAGGACATTTCTCATTAGGGTAGTTAGAAGGAGTATATATAGACAGAGGGCACAAGTGTGAGATGAATATGAAGGGATGATATCTAAAAAAATAAAATTAAGGGGTGAGAGGAATGTCCTAAAAGAAAGAGAAAGGGAGAGGTAGAATGGGGGTAAATTATCTCACATAAAAGTGGCAAGAAAAAGTTTTTAGAGTGGAGAGGAAGAGGAGAGAGATGAGAGGGAGGGGGTGAACCTTACTATCATAGTAACTGCTCAAAGAGGGAATAACATACACATTCAATTGGGTATAAAAATCTATCTTACCCTACAGGAAAGTAGAGGGAAGTTGATAAGAGAGGGTATGATAGAAGAGAGGGCAGATTAGGGAAAGAGGTAGTTAGAAGTAAAACACTTTTGATGATGGACAGAATGAAAGGAAAGAGATAATAGAATAAATGGGAGGAGGTGAGATAGGATGGAGGGAAATATAGTTAATCTTCACAACACGACTATTATGGAAGCATGACTACACATGTATAACCTATATTGAGTTGCTTGCCTTCTCAATGGGGAAGGGGGGTGGGGAGGAAAGAAGGGAGAGAATTTGGAACCCGAAATTTTAGAAATGAATGTTAAAATTGTTTTTACATGTAACTGGGGAAAAAATAAAATGCTAAATAAAATTTAAAAAAAACCCAGGTTGGGAGGGATAGAGACATTAAGAATTATAAAAATTCTAAAAACCTAAGCAAGTAAACAAATCCATGGCATAAGGGAAAAAACCAACCAAACAAAAAACAACGTGCAATGAGCCAAAGGAACCAAATACTAATAAAATGCATTCTTTCTCAAAAAAATAAATAAAACAATGAAAAACAGTGGAAGAAAAAATAAATTTAAAAGAAAACAAGCTTGGTGATAAGCCCACCTAAACAAAGCCATGTTGAGGGCATTTAAGGATAGAACTTGACAGAGCACAGTAAAGAGATGAAAAATGGAAAAGTTCCATTAAGATTTTTATAACAATTTTTTCCCCATCAAGGATCCTCTACATTTGAATTCTAACATTTCAGGTGTACACTGATGAAAATAAAGGTAGAAAAAATGGTTGAACTAGACCCAATAGACATAAAAGAGGTCCATGGTGGGGAATACAATTTTGAGGTACTAAAGGATTGACTCACAAGGTTACATTAAAGAGAAAAAGGCTTCTAAATACATGGGAAAAAATCTCAGATTTTCTTATTACCAAAAAATGCAACCAAGAGAATTGTAAATAATTAATGACCAATATATAAATTGAGCCCAGAATCGAATGGGAGGAAGATAAAAATGGGCTCCATCACTCTTGAGAGATTATCTAGTGTTTTTAATGGACCCTAGTATTCTCTGGCACAAAAGTCCATCTTTCTAACACTAATGTTATCTCAGTGATTCTGTGTGGCTTGAAATCTAGGAAAACCAAAACCTAAGACTCAAAATGGCAGTTAACCCAAATGACCATAAAGAAATTCATAGTAGATGAAGGTAGGCTGCAATATATTTCCAAAAATGGACTAATTACAAGACATGACATAAAGGATATAATGCATTTTCTAAATTAATGAGTATCCTCATTTATGGACTAATCTCCTATGCATCTGGTCAGTACCAATCATTCCACCAAGGAACTGAGCTTCAGAATCTGCAAAACTGAAGACTCTGGAGCAAAGGGAAATATATTAGAATATAGAAAAGATCTTGAGCTTCCCTAATAACCTACAAAGCCTCTAAGGAAACAATCTAAGAGGCCATTTTCTACCTTGCTGAAAGTGGGAAAATTCCTCATATACAAAATCTTTCAAAAGAGAAAATAATTTTTCAGAAAATTAGTTTCCTTACTGTGACATGTTCAAAAAGCCAATTTGGCATAATGTTTTCTGAGAGAAATTTTGAAAGAAATTACTTCCAATCTGAACACATTTATGTTTACCCCATGTCTTGAGAATCTCTGTGAGCCAGAGCCAACTCAGTGTAGGCAGAAGGACCTCAAAACTATTCATTTTCACCTCAACCTGAGTATACTTCAGTAACTATCTCTAGCCTTGTAGAATGGCCGTGCAAGTCACTTCTATCCCCTTGTAATTCCAAACTGAACACTATAAACTGATCTGTCAGGTTAACACAACCCCCATTATTATCCCTTGGAGCACAAAAAGATAATTCTTCCTGAGCAAATCCATCACCACCACCACCTTCACTTCCAGAAGGCCTTTTACTTAGCCCCAGATGTTCACTTGTCCTTCTTCTTCCCTTCTTCCTCCTCCTATGTCACATTCTAACTTTCTCAAACCTCCTGACAACTTGGGATTCCTCCACACCACTTGGTCCCATGACTTTTTTCTTTTCTTTTTAAAAAATCTCTAAGTACTTGTAGGATTACAGATTTACAGCTGGAAAGGACTTCAGAGCCCAGGAGGCTCATCTTTCTCATTTACAGATGAAGTTAAGTGACTTTCACACAGGTTTTCACTGGGGGCTGGATTTGAATCCAAGTTCTCTGACTTCAGAGAAAGCATTTCTGTTCTTTCCAGCAACATTTCATTGCCCCAATAACAGGACAAATAGAGAGGCATTTCTCTAGCTTTGTTTGGATTGCTTGGTTTTTTTGTTTGTTTTTGGTTTGTTTGCTGTTGAGTTAGTGTTTTTTGGTGTGGGGGTGGGTTGACATAATTTTAGTTTTTAGAGACAGTGTGGTCTAGTGGATAGAGAGCTGACCTGAGTCTGGAAAACTTGGGTTTAAATCCAACTCACACATAGTGGCTGTATGACCTTAGACCCCTCACTTGATGCATAAGTCTTAGGCAATTCTAAGACGGTGTTGGCCCACACAGGAAGTAGAATCTACCCATTTTGGGGTGCATGAGACAACAAAATCACATATCCAGTTCATATCTTTTAGTTTTTGATTTTTAAAAATTATGGGATGGCACCCAGTACTGGTAGTTATATTGGTATAAGGAATTCCTAATGTGCAAAATCCTTTCATCACTGAAGACCCACAATTGTTCAGTATACTGTTTATGGAGTCCCCCAGTTAGCATTTGTCAGAGGCAAGGGAGAACCCAGGCCTCCCTGATCTGGTAACCTCTCTCTTTATCCAGTATTCACTATCTCTTAAATGCATACACACACACACACAGGCATGCACATGTGTGTTTTTAAGGTTGCCTGACAACCACAAAATGAAACACAGGGAAAAGAGGTGGCCAAACAGGAAATTTTTCACCAAGCTATGATAGCTTGATGAGTTTTCCATTATCAAGAGTGACCAGGCCAGATATTTGTCAGATAATTGTGCTAGAAGGACCCAGGCAAATGCCTCTCTCAGTTCTCTTCTCTGATGAAAGCTAACACTCCAAATTTATGAAAACAACGTTCCATCGTCTTCCTTCGGGTTGGGTATTTATTCTAGCTTCTTGTTCTACTTCCTAATTTCCTTTTGCCTGGCCTCTGGACTTCTGCCCCACTGCCTCTTTCCCCTTCACCAAGTTCCTCTGTCTAGTTGCCTAAAAAAGGCCTTTCTGTGTACCTAAACTTACTAACAGTGGGAGGGACCAATTGACATGGAGAGAGGGTTAGTGCTAGCCATGTTTAAACATATTTTCTCATCATGACAAACTGGAGAAACTGGTTTTTCAGGAAACCTGCTGAAGCAAGAAACTGGTCTTTTTGCTTGTTTGTTTGTTTTTAGGAGTATGTTGGCACACAAAAGGCCAGGTTTGCATTTCATAGGCTCTAATGCCAGACTAGGTCCAACCGCCTCTGATCCCGTCAGGCTCTGAAGCAGAGGGTGCAGGAGATGCCCACAGGAGTGGTGCTTCCAACACCACTAGGGGGAGCGAGGTAGTGCATTAGGCAGAGGGAACCCCTTCAAATCTGACCTCAGACATTTACTAGCTACGTGAACCTGGGCAAGTCACTTAACCTCTGTTTGCCTCAGTTTCCCCATCCACCCACCCCCAGGGTTGTTGTGAGGATGAAACGAAATATCTGTAAATCTTTTGGCACAAAATAAATGTTTGTTCCCTTCCCTTCCCCTGAACAGCAGAGTTCAATTAGAAAAAAGCCTGAGGTCTGTGTGATTGATCATCACCTGTCTTTCATTTCGGCAGATCACCAAGCAAACACTCAGTGCTCCAGACCAGTTAATGGTATGTAGGACAGAGAACAAACAATATAGAATGAAGAACTTAGCCTAAAGCTGCCTTCCAGCACGGTGTGCTATCTTGCTTGATCAGTCATGGATGAGAGAAATAACACCTGGCCTGTAACACATGGTCTTAGCTGGAGCAAGCATAATAAGGTATGCATCAACAGAGGTGTTGAAAGAAGGTTTTTTAAAGAACTGAAAGGAGTCTGTAAAAAGTTGGCATAACTAGCTCCTTTTTTTTAAGCTATGTCATGTCTCAGCACATACTGCCGGGACAGCTTAAGCAAAATGTCTCTCCCCTTCAAAATCTCACTCTTCATCCTAATCATTTTACAAAGGAAGACTTAAGGGGACTTTGACATTTCTGGGGAGTTGTCACTTTCTCTTTATCCTGTCTAATAACGTCCTTATTGGTGAGAGTCCTCCTTAGACCTAATCTGGAGTATTGTGTTCAGGTCTGGGGATCACCTTTAAGGACATTGAGTTCTCAGGTGCTTGACAAATGGTGATTGACTGACGAAGTCAATGAATCTATTGATAAATCAGACTGATTTGTCAAAAAGACTGATAAAAACTGTTCGATATAAGATAAATAGCTGGGCCAACAAGAACAGATTCTTTCCTTTTTAACAAGTGATAACTATCCTCATTTTATAGATGAAAAACTGAGGCAAGCAGGGTTAAGTGACTTTCCCAGGGTCACACAGCTAGCATCTGAGGCCAGATTTGAATTCAGGGAAATGAGTCTTCCTGATTGCTTGCTCAGTGCTCTATCCACCATGCCACCTAAAACAAAAATAAATATGTACCTTTCCAGCCTATATGTTATACCCACTCTGACCAAAACTGCTTTGTAAGAAGCAGATGATGATGATGATGATGAAGGTGGTGATGGTGATGGTGTAGCTAACATTTATACAGAACCTTCTATATTCCAGGCACTGTGCCAAGTGCCTCACAATTGTCATCTCATTTGGTTCTCACAACAAACCTGGGAGGCAGATGCTATCATTATTTCCATGGTGAGGAAAACAGATGGCAAATAGAGGTTAAATGACTTGCCCAAAGTCACATAGCTAGTGTATGAAACCAGATTCAAATTTGGATCTTCCTGACCCCAGTACTCTATCCAATGACTATCATTTGGCTGCCTGTTTTTTGTTGTTGTTGTCACATCTTTTTGTTACTTTCTGGTTCAGGAAGGGAGAACACACACACACACATACACACACACACACACACACACGCAGCTGGGTAGTGCAGTGTATAGAGTGCTGAACCTGGAGTCAGGAAGACCTGAGTTCAAATGTGGCCTCAAACACTCACTAACTCTGTGACCCTGGGCAAGTCACTTAATCCTATTTGCCTCAGTTTCCTCATAGAGAAAGAAATGGCAAACCACTCTAGTATCTCTGCCCCAAAGCCCCCCAAAAGGGCCACAAAGTCTCAGACATGACTGAAAAATGACTGAACAAACAACACACATACACAGACACACACACATATACCTGTACATATCTATGTCATCTGCTGAGACACACATGTCCTTCTCCTACTGATGGTAGATGGTAGTGAATAAACAACCTGCAGTTTACTTGTCTATATCCTATGCAGGCTTCTTTATTAGCAGTAGCCAGGAAGAAGCCTGAACATTCTTGCAGGGGAGGGAAGGCAGTGGCACCCAGCCAGAAACTATATTAAGGTTCTATCATCAATCACTCAGTCCACAAGTTCCTACGTGTACTTTCTAGGGATGATGTTCAGTAGTTGTTTCAGTCATGTCTGACTCTTCGTGACCTCATTTGAGGTTTTCATGGCAAAGATATTGGGCTGGCTTGCCATTTCCTTCTCCAGCTCATTTTACAGATGAGGAAACTGAGGCAAACAAGGTTAAGTGACTTTCCCAGGGTCACCTAGCTAGTAAGTGTCTGAGGGCAGATTTGAATTCAGGAAGATGAGTCTTCCTGATTCCGTGCTCAGTGCTTTATCTACCAGGTCACCTGAAACGAAAATAAAGCTACCCCTGCTTTCATGGAGCTTGCATTCTATCCAAGGAGACAACATTTACATACATAAATATATACAAAATGTATATGTAAGTGCTTGCTGAGCAGTCATTTTACACTCCACTGCTCACAGACACACTCCCACATTTTTTGTGGGCAAAGCTATCCTAGTATTCATTCCATCATTCCATCTTTGGGTGGGACATATGTCAACCAAAAAAGCTCATGTAATCTTGGGTCACATTAAGAAAGGAATATCTAGGGGTGGCTAGGTGGCGCAGTGAATAGAGCCCCGGCCCTGGAATCAGAAGGACCTGAGTTCGGAGCCGGCCTCCGACACCTAATCCGCACAAACAAAAACCTAGCCGTGTAACCTTGGGCAAGTTACTTAACCCCAATTGCCCTAAAGGGGCGGCTAGGTGGCGCAGTGAGTAAGAGCGCTGGCCTTGGAGTTTGGATGACCCGAGATCAGATCCGGCCTCAGAAAATGAGCACCCACGCATAAATAATGACTAGCCGTGTAACCTTGAGCAAGTTACTTAACCCCAATTGCTTTAAAAAAAAAAAAAAAAGAAAGGAATAGCTTGGGGTGGCTAGGTGGTGCAGTGAATAAAGTACAGGCCCTGGAATCAGGAGGACCTGAGTTTAAATCTGGTCTCAAACACTTAACACAAAAACTAGCCATGTGACCTTGGGCAAGTCACTTAACCCCAATTGCCCTCCTAAAAGCAAAAAAAGAGAAAGGAATAGCTTCCAGGAACAGGGAGGTGATAGTTCTCATTAGACTTAATCTGGAGTTCAGTTCTGGGTATCACAGTTTAAGAACACTGAGAAGATGATGAAGGGCTTCCAGGCCATGACATAATGCTATTTGTCCTTGGTTCTTGAAAAGGACAATCAGGGAGGTGATGTCACAACATGCAAGTAAATTGGATTTAAGTGAGGAAGGGTGGTGCAAAATCACCAGCCTCACTTTCTTCTCTGCAGCCATCTGCATCCAATGGCCAGCTATAGATCAGGACAACTGGAAATGGCCCAGGATGCAGCAGGGGACTTTGGCCTTTGCAAGCTAAAGTCTTCAACAGGTCTCAGTTTGACTGAGGCAAGTCCATTCAGTGATTAAGGCTTAATAAGAATGAGGCCATTGGCCTCTTTACCTCGCCAAAAAAAAATATATATGTATATATACATTTTTATATAGATATATATCTTTTTATATAGATATATATCTATATATTTTATATATAGAGATATATAGATATAGATATCTGGGAGGGGAAGACCCTATAGAAGAAGACTGGTTAAAAGAACTACAGCAAAGAAAACCCAGGAGAGGACATGATGGTTGTTTTCAAGTATTTGAAAAATTATAATGTAGAGAAGGGATAAGGTTGGGTTTTTTGTTTTGTTTTGTTTTTTTTACCCTAGAGGGCAGAAAAAGAAATATTGGGTAAAATTACAAAGAGGTAAACTTAAATTTAATGTCAAGAAAAAAATTTCTTGGGGCAGCTAGGTGGCACAGTGAGTAGAGCGTCGGCCCTGGAGTCAGAAGGACCCGAGTTCGATCCGACCTCAGACACTTAACGCACACACAAACAAAAACCTAGCCGTGTGACCTTGAGCAAGTTACTTAACCCCAACTGCCCTACAAAAAGAAAAAAAAAGAAAAAGAAAAAAATTTCTGGTAATTAGAGCTGACCCCAAGAGGAAAGGGCTGTGTCTGAAGGTGGTTAGCCTTCCCCTCCTTGGAAGTGCTTAAGCTGACTCGATGCCATTTGTCTGTGTTATAACAGGGATTCCTCTTATATTTCTGTTGGTCTGGATCCATTGGATCCATTGGAGCTCCTTCATAACTTGCAGATTCTGTGTTTTGTGAGCACCTCTGTGTAAAGACCACAATGCTATAGGTCAGGGAAGATTCAAAGTTTGGGTAAGACACCATTTCTGCCCTTAAAGAGCTTAAGAATATGCAAAATGTAATTGCTTTCTGGACAGTCATTTTGCTGGGGATAAGACACCAACAAAGGTAACTTTCATTGTAAGAACAGGTCAGAGAATCTGTATCCCTGCAGAGAGAAAATGTAGAGATATGAGGCAAAGGGAAATTCGATATACAGATGGTATGGTGTGGACAAGACTGCCACCTCTATTGGCAGTTTATAAGTCAATAAGTCAAGTTAAGTCAACAAGAATTTCTTAAGTTCCACAGGTGTGCCTGCCTTCCACAGTGTTACACTCCAAAGAAAGGTAACAAACAAAGAAAACAAACAAAAGAAAACAAAGAAAAACAGACCCTTCCCCAGGGAGCTCACTTTCTAATGGGGAAAACAACATACAAACAACCCTGACCAAACAAGGTGAATATACATAATAAATTGGAGATAATCTCAGAAGAAAAGCAGGAAGGAGGACTGAGAAAAGTTTCTTGCAGAAGGTGTGACTTTGGCTGAGACAAGAACTAATACCAGAGATATCTCCTAAGCTGGTGATCTGATCTGGTTCCCTTTATCAGTTTCGGTAGAGAGATTGTTGAACAACAGAAAGAAAGAAGGAAGGAAACAAGCATTTATTAAGGGCCTCCAGTGTGCCAGGAACAGTGTTAAGAGACCCTACACAGAAGCTCTATGTGGTTTCACATATGGAATGCTTAAATAGGATAACATCAGACAGTGTAGAGCTAGCTACAGGTTGTACGATCCTGACAGTAATACCAGAAGTCTAAGGCCTATTCTACCTGACCCCATTGCTTTTGCAAACCTAGGGAACCTAATGGAGGTTATATGGCAGCTAGGTGATACAGTAGATGATAGAACCAGGTTCAGAGTCAGGAAAACCTGAGTGCAGGTTTGACCTCAGACATTTACTAACTGTGTAACCCTAGGCAAGTCACTTAAACCCTGTTTTCATCAGATTCCTTGTGAAATGGGAATGATAATAGCACTTACCCCTCAGTGTTGCTATGAGGGTCAAATGAGATAATTGTAAAAAGCTTAGCCCATGGTGCTATATTAATGTTAGCTATCATCATCATCATCATCATCATTATTTTAAGGGTAAATACTGTATTGGCTTAGTTGTATGTGGCATAGCACAAGTACCTCACAAAGGGCCATGTATCCCCCATCTACAAGGGTTTCCTGTGTCTGCCATTATTTCCCCACCTATGATACAGGATCTACAGCAGCAAACATTGATTTCCTTAGGTCATCTCATGGTGAAAACAACCTTTATTGTTGGCAAGAGAGTATGAGGGTGGGATACAGAAGCTGCTTTGGACTAGGAAATCATTCTACTAAAGAAAGTAAATCCCCAGATGCATCCTTATCAAACAGTTCTTGGGATGTTCCTGGCATTTGAGGGTTTCTCCATCCCAAGGGGGAAACAACTCATGCCATGCTAGGTGCCCAAAAAGGATGATGCATTTTAATTGGAGATATGGACATAGACATAGAACATGTTTGTAGAGATGATATAGATATCAATGATATGGAAATAGACATAGTATATATGATGTAGAATATAGGATATAGCTATAGGCACTGATATAGACATAGATAAACAAATTCTACCAACTGGGGAGCCACCTTGTTCTGGGAGGAAGTGGTATTAATAGAAGACTTGAATGAAAACTTGCTAGACCACTTGATAGCCTTTTCCTGGGGATGCAGCAAATTAAATGATATTAAATTGAATGACATGACATTAAAAAAATACAACAGTTTAGTTGCATGCTCACCTAGAAAACAGGAAAAGGGAATAGGTTTGAGCTTAGGAAAACTAAGTCAGTGAGGGATGGCAGTATTGAGTTCAGTGACCTATACTTCTAGTTAAGGAAATCTTAATTTGTGTGTGTGTGTGTGTGTGTGTGTGTGTGTGTGTGTGTGTGTGTGATGGACCCCTTTGGTAGTCCAGGAAGCCTATAGATACATTTTTAGAACAATGTTTTAAAATGCATAAATTAGAATATACAGAATTACAAAGAAAACCAATTACATATTGAGATACAATTATCAGAATATTTAAAAAAACAAATTTGAAGACTCCAGTTTAAGAACCCTGTAGTCTCCTCTGACCTCTGATTATCCAGCCAAGGAGTATTACAATGCCCAGGATTGACACCAGAGAACAGAGCCGTTAGAAAGACAGTGGAGACAGAAGAGTGGGCAAGTAGACGTCTGACAAAGGTCTATCTATGTGCATGTTATGAATATAAGCTCCTTGAGGGCAGGGATTATTTCATATATTCAATTGCTTAGTACAGTGCCTGTCACATAGTAGACGCTTAATAAATTATTATTAGATGATTGAATGATGCAAACTATCCCTCCTGGAAGAATTCTGAAGGTACAAAGGGAAAAAGAAACAATTGGAACAGTTTTTAGTGCATCCTAGCCCGTTGAAAAAACAGCAAGAAGGAAGACTGATCAACAGAAAAGATAAAGATCACTAGACAGCAATACATTGAGGCAGGTATACAAGGCCTCTGTATGTTAGATCTGAGGGTTCATAAGCTATGAGCATAACCCATAACCTTTGAGATTGACCTCATCCCCCTCCCAGGACCATAGGAGAAGCATCAAATCTTGTCCGAACCTTGGCGTTAATGGAAAAAGCAGATCCTCCTGTAGTTGAACAGAGTCATAGTGGATAGATTTAAGGGTGCTTGAAGCTTAGTTTTATGAGTGGAGTTTAAGAGATAAGTATGCCTTTGATAACTTAATGTGCTTATAAGAATGAGCTATGTACAAATTAAAAAGTATAAATCTACATGAATGGGTTAGAGCCTATGTATATAAATGTGCCCATATGTGGACACCTGGACAGATTAGTGGAAGCATTATTTGCCTTTCTGTGCCCTGAGAGGTAGTCAGGGTCATGGGGTGTGTGTGTGTGTGTGTGTGTGTGTGTGTGTGTGTGTGTGTGCGCGCGCGTGCGCACGTATCAGAGACAGAGACAGAGAGAAAGAGAGAGAGAGAGGAAGGGACAGAGAGAGAGACAGAGATACAACGAGAGATTAAGCCTGAGATTGAAGATCACAGAGCCACTGGCTGGTTTTACAAACCAGGGTCAAGTAGTGTGGAAGTCCCCAGAGCTAGGTGCTGATCCTCTCTAGTCAGAAGCATGAAGATGACTGTAGCTCTGAAAATATAAGGCCTTAGTGTGTACCTACTAAAGTGATTGAAAATCCTGTGTCTCTAGCTAATCCCCACAGTGACAAGCTGTCATAGAGAGGGGGAAGTGGAACCATTATAAGATTATAGTTGTGGAATCGCAGTCAGGAGAAAGCAGATAGTTATGGAGATTGTTGGAGTCATGGGCTATTCTCTTGACTTGAACCTTTTTTCTCAATGTCCCCAGTGCTCTAATACTTTATTGCCCGCCCAGCACAGACTTTGGGTTAGTTGAGGGGGTGTAGCAGCTGGAGCAAAACAATACTGAAGTAGTTTTGCGGGGCCCAGTCAGAGATGTCCAAAGCTCAAGGTTGGTATTATTTGCTCCTGGTACAGCAGTTGAACAGCCATACCCTCAGTATCAGCTCTACCATGTGTATGGAAGTGCATGTTTTTACTTGGTGTTTGTCAAGTTCAAAACCAAAAAATTTAAAGCAAACAAAGCAGTAGCCCTTAGTTATGGGCTAGGAAAAAGAAAATCTTCCCTAAGAGAGAATGGGTGCTTGTTTCTTTTTTTCACTATGAAGCCACTTGTCTTGTTCCTTCAGCTTCTTGACTAGAAAGCCAGTAGAAATCTCTAGCAGTGGCTTAAATCAGGTGTCAAGCTCTTTAGGTAACAGGGCAGATACTATTTAAACTAAATTTCCTGCTCCTGGACTTGGGTCTCTAAAGAGATTTCACCTTAGCATTTAGTGTACCACAGGGTTTGACCACACCTAATCATTATCCAGGTAGAGTGATTCTTTCAACAAACTACCAAGGGATTTAGAGTTCCATGTTCCCCAGTTTCTCAATTCCCAGCCCGCTTCTGCTCTCTCACACACATTGTTGTTTTCATTGTTATCCCTTGTTTTTGAAGAGTACCAATGACATCATGGGATGATTGACTTGTCTTGTGCATGGATTGGATGTAAGTGAGGCAGATTTTCTTCCAGAACCATCAAGGCATCAAGGCAATAACAAGACAAAAGTCCAAAGACTGGTGATGGCCCAGGATGCAGTGGATAAGCCTGACATCTGAGATGTCTGGCCAAGCTCTAAATGTCCCACAGCATCTATTTCAGTTACCTTCATGACTGTTGGGGGAAAAAAATTGTTCTCATCTGTCCATTCTGCCAGGGGAAGTCTTCACATACTTGGGGTAGACAAAATTAATGAAGGGTTGGCAGAAGTGGGAAAGTCCCGGAGACAAAGCTAAGCCATTGTCTAGCCACATTCTTGGCCTATCATCTATATACACAGCAGTCAAAGGTTTTAGACTTTGAGTCCATCCTTATACCAACAAAAACTTTGATACAATGATACTAAATATTGTCAGATCAAAAACTTTCATTGTACCACCAAAGGATTCATCTGCAAATAGGAATATCTGGAGGGAATCTACCATCTCTAGGGAATCGGTCTGTCATTTGGACTCTGGGTTAGACATTTTCTGCACAATAGCAAATACCTTTGGCAAGCATGTCTCCCTATTTTATCCCTCACTTTATAATAATAAGACGGATACTGAACATAATTATCTCTTTGTTATATGTCATCTGTTATATCTTTAGAGGAGTCCTGTACAATTTTGACAAATGCCTGGGAAATACCTTGTTGGAAGAAAGCTTTTAAGGTCACCTTTTGCTCTGCAAATTGAACAAATTCATCTCCATTGTTATATCATTCAAGGAATCTTTTAAGGTTTTAAATATGCATGTGAGATACCTTGGAGGAGAGCCTTTGAAGTGGCATTTTGCTCTGTAAATTAAATCCTTTTTTCAATAGTAAATGAAGAAGAAGCATATTGAGACCTTGTATTCTCTACACCAGTCAAGTGTGTGATCGTAAAGTTGCAGCCTACTATAGAGTATCAAAAAGTCTGCTTTTCCCCTTTTCATCATTCCTCAAGAAATCCTCCAATATACATGTATAGTATTCTAAAAAATATTTTGCAGAAGTGGAAGTATAGATTGATAGATCAGTAATTATTATTATTTTCTCTGCTGTCCCTCTTTTGATAATGTGTCAGGCTTATTCAAAGCTTTTGGTCTCCCTTTTTCACATGTCAATCAATCAATAAGCATTTATTATATACCTACTACGTGCCCAGCACTATACTATGAATTGGTGATTTAAAGATAAAAATAAGGATAGCCCCTGTCCTCAAGGATCATATTCTTTACTGGGGGACGCAACCTGTACCTAAGTATATATACACTTGTATATTATACATAATATATATTACATAACAAGTGTGTGTGTTTGCATGTAGTAGCACAAGAGACAATGGGAACATTGTGAATATAGCATATATAAATTTAAGATCCAGGAAAAATTCAGAAAAACTTTTATATTATTTCAAGGCAAGAGATGGACATATGGAAAGCAATGAAACTTTGAAATGATTGAAGATATAGATCTACTTAAAGGAAGTTTAATAATAGCCAAGTTTCCAAGCCAAAAAGATAAGTAATTAAGACAATTTACACTTCTCAAATCAAGATAAACCAGTTTCTAGCAATGCAAGAGCACTTAGAATAACATGTTGGCTAAGTTACTAAATGTTTCTGAAGAACATGTCAAGAGAGAGAAAAAAGTGTATTGGGGAGGGAATACAAAAAGGAGAGAAGTATTATCAAAGTCAAACTCCCATGTTTTATGGAAGGTAATGTTAAAGTAAAAGAAATAGAACTTGTCATTATGGTAATCAAGGAAAGCTTTGTATAGAGTGGTTTTGGTGACTTTAGGTTAATAATAACAGCAAGAATCTGGTAGATATTTCAATAGGATTTAATAAAAGACAAACCTAACAGCTATAAAATTAAAAGAAAATGGATTGAACTCTCTAATGAAAATACAGAGAAAAAGAGGAATAATGTTTTATCCTAGTTATGGAAAGGATGAGCATTTTTTTATCAGTCCAGTAAATTAAATAATTGAGACAAAATCATTGAGTTGGATTATAACACAGATAAAAGGATTTCAGTAAACAAAAAGCAACACCACAGAAATTTTTAAAAAATAGATTGAAGAAAAATTGTTGTTGCTTAGTTGTTTTCAGTTGTGTCCAACTCTTCATGACCCCACTTGGGGGTTTTCTTGGCAAAGATACTGCAGTGGCGCCCCAGCAAGCACCCCAACATCCCCAGGGTGGCTGCCAACACAGGTTCTTAGACCTGCTTTTCTTTTTTTTCTTTTTTTTTTCTTTTTTTTTCCTTTTGGAGGGCAATTGGGGTTAAGTAACTTGCCCAAGGTCACATGGCTAGGTTTTTATTTGTGTGTGCGTTAAGTGTCTGAGGCCGGATCTGAACTCAGGTCCTTCTGACTCCAGGGCCAGCACTCTACTCCCTGCACCACCTAGCCACCCCCCCCCTTTTTTTTTAAGACCTGCTTTTCTAAAGAAAAGCAACTCAAAACGGATTAACAATCTTGCTTTAATCAAACATATGTCATTAACCTAGTTCAGGGGGAAAAGATCAGCACCCAGAACTTCAGAGAATACAAACAAGTTACAAGCAGACAACAAATACAGAGAAACATCAGCAGACAGGCTTCCAATTGTCTGACCATTACATCCATACCTAGTCAGTTACCAGAGAGGGAAGCATCAACATCTGGATTTTCAAAGCAGGGGGGCTCTCAACAGCTGCCCAGAATCTCGTCTGGTCAAATCACACAACACTTCTCAAAGTGAGCCCCAAAGCAAAGTCTCTCCTCAGGGTTTACATAACCTTCTCCTGGCTCAGAGAATGTAACAACCTTCTGGACCCACTGCCCAATCACAAAGCACCAAGGTGTGGGCATTCCTGAAAAACAAGCCTCCCACCCCAGGATCCATGTGACCACATTCAGCCTATTAGGGGGCAGAGTATATTTTCAAATCAGGGAAGGTTCTCAGAGTCACTTAAGCCTATCAAAGGGCCTAGAGGCAGGGAAGATCTTAGATTCCCGTTCCCATAACAAGTGGCTTGCCATTTCCTTCTCCAGCTCATTTTACAGATGAGGAGACTGAGGCAAACAGAGTTAAGTAACTTGCCCAAGGTCACACTGCTAGTAAGTATCTAAAGTCAGATTTGAACTCATAAAGAGTTATCTTCCTGACTCCAGGCCTAGCACTCTGTCCACTGCACTACTTAGCTGCACCTAGCTGAGGGAAAATATTATCTGTAAAATGTATCTGGTCTCATATCCGGAATTGATAAAGAACTGACACAGATCTATAAAACTGGTACATAGTCCCCAGCAGAACAACATAAAAGCACCAATTTTCAAAGGAGAAAATTATACTGTTAAATAATTTCCAATTCTCTAATTGTTAAAGAAAAGCAAATCAAGAAAACCTCACGATATGACCATTCACCCACTAGGATTGTAAAAATAAGAAAAAAAAATGTTCAATGTTAATGTTAAGATTACTATGGGGGTTATAGAACTCTGCTACCTCATTGGTGGAACTGGAGATTAGAGTGAATGCAACTCAGTAATATACAGTGAAAGTAAGTTTTATAAAGATAATTGACATTTATATAGTACTTTTTAAAGTATGCTGTATATACATTATCTCATTTGTGTGCTATAACACCTGTTAGGTAAATCCTCTAAACATTATTAACTATTTTACTGATGATGAAATAGACTTGGAAAAATTAAATGACCTGTCTGTGGTCACAGTTAGTGTCAGAGGTAGGACTGGAATGCAAGTCTCCTGGCTCTCAACTACAGTGTTCTTTCCACTATATGTTCTGACCCAATCATTCCTTTCCTACAATTTTGTCCTCAAAGTTTAAAAAATAATTTAAAAGAAAAAAATTATGTAGCAGCACAAATGTTTTTATAGATCTACAAAAATATTCATTCGTAGTATTTATTTTTAACAGCAAAAAGCTAGAAACAAAATATATGTCCAAACTATTAGAGAATAGTATGGTTATGACATATTAATGTAACAGAATAATATAATTCTGTTGAAAAAATATATTATGAATAAAGAAACTGAGACACAGAGTCTAAGTTTAAGTGACTTGCAAAAAGTCATAGAGCTAGTTGATGTCAAAGCTGAACTACAACTCATTTCTCCAGACCACTAGTCTTTCTTCTTTAGCTATATCAGTTTTTCCTTTCTTAGGTACTTCTAGAGGCAACTAGGTGGTGCGATGGAGGGCCCGGAGTCAGAAAGACCTGAGTTTATCTGGCTTCAAACACTTAGAAGGTATATGACCCCGGGTGTCAAAATTTCCATTCAGTTCTGGTCTTTTTACCCAGGATGCTTGAAAATCCTCTATTTTTTAAAATATTTATTCCCTCCCCCCAACAGGGTTATACTTTGTTCTTCCGGGTAGGTTATTCTCAATGTAATCCTAACTCCTTTGCCTTCTGGAATATCATATTCCAAGTTGATTACTCCTTTCTAGTAGCTGCTAAATCTTGTGTGATCCTGACCGTGACTCCACAGTATTTGAATTGTTTCTTTATGGCTACTTTCAATATTTTCACCATGACCTGGGAGCTCTGCAGTTTGGCTCCAATATTCCTAGGAGTTTTCATTTTGGCATCTCTTTGAGGAGGTTATTAGTGAATTCTTTCCATTTCTACTTTGCTCTCTGGTTCTATGATATCTTAGGCAATTGTTCTTGATAATTTCTTGAAATATGATGTCCAGGCTCATTTTCTTTTTCTTTTTTGGAGGGGGGAAGGCAAGGCAATTGGGGTTAAGTGACATGCCCAAGATCACACAACTTGTAAGTGTTAAGTGTCTGAGGCCACATTTGAACTCAGGACCTCCTCACTCCAGGGCAGGTGCTCTATCTCTATTCACTGTGCCACCTAGCCACCCTCAGGCTCTTTTTCTGGTCATAGATTTTAGGCAGTCCAATAATTTTAAAATTTATCTTTCCTTGATCCATTTTCCAAGTTGTTTTTCCCATGTGATATTACATATTTTCTTCTATTTTTTTAGTCTTTTTACTTTGTGTCTCATGGAGTTCTTAGTTTCCACCTGAACATTTATAATTTTTTAGGAGTTAATTTCTTTAGGGAGGTTTTTGTACCTCTTTTGCTAAGATGTTAATTCTCTTTTTATACTATTCTTGCATCACTTGCCTTTCTTTTCTCAATTTTTCCTTTATTGCTCTTATTTGATTTTTTGAAAACATTTTTTCTCTTCCTATAAAATATTATTCTTTATCTCTTCTAGAAAGCCTTTTTGGGCTTATGTACAATCTGCATTTTTCTTTGAGGCTTTGCTTATAGATAGTTTCAAGTCATTGTCTTCTTCCAAGTTCATGTCTTGAGTTTTATCACCACAGAAACTTTTTGTGGTCAGGTGCTTTCTTTGTTGCTTGCTTATTTTTCCAGTCTTATTTCTTAATTTTGAACTTTATGTTAGATTTGGGCTCTGCTCACCTTTAGGGAGGGGTAATCAGCCTGAGATTCGTTAGCTCAATCTGGGGACCTTCTTAGATCTTGGTACTTCTTAGATGGTGTGACCCAGAAAACAACCTAGTCATTGCCCAACTGCTCTGTGTTCTGGAACTTACCCAGGTAGGGCCCCTGCTCCCTTGTGACTGTGGCTGCTCCTTTCTACCCTGGAATTGTGACCTAGAACTGGATAATAGGCTACAAAGTTGTCCAATGGTGCTGAATCCTGCGCCCAGTACTAAAACAGCTATCCCTAGAATCTCCTTCTGATCAGAGGTTTGATCTCCTTACCACCCAACTATGTGTGGGCATGCCTGGGGCTCCTGCTACTGTTGCTGCTGTAGCTGCTGCCTCCAACGTTCACCTCAACCTGTGCACCGAGCCCCCAGGCAGCCTCTATCCCAGTGTCCAATGACCCCTCTTTCTGTCTATCTAAACTGCTCTGGTTTGGAATAATAATTCACTTTTTTGTTGGCTTTTCTCTTCAGGATTCAATCTGGCATTTTCTGTGGTCATTTTGTAGGAGAGGTTTAGAGGGAAGTTTGGCAGTTATGACCCTTCACTCCACCATCTTGACTCTACCCTAGCTGTGTGATCCTGGCTAAGTCACTTAATCTCTATTTGCCTTAGTATCCTCATCTGCTAAAATAGGAATAATAATAACATCTGCCTCCTGAGTTTGTTGTGAGGATCAAATGAAATAATCATTGTAAAGTTCTTGGCATATAATAAGCACTATACTTGTTGTTCAGTCAGGTTTCAGTCATGTCTGACTCTTCGTGACCCCATGTATGGTTTTCTTGGCAAAGACACTAGAGTGGTTTGCCATTTCCTTCTCCAGCTCATTTTACAGATGAGGAAACTGAGGCAAAGAGGGTTAAGTGACTTGCCCAGGGTCACACAGCTAGTAAGTGTCTGAGGCCAGATTTGAACTCAAGAAGATGACTCTTACTGACTTCAAGTCTGGCATTCTATCCACTGTACCACCTAGCTGCCCTGTAAGCACCATATAAATGTTAGCTATTATTACTCTAGAAATGACTAGTCAACAGACAGATTTTTGTTAATTTAAATATTTGATATCCTTGATATTAATTTCATACTTTATATAAAATTACTTATAGAGCAACAATAACAACAAAACCCCAAACCAGAATTCCTGGAATCAATCAATCTACATGCATTTTTCAACGCCCACTATGCCAACATCAGGTTCTAGCACCAATATTGTGCTAGATGCAAGGGAGACAAAGTCAAGAATTAAACAAATTGGTTCAATGGGACCATCCAGTGATGAAGTGGAAAACTCACTCAGCTTGTTATAAACAGTGCATCAAACAGAGATTTCTCCTTTTTCTTATGACATTAGTATCATGGAGCTATTTGTAAGTGAAGCAGAATAAACAACTGAAAAGCAGATCCAAGAGACTTTGAGATTTGAAAGTTCTTGATATTCTAAAGATCTCATTATCGCAGTGCTATTGAATCCTTAATTGCTAATAAAGGTGATGCGCAAGGAAAGGTCTTAATAAATGAGTTAATATTCTTCCTAGTCACTAAATTAGTTACCTCAATGAATTTATACCTCCTCTCTGTTTACACTGAATGTCCCTCATTTTTGTTTTTCTTGTTTTGTCAACACATAAGAGAGGGGTGGAGGGAAGGAGATAAATTGAAACTGAAAATAAAATAAAATTGAGTTAAAAAAAATATTTCCACATGGTTAAAGTGAACATTAGCACACAATCTCTCTCAATTCTTTTTCTGACTCCACCTTTGCTTTCTAATGAATTCTTTCCTCTAAGTTTATAAGAGCTATCAAATATATTATAGCTAAAATAGGTATTTATAATCATTTCATCTTCTAACTTACAGACTGTATGTTTTTTCTTAGTATTGTATGATTTCTTAATCTTACTATACAAGATTAGATATCTCTGTGTGAATTCCTTGACTTCTCAGTGCTCTCTAGGTAACCTGGTAAGACTGTAAGTTGCAGAGAAGGTACCTTATCTGGGATTCCTTATATCTATGAAAGTATAGTTCTAATTCCAATCTTCTATTCCCTACTATGAACATAGGATCTTTTTTCCTGGTGTTTTCTAGGTAGTTACATGCAAAATAAATGTTTCTAGATGATTAAATTCTCCCAGTCATTGGAAAATACAATTTCTCCATAAGTAAATACACTAATCATTTTTCTTAATATCTCTAAGAGAATGTGGCAGGGATGGGAATGAGAGCTGGAGAAAGGACAGCTACAAGAACCTCAAAACTCTGCTTACGGGGGAGGAGCCAAGATGGCGGAGTAAAAACAGCTCTTCCAAGCCTCTCTGCCCCCAGATTCCCCACAAACTATGTAAAAAAGGACTGTGAACAACTTCTGGAGCCCCAGCACCCACAGAACGACACAGAGAAGCTAAACTGCTGTTGAGGACAGCCCAGCAGCCCTGCAGGAAGGACCAGTGCAGCGGTCTAGGAGCCGGCAGCGTGCAGAGCGCAGAGCGCAGGAGCCGAGCTGAGCCGAACCCAGGTCCGTGTGAGCCGAGGTTTTAGCTCCAGGGCGGCAGGGCCAGCAGCCAGCTGGAGGAACCCCAGAACACCAGGAGCTGTGGCGATTCCAGAATTATCAACATAGACATGCCTAGGACAAAGTAAGAGGTTAGTGTCCTATGGACTTTGGGGCCTGTATTTGGGGAGTGCGTCAGCTCCCTCCCCTGGGGGCTAGAAGCCACTGAGGAAACACACCATTTTGTAGTTTTCAGAGGCAGGTCTGGCTCCCAGCCTACAAATCGTGGGGAGATCCAGCGATCAGTCTTGGGGGTAATCGCTCTTGCTTTAACCTCCCTGGATCTGGATTGTGATCTAGGGTGGAAGTTGTGGGTGGGTTTACAGCTTGCCAGAAACGGAAGTTGCCCCCCACACGTTCGGGACGAAAATTCCTCTATCTGGCCTTAAAGCCATAGTGTGGCAACAAGCCCAAAAGTCAAGTAATTAAGTGGCAACATGCCAAGGCAAAGGAAACAGAAAAATGCAACCCTAGACTCCTATTTTGGGGGCATAGAGCGGGAAAAGGACTGTGAGGTCAGAAGTCCTGCTCCAAAAGCCCCAGGGGAAAACATGAAAGGGTTGCAGGCCATAGAGGACCTTAAGAAGGACTTTAAAAATCAAATAAGAGAAGTGGAGGAAAAATTGGAAAGAGAAATGAGAAGGATGCAGGAAAAGTATGAAATGAGGGTCAACAGCCTGACTGAGGAAAACAACACCTTAAAAAATAGACTAGCTCAAATGGCAAAGGAGGCCCAAAAGGGCAATGAGGAGAAGAATGCCTTAAAGAGTCGAATTTGCCAGATGGAAAAAGAATCTCAAAAGTTCACTGAGGAGATTCATTCCTTCAGAGTTAGACTGGAGCAAATGGAAGCTAGTGACTTTATGAGAAATCAAGATGCTGTTAAGCAGATCCAAACAAACGAAAGATTAGAAGGCAATGTGAAATATCTCATGGGAAAAACCACTGACCTGGAGAATAGATCCAGGAGAGACAATTTAAAAATTATTGGACTACCTGAAAGCCATGATCAAAGAAAGAACCTAGAAATCACCCTTCAAGAAATTCTCAAGGAAAACTGCCCTGATGTTTTAGATCCAGAGGGCAAAATAGAGGTTGAAAGAATCCACAGATCACCTCCTGAAAAAGATCCCAAAAAGAAAACTCCCAGGAATATTATAGCCAGGTTCCAGAATCCCCAGATCAAGGAGAAAATACTACAAGCAGCCAGGAAGAAACAATTTCAATATTGTGGAAACACAATCAGAATAGCCAGGACCTGGCAGCTTCTACACTGAGGGATCGAAGGGCATGGAATATGATATTCCAGAGGGCAAAAGAACTGGGAATGAACCCAAGGGTCACCTACCCAGCAAAACTGAGTATTTTGTTTCAGGGGAAAATATGGTCATTCAGTGGAATAGAGGACTTTCAAGCATTCTTGAGGAAAAAACCAGAATTGAATAGAAAATTTGACATCCAGACACAAGAAGCAAGAGATGCCTGAGAAGGTAATCAGGGAAAAGAAATCAAAAGGAACTTATCAAAGTTGAACTATTTACATTCCTATATGGAAAAGCAATAACTGTGACTGATGATATCTTTCTCACTATGAAAATAATGGAAGAAGGGGTGTGGTCATATGAATACATATGTGAATGTGTGTGTATATGGTTACAGTTATATATGGATAGAGGGCATAGGTTGAATTTGTTGGGAAGGGAGAATACTCAAGGGATGAAATTATGAGGTGAGAGAGGAAAGTGGCAAGAGGAGATGGGGAGAGACAGGGTAGGGTAAACTATCCCATGTAGAAGAAGCAAGGGGAAGTGGTTGCAAAGGAGGGGGAGAATAAGGAAGGCTAAAAAGACAAAACCACATTCCCATTGAATTTGGTTCAGGGAGAAAATGACAGACATACTAAATGGGATATCTCAACCTGCAGCAGGATAGGGGGAAGGGGGATGAGAGGAGGGATGATGGATGGGAGGGCATCCTTGGGGAGAGGGGAGGTTGGAAGTACCCACTATAGAAGAGGGACAGGATTATGTAGGGAATGGACCAGGTGGGGGGTGGGATGAGT